>NW_027020174.1:5344910-5549202 GCF_013076305.1 Rhopilema esculentum | reverse complement strand
GTTCTGCTGCTGACTTCTCCGGGGGGCGGCTTGAGGGCAGTTTCGTTGAATGTGTCCTGGCTGGTTGCAACGGTAGCACACAACATGTCCATTGGGTGGTCGTCTAGCTCCCTGATATCGACTGGGTTGAAGTGCAACAACTGGTTCTTGTGAGGCTAGTTGGGCTTCGTTGGCTGCTTGGGAGGCAAGGCTCTCTACCGCTTTTGTGAGGTTCTGTATGGCCTTCCAGATCTCTTCGTTGCTTTTCACCCGTTCCTCGTTGAATTTTTGGATGGTTGCCATAACATCATCAGAGATCGTATTTACGCGAGATTTCCTTCCCAATGAATTTAGAAATACTTCTCTGCGCTCTGCTGCGGTAATCGCTTCTTGGAACGAACGAGGGCTCTTTTCCCACACTGTTTCTTTTATTTCCGGGCGAAGGCCTTTAATGAAAAATTCACACGCTATGCGATCTTTTCTTTCAAGGCTATCCAAGCCATCGTGTCCCTTAATCACCAACTTGTCGATCTTCTCTGAGAATTCTGCAACTGATTCTTTTGGTCCTTGGGCAATCTCTTGCAGCTTCTGTCGAGCTAGGAACTTCTTCTCCTCTGTATTAAAATGATCTTCTAAGGATTCCTTTAGCTGTTCCAGGTCTTGTCTTTCTTCTAAAGGGATTCTCCAAAACATTCTGGCTGCTCGTCCACTCAGGTATGCTGGGATCAACTGAATTTGGTTCTCGTCGGTCAAACCATTTGCCACTGCTGCAATATCCCAGTTAATCATCCATTCTGTTATGTCTTCATTGTCCCTCCCTGTAAAAGGCTGGATATCGACAATCGTTTTCCTAGGCCTAGGAACTGGCACTGGTCTTTGAGGGGCAACGTGAATTGCATCGGCTTCGTTTTCATCTCTGTGTGCCATTTTTTTCTATCCTTTTGGGCTCGTTGAAACGTTTATTTCAGTTAAAATCCCACTCAACTGTCACCATAAAATGTCACACACCGAGACTTAAGTTATCCTAACAGTAGTCCTTAAAGACTAAAGGTATAACCAAGATAGCACAAACACAGAAAGTTCACGTACTTCTTTGAGCCACTTCAACTCATCCTCCTATTCAAACTTTACATGCTGTATATATACTTTAAAGCAAGAGGATCTATATTTAGAAAATAATGAGCAAGTTTCATTAACGACATGAAATACGTAAAAAGTACGACGTGAAAACATGGGAAAGGAAGGGAAGGGCTGAATAGGTATGCTAAAACAAGCTTAATGACGCTAAACTAAATAAAAACATACGTAAATGATACCTGTGATACAAGGAAAACGAAATAAACAACGATGACTAAACTAGGCATTACGGTCTAACAATCCTGGGAAAATCCCGCACCTGTAAACAAAACAAAGAGAGGGGATGTGCGCAGACTTGCTTACGTGCGTGCCAGGGGTAGCCTACGATAATGATATGCAAAACAGAAGATCCTAAAATGAATGGGTCTACGGGGAAAATGTAAGCAAGCTGTGAAGACGGGCCTAAGGGGGTAAAAGGAACGTACAAAGGAGGGTTCGTGACACTGTTCAGGAAGTAAAATTCTACCAATCAATGCAACATCATCCCTACTTTCCCCAACGTCTGTCACTAAAGTTTAAGCAAAGCTCTTCCCCTACACAATTTTGCTCAATAAACAACAATCTGTGTTCTACTGAGAAACGTTGAATTTTCTATCCTGAGTTATCTAGTATTTTATTAAATTTAGTCTGGGAAATGCTTTTTTAGCCTTTCTAGAAGGCATAATTTCAAAAATTTTCTTTTGCGTCGGACCCAACCATGGTGGGTCCTCCTACGTCACTAAACTTGATTCTAGCCCCCAAGGTTCAATTTCGTGGGCCGTCTCTGAAAAATTTTATTTATCAAACTATACACACACAGTCAGATGTACTAAGTCTTAAGAAATCCCAAAATCTTGACTTTTGTTTTTCAAGTCATTCGCCCCTCAACTGTTTTCATAACCCATACCATAAATTGCTTGGTGGTGCCATGAACCACGGCACACTTTAAATTGATTTGCTCTGCTGACCCCCCCCTGTTCACATGACAGATTTACGGCCCTGATAGAAGGTGTTAATGACAGTAGCACAATGGAGGACATGATACGGTTTGACAATGATCACTACACTTCCATCTAATCTAGGACCTGTTTTTATGGAGAAAACCTTCCCTCTGTCCAGCTTGTGAGCTGAGAGGTGAGATCCCGCTGCGTTTACTATAACAGGAAACAATAAGAAACTAGTACAAACGAGTAGAAACTTTTGGAAACAACATGAAACGATTGTTGTCTTAGCGGAAACGACTAGTCTCCAAAACGAGGCAAGCTTATCCATCCACGTGAGCGTGGTCAATTCAATTTTGCCACACGTAGGGACTTCTACCTAATTTAGGGATTTTCAGAAGTTTTAAAGGGAAAACCTATAGGGTTAAATCTAGAAAATTAGGTAGTTTTTTTTAATTGTTGGGATTTATTTTAGTTTGCGGCCAAACAAGCAAATTGCTTGTTGTTTTATAATTTTGAACATCGATTACCACCTAACTCTCCAAGGCAGTTTCCGAAAAGGTTATCATGAGCCAATAATTTTCGCACCTTTTGAACCAATTGTAAAGAAGCAAAAGCCAATCAATTACCCTCCCCTCCCAAAAGTATTCGCCGTCAGATAGTTGTTTCTGCTTGTTTCTTCTTGTTTCTTAGTCGTTTCTATTCATTTCCTGTTAAAGTAACCCCGTAATGTTCATATAAACGCAATCAAATTTCGTCCCACTTGTTAGCACACAGACTGGAAGGTGGGACGATTTTCTCCATATACAGCTGGAAGCCATGTAGAGCAAAACTAAATACAAAAGATACTTCTACAATAACTCTGGTTAGTTACTTAACTCAATAATACAATGCATAAATGAAAACCATGCAAATATAACAGATTATCATTTGGGACAAATCCAAAGAATTGCGAATAAATGTCGGTACAACTAACTTCCAAGTTGGCAACTAATCCATATTCGGTAATTTGCTATAGATGAAGTATCTTTCCAATGAGCGATGTGAAATAAACAGAGAAATTAGAAAGTTGGCTGGAATAAACCTTCACTTTATTTTTTCAATAAAGCAACTTATTGATAATGACCTCTGTAAAATTAATTTGCATAAGATCACACATATTTGGTTGTAGTTTCATATGAAAGCTTGTTTATCGAGCTGACTTTTATCAAGCCTGTGTCCCAGACCCCTAACTTGAAAGAAGAGGTCTGGAGCAAGTGCTAATTATTATCCAGCTTCTTGCTTCAAATCTCTTTTATTTCAAATATACTCCACGTGTCAAATGTGCCCCGGTCAGCCCTGCCCCTCCTCTAAAGAAGTTCAATTTTTTGAATAAGCCCCCTCTCCCTCTTGTTTCAGCCTTTTTTTCTGGGGACCAGAGCCTCAGTGTCGGGGCTACTCCCATAAAGGCCTGACAAGGGGTCCAGTCGATTTTAGTGTTTTATCAAATGGCTACCAAATGACCTTCCCAAATCAACAACAGTCAATGGCAAAGAATTTATCAAAAAAGGGCCAGGCGAGCATAAAGAAATGGATGCTACCAACTACACCTTACTTTATCTTAATTCTAAAATATATGATTTTAATATTTGGTATATATTTATAGTTCCAAAAGTTTTGAATAAGTATTTCCAAAGTAATTGGTAGCAGATATTAGCGAGAGGTTTAATAAGTGGTCAGGATGGGGGACTGATAGAACCATTTTTTTACAACTTTCTAAGATTTAAATTGGGTTCTTATCATAGGCGTAAACTTAGGGGGCTCTGGGGCTTCAGCCCCTTCTGACAAAAACCGAGGGGGGCTGAGCCCCCCCCCCCCTAGAAAATAAGGAAGTTAATTTGTTATATTATTGGTTTCACGCACAAGATTTATTGCATTAGATAATTGCGTTTACAGCAAAGTAAAGGATGAAATTATTGTGAACATAAGGTCAGATTGTGTGTTTTTTCTTCCTCGATAATGAAAAATGCACGGAAAAATCACCTTTATGCCTTTAGCTAATCCACTTTTTATCCTGTGACATCAGCAGCTGCCATTAGGAATTGTCATTAGTTTTTTGAGCCCCCTCTGAAAAAAGTGCAAATCTACGCCTATGGCTCTTATTGTCAACCAAAAGTTTTGAAACATGCATTTGTGAGTATCCTGTTTTTCTTTACCTTTTTTGATAAATGATGTCAATCTAAGATGCATATAAATATAAAAAAGGTTATTTTATCCATAGACTCCTCCAATGCAACTTTCAACTTGGTTTCCATAAACGATTTGAAAAACAATTTTTGTTGGTGTTATCCACAAAGTATTTAAGTGTTTATGAAACTTCTATGAATCTTAATTAAGTAGCCAAGAGCTCAGCCTTACAGACCTACTGATTGCCCAGAATGTTGTCATCTCCCCAAAATAATTAACCAGATATAAGTACATAAACTGACAAAGACATTTATGTTCTTTTTATTCATCTGTTGTAAGTAGCTGTATTTTAAAAAAGTTTATAAAGTAGTCAGAATGATGGAAGAAGAAATTGAATATTTATTGTTTTTATTCCAACCGAGACAAACGCCATTACAATTGTTTCTTAGTATCATTTTGTTGTATTTTAGGTATCGGTTTCATTGCAAATAGCACATTGCCAGAAATTTAGAAAATAATTGCTTTAAAATCAATCATTTAAAAAACAGGTATTGACAACCCTTGCTCTTTGAATGTCCGAAAGAAATTCTAATCAGCATATATTTTGAAGGGCGTGGCACCAGCAAAACATTTTAAGCTAGGGGTCTGGGACACATGCTACCTTGGCCCTCTTTGACTGGACCCCCTTGTTAGGCCCCAATGGGAGTACCCCCCGGGCCTCAGTGTCACAAAGCTTGACTTAGCTCCTTTTCGATGCGGGTAATGAGAAGACTCCTTTCTATCCTGTGGTTCACGGCTCGAGTTAACTGGAGAAAGGGGGGGGGGATATATTCGAGTTACCACAGTATTTTAGAGTCCTGAAGTGTGACGTCATTTAAATAGACTTTAGATTGCGATTACTTTTCATGTTTAAGTAAACAGGCTTCTGTTATTCTGGGTAGGTTCATGAAAAGTTACGAACATATACCAAATTATAGAAATATGATGTGACCTACCCTGGGTACCAGACTCACTTTATAAAATAATCTCTATTTTATTTCATATATAGTGAGTCTGGTACCCAGGGTAGATGTGACCATACCTCAGTTTCTCTAAAACATGTGGATTCTCACTTTAACTTTCGAGAAGCATTCCATGATGATCTTTCGGGTTGTTATTTCAAATTCAAAAATTCTAAAGATAAATTTTCGTAACGCCATCATTTTAGGACACTATTGCAATGTTCCCTTCTCATACTTTGGTGTACCAGGGCTGTCGAAAGCGGGGGCTTGGGACTGGGAACCGGAACCCCCAATAATTGTCAAACTGTATTATATCTCCTTTATAATACTGTACTGAATGGGAGAGAAACAATAGGCAGCCCCCTCAATACAAATTTCGTTCCAACGGCACTGTGTACCCCCTTACCACTCACAAAGCTCGCGCATTGTCTAGAGGATCCGATTGTAAGCGAAAGCCTTCTTTCAGGAATAAAGAAAGCCTACTTTCATTGTTTATGAAAACATCCACGTTGTAATTGTTCAAAAATTAAGGTCTTAAAAGTACTTTGGAGCAAAAGGTTTTTAGACAAATACATGGAAATTTATCAAATTCATTCGGTCTAAGGGCTCCTAAGCAAGGCTTTTTGAAGGGCGGGACTACTGGTGACTGGTTGGACTGAAAGAGAAGCAACTGAATGAGCGGCAAACGACAAGCCATCCCTCCCTCCAATAAGATAACTATGTTTATGATTTGCTCTTTCTGTTTTGTAATTGTTGTTTACATCAGTCAGTTATTTACAAGTGCTCAAAAATTAAAAGTAGGGAATGGTACAATTATTGTAACAATATCAGTGACACAAGAGCGTTATTGAGAAAACTACTGAGAAGATAGGATCGTGTGCCGCTCTCGCCCATCTGGCAATCATATTTCATGAAAGGAATATTTGTTTGAAGTATTCTACCCAGTGCGGTCACAGCTATTTTTGGATATTCTTGTGATCGCCCCTGTTTGCTTTGAAGCGCTGCACACTGAGGACCAACCTTCGGTTGATCAATGGAGTACAACCTGGGAAAACCCTTTATTTCTACGAAATCTGGGAATCCCCTTTAAGATGAATGACATCAAGCATGGCTGGTCTGCGACAGTCGACAAGAAACGTGGAAAAGAAAAAGCGGAATAACCAGTGCATACATCTCATAGAATTTCAATATCTAATACACATAACAACATGAAAAGTTATTATTAAGGTTTATCTTTTTAGTAAATTTTCATATTACAACTCTAAAAATTTTTTTCTTTTAAATATAGTATTGCTTTGTGAACAATAATGTTTCATGTAACAATGTTTTGCTTTTACCAATACTTATCATATACACACTATTAAAACTCACGTTTAGGTTTTCAAGTAGTCCACCCTTCAGTTTTTGGTAAACGGGCTGTCCTCTCCGCTAGTTAAAATTTATCTTTGATGTTAAATATCCAAGTATTTAAAGAGTTAAAAGTTTTCAGTCCCAGCCCGAAGTATGTTCACAAGTAACTCGAAATTTTATTGGCAGATCTTTTGAAGGTAGGCTATCAGGGTCTCTGCACAATACGTTACTTCAAGGTGAAGAGCGTAATTTCTAACAGCAAACACTATCGTTGTCAGCGAACTTTGGTGGAGATAGCTCTGTACTCGTTCAGTCATGACATTCTCCAATTGCCTCGTGTACTCTGAAATTGCTAGAGTGTTGTCATTGAGTTCTACTTTCATGACATCTATGACATATAATGTATTTTTCAATCTGCGAACAAGGCTTTCTATCGCGTTCTTCAGCTCATGTGCATTAGGATCTGTTTCACTGTATGCTGCACTCATAAAGTCTTTCAACGTTGTGATGGCATTTTGAAATGCGTTTAGTACGCAAATAAGTTTCTCGTTCGTTGAATTTGCATGCAATAGCTGGACTTTTAAGCTTGCGAAATCTACTCTCAGGTTGTCGAATGTAATTACTCCAATCTTCGAGGAAGCGTTGTAGTTTTTATCGTATAATTCACCCAATTCCGTAGAAGTTTGGGCAAAGTTAAAGGTGCTCTCAATCAGTTCGTGTACTCTGTCCATCGTTGTTTTCTGAATGTATGTTGAGGTTAGCCATCGTTTTTTAAGGAGTTGAGACGGGAATCTCCCTGATGGTTCGTACCAACAAGCCATGTGAGCATGTCGCGAAAACGCCCCTTCCAATTACATCATCTTTAACTACAAGAAACTGCAGCAGGATCAGGTGACATGGTCATGAGAGGGTTGTCCACTGAGGCGTAACATCATTTTAGAAACTTTGTTTGGCAAGTACTTTGGCAGACAAATGAAAGGGGATAGGGTTAGAGTGGGACAGAGAAAACAGGTCGTTCAAATTTTACAGCCGTGCAAATTCTAAAAGGGGGCGAAGAGACAAATTTGCTAACTAATTTAAGTGGAAGAATTAGGTATTGGCGAAGGTCATAGTTTTAGAAATTCTACACGTGAATTGTTCACTGGAAACATAGATAGATTTTTTTATGCTCACATCGGCTTACATTTGTGAGCCTATAAAAGGTACAAGGGTGGCCTTCGCTGAATTTCTCTAAAAACAGTAGCAAAACGGTAGAAAAGGGAGCCTACCTGCCAATCACCATTGTATCAGCCTGTTGTCGGGCTAAAGTGCGCCAGCCCGTGCTTCGAAATTCTGCTACTCTGAACAAAGTTTTTGATGGCAGTTAGAGCTATCAAAAGGGTTGCCCTAAGAATTTATTCAGATTAAGTTTGCTCTAATCAGAGCAACTCCCAATCTTCAAGTTAGCATTCTTTCATTTCGTTAGACTTCATTGGAAATAACTGACCACTCAGCCTTTAACCCATATTAGTTTTGCTCCAACGACGGGCTGCTTGAACATAGGGTATTGGTCAAGGGTTTTCTTTCCAGTGTTAGATATTAATAACCAAATATTGAATTATGGTGAATAAGTGAAACAAATGCCCGTTTTTGTTTGCGTGCGGCAAAACACTGCATTGAAGAAGTCACGTACACCTTTGGTCAAAAATCCTTTTAAGATGATTTGATGATCTATCTGTAAGACGAGCACTCCACAGGCGTGAAATGTGTCATACTTTATAAAAAAATTTATAAAAAGTATACTTTTTTACTAAATTATATTAGCTTAGTTATGACGTTGTGTCGAGCTGTGGTACAATATATGTAAGGGCATTTCAGCCTAAATTGCTATTACATACCTTTTTTCAAAAGAACATCTAAATTTTTGCTGAGATTTAATATTCTTATAATTTTAAGATTCTGAGCCTAAAATGTATCCGTAGAATCGCTGAATTCGTAGAAATCCTTTTTTCTCTGGTGAAAATTCCCATGATTTTTATCCAAGAGTGAATTTTATGTCGTTGTGGAGCACTCTCGTTTATCTGCACACCCTCCTCCTCCAGGGGCCAACCAATATTTCAAAAACATTTTCAGTCCGGAAAATTTTAAAGATACCATAAAAAGTCGGCCTTTATCTATAGGAAAACCCCCAAATATATGTTTTTGTAAAAATAAAACCTAGAATTATGAGAAGAAGGTTTCATAAATATGGAGAAAACGTAAAAACATCAAATTTATTTTCTAAACAAGTACCTTATATTCCAAATTTACTCAACATAGAAATAGATGGCACTAGCGGGTAAGAAAGTCAAACTTTTCCTCCCTCTTTCCCCTCCCTTGCCCGGTTGACCTTCCCAAACCGCCTTCTTAGAAAAGATGATCGCTTAGTAGTGATTTCATTCTGTGGTTTTAACTGCGATCGGGAAAAGGAACTAAAGGTGGAAAACACAATTGAAGAAGTCACTTTTCGCTACAGATGTCTTGCCTGGCTATCACAAGACTGCCCAAACCGTTTGCGAATCCATTAGAAAACCTCCAGATGATGATCAGCCACTTTTTTGAATTCGTGGTTGGTTATCAATTGAGATGTGCCACAAAATGTGCCAATACAGTGTTGCCAGAATCACTAATTCATAAAAGAATCACCAACACAGGCCAAAATGCGCATAAAAAGCCAATTAAACATTTTCGCAAAATACACATTGCGCAAGCGTAGTATATATTTCGAAGCAAGTGCCCTTTAAATAAAATTTTCTAAACTCAAACAAGAAATTGAGAAACTTTCGCCTTAAAAAATTAGGTCATAAAATTGACATTTGGGTTCACACTGTGTAGTATTGTTTATTCCTTGCAAAGGAATGTCCTCAAACTTACAGCTGAAAAGGCCAAAATGCCAATTTAACAAGTAGGCCAAAACAAATTTTGCAGGCAATTTGAAAACTTGGCCTGAAAAAGGTCGATCTGGCAATCCTATACCAATACAACATGCCCCCTGACCATGCTCCTTTTAGACATACCTACAATGCCTGCCAAAAGTACTTGGAACAACCAGCAATTTGCGTTGCATTTGATATATTTTATTCCTTTCCCGAAAAAATTACTACTTCCGCCCCCTTCCTCCTAAAACAATGTTGATAATTTAAAGTAAAATCATAAAAGAAGCGCAAAAGAAAGTGCTGCCTACAATCCTAACCCGTCTAATAGTGAACCAACATAGTTCTGTAGGGGAGAGGGGGATGATTGATTTTGACCTTGGAAATTGACGTCAGTGTTCCAAGATTTTTGGCAGGCATTGTATATTATTTTGAAACATATTGTGCATGTGCACAAGCAAAGTATCTTGAAAAGGGGTCGTAGGAAGTTCTGGTGAGTGTGAGTGTTGAAATGTAAGCAAAGAACAGAGATGCTTTTAAAAACATTCTATCAAAAATTTCTCAAAATTCCACTTGTTCTACAGTTTGTGCCTCAAACGTCCAGCAAATTCAGCGTATTGAGTAGAATTGTGGAAAATCGTCTAATAATAAACGGCGAAAATCAGTAAGAAATATTTGGTTAATGATTCAAAGTTTATGATACGCTTACGTTTATAGATAGAAGTTTATGAAGCTACGATTTTCAGGAGCCTAAAATTATAATAAAGAGTTTGGTTATCAATCGACTGCAATTTCATGGTGTGGAAGCCATGCCCCCTGCCCTCTTCTTTAACTTGACCCCCGTTTGTTGAAAATTAGTATTTCTTTAACACTTGCCTTCTTACCAAAATCTTATAAGAAAGTGACTTCTTTTTAAAATATCTACTTAATTTACTCAAATGGAAACGATGTTTATTTTGCATCTATCCTCTCCTTTCTACAGATAAATAGTTTTTTATTCATTTTTCTTTCGTTGCGATGAGATTCTGGTAGCTAAAAAAATAATTGCCCTTGTATTTATTTGCCTTCCCATTTCATTAGACAGACCTAGAGAAAATCTTCAGAATCATTCCAAGCTTATTGTTGGTTTCAGATTCTGTAGCTTCTGCCCTACCGAAAGTTGGAGGAGTTCAGATATAAATCATCACAAACTCTACACACCGTTCTCAATTTTCAATGGAAATAGAAACTTGTCATTCGAAACCAAAAGACGCACTGGCTTACTGATAAAGCCATCACGACGGATCACTGAATTTTGAAAGGGACAGGCATTCAACTTTTACTTTCCCACCAAACATTTGTTACAGTATCAGTAAAACTTCAAATTAACACGAAATTCAACTTGCAAATTTTCTCTTAAAAGGGAACCTTAACACGACATTGCCAAATATCATTGAAATGGTATTGAAATTGAATTGAATTGGCAAATGAAATGAACTATAATGAACTTATTAATGAAATTCATAATTTGAGGAGAAATTGAAGACATATGGTAAGTAGCGCTGTCAGGGAAGGGTGCACTAAAAGATTGCTTTCTGCTGGGGGGTATGGGCGGGCTGTGCTCCCAAATGAAAATTTTGACAACGACTTGCCCCCTGTGGCTACAATTTTTCCGAATGATATTTTGAAAATTCGGCATAATTATATTCCCGTGAGCTAAATTTAGTCCAATCCAAATATATCTGCTTGCTATATATCTGTTTTCTTGTTTTAAAGCCTGCCCCCCTCAGGAACGGTTCTTGCTCGAGTTTGCCCACCCTAGCCGACATCTACAGCCATGCCTTTTTTGGCATGATCATTGTCAGTCTCCATTTTCCAGTGGCTCGAAAATTCTTTCAATTAAGATTCTCTGATTTCTGGACGACCATTTGGATTATGACTTGTAACGTGTTTCATTTGAAGTCAAACGTTTTTAGTGATGATAGAACTTGGATTTGATTCTGGCTATGCCAAAGCTTTAACTTCTTTTTCATGGAAATAAATCTTTATAAAAATAGTTTATAAAAATAAATCTTTTGTATTTGTGCGGATTTTGAACTGCAAAACCGTGCTCAGTGTCGAGTTCCGTGCCTTTTACTGTCCGTTGGTGTAAAGTCAGCAAAATGAAACAGACAAATTCTTTCCCCTCTGACATCAACTTTTTTTTGGTAACCCACTTCTCGGTTTCTTTACCACTGTAACACTTTCGAAACATATTTTTTGATTTTCCACAGCTGTTGTGTAGCGGAATCTAATTTGGTCCACTTCCTCGAAATATTTGAAGCGACTCGCCACTCATGTGACAATTTCTTTTTTGCTCAGGCATGGTCTACATTTTTACAAACAAAAATTTTTTCGCGTAATTTATATACATTTCTAACTAAGTTTTCTATGGCGTCAGCAAAACTTGCGAACTTTTCCCGCCAAAGTTTGCTTTAAAATGCGCCTAATTCAGCAAATTAATGCATTCAAATGTTTTGCATTGTCAAAAAGTCGACAAAAAGTGCCGCAATTTTGAGCAAGATGGTGCAATACTTTTGATACCCTAGTGTATATGGGGCCCTAAGAGATATATGGGGCCTTGAAGAAAAAACAGAGACGGGGCCCCTATTTACGGATGGCACAAGCGTCCCACCCAATGATGTACAGGATGTCAACCACGAAAGCAAGATGTAAAATTGTTTTTTTTCTCGTTAACTTGGGTTGGGCCTAGTTGAACTTCAAAACTTGTTGAAAATGAGGCGACTTTGAGCAAAGTCTTAGACGCCTCTTTTGCCTCTTTTGGTCGGGGGCCCTCTGTTATCGAAATAAAATGCCCTAAACTGCGTTATGCAATTAGTCCATTCTCGAAAATGAAATGTTTTTATAAGCGATTACAAGACAGTAATGGTCGAGAATTCTTTCAAATTGCTATATACTTCAATAAAATGCAAAATTGCCATACTTGTCAAAAACTCCAGCTTGTTCAGGGCATCAAGCGTGGTGAACGTTCAGGCCTAACATTGATGTGTCAGGTCGGAAAGGCTATCTTCAGTCACCAGCAGCCAACAGCCAGCAGCCATAGGGGCAGCAGCTCAACGCCCCCCTTTACCGCGCGATGCTAGTGGTACATTTCTCAATGTTTGTAGTAAAACGACTGAATTTTAGTCATGAGCAAATGACGTGCCTGTTCATTTTTAACCATGCTTCACAAACGATATTTTGGACTTGGTGCTTCTATTGCTGCTCATTTTTTAGCAAAGCATGTGCACCCTGCATTCTAGGTGTTGCAAGCTTTTCACATTTCAATGGCGAGCTTTACAAAGAGCAAATACGTCCCAATGGTATCAAATCACAAGCTGTCGCAGTTTAGTGATGTTAGGAAAGACAACAAGTGATGACGTCCCATTTTTAGAATTTTTGAACTTGGATCCCATTACCTGAAGGGGTACAATGATACAATGCGCAAAAATCAGTTATGTAAATGTGTTAAGAACTGGCTGAGAAATGGCAACGCGAGCACAGGTGCTCTCCCCATCAAACCTATGTAATTTGGTCGGTGGTCATATCTTTGCGCACAGAGCAAAAAATAATGGCCATATCTCTCCCGACTTTTGATATATTTAACTGATTTTGCATAACTAGAAGTATTTTAGTTGTTCTTTTAGGACATGTAGTAAGATCTTGAAGCTTGCCGTTCAAGCGTAGAGGGATGATCTCTTATAAAGTGTTTCTTCGAACCTACGATTTATATAAACATTAAGTTGCAATCTTATTTTAAAATCTTACTGTCCATCGGGAAAATGACATAAAATAATTCATATCTAGCATTCAAGAGAGAAAGGATAGTTAGTTGGCTTGATAAAAAAATAGTGTACCGTTTTGCAGATTGATTTTCCGCATCAGACAATTGGAAGACCAGATTTTGCATCGTTTCTGGTTCGGCAGTTTTAGCCTTAGACCAATTTGCTGACTTTAACCCTTTAACCTCTTCAAACTAGCATAGATCTCCAAAATAAACAAGTTTCTTTTATATCTATGAATATGAGAGGTTTTTCGACAACATACGAGCAGGGAAAAACAGCATTAGGTCTTAAAATGCCAATTTCAATGCACCTGCAAGGGGCAAAACACTGTTTTTTTAGTACATAAAATTTCCCTGAAATCATTAAGGATCACAATAAAATCACTGCGAAATAACACAAATCAAATGAATTCACAAAATCGCTAAACAGGTGGCTGAAATACTGACGAATAAAAGAAATTCTTTAGTGCAGAAAGCATTAGAGATGAAGCTCCATGTTATCTCTAAAATAATTATTAAATTTTGGATCAATCATGATAGTGCACCGAGAGTTGCGCATGCAAGTAACAGGCAAATAGGACAGCGCAGTAGCAACATATTCCACCATAACCTCGGTCTGGTGAAGACTGTGAAAGGAATTGGCGGGAAATTACAACTGGGTGGGCCTCTACAGACAACTGAACAGCTCGAGCAGTTGCAAGTATGTAGGAATTGAATGTCAAGATGCACCGAAACTTGCAATGGAAATTCCCTGATGTAATCTTTGTTTCAATCTGCCACCGAACAGTCAATTTTCCCCAAATACATTTTTTGCTAAAACTTTGCTTAAACATTCAAGTCAAGAAGATTCGCCTAATTCAGGCATTCGCTAGTTCAAAATATTCCCTTACCCCCCTTGGAGGTCCAACTAAACGGGATTAAACTTGATAGCGCTTCTTAACGATGGATTGTAAAAAGAAATTCAGTGAAGCTTTGTGACGAATAACGCTGGACAACCTAAAATCATACCGACTTTGTAAAATTCCGAGATGTCCGGGGTTAACGATGGATTGTAAGCAGATCTTAAGTGAAGCTTTGTGAGTTGAATAACGTAGGACACAGGCTTCCATTTGGAAACGGTCTAGGAAAACCCATTTGGAATGTAAAGTCAGTCCGACTTTGTAAAAGTCCGAAATGTCTGGGGCACGACGGGATCCAACTGTTGACAGAAAATAGCAAGAAAATGAACATACTTCGAATTTTATGAATCCTTTATCAAAATTTGATGGTAGCGTGCAAAAAGTTACCGGAAACCATTAATTCACACAAATCTAATTCTCTTTTTTAATGTTAAAGAATAATTTCATTGCTAAGATTATCTTATTCTGCCGGTGATGTTAATTCACACTCATTTTTGAGATTCTATATAGAACTTTCACCAGTCCATTATGGCCTTTAATTCCAAGTTAATATATTGGAAAATGTGGAGCCACTTAACTTTAGTATCTTTACTTCAAGAGAAAAGAATATTTTATCAAGGCGGCTGTCTTTTGCCATGTAAATCTTTACCAAATTATACCAAGCTTAAATCATTTTCGTAATTTATTTTTGTTTCTATAAATGATCCTTATTAGTGGAAAAGGGGTTGAATAGAAACAACTTCTGTCTATCTGTCTATGTTGAATCTGTATCAAAGGTTTGATCTCCTTGACGAACCTAATTCGCTTAGGACTATCAAGCTCATAAATCACTGCCTGGAGTTTCTTGCTCTCTTTAACTTTCAAAGGAAAAAAAGGGGGAGAATATCATATTAATCAAATCACCAACAAAAATGCTTCACACAAGAGCAAGTTATCAGCACTGAGGAAGAGGATTTTTTTCTCCAGACAAATTTCCATTTTTACGACCGAAAAGTTAAAGTCGAGAGAAATCCTGGCAAAATGCAATATATTTAGTTAATACGTGGTGCAATGAAGACATGTCCTTTGAGTTGAAAATTTTGTTCTTCAGATTTTCAGCCACCAGGATTAAGAACGAAAAATATTTTTGAAAGATGACAATTTAGCACGTCTTAAAGGAACTAGCTGCGCGGCAGTGTCATTATGAAGGGGTGGAATTATATGCGAAAAATGGAAATAACTCAATTAAATCACATGCGACTACTGACTTTGGACACTCGAAAAATAAAGCATTAAGGATGGAATTCATAACAAAAAAATTATGTAAAGGTAAAAATATTTGTTCTGCACAATGGAAAATCTACGTAAACAAAAGTTATTTTACAATATCAAGAGCTGTGAATTGGCAATACTTTTGTAGCAAGTCAAAGTTAAATGTCATCGAGGCAAACAATTAACATGTGATCAAGGCAAAAAATTTACTATCAGCCTGCATAAACTCAAATGACGTAACTTCAAACAACCATGTCAGTTATGCACTGGAACATGACAACGAGGCATGCATCGATCATTCCGAAAATTCTATCTGCTTGGTAAAACCTACCAGCCGGTTGTAATGGAAATGAAATTATTTTATTTTGGAAAGGGGGCTCTGGTCACAAGGGGGTATTGCATTGTACTAAAGGAGGCACTATCCTTTGACTCTGAAGGCATTTCGGCTAAGTTTCAAATAAAGGTATTCTGCTACTTTAGAAACTGGTCCTTAATTAGACGTCAACGATATGCCAAAAATTTGAGGCAAAAGGAGAAAATATACGCACTCAGAATATCAAAATAAGCATAGAAATACATGCAGCTTGGGAAAACAAGCTGCAAGGCAACCGTTTGCGTTTTTTGTATTTTAATTCTAGTTAAATAGGTATACATTTTCGTTTGTCGATCTTATGAATTATAACTTCCTTCCTAGAAGCTCTAGCAACCAGCTTCTCGCACCTTTTCTGCCAACGCATTTTATATCCAGGCACTTGACTGCCTCCTCGAAAAATTATCACTGCCATAAACAACACTGCAAATCTTATCATCGATCTCCTGTGCGACCAAGAATGGCATCCGCTTGATGGAAAACCTGCAATAAAATTGTGAAAAGATTATGTACTGGCATAAAAGGGAAGAGGTTGTACAATAAAAAACGAATTTCTCCATATTCTCTCTTACAGGGAAGTATGAAGCAAAAACAAGTAGCTTTTTATTCATGAACATGTAAACCTGTGAGCAGTTTGAAGTATCCCATAGTTCAAGTGGGTCAAGAGTTGATATGAGCTGCCTCAACAGTGGGTAGCATTATGTTCAAATTGGCAGAGAGGGGAGCAATGATCATTTTCATAGTGAATCTCGGAGGATCTTGACATAGCTACTGGCAATATTATATCATAGGAAATTATTGCAGCTAGGATTCTTATAACCTGTTGTTATTGCTATAAAAACATTCTAAGAAGCATGGCACTCTAAGGTTTGCAAAACAATAGCTAGCGTTTTCTTCTACCTACACTAGATAAACAATGTGACAGGACGAACGAAGTCCCGGGGGAGGGGAATGTTGGTATGAAAGCAAGTAATAAGCAAATCACAAATTGGGCATAAAAAATGACTGCAAACATGTTGCTTATTGCTTGGCCTCAACTAGTTATTGAGACATTTAGGCAGGACGCATTCGTCTTTACGGTCATTCTTTTCTTCGCAGCTTCAAGGTTCTAGGGAACATGTGCGGAATAATTTGGGGAGAAATCAGTCTGTTATTAGTCAGCGCTTCAAACATGGTCATTACACCATACATGGTCATAACACCATACGCTTCAAACATGGTCAAACATGGTCATAAACACCATACGAAAATTATTAGCAAATGAAGGTAAGATGGTTTTCAGAATAATTGATCATTATCAATCACAAGACTGAAGGTGGCATTCTCTCGTCATTAGGACCATTTATTTTTGGCTTGTAGTTGCGCCAATCGCAAAGACGGCAAACAACGGCCTTCTTCTGCCGACTAAGCAACATCATGTTCATGCAAAAGTCGCAAGACATTTGGCCTTTGATGAATGCACCAACAACAAAAATAGAAAGCTAACATACAAATAGAAATTACGCCAACATAGAGTTTATATACCCAAGGCTAATGCACACTTGCATGCTTGTTGCTTTGGCAGTATAAAAGATACAGTGTAAGGCTCACTCGAGCACTCACTCGAGTACAATGGGCACAGACTCCACAATCGTGCTATCTGTGCCAAAAATGTAAGCCTAAGGGGCACCGAAAAAGCGTACCCCGTCACATCCTAACCGTGATTAAATTATATTTAATCAAGCTTTATGTCTGTAGGTTGTTTGCCTTATTACATGGCGAAGATACGATGTTGAACAAGGTTTTATCCATTTTGCTACAGTGATTCTTTCAGGGAGTTTTGGTAACTTCAGTGCCTCTTTTATGGCCACTGGGGCGAATGTTGCATTGATAGCTATACCCAGTAAGGAAACTAACACAGAGATGATGTAATGAAAGTCTTTTTCATAGAATATTTAATTTGGACCAAATTATCCGGTAGAACTCCTCGAAAACTGGCAAATTCGCAAGAACAGTTAATTGCTTTCAAACTGCCTGAAATACGCTTGATAAAAACCATGATGTTTACTAAACGATTACAGTATTTCTGGCGTGGCTAAAAACCCTTTTTTGATGGGATGGACAATTTAGAACCTTTTGAAGTGTTATGCAATGTTTTTCCAGATTACTTGACTGATATTTGAAAAATCGCAAAACAAAATTTAACGACGTCACCGCTTCACGACTTTCTCAAATCTGCTAAGACATTTCAGCTCCTCGCATTGTGTGCGAATTTAAATAAATGATAATAACAATAAGAATTGCTTTATTTCAGGTTGGCTTTTCGTCTAGCTAAATAATTTGCTAATTAATGCCAACCAAAACTTAAATACACGTTGCTGATAACTAACTTACAAGGATAAGTCTAATAACAAAGAGGTCAAACTGATGGATTTTAATGTCTCTTTTGAAGCTATTCGATGTCTGGGAGATGGCATTGTATGCCATATCTTCGCTCCAAGTAAACATGCATTTATTTTCAATACCATACCCAGTTGTGTTTGGTTTTGGCGCCAAAATATTGCTGCTACTACGAAGGGTGTATGGAGTATCTTTCTCGACAAAGATTTCATTCATGAAACTTGGGTTGAGGTTCCTTTAAGTTTTAAAAATTTCAGTAGCAAGCAACTGCATAATTGCAAATTTCAGTCTCTTCCACCAAAAAGAAAAGGTCGTTTATAAATACAACAAATTATCTCAAAGAAGTTTAATCGAATATTATTGCAATGTATCCGATCTCTATCCAATTTTCATGATACAGTGTTGAGATTTTGTAGTTATTTATCCGAAATTTCCTAGACAGAAAAACAACAGTAAACAAAAACAGCAGTGTAATTCTAAAGCAAACGACTTACCGAGATGTAGTTGATATTTTCAAACATTGCCTGAATGAACCTTCGCATAGATAGGCGGAAAGTGTACGTGCCTAATTGATCCATCATCTGGGAATACAGGCAAAGGTCTTCGAATGCCCATGGGTACTGGTCTTTGAGCCTGGAAAATAAAGTGAGATGTCATCGGTATCGTGGATGGCCACTCAATGGCTAAAGAAGCCGTTATGCTATGTAGACTGGAATAACAACCAATGCCATAATGCTCTGAAGTATTTACTTTACAAACAAGGAAAGTGACACTGTTCTGGAGTTCCTCCTTGCATACAATAATTGTCATATTGCTATGGATTTTAATTTACAAGCAATCAATGTCAAATTTCCCAGATCTTTAAAAATACACGATTAATGTCATATTTCTCGGAATGTCATATTTAAAGGCTAGAGAGGAAAATCTCTCTTGACATTAACATGAAAAAATCTATATGATATTGTTTTTGATTTATTAACTTACAATCGATTAAGTCATACTGCTCATGCATATTCTCATTCGTTCTTCAATCATCATATGTCGTAAATTATGTCAACACTACTTCTCAGGCAGGCTATAGCAGACCATCTACTAGTAAATCTCCGCAGAGTGCTAAAATATCAAAGTCTTACGTTATTAGTCCCTGTTGAGAAGCTTTCGATGCAACGGAACTGCTGAGGTTTACAATCAGTCGAAGAACCTCTTTGTGAACAAGAATTCTGTCTTCCGATTGAGGATCAATCTGGGGAAGTGAAGACGCTGAAAATTTTTTCTTAGGAAACTCGTTTTCTGATCGATCTCGGAGGTTGTTTGAGTTCTTTCTTTCATCTTTTTCCTTTAGGGTTTTCCGTGACTTCACTGAATTGCGCGAAGAAGATCTTGATAATGTGAGGCAATGCAGACATCGACCCTCGATGTGAGGAAAATCTTCCCCCACTACTTTGCCACAATCTTCCCCTTCTTGATCGAAGTTCGCAGCCCAAGAGCCTTTGTACTCGTATGCGTTTAGCTAGAATCATGACAAGTTGTTCTTCGTATTAAATCAGCAGAATAAGGAAGCCAACGATTAAAAACATAAAACACACAGTACAAATAAAATTCAAACAAAAGGAGGACATAGTATCTGAATTCAATTCCAAAGCACTTAAGATCTAGCAGAGTTTTTATCATTTTCGTTTTGCCTGGTCCACAATTTTTGCCATTTCTTTCTTTCTTCATTAAAGCTCTTTACTGTACAATGAAATTTCTATGGCATAGAGAGGTATAAGTATACCACAATACATTCCTCTATATAACAGACAAATTGTACACAAGTTTTATTTACCCGCAGAATGTCGTACAATTGAATGGGAATGCATCTCCCAACATAATCGTCAGTGTTGACTGCTGGTTCAGTTGTTGTTGCTGCAGGAAAGTTTTCACTGCCTGTGCTGCTTATCGATGTTGTGTTACTGAAGTGCCGCCTCGTGACAATGTATGGCAGTTGAGACAAGGAAGAAGGAATGCTGACGTGATGGTTAATGCGCGGGAAATCAGTTGTGCTGAATGATGAACTATATCTGAAAAGTAATGACATTACAAAGTGATATAAGCTATATGATATGATATCATATGACATTATTGGAAAAAATATGATGCTATATGATTGATTTGATATGATTTGATATGATATGATATGATATGAAATGATATGATATGATATGATATGATATGATATATGATATGATATGATATGATATGATATGATATATGATATGATATGATATGATATGATATGATATGATATGATATGATATATGATATGATATGATATGATATGATATGATATGATTTGATATGATATGATATGATATGATATGATATGATATGATATGATATGATATGATATGATATGATTGATATGATATGATTGATATGATATGATATGATTGATATGATATGATATGATATGATTGATATGATATGATATGATTGATATGATATGATATGATATGATATGATTGATGATATGATATGATTGATATGATATGATATGATATGATATGATATGATATGATATGATTGATATGATATGATATGATTGATATGATATGATTGATATGATATGATATATGATTGATATGATATGATATGATATGATATGATATGATATGATATGATATGATATGATATGATATGATATGATATGATATGATATGATATGATATGATATGATATGATATGATATGATATGGTTATGATTATGACAGAATTAGAAAAAATGACAACAAACATGAAACATTAAAAACTGTTAAACCTACATAATTAGCAAACATGAACTCACTTTAATGATAAGTTCTTTACATATTTGCCAATCAAAGATGTTGGAACCTATGCTACGAAATAGCACTTAACACTTACCCTCGCCTATGGTTTCGTCTTTCCATAATTTGCCGGTAAGGACTTACAGCACTCGACTGCTGAATCTTCAGATCAATTTCCTTTCTAAACGTTCGTTGTTTACGGAGTGTAGTCCACGCAGCGTAACCCAAACCGTCTCTTGCTGATGCAACAACCGGCGATTCGCAATAACTTGAAACCGACCCAACTCTAAAAGACGCTGGGCTTACACTAAGCGTGAATGTATTTCCGCGCGGCCGCCTTACTTTTCTTGATGCGGTGCTCACATCCAGCAAATAGTTCTTTGAGCGTCGTTCGTCGCTGTCACTGCGTTCTCTAAGACCTAATTTTGAAGTAGGATCAGGAAACATATCCGTCGTTCGTTAATGACTGACGCCTCTTTCGATTTCATTCCAGATTTTATCCGTCTACCAGCAAGCCTCTCCTTTTCGCTGTCTTGACTACTAAAGCTTTCTGCATGCGAGTCACCACTCATTCCCGGATCACTTTCGGATCGACCATGCAGCAGTGCAGGGATATTTTGCGGAACACCGGAGAAACTTGCGCTTCGTGAACCTGGCGTGCTGGTTAGTGAGTCTTTTCGTGCGGGCAGACTAAGACTTCGGCCTCGTTTATCATCATTCCCGTTAATCTCGAGGCTGCTGCTTCGACGGAAATCAATCGGACTTTGTCTACTAGAACTATTCTCACTTGGCAAGCTACTATACTGACTTGTGTAAGAATCAGGTTGCATAGAAAATGACTCTCTTTCGTTGCCGTTCTGTTCTCTTCCATTCTGACCTTGGATATCAATAAAAGAAGATTTTTTAACAGTTTGTGCGATAGATCCATCGACTTCGTCTTTCGTAGGACTTCTCAAATTATCAGGGATATTTTCTTTGCTGTCTACTTCACGGATGGGTCGTAAGTTGTCTAACTGAAGCTCACTTGAAAACATTTTCTCAAAACGCTGTGGTCTTGCGCTTCCTTGGGCGTTTTCCTTCTGCGGCGGCTCCCGCTCGTCTTGTGCTTTCGGTGCAAACCATTTGCTTCCAAACAAAAGCTCCTCTCTTTCATTTCTCGGCTCTTCCTCAATTTCCTCCTCACCCAGGTAGATTCCACCCTCTCCATAAACGCTTCTTGTCTCCTTCGTTGCCTCACGAATATCAATGCCGTTTTTCTTCGGCGTGCTTTTTGAAAACATAGAAAGATTCGGTTCACTGCTGCTTGACCTTGAGGACTGCTGCTTTTCCAAGTTTGCAAGCGTTTGCATCAAGTTTTCGCGCGAATCTTGCTTGGAAAACACCGCTGTATCCTCCCCGCCTAAATAAATGCTTGCAGTAGTACCTGAGCCAACAATACGCTCTAGGCCACTCATCAAGCTTACTGACTGCTCCGTGAAATTTCCAGAATCATCAATATTGAACGTACGCGTTTTGAAATCTGAATTTGCTCGCTTCTCGTCTTGCTCACTTAGTTTTTCATCTTCAGGGCTTCGCTTTTTCCCCTTGCCTTTTCTGTCTTCACCCAGTGTTATCCGGGTATATTCAAACGCTTCTGTATGATACGGCTCACAGAAATCTGAAACTTCATCGCCCATGTAGACACCCCCGTAACGATCATTTGCTGAGGTCGAGCTTGCACCGTTCTGATTTTCATCTGCCTCGTCACCCGACTCGCTCCCAACGCATTCCTCCTCACTCATATAATCATCGGCTAGGTAAGCAACCTCCTGTTCAATGACAGGCCATGTTTCTGCTCCTCGATGCCTCACACATTCCCAGCCAAGCTCTTCTAGGCGATCTGCACCTTGTGATGTTTTTGCAATAAGACCAAGCACATAGAAGCAGGTTCTGTGGTCAGATAAAATAACAGTCAGATAAAATAATTTTAAGAATCTCAAGTCCCAGCGCCACTGCAAAACTTAATGAAATTCAAAAGATCTAGAGCAAATGTTTTAGACTACTTAAATCTTGTTAATATGATTGGCACAATTTAGAGATTTGCGTCAATCAAGAGAAAATTCTAATTTTAAAAATTCCTTAGGCCCAACTATTTGAGACATGCCTATTCAATGGGTATTGGCAATAAGGGAACTGGGAAAGGCCCAAATAAAGCTGCGTAGTAGCATAGTAGCTGTAAGTGCTGTATGTATTGATTAAAAGAGAAATGGGAACGATTCAAAACATGCTAATCACGTAGATTTTGTCAAAACGTTCTTCTAACAACGTGGCAAATAAAATTATCAACACTGAGCCAAAATTATAAAAGAAGGTTTTGCCCATACTTGGAAGCCAACATCAAGAGCACACTATAATCTAATGAAAATTAAGGAACACTCGTTGTGGAAATTGTCTTAAAATGAAAAGGTTCCAAAATGTTTAAATAAGATTTGTCTATCCAGAAGCTTAGGGACAGAGTGGAACCTTCATCCTAGGGTAGGCAATTAGCAAGATTTTCTGACAATTTTCTTCAACATCTAAAAACAAGCTTTTTCCAGCCAAAAACGAAGATAAACTATAATAAATCCAAAAACAGGTTAGGCACCCGCCGAGTGTTGCTGTTTCCAAGAATTTTTCTGCTGTCAAACAAGTTTTGTTGAGCACAAGCTAAACCACACTTATATTTCACAAGACCAACATGACCAAATATTGGTATTAAGGTATGATATCGATATTCCATATTAATATACATACCCTCGAACAGTCAAGACCTCACACTCCTGCGCCAGTTGGACAACTTCTTTTATAATGTCAATGTAATCATCCTCTAACACACTGTCATCGTCGTCGAAATTTGTGTCAGTTGGAGTCGTAAGTCTAGGAACTGGGTTGATTAAGGCGACGCCCCAGCTAGTTGATCCGATATGGCCCTGTTTGCAAAAAAGGAAGTCAGCATTTAATGGAAATGATTCAGTACAAAAAATTGTTTGAGTTTGAAATTAACTGTGAGAGCAACTTGAACAAAAAAAACAATCTGATTGGCAAGTGGCTCTCTAAAGCTACATGCCAATTAAAGTCTTACAAGAAACCCCCTCCCCCCCATTCCCTAACATCCACGAGATAAAGGTACTTTTAGCATGATCCGTTGTTTCCGCCATTTCAAATTTGGTAGCTAATTGAAATACCTCAAAAATCATAACTCCATTAGAGCTACATCTTAGTTAAAACCCTTGGTTGTGCAATGGATGAGTCGTAACAAAGCTTAAATAACCTCAGAGAGGCTAATAGAATTCAACTACCACACAAAATAAATGCAAAGCCATTTTGCAATGTTTTCCATGTTCAGAGTTCAGAAAATACCACAACCTTCTCCAGAAAGAAGTTTGTCCTTGCTCAAAATGTTCCTTGTTTCTTTTGATTAAGAATTTCTCAGAAATAGAATTTAAGTAAAATCAACTGATGTTTTGTTTTCACGTTTTGTCAGGGAAAAAGAAAAATGCAAGCACAATTGTCAATTTTTGTATCCTCAAAACCTTCCTCAAAACTACTGCTCCCTATCCGTGGAACCGTAATCTTTTCTGGACTCTGTCCTTGTTCTTATTATTTTCATACATAAATGTCCCACGTTACTACCCAGCTGTAATTGAAAACGCTTACCAACGCCCATAGTGCAGCCTTCATGTTTAGTATATCCTTCGCTGTTTCCAGAGAATAATATAAGATGGTGTTGATGGAATCTTTCAAGAATCCCTGAACAAGATAAAAACACAGATTTAACATCATGTAAAAGTGAATATGACAAGATTTGATATATTTCGTATTATTACAATGCATTCGAACATAAAAAAGAATTTTCAAAATTTCTTCCTTCTTAAAAAATAGCCAACTGACACATCCTTTGTTATGTTACATAAGGTAATCGATTAAAGCATTAACTGATTTCCCCGAAATAATTCTTTCAGCCTTTAAAAATTGCAAAGGCATTTGGCGCAACGAAAACAAACACCTGTTGCTTGTTTTCATTCGATTTTTATTTCATAAATATCAGTTGGAGATTTCGATCAACTACTAGAATCTTCAGTTTTTTTACTTTAATAGGTCGTCAGAATAACTGGTTGTGCATTATAGAACTTTTAATCATGTTGAACCATCTTTCCAAAGTCTTATACACTGAAGAGTGTCAGACAAAAATGCTTTAGCATGTCACGGAAAATATGCGCTTTCAAAACCATTTTTAATTTTTCGTACCACCAAAAATTGATTAAATAAATTTATTTGCAATAAGGTTACCCCCTTAAAATAAAGCTTATGAAGCATTTTTAGATACATTTCTAAAAATAATCAAGTGCTATTGCATTTCCCGATTAAGCCACAAACAAGTAAGAAGCGGTGCATTAAACGCGGAAGTGACCACATTCTGAGTTCTAAGAATAAGAACCCGGAGTTCTAAGAACTAGCCGTTGATTTTCGACCATTGACAATTCATTGATTGCTGCATATTAAAAGGACTGACTGCCATTCTGCTGTACCGGATGTATCTCTTTTGTCCTTCTGACAGGTTCATATTCAACTGCAAAACATAATTTTTGAAAAGTCCCAAAAACCCAGGCATCCTGAAGAAAAGGACAAGCTGCTAGCAATGAAATACTATACCTTGTCTTGTATTAGTTTAATACCCATTCGATGTTGAGCCAACTCGCCATAAAGATGTGGTATGACAAATACATCTTTATTGGATAGTCTAAACAAATTGAGGCGAAACATTAATTTAAAAAAAGTGATACGCGAATGTTTTTTAATATAATATTTACTTGATTTAATTGCAATCCATACACCGCAAACTCACGATATGTTGGTTTTTAAATCTGGCATGCTTGCCTCTGACACTAAAACGCCACTACGTGAATCCTTATATTTTGGCACTATCACAGCAAACAGCCGCACTTTACAGACGCTTGCACTACCCTGTAAGCCCTTCAAGATTGGAATTAACATTAGATATTTGGCCTGAAAAGGGATGAATTGACCCTCTGAATAAAAGAAGAAAACATCCATCGAATCTAGGTCTATGTGCTGTACCAGACAGAGCTTCGTTGCGAGTTTCCGGGGGTGAGGTGAGTTGAAGAGAAAGTGCGGCGCGGTGAAGAGCGGTGCGGAGAAGAGCGGTGCGGAGAAGAGCGGTGCGGAGAAGAGCGGTGCGGGATGCAGAAGGGGGAAAGAATTCGAGCAACTACTTTGGGACGTACTGGCGCCTAAGTTAGTGCATGTAAAGAATATGGCTTAGTTTTAGAAAAATCACATATAAATTTACAGCAACTAAATCTACGCGTAAAACAAGAGCCCAGCACTATGTCTAGTCATAATTGCATAGCCGCTACTTTCAGAATTGTGCAACTAACATACGTAGGTGCTTACCTGTCATTTAACGAACGCCGAATATAGTTGTCGTTGTCAGCCAGCTTTTGGAATAGCGTGAGTGCCTCTCCCAGTTCGTTTTCAATCCAATGAACGTACTCCAGATTATAAGACTAGGAAGTAGAAACATAATTGAAAGTTACTTTCATCGAATCGAAATATCATGAAATCAGGCTGTCCCACAAGTAAAAACTTTAAATTAAACGAGAAAATCAGAAGCTGGATTTGATCGATAAATTTTAAAAAACATTGTAAATAGGGTGAAGCTGGCCTTTATTAGGACAGGCTATTTCTCTAGCCAACTTTAAATAAATTGTACCATCATTATATCAATATTATTTTTAAATAATAAGAATTCGATTGTAACAGAATAATGTTTACAGCTCATGAGCAACTGTGAAGTTGTTTAGCAATGGTTGAATAAAGTCTCTGTTCAATCCAATAGGGATATTAACAAACTAAAACAACTTAATTATCAGGATATCATTGCTTTAAACATTAAACAACGCTCCATAATACAAAGAGACAAACCATTACGAGATAAAGTGCCATCTGACTGCATTTTGCTCCAAATTACTTCGTTAAAAAAAGCAAAATATATTCAATTCACCAATACTTCACAGGCACTGTTTCCCGAAATAAATTCAAACATCAACTGCTAAAAGATTATAAAATAAGTCAAAGAACTTTCTGGCAGTGTGCTGGACATTTTTCAATAATAACTATGAAGTCTTACCAATTTCCAGACCTTTAGCAATGGCTCAACATAGTCTACTTCTGATAAATAGGTGAAGCCACGAGAAACAGACAAATACCTGACGATTGGGAAGCAGAAATGCTAATGAGATTTGAATATCGATAACAATAAAGAAACGAGCTACATGGTATGGTATATAACATATAAAAACGATTTTATCTAAGTTGGCTTGCAAGCATCTATACCTCTTAGTTCCATATAAACGTGTTTTTGCTTTTGAAAGCAGATTTGTAGTTCATAGATTGCTGCGTTTTTGCTGTGAGCTTAACAGGCGTCTATTTAATTATCTAAAAGTGACCTTTCCTGAAACTACCTTCCACTTTCTGAATAAAGAATATTTATAATTGCGCCGAACTTTTACGGACAACCTTTTCATTCAGAAATTGACAGTTCGGAAACGAGCGGTAAAAGAAATAACAAAAAACTGAGTGACATTGCAAGCAGCGACTTTGTATCGACAGCCATATTCGACGAACAGCATTGTCCTCGCTTAGGCCGAGATTCTGAAAACCAGAAAACAGGTACGCAGAAGGCATAGGCCCAAAAGCATAGGTCTGCAGTAGACCCTTCATGGAGGATATTAGATGAAGTGGTCAACAACCAAGATACACCGCTTAAGAAAGAGGAATGATATACTCCTTTCCAAATAAACTTTCTTTGTTTGTCAGGTACAAAAGAGTTATAAGCAGTTATTTTCTATTCAAACGATCGCTAAGACCCAGAACAAGGATTGCACTTACCGGACTAGCAGAATTACACCTTTTTCCCCGAGATGTAATAATGCAGGTCGAATTTCGATCAGTCTTTGTAGATTGGCCTTTAAACAAAAAAACGCTTTGGTTAAAATGACATGAGCAAAGGAATTGGAAAATTCACTGTTTTCTGCCTACAGAAAGCACCAAAATTTCAAGGTTAAAAAAGGGCATGTTTTTTTAAAAATCAAGGGCTAACATTTTGTTTCTCTTTGTTTTGAAATTACTTCAAAGGACCTACCAATAACATTTTGAAAACCAGCTCAGGATGGCGCAATGTTTACTTAGCTTTGCGGACTCTATCAATTCATCACTCTTTATTTTTCAGGGCTTCAGCGTGAATATTGACGTGAATTTCATAGGGCGAAGATTTTGCAATCAAATCTCAAAGAATTTAGTCGTGTCATGTAACCAAAAAAAATCAAGAAAATGACTTCTTTAGAAAAGAGAAGTGTAATATAAGGCCAGAATCCCCGCAGATCCAAAACGGACCATTTTAGGGTAAAGATTTTAATCAATTTTATGGCTAGATTTTAAAGGACCTCTAATATTTAAGTGCAAAGTTCAAAATCTTAACAAAAATGCAAGTTCTTGAAAAGGACCAGTTCAGCCTTGCTCAGTTAGAAAACTTGATGATACATTTAAGAATAACTCGTACGATTAAGCATACTTTGCTCGATAATTGCGGTGGTGCAGATATTGAGGCTAACAAACCGACTTTTAGACGAAAAAAGAAAATCTTGACCAAAAAATAGACAAAAAATGAAATCAAATATCTTTGTTATTGGAAACATAGTCTTATGGACATGAATGAAACTTCAGTATGCGTATAACAGGCTTCTTAAAGGCTCTTGCGCAACCGGCATGCTTTGCGTTGCTGTTTATTTTACTTTAAAAAATGGGCTGCATCTGGTATTTTCATACAGTACGATATTAGGCCGATTTCGAAAATATATCTGCAAAGCATGCCGGTTGCGTAAGAGCCTTTAAGGTCTTTAAACGAAAACTGTATTACCACAACTTCACTTTTCTTTAAGCTTCTTCTCGAAAACTTCTATTTAATCGTCAAACAACTTCCTATCGTTACAAAGCGTGGAATAGCAGATAAAATGTGTATCTGCTTAGAAAGCTAAAACTGTTGATTACCTCGTCTTCACATGCTTCCTGTAGGACATCTATTGCCTCTGCAACAACCTCGGATGCCTGATCGTAAAGCTGTTCAGATAAAAGGGTGTTTTAAATCCTTCTATGTCTTAGTAGAAATCAGCCTTGACGAAAACAGGATAAATTTGGATTCACAGTACTTTCATTCTATTTACAAAGGAAAGTCATTTTCTGTCGTGGAAATATCCTAATGAACTTCGACTTTCCGTGACTGAAAATCTTTACATGTCCCCGATAACAACAAAACGAGGTCTATAAACGTGGACATATTTTAAATTCTAGAATGTGACATTAATAAATCAGTCTGCAAATAATTGTATCAACAGATACGATGGCAAAGAAATAGTGGAATAAACATAAGCAAGAGGGTAGTTGTGGAAAATATGCGAGTTCAAAAAGCTGAAAATTATGATATTTGAGAGATATGACGCTCGATGTGAATGAAAAAAAGCAAAATATTACAATTTACCAATCAATATAACTTTAACAATCGAGATTCTATTACAAAGATTATATCTATTATGAACAGCACCCTGTCAGTCTTTACAACACATGAAAAAGCACGTTGAGTTGCGGTTATCAAAATAAGAAAACCATTTCGTCCACAAACATGCTAAGGTCTCAAAAGAGCAAAGGTAAAATTTAACTAATCATAGAATGAAAATAAAACAAACAGGGGATAAATCTTACTTGATTGGTAAGTAATTCCATGCCCCAGTTGCTGAAATATTGTGTTTTAGCTCTGAGAAGAACCCGCATAAACCTTGTTGCGTATAGTCTTGAAGAGGCCTGAAAATCCAAAGAAAATTGTCTGGTCAGTATGACAACATGGAGATAGAAATAACAGCCTATGCATGATAATTATAACCAAAAAAAACCATTTATTATTAAATTTATTGCTTAATGGCATGAACCTATTAGATTCTGATGCCGCTTATCCATTGCTTACACTCTGCTTTCATTTTCCGTAGTTCATTTATTAAAAAATGTTTCCATGGTTCGTTTACTTAAACATTAAGGCAGAACATCCTTACTGCGGGGGCCCAACTGCAAAAATAGGTGTGACTGCCGAGGAAAAAGGAGCCACAAAAGAATTATATTATTTTCATTCCACTCACATCCAAGTCACTTTTCTCCCGAAAGTCAGGATTTCACAAATCTTTTTTATTACCCGTATTTTCATTCCACTCACATCCAAGCCACTTTTCTCTCGAAAGTCAGGATTTCACAAATCTTGTTTCTTACCCTGTGCTTCCTAAAAACCCCCAAAAGGTAAATGGCGGTTAGACCGACGGCAACCGCACCTCATCCTCCGGCTATTCACATAAGAACTTTCTAGATGCACATTAATCAGTGGGTTAAAGTTTTAAAAATTTGTTCTTTGTATATATTGTTTAAAAAGCTATGGGGCACATGAATGTTTAAAATGTTGTAGAAATGAACTTGAAATCTTAAGTTTCTGAATCAATACATGAGTGATCAAAGACTTTAACGAGTTAAGAACTTGCCACTTAAAGAATAACTTCGGGTTTAGAAAAACTGCATAGACTGATAATACCGTTGAAGGTAGCATATGATTCAATGGCGGCGCCAGCCACTAAGCTCTGGGGGGAACAAATCAAAAAAATTTAAGCCACGCCCTTTTAACCACCAGAAAATGCCCCTTTACCAACAGGGAACGCCAATTTTATCCGAAGGGAACGCCTATGACTAACTTTTGTTTAAAAATCATAGGATTTTGAAAATCATAAGATTACATCACAAAAAGCACGGTGTCAAAATATTACCCCTCCCCCAACATTATCTCATCGAATTTAGACGAAATACAAAATCGATTCTGCAGAGAACTGGGGGAGACGTGTCCCCCCAGTCCCCCCTGTGGCGCCGCTACTGATGGGATTATAATAAACATATGCCAAACTAAGCAATCAAGCTGCAATCAATCATACAGTAAGAACCTGCTGACAATCAAAACTTTACGACCATCATTCAATGGTTCTAGTTGGAATCTGCTTAAAATGCGAGCCCTAGTTTCCATCAACTAATACTAACAACAGTGGCGGACACCTGGGTGGGGGGAGGGCGAGAGAAGGCGAGCGCCCCCCAATACTTAAGAGAACAATAGTCTTTTGTTCTAAAACAATCGGAAATGGGACGTCATCTTATTCAAACAATAGGCTTGCCCCCCCCCCCAATATTTGACCAAGTGTCCGTCCCTGACTAACAAACCAATGAATGAAAATCAACCCTACTTCAAAACATACCAACGGGGCTGCTGTCAATGCTTTTGCAAGAATAACCCGTGCTATGCCATCCTTTCCATAATCAAAACTGGCAAGAATCAGCTTCAACATCTTTTCTCGTTCTTTCATGCTGCATATTTCTAAAAGGCTAAAACCATGTTTAACGTTTAATCTTTCGTATACCATTAGGAAGTGGATTCGGTTATGAAGAATACACGACGATAGCTTTAAAAGGGCTCAGTAACAGCTCCAAACATTTATTCATACTAGTTACGTCGTTAGCATAAATGCTTTTAAGGTTTCAAGATGACACTTGCAGAATGGCAAAGCCCCTGGCCTTTCGTGCACTTTTCTTTACATTTTCCTAAAATTACCCTTTGAGATGATGGCAAAATATCGCAATTAGACATTTGGACCCCCGTTATTGCACCCGTCTCCATGATAAAATACTTCCAAACTAACAAACCCCATCAGCGAATCAAATACAAAGAAAGTTCGAGAAAAACTGCATTAAAAGCTCGATAATTCAAACTTTCACGAGCAACTAAAATGATTTTGAATTATAGAAAATTCGATTTATTGATAGTTTGATTCAATTGTCTTAAATCTTAGTTTAACATCATCCACTGGGCAAAATGTAAATCATGAAAAGTATGTTATTTCATAAAATCTTTCATATGACAGTAACAAAAACCCACTGTTGGAAAACACCAGATGACCTCTCCAAGCATCGCGTGCCTAAATGTGTCGACGACAGCCTTCCAATGAAAAGAAAATAATCTCTAGCAAGTGTATCGTTTATGCTGCTTGAGCAGAATACTCCCATCATGTGACCAGTTGAAGTTGCCTGGGGTAGGAAATCAGACTAATAGTTAACAAGGACTTATCACTGGCTACAAGGGGATCTCTAAAACTTTTTACTGATAATTAACTTCCCTTAAAGGCAACTTAAACAAGAAAAATCTTATCCCGTCAATCAACCGTTCAGGGATAACAACGTGCCGTTTTTATCTTCGCGAAAGCATTGAGAATTAGTCCCGCGTTGCTGATTGGAAAACGTAACAATAGCCCATTGTAAAGCCGACCAATAAAAATTTAGATGGTCATCGAAATTCGTTGAGGCATGATGCCTTTTAGTTGAGGATTGAATTAGCAGCCCTTGCGACAGAGCTCATAAATGTTCTAAAAGAGGAACATAGAAAAAGCCGAGCGAAAGAAAGGTTAATCTAGAAGCAATTTCATTCGAAAAATTGTTTTTACATTAAGCTTCTTCATAATCGTCAAAATTATTGAAGAATTGTAACTAAGCCACATACAAGGCTATTTGTCATCAAAAGTGAGAAAGTGCAGTTTTTTAAAGCGGGGTCAAAATGAGCTTATATCAATTTACTTTCTGCAGCCTAATTGAACATTAGAAAATACTACCAAAGGAACAATGATAAAATATGCTTCTAGTAAGAATTATTTCTAGCTAAAAACCGCGGGAATTCGAAAATTAACATTGATCAATCTTTGATTTATTCATAACATGAAATTGGATATCACTCTAGAAAAAGTAGCCAAAAATATACAATTTAAAGTAAACATTTTAAACATTCAAACTATCTTGCTTACAAAATCTTGTCGCCAACGATACTACTCGACATACCTCTGTTAGGCCATCGCTAATTTCTTGCACAAGTTCCAACAACAAGCGCTTTCCGTCTGGTTGCTGATAAAAAACAGAAACACTAGGTTAATCATCCAGTTTGAATGAATACAGGGGAATTCAAAGGAGAAGAAATTGGAGAGAAGCAACCAAGATAACATTTTCAGGACATATTGAGAATTACTCGCCGCAGGATATTAAAATGGAGAACTAGACAAGTAGGCCAGACAATAATCAGCATTACCTCTTCCCTTCTTAACAGGAAATCAATCAACTCTAGGCCAACTTCTGATAGCTTTCTTGCACTCGTGTTTCCTACTTCTATTAGGCAATACTGCTTGTTAGAGGGCTTGTAAAACTGCAGCAGTCGACGCACGAATCTATTTGCAGATGAATAATCCGATACGAAAAAATTCAGCAAAAAATAGTGGCGGGGGGATTAAATATTTTATCAACAACAGTAAAACACAAAGCACACAATGTATCAAGAATGCAATCGAAATGGGTCATGTTTCAAAATTCAAACTCATCGTAGAGGTATTTTTTTATTACTTAAATAATGTCTTTGGTATGCTTGATCTTCAAGAAAATATGTAGCAAAATACAAAAGCATAAAATGGCATAAAATCTGAAACAAGCATAAAAATGTTTTAACTCTACATCTAAATCGAGAATTTTTTTACAACTCATCTTTTTACTTGTGTTTCTCGTCATTTCCAAAAATCAACTCACTTTATGTGTGTTGGATCCTCTTGGCGTTTAATTGAGAGCTTCGGAGACTGTGCAACAAGGAATTAAGAAAGGAAATAAATTTAGATTTTTACAGATTTTGAGGTTATTATAAGTTTTTTTCCATATTTGGTTAAACATAAAATATTTCCCAGCTAAATGTTTCCCAGACTATAACATTTCTGTCCAGTATGTAACTGGAAAACGCCCAGTTTGAAGAGTAAGAAATTAGTGCTCATTTACGCAAAACCAAGCTTATATTCTTATAAGATCAACGCTGGTGCTTCACAAGGCGACACACTTGAGATTGCCATTTTCTTTGTGATTGTTCTAGATTATACACTACGTAAGGCACTTCCCGAAAAGGAGATAGATCTCGGTTTTCAACATTAGATAAGGCAAATCCGTAGAATCGACTTAATCGTCATTACTGATCTCGAATATGCCGACGATTAAGGGATTGGCCGCTAGTGAATCATGGATGTTAATGAATGATCGATCTCAGTGGAGAGCCAGAGTTGAAATCAAACATCATTTATAAACAATGTTGCTTTTTATGATTTGGCCTCGTGCTGACATACAAGCATAAGCAAATATCGGGAAAAGCTCCAAAAAACTGTCTAAGGGGTTGTCATGGGCTATGCGAAAGAACTGAAACAATGACTCTCTAGGGTAAAGAGCCTTATAGAACGTAAATAAGATCGCTTTGAGAAGCCTGAAACGAATACAAACAAGGCAAAAAAAGACAGGTACTTTTAGTCGATGTAAAATGGTTGACAACAAATGATAACATACGTCAAGAACTGCACTGATTAGGTCCCAGTCCCACTCAGCTAAGAATTCGTTGACAGTTAACACTTGAGATTCTTTGATAGCAGACAGAATATCTTCACTGTCCTAAAATATAAAGCTTATTGGATAAAATAAGAGATTCTATGAACACTTGTGGATTGGACCAAGGCAAGGTGTGGTACAAGACTGGGCATGAAAACGTGAGGAGGTGAAGGAGTAGAGTGGGGATTTAAAGGCACTACGTCACGTGAGTCAACCATTCAGAGTTAACAATAGGCTTTGGAGTGCATTTATGACCGAGAAAACATTGCAAATTATCCTTACGTTGCCGAATGGGTACTTAACAATAGTTTTATTGTATAGCCCAACTTATGGGAAATTTAAATGGTCAGCGAAATGAATCGGGACTTAGTGTCTTTAGGATGATAGGCCTTATAAATGAGTGTGAATATAACTGAATATTTTATAAAACAATTATAAACTAGCAGTTATTTGTTTACAATTATAAACTAGCAGTTACTTACTATAATTATAGAAAGTAGCAAAGTCAAGCTGTTTCTAAATGATGGAGACATGTAATATGATAGAGACAAAAAAGGTTTGATAGGCAAAGAATTCTCAGAAATAATGTTAACAATAAGTGGGATCATACGTTACGGCATACCCGCAAAATTGTTTGATCAGATTTTTCCTTTGAACTTTTTGATGACTTCCCCTGAGGATTGTTTGCCTTAAAAGAAAGAAACTGTACATTATAAATCAGATATAGAAAGCCAACAATATTTAATAGTGATGACATCACAATTTTTCAGAAGTTCCAATTTTGACCATATAACCTAAAAAGGTATTATAAAATACCTCTAAATGTGGAAAATCAATTAAATGTGTTACACGCGGGCTGAGGTAGAGCCACATAAGCACAGGCCCTTTCCTCATCGAATCTCTCTAAAGGTGGGTTTCCACTTTGGCGAATCTGGTCGCGCGAACCTTGCGATCGCTCGATTGCTATCGCAGGATTGACTTCCACTCTTGAGATTTGATCGCGCGATCGCTGTCAGTGCCCCAGAAGAATTAGGCGCGTAAACAATATGGCGATTACAAAGCGACAAATTTTGATTCTCATTTTGTTGAGGCGGCGATTAAAGAGAAAGGCACTGCAGACTCGTAAGATGCTGGGTAAGGAAAATATGTGAAGAGAGATGTGAAAAGGGAGAGGATCATCAGCTTGTCAAAGAAACTTTTCGACATTTTCAAACGCAAGATAATTTGACTGTACTTTAGGGGAATGACTTTGCTGAAAATGGCGTAAAAGCGACATTACTTCTGGATCAATTGTTATTTTTTCCATCGTCTTCTTCTCAGCGTAGCAGAGCATGGAGTTGATATTTTGGATAAGCGCCATAGAAAACAAGACAGGAGAATGAGGCATTTTTCGTAAACCAGACAAGAAAACAAAGCATCTAATTGGTTCTTGATAATCTGGTCGCAGAAAAGTTAAAATCTATTCAACTCCCAAAAGCGGTCGCACGATCGCCAGTGCAAAGGGGAATCACTGCCATTGGGTTAAATGCGCATGCCATTGGGTTAAATGCGCATGCCATTGGGTTAAATGCGCATGCCATTGGGTTGAATGCGCATGCCATTGGGTTAAATGCGAATGCCATTGGGTTAAACCCGCCTTAAGTTGGTCTTGTTCAGAAATCTATTTACCAGGCAATAATAACAGCAATCCGTTAGCAAACTTGAAATCTTTCAATGGCCACATCTCACCAAAAATTGAGCATATTTAACTGATTTTGCATATTGAGAAGTACTTTATACCGTTCTTTCCAATTATATGGTAAAAATTTAGAAATTATAAAAATAGATCTTTGATGACGTTACACTTTGATACTTTATTGGCAATGACATTACCAACTCAAGAATTGAGATAGGAAAGGTTTTGACAAAATAGGGGAGATAAGACCGAAAATTGTCAATGGAAAAGCAGATAATAGCAAGGTTTTTAAATCGCTTTTGTCGAATTTGAAAAAAGGTGCTCAAAAAGACACAGCTCAAGCTTGAATGGAATTGTAGATAGATTATGAAGGGATTGTCTTATCTGCAAGAGTGGTTACTACACTATTTCTGTTTAGTAATTTGCTTCATGCTGTGTCTGTCAGTAAAATTTGTTTTGTCGTAAGTCATGCGAAATACGTCAACAAATCAAAGAAAAAATAACATGTATATTTTCATAACGTTGTGAAAATTCTTTCTCGCTTTAATAAGCTTTATTTTGGTGCTTTATCAAAAAACAACAAAACAAAATAGACATCACAACACAGTACAATACAAAACAGTACAACAAGACAATGCGACATTACAAAAAACACAAAGCAACACAACACGAACATTAACGCAACAAATCACAAGAGGAAAATTATTCTACGCAACATTATACTGCATAATAAAGAAAATACAATATTACAGAAAATACTACGACAATATCAAAATATAAAAAGAAGTTGGTAAAAAATAATGTTAAACCAGAACAAAATAAAAAGCAGGACGTAACGATACGATACAACAGAATACAATGAAATACAATACCTAAGGATATAATATTATTGAATACAATATAATACCAATAGAATACAATACAATACAACAACATAACAGAATAGAATAGAAAAGAATATTACACATATCTAAAAATACCTGTACACACAACTTCAAAACAAACAGAATTTCATACATGCGACACAGAAGCAGAATAAAATACATGCAGAAAGCAAATACAAGATTTATTGATGCTTTATAGATGTTAAGACCATAAAAAAGCTGTAAAAAATGTACCTGGGAGAGGATTTGTTCCAAAAACAAACTGCAAGGAATGGTACCCCGTTTTTTGACTTGGTGAATCTGGTCGAGATATCCAATAGCTGCACTTGCCTTCCTAAGAAGATAGCGGATTTTAGTAAAAGCAAAAAGTTTTAAAATATTGCTTTTACTAAGTGGGGGGGGGGATGGATTTGGTTGTCTGCTGAAAGCCCTGGAAATAATTGGTAGCCATCTCTATCCTATTGAATATTTCAAAGCCATTTAATGGGAAAATGGTGTTTTAGTAAAACAAAATGGCAACATTTAACAAAAGACAGGCGTCACTGAGCGAGTCTAAAGTAAAAAAAAATTATAGCACCAGGGCACTGAAAGGTTTATTTTAAAAAACACCCTTTACTTAAAAAGGGATCAAATGAATGAGGCAGCAGAACAAAAGCCTCAAGTTGAGTGTGCCTTAAGAGACGTCAGCAATTTCCTTATTCGTCTACAATTTTAAACCTCGTTATTTCAGTCACTATTCCCGAAACCACTTTCAAATTCTTAAAGATCTGAAAAAGTGGCCTATCCCTTTTTCATTTGAAATGGTGATGACAATATTTCCTAAAAACATTTTGGCGGTATAGTTGAAAAATGGTTGTGAAAAACCTTAAATTTGCATTATAGAAACTACAAGTTGAACATGCAGCTAAACTTTATTCTTCCTCTCAAATTTCCTCTGACACTTTCAGAGTTTAAAACGTCAGAACATAGATCGATTTATGTTCTGACGTTTTAAACTCTGAAGACGAAAAGCTTTAGTTTACTAAATGTTTGCTTTTTTCAAAGCCATTTTCAAGTTTTGTACCACCAAGAGATTGTTTGCAAATTTCCTCTAAATGAAATATCCAGAAACTTTGATTTAACTACTTTTGAAATAAGCTCTTTCTGTTATACATATTCTAAAAAATTGTTTCTTTAAATAAATCAACAACAAGCTTACCCCCGTTTTGATGATGAAACCTCAAGGTTTGTAGCAAGTGACATTAATGTAGGCAAACAGTGTGTATGCCCGCTGCAGCTCCCACTGCATTCAGGGGGTAGCAAGGTATTTGCCTAAAAGAGACAAGTCGATATGAATCAACGTCGAAATCTAAGCAGTTGGGAAGAAGATATGATAAATTCCATAACGAGATTGCGTTGAAAATAAAGAAAATGAGCGCCGTATCTACAATAAGGTGCAAGGGGGGATGACGTCTCTCAGGACAGGACATCTGCTCTTCAATTCATTTCTCTCCTTTATCTGTGCAGTACATATCACCGGTAGTCGCCCATAATTAAACTGTTCTACTACCCGGCACCTTGCTGCACTAACAGCAATGCTAAGCAAACACAGCCATTGAATAGAGAAGACTTTACCAGAGGAAAATATACCCAAAATAGAAGACACAGCGTTTTCACTCAAACCTTAAATGCTCATCGCACCATTATGAAGGGTAGAATCGAGTCAGAAGTACGAGAGGCCCTCCCCAAGGACTGGGAGCACTTGAATGTGAAAAACAGAATTTTGATTTAGTCAAAAAAGTCTGTGCTCGCTACACAAAGATAATTGACCTTCAAATTTGTCGTCTTTCTTTTACACAAGTTAAAACTCACCATATGAAGGAGTTCACCTAAAAGAATTGTTGCCCTGATGGACAACTTGTCATCACTTGTTGTTATCACTTCAACCAGGCTCTAAAAGACACACAAATCATCTAAATTTACAAAATCAAAGAGCAAGTGCTTGTCAAGTTTGCAGAGATCTTAGTGTAAAGTTGATCTGGTGTAATCATAAAATAAATTCAGAGTTTCAAAAGTAGAAAAAATAAGTGTTTATGCTGTCTTATTATCCCGTCTACCATTGCAATACTAAAAAATTGATCATAACATTGCTTTGCAGCTTTCCATACCATTGTTCATTTTTGGCCTGAGAACTTATAAGTACAAAAATATAAGTAAAATTCCACTCCTTTGGTGTTCTCTACATCAGAATTCTGAATCACATGGAAAATCATAATTATTTTAACCAGTTGGAAATCTTTAAGCTCATAATCTCCTGTCTCCGTGTACACAGGGGTATAGAGCTAGGGGGCTCAGGGGGGGCTGAGCCCCCCTTGTTGATGCCGAAAATTGGCAAATCTCTCCTTTTGCTATTGTTTTTCGCGACATTTTGGGCAAGAGCCCCCCTTGTTATTTTGATAGCACTACACCACTGCGTGTACAATATACATTTCTTACAAAATACTACACAAAGATGGCGTGGTATTGAACTTACGACCCCCTTCCCCTAACGTTTTTATGTTTCGTCGCATCAAGATATGAGAAATTCAACACACCTCAAGCAGATCTGCGTCAATGAATGCATTTAAAACAAGCGCCACGTAACTTTGAACGAGATTTGTCCTGTACAAAAAAGATAAAATCGGGTAGGTCAATTGAAGCAGGCTGTTGCTGGCAATAATTTGGTAAGAGGTCGGTTGCAGGGATTTAGCAATGTGTAAAGAAGAAAGAGGCTTTTGCTCTAAGAAATTGGCCAGTTTTTGGCACTGACGAGGAGGGATGGTCCTAACAGAATACTTCAACACACACCAAATTGAATAACAGTTTCCCACGTATGAATTTCGTACATATTTAGTGATTTGAACTTAAAATCCTGAGGACTTTTTAGTTTTCTGTGAATCGAGGGTCAACATAAACGGATTGATTGCTATACACGCGTCTTGTTACAAAAATAACTGACGCAAAAGTATTATTTTGCTTCTCAAGCGTCTTTAAAACAGAAATCGGCTAATAAACTTCATTAGGGTAAACAATTATTAAAGGCACACTTTAGAGAACAATAAACCATGGCGAGCCTATAACTAAGCACGCTGAAACAATTAGATTAGTTTCCTTCGAAACGAAGCCTTCTGTATGACAATATTTCAAGATGGCACCAACAGAGCAAAATTTAATGATACTTCAGCAAGGTTTGCTGGATAGTCTCTAGAGAATGGAACTTTGGCAAAGGTAAGTACAAATTTGTTCAGGTGCAGATGAAAAATGATAGGAAAAATAGCGCGTTTGATTGGTCCCTTGTTTTGACCAATCAGCGACGACCAACCTATCATTTTGTTGAAAAATCCAGGATATAAGACAAACTCTCTATACATCCAATTGATACAGACAATGCTGAAAATGAAGACAGGACTAAAGAACTCATAAGGACAAAAACAAACCTGTTTCCTGAAGCTCTGTGTTTAAGGAGGGACAAAGCCTCTTCAACGATGAACCCTTCGCAGAGCTTCCAGGTGTACTGGATGTGTGATGGATCTATGACGCAAAAGCAATATACTGAGACCTTGTGAACACCAACTGATTTGCTTAAAAGAGTAAGCTAAAGATGAGACTACAATTGTTTGTAAAAAATCTAGTGCGTCACCATCTAATACCATTAAGCTGGAGAGGAAGGTAGTTTACTATAAACATGTACAGTGACAAGATGCACGTGCAAATCTTATCATATTACATCAACGAAATAGTTATACCAATTTCAAGCCCTTCCCTCAGTTTGTTGCCTAACTAAATTTAAAGCATCTAACGTTGAATTTTTTAAGCTCCCCTAAAAAAACTTGCAGAAATTTCGTAGACACTATGATGTGGCTTATCCAAAGTTTGGAATGACACCGAGTGGGGTTCAGCGGTGTAAATAAATTCTCCAGTTCACAAACTCGTGATCGTTTACTTCTCGGGTGTTTTATATAGCAAACTTGTGCTTTAACGTGTTCTTTATTATTGCTTTCAATTAATTCAATATTACTTTAGGATTCTTAGTCATCACAATCGCAAACTTTCATAATTAAGAATTGAAAAAAGAACACGCAATCAATTATTGATAAGAATTGTCTTGCGCATTAAACTTTCATTGATGTTAGATGCATTGTAAAAACTTTCGATCCGCAACTCTAAAACTGGGGATACGTTGATCCCAGAGACGTTCCAACAATGCTTTTTTCTTGAAATACTTATCAATTAGAAATTATCCTAACAATACCCGGGGTCATACCACAATCTGGAACCGAATATTTCTGAAAAGGAATTAACTGATTCAGTCAATTTCAAGGTCATCTTATCTTTTAAAGAAAGTTCACTCTAATCTGATAGATAAATGTTAAATCGTTTTTAAAGGACGTGAGTTGGAAACACGTGATTTATGAAAATGGCGTGATGCGAATCTGAAGAATGGCTTTCTACCAAAGCTTAACGTCTGCTTGAGCAATTAATCAATTTTATTGCGCCTCCCCCAAATCTTTAGAAACGTATTTTAATGACCTTTGAGACAAAGTGGCAAAGCGGTTTAGCTGCAGTGCTGAAGGTTACGTTTTCTGTCAATGACTTTGAGGCTTGCCTCTTGTCCACCCAGTATCAAATGAGTACCCGATGCAAACTCTGAAGAATCTGGAGGACGTCATGAAAAGTTGTCACGCCACTTAGTACAAAGTTTTGTGTTGATGAGTTTACAACATACATTTTTAGAAGTTCTGAATTCGGAATTTCAGGAAAGTTTTGGGAAATTCAGAAATTGGATCACATAACCTGAGAGAGCATAATAAAATACCCCCCCCCCCTTCATAATGAGCATAATGATGTGAAATTAACTTAGATATAACAATTAGCTTAGATAAGCACAAGTCGCAAATCATAGCTCTATGATTCAAACCAAAATAACAGTAATCCGTTAGCAAACTTCAAATCTTTCATTGGCCATTACTCACCTTAGTCAGATCATATTCAGATCATGATTTTGCATGATTAGAAGTATTCATGGTTCAGTGGCGGACACCTGGGGGCGAGGAGAGCGGCCGCCCCCCCCCCTTTCAATAATTTGGAAGACAATGGTATTTTGTTCTAAGTCAATGGCGAAATGTGACGTCATCTTATCAAAACAATAAGTTTGCCCCCCACTATTTGACCAAGTGTCCACCTCTTGTGCAGTTTAAGAATACGTGGTCAAAGGTCTAAACTACTTACCACAACTGTTCAAAGCTTCAATAAAGTCATCGGTTAGAACTGGCATACGCAAGCAGAAAACTTGAAACAAAGTCTCGATGATTCCTGCCTGAACAGCAATAAAAGAAGAAGATTCTTAAAACTCTATTAAGATTCACTGGCCTTAAATTGCCAATAGCCAAGGATAGTTAAATAGTGTCAAATGTTGCACAAAGATCCAGAGAGAGCTAAGTCAAATGTCAAATAATGTTATGTGAACAGTGACAAAACATGATTAATTTATATTGCTTGAATGTAAAAGGGCAGCCTTTTCTTGAGACTTAATTTCTCCGATTTCATTATTATTATTCTCCTATGAAACATCACTCTCGGTGTCTTATTCTCTCTATGTCATATGAAACATCACTGTTATCGTAAAGGACAATCAATTCATTTCTTCAAATACAAATGACTACGAGAGAATAAAGGTACGGAAAAAACTCGATTGTCTTATCCCCCTATAAAATAGCAAGTGCTATCGACGTCACAAAAAACCATCTGCCCCTAAATCTTTACAAAGGTTAAATGCTAACGAGGGAACAAATTGCAAACCTACCCTAACATCAGTATTCGGGAGACGGAAAACACCCATAAGGGATTCTAATCCGTTACCTTCAGCGTCACACATGCAAATGATTCCTGCGGAGGCATCAGAAAACAGATCAACATTTTGGAATTTGGAAGGGAAATTCACCTCGAAGTTTTTCACAATTCTGATGATAAAAAAATGTTTAACTTTCGAATAAAAAACAGCAAAACGGTCTGGGCAAAATAACGAAAGTAATGCAGTATTAAATTCGACGATAATTGGGGTGAACTTCAATTTTCAACCAGAAAAGGCAAAAGCCCGCCTTTATTTATAGGCCATCTGGTAATCAAATCAACACAAAAAGTTGCTGAAAAATAATTACGAAAATATCATAGTTGAGTTAAAAATTTGTTCGTTACCTGGCCAACTCCGAAATATTGTTACTAGTGCCAATTTTGCCGCCTCGATCCTACCCTTTTGATCTTCTCTGTAACAGAAAATAAAAGAAATACACGTTTGAAAATACTTTACAACACAAAATGTCAACACTTTTTAAAGAGCAAAATCAAGAAGATATCTATTACGCACCCCTACAAAAGGACTTCCTGGACAAATAGGGCATTACAGGACGGGACGTTTTTGTCCATAATAAAAGACTACACAAATACAAATTAATTAAATAAAAATTACAAAAACAGCCACCTACAAAATTACTTTACAACGTTACAAGGACGATACCAAAGGGAGAAAGATCATGACTACCCCCAAGAACATTACTACAGAACATACGATAAATTTTCCACAACAAAAAACTACTGAAAAGACAGGAGCCAGTTTCACATTTGTTGTCAGGCTGGCATAGGTGACCACACTAACATACTGTAAGAACAGCAACTAGTCGGGCCATTTCTCCCTGTCCAGAGCTGTGTCCAGTTGTGGTGATGATGTCATAATGATGTCATAATTTTGTCATGATTATGTCATAATGATGTCAGCGATTTATCATCAAAGTACATACAACATTCAGTTCCTGTTATATTTTCATATTTAGAACAAACAGAAAGGGTAAACCACTGAGATCGACTGGAATCACTGGAATCACTGGAGGCACTGGTGTCAATTGGAGTATTTCAGTGGGGACACTGGTGTCAATGGGGTCAATGGGGTCACTGCGGTCACTAGTATTCAAGTCAGCTGCCGAACTTGATTGCAGATCAATATATACGCAAATCGCTTTGAGTACATTCTGGTAATCCGGTCAGTAAAAATACTTCTTTTTTGAATCTTGAATAAAAATATTAACTCAATACTCAAACAGAAAACCCTTAACGTTTGATTGTCCGCCTAAAAATCAATTTTGTCATGATGCTTTTAATGAATGTTCCTTCTTCAATTACTTACATGATAGCGTTGTCTGGAATGTCCGAATTATGTCGATAATAAAGATCAGTGAACGGAGCAAGAATAGCCTGCAAAATGATTTAAGAGTTTTTTGAAAAATGCAACATAAAGCTCTATTTTTCCATATTACTTTTCATTAAAATTGCGAAACTTTTGAACCTTCTTCTTTCTCCATGAAAAAAAATTACATGATAGCGTTAAATACAGCGGGCTTTGACTTTTATTCCACTAACCATTCATTCATTCAATCATCCATTCATTCAATTATTCATTCATTCAATCATCCATTCATTCAATCATCCATTCATTCATTCATTCATTCATTCATTCATTCATTCATTCAATCATCCATTCATTCAATCATTCAATTATTCATTCATTCATTCATTCATTCATTCAATCATTCATTCATTCATTCATTCATTCATTCATTCATTCATTCATTCATCATCATTCATTCATTCATTCATTCATTCATTCATTCATTCATTCATTCATTCATTCATTCATTCATTCATTCATTCATTCATTCATTCATTCATTCATTCATTCATTCATTCATTCATTTATTTATTCATTCATTCATTTATTCATGCATTCATTCATTCATTCATTCATTCACTCACTCATTCATTCATTCATTCATTCATTCATTCATTCATTCATTCATTCATTCATTCATTCATTCATTCATTCATTCATTCATTCATTCATTCATTCATTCATTCATTCATTCATTCATTCATTCACTAGTTCATTGATATTTATTCATTTGTTTGCACGCACGAGACGATTCGAATCTTTAAAGATAGATTGCTGAGATCAAAGTTGTAATAGAGTGGGAGCCAGTCAGAAACAAAGAGGGTATTTTGTTGTATTGAATAAATTGTTTGCACAAGGTAATGGAAGCCGTAGAAATGTGGTTCCTAAGGCGAAGGTTTAGAATACCTTGGACAGATCATGTTACAAATGAGGAAGTATTAAGAAGAGCAGAAAGAGAAAGAAACTTGATAAAAACAACCAGGAAAAGACAGCTGGAGTTCTTTGGGCACATAATGCGAAAGGAAGGTCTAGAAAACTTGACATTAACAGAAAGAATAGAAGGAAAACGGAGCAGGGGCAGACAGCGGATGACCTTTTTGAGAAGTGTAAGCAAATTGATGGCAGATCAACTACCAGAGAGGAGAGAGCAATGGTATCAGAGCAAGCATTATTGAAAATAAGAAGGGATAGGACGTTATAGAGAACCATGATCGCCTACGTCCTCACAGAACATGGTACTTAGAGAGAGAAAGAGAATAAAACAAAAAAGGCGAATTTACCTCGAGTCCGACACTTCTTCGGACATAACACCTGTTTTTTGGCGTGTTGAAAAGGTAAAGCAAGGTGACAATCAAGGATTCGTTCATGCGTGGAATCTGAAAAATAAACATTCTTTTTGCTCTAAAAGTGGGTTTTAAGACCAAACAGCTGACTAAACACTTTTTTGGGTTTATTTTATCTCATAAAATACAACGACCTACAGTTCTGTGTCTACCAGTCGTCATGCTATCCTTAGCAAATCAATCAGAGAACTAGTCATTTAAAATCTTGTAGCAATAATTCACAGCTGAATCCCTTAACGAAATTCAAACTAATTATGTTAGAAAGTTTGAACAATTCTTAGAAATTGACAATTGCTCGTGCTACAGCAACTAAAATATGACAGCAAGAATTTCAATGGCTTGGCCAATAACAAACACTTTGCCATCGGCATGTCGTCGATCCACAAAGCAACATGGTGCATAGTAAGTTGCTCTCTTGACAACAAGAATAACACACAAAACATTGTGATCACATTTTCAAGAAAACAATTAATAAGATCATAAAAATGGTATTTTCTCTCATTTCCTGACGCTATAATATCTTAAACATGCGTTAAAAAAGCCTTAAATCATATTTAGTAATGCTTATAAATCCTTTTACGAGATCTAAAAACCCGGGGCTGTGTACACCTGTCACTGATCACATCAGATCTGCTGTGGCATAAATCATTCTTTAGCATTAGCTTGCCAGTATAATGGAATCCATAGGCATAGATCTAATTGAGTACTTATCTAGACTTAAACTAAATCATAAGCAATTTGGCCAAAGCATATGTCTTCAAAAAGAGGCGTAACACGTGGAGGAGGCATGATCAGTATGGTCATACCACGGGGGTATGCACGCCGTGTTTTGATAATTGAAAATGCCACTTCATATTAGATAAAATCGATATAATCGTTCCCCAGTTCAAAATGTATTGCATGTAAATTAGAAGTGCTAGGACGTTTTATAGTACAGTGCTCCTTCGCTTAAGCGGCCTAGCTGGGACAGAAATTCGGCAGATGGTGCAAACATTTATGTCTGCATATACAATACAGATTTTGATAAACGAGATAGCACTGGAGTATCATTTATCTGGAGTGGTTTCAGCGCAAACATTAAATAAACAAGCTAGAAATCCAACCAAAAAATCCACACATTTAAATGACTACGCATCCTTATGTAGGATATTGCAGGCCCAATCGTACATAGTCAAATGCAAGATTGTCACATGATACAGCTCCTGTGTTCTCCTTAATGAATTGAAGCGGTTGCTTGCGAGATATAGCAAATACCTGCGTTGAAACCTTCCCTTAACTCAACTGAAATCATCCGTCTGAAATATCTTAAGAAAATCTTAGTATCAAAATAAGTAAAGAAATCATGTTACCGGGCAATCTAGAATGTTGCTGATAATGACATTGACAGCTCCACAGTATGAGGCGATCTTTATGTTTTTGATAGCTTGAAAGATACAAACAAAAAATGAGTACCAAAATTGAGTAAAATTGAGTAACAAAAATTGGCTAAGTAAAAAAAATTGGCTGGCACAAAAAATCTATCATGACACAAAAAATTGTTAATAAGCAGTGCCCTGAGAGCCTCTGGAACAAATATAATCAGAGGATTGAAATTTCTAGTTATAGCACAAGAAACAATAGAAATCTCGACATCCCAAAATCTAAGCTTGAGAGTATAGAAAAGGATTCCACCCCTCTGGGATTAAAGCTTGGAACGAAATACCCATAGAACTAAGGGAGATCCCATCGCTCTATCAATTCAAACGAAAATTAAAAGCTCATTTGAAGCGCTCAAAAAATCCGAAATAAAACATGACTCCCAGGAAGATCAGACGTCTAATTCAATTCACTCAAATTATTAAATAATTTTTTGAATTTTGTTCTTTCATTATTAGTTTTTTAATTTATCATATCTTGTACTTAGGTTTCTAAAGGGATATCGTGTTAAAATAAGAACTTAATAAAAAATTAGTAGTAAAACAAAGTTGTAAAATTACGACTTTGTCTATAGAAGTTGAATATTAATGCGACACTGCGAGCATAACTTTTCATCAGGTAGAGAAAGAGGAAGAACAAAGGTTAAAAAAGAGTAGAATCGAGAGGTGAGCTATAAAAAAACTGTAAAAAAGTCCCTTCAGTTAAGTGCTCTTTTTCGTTTACATTTCCACAATATAGAGAATCAAATACACCTTCTAGGATAAGGACATCCTCGGATATTGCCATTCTGCTAAAATGCAGCTTATTCTTGCAAATCTCATTATGAGTTTCAGTGGAAATTTTAAAGACAGTCTCTAGCTATGAACATGACTTTTCTGCCCCTCCTAGATCAGTTTCTAGTTTTTACAAATATGATTTGTAAAAAGATGTAACCTTTTTAACTGCAAAAACACTATCTCCAGCCGACAACTTTAAAAATGGGCACCAGAAGTAGTAAGAGCAATACGACATACCCAGCTCACATAATGTTGCGAGACAAGCTCTTGACATCCGGTCTCGATTTTGTGACATATCTGCACTTATTGCTGCTAAAGACATTGCTAAGCTCATGGGGAATTCTTCTGGACAAAGGTAGATCATCTATGGAAAATTGCATTTCTATTAACTTCACCGAAAGCTTATAGATCTCATTTCATTATATATTTCTTTAGGAGTTGCAGCCCCGTCAGTTCATGGGAACTGCTTTTCAGTATAACATCTGTACAATATGTACCGTAAATCCGCTAACAGCCACCCGGTGATAGATTATTGGAAAATCAGTTCAATACAAGCCTCATTAAAAGAAAATCTATCCCAGATTAATATAAATATCAATTTCTTCATCCTCGCCACAGCCATTCCCATCACCATCCTCTGTATAAACAATGAACGGATTGACGTTGAAGGTAATGGTGCTCAAACGAGGGGAGCGCTCATTAAGATTCCCATTGTTTCAGGGGACGCATAATCGAAGGGGGTGGCTCATTCAATGATTTACGGTCACTAACGTGTGAAAATCGGAAATGAACTATTACTGTATGCGCTGGTGCGTATCATCTTAAAGAGAGCTGGTAATAAACATAAATGGTAAGGTAATGCCAATCAAAACAGTGGGTCACCGCATGGATTTCACGACAATATTTTCCTATCAAAAATCATCTGTCCCAGCAAGTTATCTTTGAGTACTGACAAGCGAAATTGAATCGTGACTGGGAGATACGGGTGACCCCTTTGCTAAAATTCGTAAGTTTTATCAGAAAATTTTGGCGAAAAATGGCGAAAATTATTAGCAGCGCTCTTATTTTCTGTTTCGCGTACTCTTATGCTAGAATTTGTCTGAAAATTACTATCTGTCATTACTTTGCTAGAATCTGTGACCAATTAGAAAGATCAATTTAAAAAGGCTTATCTTAATGTGTATACGCATTCTGAGATTCAAAATCCGACCATGCTCATAAGAAATTGAAAATGTCTATAACAAGCAAACATAGACACCAATATTTCGTAGATAAATAGCTATTTCTGCTGAGCTTGTGTGTCGTAAGAGACGCTGTTTCTTAAATATTTATCTAACAACTGGAATAGTTGTAGAAAAGATCTTTAAAACCGAATGTTGTAGGGTACAGATACACACAAAACTTAAAGATAAGGCCTAAGTTACATTCAGAAGATCGCCAGAGACAGTAAAAAAAGACTTAAATAGACTCAAAAATTTGAGGCAATGAAACAACAAAGGGCAGAAAGCTTTTCAATAAATAAGGTTACTTGTCCACATTGACGACAGAAATGGCTGTACGCTACAGGGATTTTGAGCAAAACAACACTCGGCTTGAACAGCCTAAATGTGACAGCACGAACCTTTCTTACAAGTTTCAATGCTTGAACCCGCTCGACTTCCATCGCAGGCTGCAGATCCATCGACCTGAAACAATATACCATTCAAGAAATGAACCAATGTACGAGCATTTCTCCTTTACGAAATAGTATCGCCGAATAAGCAAAGCAAATAGCTAATAAGCAGTGCTCTGAGAGCCTCTGAAATTTCTAGTTATAGCACAAGAGACAATAGAAATCTAGACATTAAAAAATTTAAGCTTGAGAGTACAAAAAAGGATTCCACCTCTCTGGGAATAGTTTTAGGAATTAATTTGAATAATCTTCATGTACTGCTCGTTGTGCTTTCCAGAATATGTTTCAATGTACTGAATTTCGGGCGCCCGTCTCCTTCGCAGAAGTCCACAGGAGGGAAGTAAATGTACTCCTCTCTCTAGCATAAAATAGACTTGGAGCAAGTCTACCTATTTGCAGGCAATGATGCTACCCTCTAGTTGCTCTTGTTATTGCCGTTGCATCACAGCAAGAAAATACGATTTAGCATTAAATCCCTATTAGTAGAAATTTTGTAGGACCCCCTGGAAAACAGCTGAATGAAATTGTTAAAGTAACTTCTTATAGAGTCGTGTGGCAAAATTTAAAGAACTTGCGATTGTGCACATTTGGTCGGAATGAGTTGAAAACTGAACCGCATTAAAAATACATGAAAGTAACATCTTCAATTTTCGCACTCCTCTAATTTCGGCGCAGTAAGACTTGGGGATCTTTAAGATCACTTAAAAAAATTGCAGATAAAAAGGAGAGCAAAGCTAAGTAAATCCAGACAAAAAAGCATCCGCTTGAGAACAGCTCCAGCCGAAGTGGACTTTTCAGTTCATTTGAAATACTTTTTTTAGGGAACAATTCATTTACATTGTACTTTCTTAACTGAACCTGCAAAACATCAGCCATGGTAGAATACTTAGTCCACTTTGGCTGAAGCTGTTTTCAAATGAGTTTTTGTCTGGATTTAGCAACCTGCTCTAAGTCTCCCGCTCTTCAGACTGAGGCTTATAATCACGTCGAGTTGCTACCGAGGAAATATACGTTATACTGCTTTTTAAATTTCCAAGCTCAAAACAGAACTATCTGTTAAAATTGAGCACGCACCGTGACACGAATATATCCATTCTTTGATTGATAACAATTTTCGCTTGCTCCGGTGTTTGGAGCAGATGACGTAATGCTCTAAGGCTTGCGGCGCGAATCTCCTTCGCAGGGCTCACGAATGCAACTTTTAAGCTAAAATAACAATTGACATTCAATTACAACGCAAATTGTAAAGTGGCAACAAAATGACAAGTACTTGACAGAATATTAGGCAACATATCCCTACGAATTGGTTTGACCAATTTTGTTGGAGTATTACAAATCTAAGCAAACTCACGCCACGCATAAGTTATTCTCGTAAGTGAGATATTAAACAAGTAATAATTATTCTCAAATTGATATGTTGAATAAACCCCTTTGCCTGCATGATATATCTGAAGTTTATGATAAGGTTATATCTTATTCTGTCCACCTTCCAGTTGATAAATTCATTCATTAAAGGCTACAGTTTACAGGCAACTGTTCAAAATACAGTTTAACTAAAATAAGATTTCCAGACATTTAACTCTGCGACACCGTCAGAAAAGCCTTGCTTAAAAAGGAGTTCTGTTTCCATTGATCTGCTGTTATTTTTAAAAACCAGCAAGTTGTGAAAATTTTCCAAACGATGAACTACAGGCGAAAAAATGATAAAGATAATCAGTTTAGTAAGAGTCAAATCCCTTGCAGGAAAGGACTTTTCCCGAACCCAACATCCACTGTTTGTGGAATCAAATATTCATATAGTTTCAAACGTTATTTTGAGTTTTAAACGTTAACTAAAACGCGGAATATTTCATCTTTAATGGGTTTCAAACTCGAACAGATTTCGTACGGGAAGCGCACGTGATAGACCTGTTTTCTATCGGAGCCGACAATTGCCATGTTTTGAATATGCCTAAACAACAGCAGAAATCATCAGTCGAGTAAAGGGAACGCAAAACAGAACATAAGTCAACTTATGAATACAAAATACCACTTAACTCTGATAAGCCTCATTTCTAATCTTCGCCTTAAAAAAGCTAGTTATAAATAATGCATACAGTAATTTTGAGTGGCCTATTCATAAATGGCTTGACCAGCTTTCTTACTACAACCTGATTATGTCAATGCAGTTCTGTGGACATAATGACAGAAACAGGAGCATTGGACAAATATTACTGCGTCTGTGCCATAGCTCAAAATAGCAGCGTGTCGTAAAAGGTATTGATGCTTCGAACTTGAAACTAGTCAAGTTACTGCAAATGAACGGAACTGCACCAAGTATGACTGAAATCGAAACCCAGACCCATTATTTAACTGGCAAGAAAATCGTCTCGCCGAAGCATGACTAGTCTTACAATCAGCTTTGCTTATGAATTCAACACGTTGTCGAAGCTACACCTCTTTGATATAAAATACCGGTTTATAAGAAACTTAGAACTGCACCAAGTATGACTGAAATCGAAACCCAGACCCATTATTTAACTGGCAAGAAAATCGTCTCGTCGAAGCATTACAATCAGCTTTGCTTATGAATTCAACACGTTGTCGAAGCTACACCTCTTTGATATAAAATTCCGGTTTATAAGAAACTTAGAACTGGCCACCTTTTAAATCTTTAGTAGCACTCATTAATCTTCATATTAGCGCCAGCTACAATTTATGTGCGAATCTTCTTTGAGATACCAAAAACCTTTTAAGAAATATTAGTGCTAAAAAGGGTCATAGATAAAGAAGCTTTTACCGCTAGGCCCCGAGACAGAAATCCCATAAAAAATATGCAATAAGGGGAGAAAGTCTGACAAACAAGATAAAGAAAAGCTGTAGTGACGTGTTAACAGGCAAACGCACGAACTCAATCCCACATCTCTTCCTTCCTTCCTAGATCCTGTAAACTATGGAATACCCTACCCCCTTCCTGTTTCCCAAACTCTTACAACCTGTCTTTATTCAAAACAAAACAAAATAAGTTTGATCTTTCCTCTCTCTTTTCCTAATCCCTCCTCCCTTTCCATCGTTAGGGCTTAGTTTTAGGCACTTTGGTCTTTTCCTAACTTAAACAATTAAAAAAGAGCAGATTGCAAGCAAATGAAAGAATCCTGCGAATCGGGTAATTTCTCTAACACCACATCGCAATCAGAGAAAATAAAAATTGCATTTCAAACAAGAACTAGTTTTTAGATATCCTGCCACCCAGCAAGGATCAAGAAAATTGCAAAAGGCTATCGAAAGAAGTCTTAAAATGATAACACGGGCAATTAGATTTAGATGAGTTTGCCACTGGGTTTATCGCCTAGCGGTGTAAACTACACCATTTTAACGATAGACGTGAAAACAGAAAGGCCAATCATGTTATCTTGAGAGATTTCATCCAGCTACATGCATCTGTTTTGAAATAAAGCCGGATAAATTTCTGTCGCGGAGATAACGAGTAAAAACCAACCGATCGGCTAGATGAATTGAACAGAAAATGACAAAGTTCAAGAGATAATCAAGTCATTAAAAATTCTCTTTCGTGAGGATCGGAAAACTGATGTTGTAGAAGGCAAAAATGCATACCCTGAAATCATTCAAAGCAGCTATGCGAAATCGGTAAATCAAAAGAACTTGTTCTAAGCGGTTTCTCCAAAGGAACTGCTCCTAACTAATGTTTAGCAGAATTTAAGCATCAAACCAATGAAATCCTAAGAATATGAAAACAGGCTTAAACTACATTTTCTTTTATCTGAGGCATCATCCCTTTTTAATTTCATGTTTCAGTGGTGGGTTTTTCATGTAATTAGAATTTGCTTTGGACTTAAACATTTTAAATAATTTTCGGTGCTGACCTCCAATCGCTGCCAAAATTACTTGGAACATCCAACACTTTGCGCTGAGCTTTTCTGTTATTCATTTGTTTTCCCAAATACTCCTACTTCCGTCCCCCCCCCCCTCCAGTGGCGGTTTTGGGGACTGCGGGGCCCTTGTTCTTTACAATTTCCATCTTTTTTCTTAGGTGTGGGGCCCCTTTTGGCTATCATATGCGCGGGGCCTGGGCCATAGAACCCCTGGACCCCCCTTAAAACCGCCACTGCCCCCCTCAGAACAATATTGAAAGTATAGAAAAATATCAAACAAGCCAAAAGAAAAAGCGTACTCCATAACCCCTTTCATTTTTCTATAGTAAATCAACATTGTTCCTGGGTGGAAAGGGGATGGATGAATTTGCCTTTGAAAACTGGCGTTAGGGTTTCAAGACTTTTGGCAGTGATTGTCTGTTCATGGATAACGATCTTTAAATGACTGTGACTTTTTTTAAAAACTCAAATGCGTCGTTTAATTTTTGAAATTTCTTCAACGTCTACTGCCATGTAGACTTTTTTGCAAAGGAAGAAATGCCTTGTAGATGTTATACTAATTGCTAAAAAAGACGTCCAAGCATTCATTAAATGAATACTTCTTCAGGACGCTTCAGTTTTAAGGCACTAAGAGAAGCCTTACCCAGTTGCCTGATACACTTGAACACCTAAAAATAATACCTAACAAAATCACACAATAGCAAAGCAATGCAAGCTATGGCCTTCATCACTGACCACGCAAAGGGTTCACATTATGCATCAACATCCACAAACGAGGAGGACAGAATTTCTACTTAATTATTTGTTGCTGGGAAAAGGATACGAGAAAATTAATAAACTGACTAGTGTAAATATACAACGATGTAACCCCTGACATAATAATAAAATCCAAAATTTTCTGCCTTTGCGACCTCCAAATAGAGAGAGACAAGAAAAATATGTGATGCTAAAAATACAGTTACCTACCACATAACGATTTCTTTCAATGACAAACCAAAATCTGTGCTAGGAGCCAGGCAACGCACTAGCTGCAACGAAAAGACATTTTTCTAAACACTAAATTATTTGGAAAAAGGGCTGCATCTCATTTAAAAACGTAATTACCATAATTAAAAACGCTCTCAGTACCATAGAGTATCAGAAAGCCTGCAGTTGTCCAAGGCCTGGGGTAGTCTATAACAAGACGATATCAAACTGGAATATTTTCACAGTTTCACCGAAGTACTTTCACAGGTGGGACCGAAGTACTTTGCAAAAGCATTTCTCAAAGACCGAGCTTATACCTCGTCGGCAAGGGACAGCAATAGCAATTACGGAAACTTTAGTTTTTATAAATCGCAGAATTCCTGAATGAAAGTCAAGTTGAATGAAAACAAAACATTATTGCTTCATTGTTAACGTTATATATCACGTTATATGTAACAGTTTGCTTAAAACCTGGCTGTAATCACGCATTTAGAAAACCAACTGTCTTTTCCGAAAATTCAATTTAATAAAAACAGGCCTAAATGAGTAAATAGCAGTTTGAACAAAGCCTTTTATGGTTCTCAGGACCTTGAGACCATTCTTTTCGGTTTCATTCTGTATCAAGCTAAGCCATGTGGGCAGCCCAGCCTTCATGTGAAACTTCTTCATGAAATGTCTGTCAGGGACTTATAAATTATGTATGCATCGAATATTATGGAAATTTCTGGTAACCGTAGTAGGTTTTTACTTAAGCAAAAAAGAAAGAACCAGTGAATTTCAGGTCTGCAAGACAGGTCATCACAATACACAAACACATCTTGCAATCATACTATATTGGCCATATCTTACTTTTTCTAAAAAGTTTTGTTGTTGATTTTTAGTGTCAAAAATCAAACTTATAGTTCTCAAACTTCAGTATCAATATCATCAATTTGAAGTGGACAGGATTTGATATGCTATAATCTGAAGCAACAATTCTAATGGGCATGCATAGAACATAAAAGAGGTGATTATTTAGATTAAGTTTTATAAATATTGCAATGTCACAAAAAGTCTAATATTTTTTGGTTTCTTAGAAACTTCCCAGGCCTGTTAAGGAACACGGCCAGATTTTCTATGCAAAACAGGTTCTATTGACAAAAGAGCCACATAATCACACCCAAACCTAAAAATGGTTACCTGTACAAAATTTTCAAGGTATCCCATTCTTTTTCCAGTTGCCATTTGCTCTTTTCTTGTTATCTCAGTTAAAAGCTCTCTCATGTTCTCTGCAGGATCTGTATATAAAGAAGCACTTTGTTTACTAACTTAGATACAACCTCTTTACAGCCCATACAAAGTGAGAAATTTTTTTTTCATATCAAAACCATCTATTCTGAAAACATTGCAATGATTTGGAATGGGTTCTTAGGACATCATAAAGGTAAGGAGCAGGTCAAAATGCATCTTAAAAACAAGGTGCTATATTGACAACCCACTTTACTCATTATCTATTGTCAATAATCCATGATAGATCAGCAACAAAAAGAACAGACTGACAGCTTTGGCATTTAAGTTTGACATTGTTTTCCAAAAACAAAAAGGATAGTAGTAACTGTTATAACAAGCAGGGAAAATGGATGCATGTTTGCAGGTTTTTTATCCTCCTTCTGCTTCTATTGATACAACACCTGCAAGACTAGAAGTGTCAATGGAGCTAAAAAGATAATTTGTTAAATTTTGTACACATGCACTCCTATTGGCTGATAACCATAACAGTCAGCTTTTATTGTTTTTGGAGTAGAATTTGAAATTAATAGAAACGGAAACTAAATGTCAAGCTGATAATTGTTTCGTTCAACAAAATTTTTTCTAATGTCATTTATATTCTGTATGGTCTGGCTGCCGGTTTCTGCAACTTGTCATGAGAAATAAGTTTTGTGTCAAAACTTGAAGGAAATGAATAAATATATTTTACATCATGATATACAGGACTTCATTGGATTAACTGTGTAAGGAAAAGGTCATTAGAAACCCTATCTGGTCATTACCTTGCACATTTTTTTAACATATTATTGTAATGAATAAAGACTAGGTTTAACCAGTCTGTTTTGTTGTGCTTGGCACAAAGCCTAAAAAATCTACTGTTTATCAGTCAGTCAAATAGCAACCAAAGCCACATATGGGGTCATTCACATAGTATAAATGCAAATTTTTTTCATATTTTCCATTCCCTTCCCCCTTTGTATGTAGTCATACTTCTTTGGCCACCTCTTCCCCCTTTGCATATACACCATTTGAGTTGACCCCCCTCCATTTGCAATTTGACAAAAAATGCACATCCTTCTGTTGTATACACTTCACAAATTTATTAATATGACGTTAAGTATTGCATGAGCAACATGACGAAAAGGAACGTTTTTGTAATGGATAGATGAATGACAAATGTTTACACTAAGGTCCACACTAAACAGCCATAATTGTGGTGATGAATCTGTACCTAGTTTTATGCTCACATTCTGTAAATGATCTGCACCACATCCCATGATTGTAACTTTAAACTTATGATCAAAACTTTTTTGGAAGAACACTATCTAAAAAACATTTGGCACAATCTGACTAGCCCCCTTCCTCCCTTGTATGCAAACAAAAGCCTGCCCCCATTTGTTCATTTTGGTGTCCCTGCCTGAGTTTCACATTTAATGTTGTTACCACTGCAACATTCTTACACTGGCATGCATAAAAGGGGTAGCATAAATTGCTTCTCCCTGTTTCAAGTTAACAATAAACGCTAAAACTGTTTTTTTAAATAAAGAGTAGTGACAGTCATTTATAATCTTTGCTGTCCCACCCAAAAATAATTAGAAACCAGAAAATAAAAATAAAACTCTATATATATACACTATAGACAGATAAGTATGAGTAGATCAATATATGAAAAGCCTTATAAATCTGAAAATTATATAAAAAAAATAAAGATCAAAAAACTTTTCTTTAAACATACCTTTTTGTTTATCAAGAGGAGGTGCTTCTTCTTGTTGTTCAAGCCGTGAAGCTAAAAATATCAATTATCTGAATGAGTATGTTGAAATATAACAGAAACTTGAGAGAATCGGTAAAATACTTCTGTTACTGCTCATCACTTTGAAACCATGGCAGAAATTCTGATCATAAGGAATTTATAGAAAATTACATCATAATTAAGTAAACTTTAGTAACTTATCTTTACATAAAGAAAATATGAAATCTTGCTCCTTTGAAAGAATTAGTTTCTGATTTGGTTAGAGCTCAGTGATTAGGTGGGGTCAGTGGTTAAGGGTTCTGGAGTACAGATCTAAGGTTTTGACAATCTTTTAGTATGACAGAGGCATGCACTAATAACAGAGTGTGATGACAACAATTGCTGTACTAAGAGATTGACACATGCATGCATGCGGTCAGTTTAGCTCAGTACACAATGATTTGAAATTGCACACTTACAATAGCACTTTTATAGATTGCCTCTATTAGAACATAATATGATAAAGTAAAAGATGGATACACAATGAAAATGTGCACAAAGAGATTGTGCATGCATGAGATCTCATCTAAAACTAATATACACTCCACACTGGAGGGGCTGGACACAGAATAGGAAATAGGCAGAAGGGTAACTCTCATCGGTTCCTTTGTTGTTTTTGAAGTCTGAGTCAACAATAGAATTCCTTAATTCCCCTTTGCCCTCGATTTCATTAGACGAACTTTGCCATGACAAATTATCATTCATTAATCAGATATAAACAAATTATGATATATAATTTAACTTGTTCACTATCACGGGGCATTGCGTGTCAAATAAAGTTGGCTACTTTCATTCTTTTTTAAAATTTCCCCCACAGATACATGCTAAGCCTCGTATTAGTCAAAACATAAGCGCTAGTTTTTTCAGGCTTCACCTGATAGGCAGGAGTTCGCCTTCTGCCTACTTCTTATTCTGTGGTCTGGAGTTCAATTCCCTGCCATGAAATTTTTCTCATCTAGTTTGAGGAGAGACACTAGCTGTCTGTCATTCCAGGCATAGGAATCACAAGGTGTGACCACATGGAAAGGAAGGACCATAAAACTGCTTGATAAGCATCTTTGATAGCTAGATAGTAACAAATACAAAGGAACTAGATTACACATTTTTTTATTTCATTTTATCAGCAAACCTTAGCTAGACTTGGTGCTTGATTTATTAGTGTACCAATTTAATATCATTTTTACATGAAAGCTGGTGGTGTAGTTTGCATGGATAGGCAAAATTGCCATGGTAAAATTCTTAACATCTAAAGACCTTTACTTTATAACATTTTGTTTAACTCAGTTCAGCTTTACTGCTTTAGTATTCCACTAAATATAAAAATATTTCAAACAATTAATAGTCAACCTGAATTTTCAACAATTTCGATTAGACAAGGGAACGTTTTTAGAAATAAGTGCAGCAATATTTAAATTTTGATAGGGAATGGATTTCTTCAGGATCACAAAACAGCACATTTCTAAAATTGGTAACACAGTTCAACTGTATCATACCTTGTAATCTATATATATCGTTCGCAATCTAATTGAAGGAAAAGTAGCTAGAGGGACTCTTTTTATGTGTGGCCGATAAAACATTAAATTGAGAAGTTCAGTTACCTATAAAGGCTTGGCAAACTTAACAACAACAAGTTTTAAATGAATTTGTGATTGAAGTCCGTACGAATAGTTCTGCATAAGTTTTGCCGTAAAATGCTTATAAAATATTTCAGTTTGAATTTGAAAAATAGAAAAAAATAAAATAGAATAACGAACTTGCTTAAACAATTCTTGTTTACAGGTTCAGTTTATAAGATCACTTTCTTACTGTAGTTTCATTCGTGGAAATAAATAACGACAATTAAATCTAATTATATCAGGAGACAGAAACATTGTGAAAGGCGGTGAGCTTAGCATGGCTAAGACATCAAATAACCAACAAAACAAGGTCCAAAATTACCTGATCCAGTGAAACTTCTTCGTTTGAATTTCTTCATGATTGTTTTGTTTCTTTATTTCGTGCTCTTCCGTTTACAATCAGCGGGTGCAACAGAGCTTTTCGGGAAGTGTTGGCCCTCGCTAGCAACAGTTGATCAATCAAGTCGGGGTTTTAAGACTTGTGCAGGTCATGCTGGGCTCCTACTAGCACTCATATCCTCCGATTATAGCTGATTTAAGAAATTTTGCCAACAACCCTTTAGGTATACACCCCAATCTATTCGGACTGATGCCGAGATCTGCGCCATTTGTATAAAGACTCTCTTCCACTTTCGAGAATTCCGACGCACACCAATGGAATATCGAATCGGGCTAAGACGGGGGTGCACTGTAGTCAATATTCCTGTTTTGGGGTGAACTAAAAAAGTTGGACATAAATTTGAACCCAAGTCTAACCCTTGTGTGTTACAAACAAAAGATACTTAGATTATTTTGGAATTTTCTCAAGATACGATACTCTTTTGCCTATATAGGGATTAAGTTATCAATAGCATTAGGTAAAGTTGCGAAGTGTCATCAACCAGGGCCGGCGGAAGTGGCCCCCCAAAAACAATATAAATAATTATCTTGCCTTTGGCCTTTTGCATGTTTAACCCCCAAAAACACTTTATAGCCCCCTAAAACACTTGATAGCCCCCCAAACACTTTCAGCCCTTTGGCTTTCTTATTAGAGGTAGAAAATCATACATACATATACATACATACATATCCCACAGATAATTTGTGTTCCACATCTTGTTGTTATAAGTATTGTTTGATATTTGATGTTGCTGTATTTTTATTAGTATTTTGTGGAAATGTTTGTTGTGGAATTTAAAATAAAATGAACCTGAACCTGAAACTTGAATCTTACCCGTTACAATAGGAATGAGATGAAAGGTATGGGATAAATACAAACCGATATATTTTCATGCTAAAGACAATAAGAGGCAGTGTGTGGTTCTCCAGATCCCTATAGGGGACAGCGTTTGCACAAAAAGATTTTATAGCGTATCTCTAGAGGTACTGATGAAAGGTGCACCTGTCGAAATTCGTGAGTTACCAATAATGGATGTAAAGAGCTATGAGCAATGAATTTAGGGCTTTTGATATTGCATATTTGATTTGCTTATGGGTTGGTCTGTGTTTAAAGAACTATGAAATGAAAAAAATTGCTGTTTCATCGTCATTGCTGACAAAAAGGTCACAAAAATCTGGGTAAGCTTCCAAATTCCAAACAATGGATAAACCGGCGTGGGTCGTCCTGCTGCTACCCTGTGTACCAGACTCACTCTAGTTAAAATAAGAATGAGGTTGGTACCCAGGGTACCCTGCTGCATGATTTAAGTTGATGCTTGTCTTGTAACTAAATTCTAGCCGCCAAGGCCTTCGCTAGGGGGGGCATAGGTGTGTGACAACACTCTTGAAGAAAAGTTCCGTTCTAGGGGTAAAAAAGGCGAATTAAGGATTGCTTATCCACTTTTTCTGGAAATGGGACTTGGGAAACCCCCTTAAGCACAAATAAATTTTTGATTTTCTCATCCCTTGCGAAACTTCTCGAGAAGATTTCTCGGTAGGCGTCATCCATACAGGTGTGTTGTCTTTCACCAAACAGGTGACAGGCAACAATCAGTTATGCAATAACATTTTCTTGGACATCAGCTGACAAACCAAGCTCTGCAAATGTAGACAAGAACTCTTGTGTACTTTTCGCTAGTTCCATAATTATTTCCACTGTAAGAATGCAAGCCTAAGAAAGTTGCCTTTTCTAGCGAAGAAAGATCACATAAAACTAATGCTAAGATTTTTGGATTCTTACCACTGCCACTTAAAAGTTTAGAACTTCATTTGGGACAAGGAATTGGGATATCTATCTTCAAAAAAGATCTTGACAGAGAAACATATTTAGAAATCTGTGCATAAACTACCCTACACAGATTGGATGCCTCTTTCCTTGATTGCTTTTGCAGACGGGCACTCCATGGAAAGTTTCGGGAAGAGGCTTCCAGTACTTTTGCAATATTTTTGGCCTTTTCAATTTTATCTTTTTTCACTAAAATGGATTTAGTGAAGTCCTGGTAGCAAGATCTATGAACAAAGTGCTCCCCTCAGATTTTGATTGTGCTTTTCATGATTATGGGTTCCTAAGTGTTTGATTCTTGCATCTCTGCTTTTCAAGATCCTATTATAGGTTTTTGATGTAAAAGGGGTCAAGTTCTTATTTACAAATTCCAAATGCCCATAGTGAATAACAAACATTTCTCACTTCTTTCTGCCATATTCTACATGATTCTTTCACATCCCGAGAAAGATATGGAAGGGAAGCGTCGTGTTTCATTTGTAATGATCATCAACTGAGATATTTTATGGTCTTAAAATTACATTCTTGAAATAACATTGATGAAAGTCTAACTAGAAGAATAGGTTCTGAAGAACAGGACCTTACTTTGAGGGCTGTACAATCAAATCTTCCAAACAATGTTAATTAACGTGAAATATAAATAGAACTGTAAGAAAGAGCCTAGCAATATCCCAAAACAACGAAGTAGGTCAAGATTTCACGTGGCAGCATATGGAAACACTGTCAAACGATTGAAGTAAACAAGCTACTCTTTCCTGTGAAACATAAGATTATTCCGCAACTACAGCAAGGCTTTCCGCACTAAAGATTTCGCATAATTTATGCACGTAATAACTGATTCAATAACAGCACACTAAACTATAGGCTTTTGTGTAAGCTTGCTTAGACGAGTAGCCATTTGGTAAGATCCGCAAATCGATTGGACCCCTTGTCAGGCCTTAAGACCGAGAAGAACTAAAGTGACAGGAGGTATTTCCGATAAAGGAAAATACAGCAAAAATGACACAGGCCACTATCAAAAAAACAGCTAAAATAGCAATAATAGCGTTCATCTTTTCATAAAAAATTTAACTATAAGGAACTTTTAAATTTTTAACAACTCGAAAAATATCTGCGTTTGCATGATAAATATTCTAAGATTTTGGGTTCATAGATTGTAAGAGGCGAAATTTCGCTGTATTCAGTTATTGGTGAAGGCCATCAACTACCCAACGGAAAGTTCTATAAAATTTAAAGTTTATCAAAAAAAGTAATTTTTAAGCATCTTTTCCAAAAGCAAAGAATAAAATTGTACTGCTCCTTTGAAAGGGCGATCCCAGGACTGGAAGCTGAGCCTCCAAAGAAATGGTATGAAAAGAGGGCCAAAACCCCATAAGTACAAAGAAATGCGGTGGATCGGCAGAAAAATACAAAGAAATGCTTCTTGTTGGAAGTTAAAAGAAGCATTCGTAAGTGCAATACTAAATCTATATAGCTTAAATCTTGAAGCCTAGACTTGAAGCTGCGTTAAAGAACAGTTTTATGATAGTTGAAAAAGCACGGTTGTCTTATCATCAAGGTCTTTAATCACTTTCAACAATGATTAAATGCCTAAAACCATGGACAAATATATTGTTTTATTTCATCAAAATCTGTGCATAAACTCTTTTTATAAACCCGTGATACTTCACTTTTGGCCATGATTCTGACATCGCGTACTCTGTCAGAGCAGTAGAAGCCATTCAAGTTCTGCTTCGTGTAAATTTGAAGCATTAACTTTATTTACATTCAATCTCAAAGTTACGAGAAATCCATTTACACATCACGCAGCTGCTCAAGCATCACTTAAGGCTCTAAATGGAATTGGACAAGCAAACAGTCTTTCTTAAGAAGATTTGCAGCCATGAACTGCAGAGGTTATTCAAGTATTTTGGAGTTCCGGGAATAGTTCTACATTTTCAGGGTTAAACACACTGGAATTCTACCTTGAATTATTTTGGACACAATTTCTTGTTTACACTCATGTCATGGCAATAGCAATCTTCTATAAGATCATTATTGTTGGCAGTCTTTTGACTGTCAGTTCTGGGATGCTACAGGAAGTCTGTGAGTAATATGACTCAGTTTTGAGTTCACTTCTAGACATTAGTCTAACAAGTATAATTATAGATATGCTTATGTCCTTGTCAAAATGTCATAGATTGTTGAAGAGTCACGACAGATTCAGTAAAAATGTGCGAGACAAGGATATATAGTGACCCCTATGACATTTAGACGCAATGGCAACTGAAAGGCGAATCTGAAAATGAGAAGATACGACTCACTAATATAGAAACCTACTTGATAAAAAACGGGAGTCCATTTGACTTGAACATTGCTGTATTTTAACATATTGCTCAATAAAGCTCTGTATTGTATGCCAAAATTGATTTGATGATTTTACGATATCATGATTCTTTGTTAAACCTTGATCTCAAGCAGATAAGTTATTGTCGTTACAGTAGACACTGTTACTTTGCCTTTTCATACATTTGCAGGCACCGAAAAGATAGCAAGACAACGGTGTATCAGCGAGGACTATTCGCCAACCAACTATCGAATGCTTGGTGTTTTCAACATCGAATCAGCTGAGACTGACTATCAATTTTTGCCTAAGTATCTGAGCATCATCGACGGCCTAGTCTTGGTTGAAGCCATGCGTTATGCAATACATCAAGTAAACAGACAGAATTTTCTTCAAGCTTCTATCGGCTTTATGGTAAGAGACGCAAAAGAATCCCGTTTCCCATATTCAAAACACGACGACACTCCAGCTCTTTTAGCCTTAAGTCCTTCTCAGACAAGCTACTTTTTGCTCGTTAATCAGCAGGGTGATGCTCCCATTGTTAATTCGCTAACTTCAAGTTATTCATTCGACCATATCGAAAGTTCGGCTAATGACGAGCCAAAGGACGATTCCAATTTAAAACTTTTCAGAACGGTTCCATCAGACGAACTGGAAACACGAGCAATCATAGATATTTTGAAGAAACTGCGGTTCTCATACGTTGCTATAATTTCTTCAAACGACGTTCAAACACAAGAAGGTGTCTCAAGATTCAAATTAAAGGCAACGGAAAACGGCATCTGTGTCGCTCATAGCATTTGGCTGTCTTTGAAACCAACAGAGGCGGAGTATGGGCAAGCGCTCACGAAAATTTCTACCAAGGAAAACCTGCGGGCTGTTGTGCTATTTACAAGTTTTGGGGAGACAAATGGGGTGCTTCGGGCAGCCGAAATATTTTCAGAGTTGACGTTCATCTCTGGAACAAACTGGCCAGCCAACACGTACACGGTCGGTAATAGTTACAAAGCGGCCAAAGGATCAATTGTTTTGCAGTTTGATGATGTTTATAGTGAAGATTTTAGTAAGTATTTCATGAGCTTACGTTTCAATACAACAAAGTACACGTGGTTGGCAGAATTTTGGAGTCAGATCTTTAACTGTAGCGTTCCATGGACATATAGAATAACAAGGTATCATGATGATAGGGCAAAGTGTCTTGGAAACGAAACGCTCAACAAAACCGTCTTTGAATTGTACAATGCAGTTGTTTTACCAGTCATAAATGCTGTGCAGACACTTGCCTGTGCTCTCAAGCAAGGAGAGATCGCAAACAAATGCAACATATCTTCACCAGTATGCATCCAGAATATCGTCAAGACGTCGATGAAATATTTCGGGAAGCAAAAGTGCAATCAGCTTGATCATTCGGTTGTGTTGAACAAGTTAGGATTCTTTAACAGGGATTTCAAAATCTTTAATTTTGATGGGGTTGATTACAGAAGTGTTGGCCGCTGGGTATATAATTCATCAGCTGAAAAAGGAAAGTTGCATCTTGATGTGGATAAGATAGTTTGGCGATACAATAAACTCCCGGCTTCATACTGCTATGTTCCATGCACATTTGGCCAAGCAGTTGACCGTGGGGCTGATGGCACAAGATGCTGCTTTAGCTGTAGAAATTGTAGCCATATGGAAATTGTCAAAAACGGAACGTGTGTGGCCTGTTTACCTCACCATGTGCCCGATCGGCACCGATCAGAATGTGTCCCTTTGCCAGTTGTATCTGTAGCAGACGAAGCAGGCTGCCATGGCTGGATCATCAAATGCACTGCTATAGTGGGGTTTGTCTTGTCCTCAATTATTGCAGTTCTCTTCGTAAGAAATAATAGAACTACAGCGATCAAGACTTTTTGTCGTGAAACGTCGATAATCACCTTTTTAGGACTGCAGCTTGTTATTGGTTCTTCGTTCATCTTCTTAATGAAACCAGATATGTTCAAATGTAGACTTCAGGAATTACTTGCAGGTTTCAGCTTGAATGCATGCTACACGCCTTTGATGGTAAAAACGGCTCGCATATCAACTCTGTTTAACGCAAACCCAGTTAATTCTTCGCCTAGAAAAACCAAGGTTTACATTCTCGTTGCCCTCTCAGTTGCATTTGTACAGCTTTTGATAGGAGCTATGTGGTTAAAAGATGACAGCAAGTCGTATGTCTTAATGACAGACATCGAGAACAGCACAAAGACAGCCGTTATTTGCAAATACAAGCCAATGAACACAACATTGAACTTACTTCCCAGCTTCATAATCATGGCCATATCTGGTACATTTGCATACAAAACAAGAAAATCCGCATCGCATTCCAGTGAAGCATTTGGAATATGCCTTGCAATGTGCATAAACAGCATGCTGTTCGCTGTGTTTATCCCAACCCTATTTTTACTTGAAGCCTACGTCACCACAGTATTTGCATCAACATTACTGTTTGCGTACTTCATGCTAACTATTGGCTTATTCACACTCGCTGGCCTTTTCATGCCTAATTTGTTGAAAATAATCGAACAAAGGCGACGAGCAACAAAAGTCAGCTTTGAAGGCAACGCCTCGGTAAAGGTGATAAGTCTAGGCCATGCAAGCCTGTGCGGAAACGAGAATGCCTCGCCTCTCTGTCAACCACAGTATTGCGATCGTGCAGTTGAGACAGAACAGCCTGGTGTTTGCTATTGCGACAAATAGCAGCTTCAAACCGATGCCATTTGGAAGCATGCATCATGCTTTATAGAACGGGGTGGCAACACAACACGTGTGCTTGCCACACTCGCGCAGATTTTGAGACAGAAAATGCTCCTGAAGTGCATTAGTGCAAATCAAGAATAACAGCACTTTCAATATTTCCATAAAAACGTGATAAATATCTCACGACAAACATGTTTACATCTGCAATAAAAATCTTATTTCGACTGATATAATCAAAGACTCAACACAAAATTAATTTAGATTAGAATAATAACATTTTTTTCGAATCGAGTGCCAAGAAAATAAAATATATCATTGAACAGGAAAATATTTTATTGCAAGTTAATTTAATGCATTTATATGTAAGTCGGCGGCTCGGGCACTTTGAATGCGGCAAGTTCACTAGTTATCCTTGGCGGGCTTAGCATTCCAACGGCACGGCGTTCCAACTTGACTATGGGTGTACCCTTTTGAGTAAAGTTCGTTTTTGAGTAAGGGAATAGGGAACCGGGTAATGGGTACCTAGGGGTATTGAAACCTCCAACTCCTTTCATTGCACCAATAAGTAGGTATTGAAGGCAAAGTCCTCTTGGGAAAGCTAGTCTTCTAATAATGACCAGAAAGCAAACGATGATTTTAGAAAAAAAATTTGAAGTTTCACAAAGGACGAAGAGGTTTTTAGATCAGCCTAAAAGAGGAGCTTAAATCTAATCAAGCCTTTTCAATAAAAGGCTTGATAAAATTCCCTTTACTGGAAACCCAAAAAGAGAAAATACAAGAATCATAACAGTTGGTGGATATGTTGGATTAGAAGGTACGAAAATTGCTTTGAAAAAGGAACAAATAGAGTAACCGAACGCAGCTGGAGAAGATACTCCAAAGGTAAAATGAATGAACCCAAATTTTAATTCAAATTATAAATAAGAAAATAAATTTGAAAATAAATAAAGATACTTTAACGTCAACAAAATTTCAACTGAGGTAACAATAGCACGTGCAAGTAAAAAAATTATACAAGGGAAAGAAAATAGGCTGAAACAGCAATATTTACACGTAAGAAACCTAACTGTGCATTTACAAAACAGTAGAGCGGATATTGAAATTAACATTTGTTGTTGTTTTTATTTAAAGACGATGAGCTGTTAAACTTTCTTCGCTACAGTTGAATAAAATAACTAGTTTTATAAGGCTTTTTAGGATGGTACAAAGTAGTACAATGTGGTACAAAGTATGATGCACAGAACGCGGCGCCTATCTACACGATCACATAAACATCCTTTAACAGAAATTCTTTGTGCAACAATAAACGACAGGTAAATAACATTCATGGATAACATGAAAGAATAAGAATCATATAAAAATAATAGAAAAGAATGAACAATACTCTCACATGAAAAGGTCACATGAACAGAAACAAACGAATATTGACGTGAGAAAAAGTTCACCGGAATGAAACGATGTCGACAGGACACTTTAAAAAACTTTATATCTGTTTTATTGATAAATGACATCTAGAGCTTTGTTAGTTTCTTTTGTTCTGCTTTTACTTTTTTCGTCGGCGATTCTCTCATAATTGGAGCTTGCCAAAGCAAATTTGCCGTCTCTGTTGCACAAGACTGCAATAAAATAAGCTACATAAGTCGTCGATCAGATACCTTTTCCAAAGATATTTGTGCAACCAAACCTTCTCAATAGCTTCGCCTTACCGAAAGAGATCACCTTAAGATATTTTACATGTCATTCAACTACGGGGGGCTGGGGGACCGGGGTTTGGGGAACCAGGGGCTGGGGGACAGGGGCTGGGGGACCAGGAAGCTGGGGGACCGGGGAGCTGGGGGGACTGTGACGTCACTACCCTTCCTATAAATTTCCTAGAGGATTCAATCCTGCATCAGTGAGATAGCAGCGATTGGGAAAACAAATAAATGCGACATTTGTCCACGAAGCGCATTTCTTGCAGTAACTTATGGAACTGGCCATGCCGCTTTCGAACACTAAAACTATCCCGGACCCAAATATTCCATTTTGTTTACGCAGATGTGATCTTCGAGATCTTTGAACTAAAACAAGAAAAAGGGCTGCGCCTTCGAAATCGTTGTCAGAATCACTATCCATTTGACAAAATCTGAGTCATTTTTCTCACTGAGTGAGATAACCCAATGTGAACTCTGTGTTCTAACAAGAACGATTTCCGGTTTGAAATAGTTTCACTGGAAAATTTTATCTCACTCAGTGAGAATACGATAGTCTCACTGGTGTGAACCAGGCTTAGGCGTAGTTTAAAGAAATAATTTTTCTACCTAATTTCACTGCATTTATTGTTTCATTCAAAATCGGAAATTTTATGTATGAAATAAAACGGCTAAAAAGCTAGAAAAATAGAAAGGAAGAAAAATAACTCTTACCAATTTACTTTGAATTTTCTTTGGCAAATCTTCATCTTCCCGATAAATGTCATTTCGTTTCAGAAACAAGGTGGACCCATCTTCAAAAATTACCTGATGGTAATGGAGAAAAATGACATAAGAAGAATTAACTAAAATATTAACTAAATTTGTAACAAAGTGGCTGAGATATGGCCTATGAAAAAATGCAGTTAAAAGAGAGATTACTTTTTTGGCTTGCTTCATGAATTACAAAACCAAGACCAAATTACAGTGAGTTGATAAGAAATAAGCCAATGTGGCTTTATCGTAGTTTTTCACAAAATAATACTATTATATCCTGGTACATATTGTCAAAATTCAAAAATTCTTCCAACTCGATCACTTAACCATTCTAAAGCAGAAGACACGAGAGGCAGGAGAAGTGACTTTGTTCCTATAACAATGCCGACTCGGCATTGATACAGTCAACAATACAGTAATACAATACAGTAACATTCAGCCATGGATGTTAAAAAATTGCTTTGAGATTTGCTAGAAACTGCTCAGTTTCAGACAGACATATTCTAAACGTCTTCACTGTAAATCACCTATTGTGATACAAAAGGCACGTTCAAAAGCAATGGAGCTAAAGCGCAACTGTGCTTCTTTTGACTTGATAAAACGCCAACTGCTTTATCCTTAGCTCATTATTAGGATAAAGACCATGTCCTGCCATGTTATAATCTAAAGAGCGCCATAGTTGTAGTTATGTAGCGCTGGAATCGTGTGTGGAGAAAATGGCTTTGCCGCAAGCCAAGGCTGGCTATTAGCTTTCGCAATGAGCATCATAACGGCTGTATAGATGTGAAAATATGTGTGGTAAAACTCAACTCATAGTTAAAAACAGCTTCTGTTCTTCATACAAATACTATAGTTTGTACAAACTTAGAGGTATATCATGATTTGAAATATAAGCAAATGAAGAATAGTCTATATGAAAAAATCAAATGAAAGAATCTTTCTAAAGACACACAAAAATAATGACCTGCAATGTCTTTATCGCAGTTATCTCATTGCGAATGACTATAAATTTGTTTTGTTGATAATCTAAAACATTGGTTTCAATCCATCCTCATCAAGATTGTATCACCCAGAAGATATTCCCAGTCAAATGAGTCTTGTCAGACAGCGAAACTGTGATTTTTCACGTGTCACGAGGGCAGCAAATATATCATTAGTTGATTATAGGCATTCACAATGAAAAACAAAGAGATTTTCCATACCTCGAATCTTTGAACGACTTCGCAACTTTTTACAACAGATGGATAAACGACACCGTCCGTCCATAAGACATCAACCTTCTCTTCATTGGAGTACACTACCCCTGGTGAGTAGCTCTGAAAAACCAAAGCTCATTGTAAATAAAGATTACCAATTCCCAAGTTCTTTCTAGAAAGCTCTACCAAGCAATTAGGAGTTCAGCTGACACAGAAATTAGAGAAAGAGGTTTACGAGAGAATACTCACCCTATAAGAGATACCTCAGCCCCACCCCATCCCCCACCTCCCTAGAAGCTTTGATGCGTAAATTTTTTTCAGGAAACACTTAAAAAGGCAGAAATATCCTTTCCATTTAAAAAAGGGCAAGGAAAAAGGTCCTTACAGCGATCAAAATTTCCTATCAAAAGGACTTTCAATGTTATTACAGATAAGTCGCTAATCATAGAGTCCTTTTGCAGTTTATTCTTTGGTATCAAAATATATCTTTAACACTATGATATGGAATCCCAATTCGAAAATATTTTCGATTCGAATCTTTAGCCACCCCTGGGTAAATTATATCAATGCACACTTTGAATGAATTTTGTGCTTTTGCATAATTCATTAAAGCAAAAAATCACCAAGTCTTTCTTTTCAGTCTTATCGCCATATTTCGTGGACAAAAGAATGGTAAGGCAAAAAAAAGCAGAAAAACTTTCCGACCTCTTTCGCATCTTAAAATAGATAAACTTGCAGTGAAAGTCAAGCAGAAGCTTTCTATCGAGTTTAAAAGAGTTTCTGACTAATCGTTGGGTTGTCATATGCCCAATTCTACCGAATTTCACCTGGAGAGACGACGAATTTTCACCTTTAAACTTTAACTTGATCTTATTTCTTTTGAATACATTTTATATCTAAACATAGCGCAAAAACTAAAATCATAGAAAATGTCCAATCCCTATTCAGTAGACAAATTCAGTTAAAAAATTCAAGCTCATTGCAGCAAGGGAACATCACATAGTATTAACCTAGTGTGTGAATTAGGGTGACAAAGCACAATGTCTTGCTGCAAGAGCCCTTAAGGATTGATTAGGGTGAGCAAGATCCTTTACCAATGCATTCAAAGGTTGTTGCTCACGTATTCAATGATATCCGACAACACTTTGTATTAAAAAAATTCGATAAAAACGGCAGAAGGGTTTTCTAACAAACTATAGTTAAGTTTCTGAAACACAACAATTCAAAACTGGTAAGCCTTCTAAAATGGTATTAGACGGTGCTTAATATTTGAAAGTGTCATTGAACGAAAAATAAGAGCCACCTTGACTGTTTACAAATGGGCTCGAGGATTGACAAAACCACTTTACTTTTTCACAGGTGAACAATCTGTAATTTCATTTTTTCTTTCTATCTATACGAGGTAAAGATGGCTATTGTGTTTTATTTAAATGGAAAAGAGTAGCAACACTAAACTATTTTAGAAATCATTTAACATGTTGCCTTAACTGATAGTCTTCATCGTTTAAAATTGCCGAAAAAGCCATAATCTGGTTGCTGACAAACACATTGCTGGTTGTACAAGAATTACAAACTTATATATTGAACTAAATGGGAAAATGGTGACATACCAAGATATCTTCTGGCGGCAGATCGTGACAAAACGACCCATCTTCAAAGACAACGTAATAAAATGTAGTTGAATCTATTGATTCGATTTTGCCTTTGTAGTACCTAGAAAGAAATTCAATTCGATCACAAGCGAGGTAAATGCAAGGAGTTGTTGGATACAGTCAGAAGATTAAGGTTAAGTGAGAGGAGCTGGGAAACCAATAAGTGGCAGCTGGAGAAGCTTCTAGAGAAGAAAAAGGAAAAAGAAAAGAGAAATAAGTATCATAACAAGACGAAGAAAATATCAACACTGACATCTGAATAATGAAGAAGAAAGAAAATGAAAAAGAGAATAGAAAAAAGCATGCAGACAATACGAAGAAAATATCAAGACTGACATTTGAGAAATGAAAAAGAAAATAAAATAAAAAAAGAAGAGAAACAAGCATGAAAAGAATACGAAGAAAATATCAAGGCGGATATTAAGAAATTAGGAAAAAATGAAAAAGAGAAGAGAAACAAGAACGAAGACAATACGAAGAAAATATCAAGGCGGATATTGAGGAATTAGGAAGAAAAGTGAAAGAAAAGAAAAAACAAAAACTAATACAAGACGAAGAAAGTAACAAGATGGATATCAGGGAAATAAGAAGAAAAATAAAGAAAAGAAAAGAAAAATAAGAATTAAGGATGAACGGAAAAATATTAATTCGTACAGTAAAGAAATGAAAAGAAAAGAAAATGAATATAATAATAAGAAGAAAATATCAAGACGGATGTTAAACAAATGAGGAAGAAAAAAGGGAACAAGAAGAAAACAAGCAACGAGAATATCCATTTTCAGTAGGATACAAAAGACGAATAAGAAAATGATGAAGAAGAGAAAAAAGAGAAAAAGACAAAAGGGAAGACCAAGAACATAAAAAGAAAAAGAAAAAAGATAGAAAGTTTGAAAAAGATAAATAAGAAAAAATATGAAATTGGAAAAAGGACGGATGCAATGGCAAAGAAAAAGGGAAAAATAAGAAGGCAAAAGAAAACGACAGAAAAGGAGAAGCGGAAGTAGAGAATTGTCTGTCTCGATTTGTGATACTGTTTAAAAACAATGCCATTATGATAAAGAGCTTTAGGCATTTCTAAACGATGAAATGTTTAGCTAAGGCAACAATTTTTGAAAGTAAAAATTACCTTCCGTTTTTATGTTTGGCATAAACCTTGTCGTTTAACTGGACTTCTGGAAGCAGTCGTTTACCGTTCTAAGAAAAAAATTCAACCTAAAAACCAATTGAGACTATGCCATCCATAATACGGACACAAGGTTCTTACACGACCTTAAGTAGCTTGATAGCTCTAACAATGCATCCATGGAAACATATCAACTACATTAGGATATGGCAGTAATGATTCTCATCACAGCAAAATACCAACGGCGTTTTTCTTAGAATGGCAATGCTGAAAACACTCATATGAAAGACCTGGATTGTCATGATATCGTCGGAGTCGTATTACAGCTTCTACAACAAGCCTATTCCCAATACGTAACAGTAGCTATTTTGATCAGCCCTTTTTGATCAGCCATTTTTGATCAGCCATTTTTGACCAGCCGTGACCAAGGGTAATTTCTGTAATGTTTCTACAGATTTCTACACATGACATACAAGTACAAAAAGCAGTAAATAGTTTTTGCAGAAACAAAACTCACTATTTCTCAAAGTTCACCTCCCTCAATCAATATCAACCAATATCAATCAATATCACCTCTCTGAGCAATAGTCCAATTCTAACAAGAGTAAAATACTAACCTCGTTGTTTTACGATGGTGTTGGGATGTTAGCCGTGACGTCACCAAAGAGGCATTAATTCTCCTAATCTCATTAAGGCAGCAAAATGTAACGTACAAATGAAAAGTGCAACTTACTCTGATCGTTCTTGCCTTATCGTGTTTGTAGCAATAGGCCTCAACAACCAATGGCCAGTCTCCTGCGTACAGAGGCGTGCCGTTGTGGAAACTGCAAGTGACGTGGAAGCTCTGCGCGCATTTGCCACTGACACACTGCACACACGCTCCGTTGTTGATAGCACTGTTCGTTGACTTCCGACAATATATACATTTCTGAAAGAAAGTAATTATGATATCTAGACTGGATAAGCTTTTTCAACCGAGGGTCAAACTAGAGCAAAATACTTTTTCCTACGGGGGTCTAAACTATAGGTTCGTGGTCACTGTATGACCGCCCTAAAATCTAGCTCAAACGACTGATATTAAATTTTATTAAAAAAGCACTGCGTCATAATCAAACTTCACTAATTATGCTGAAAAAGATGACCCCCTGCAGATGACATCTATTGTTCATGTATCAGTGCCATCATTTTGTTGGTGATGAATTTACAGAGAGCAGTTAAATAATTGAGAATATATAAGGAATATAAATGACTTAGAGACAAAGGATATTGAAATATCACGTAGATTCTTAAAGATCAATAAATGCAAATATTGTCTTTAAACAGCAGAGAAAGAAATTAATGAACACCATTTGTATCAGACAGCACATGCTAACATTATTACATACCAATTTTGTTCTAGCCAAATTCAACGATGAAATGTCTACCAGGTCTCTTTTCTTCGGATCCAGGAAGGAAATATCATAAAATGCCAATGCACAGACTATATGCACCCATCTAAAAGACCGAGAAGAAGAAAATCTTTACGGGAATAGGATCTAAAGACAACTGAAAGAAAACACGATGAACATACAAAACAGGGCACCTATTCAATCCCTTGAATTGAATTAAATTACAATCCTTTTTCAATTTATTAGTAGCAAGCATTTGAGTTAGGGGTTTCGGCAGGGGTGCAGTGCTATCAAAAGAACAAAGGGGGCTCTTGCACAAACGTTGCAAAAAATAGCAAAAGTAGAAATTTGCCAATTTTCGCCATTAACAAAGGGGCTCAGCCCCCTTAAGCCCCCTAGCACTACATCCCTGGGTTTCACGCCCCTATAAAACCCTTCAATATTGTTCGGCAGTTACCTTTTCGATATTGTCGAAAGGTTGCAGATCAGCTGACTTTGGAATAACATAGTATGTATGTATCTTAGTCATCTTATCTACTTGCCAAAGGGATCCTGGGATATAATAGACGTGATATCGCAGGTTCTCGCAAAACGTGGAAATTGGGGCATTGCATGTTAGTGGAATCTTGAGGAGCATTTTGACATTGAATTCAGCCGTAAAGAATTCCTTTGATAGCTTCAGTTTTTGCAAAATTCAAATTTTCGGTAATGTCATCATTGTAAATTTTAGTTTGAGGTGGCCTATTTGATTCGTTCTTAACTTAATTTTCATCCATTAAAATAGGATGAATAACTTAAGAAAGGTTATGAAGCAATTTTGAGAAATTTCTATCAATTAACTCTAAATATTTATTAAATCAATAAATTAACCTTTTGCTCTTACAGCTGCTTAAAATTGGATTGGTAGGTGACTTTTGTTGTCTATAATGTGGCAAGTTGTATTTGGTATTAATCAACTGTTTACTCTAACAATTATTTGTTTCAGTTAACGTGTAACATTTCTTTGTAGTTTATAACAAAAGAGCTGTTAAAAATGACAGATTTAGCGTAAATACAAAGTCTAGGGCCAGGAGTTTCTTGCTGACCTTTCTCTTACCTCTTCCCCCTAAAAAAATAAAAAGTATGCACCCAAATCCTCTTTCGCGTCACCTTTATTATGCTAAAATGCAATTCATCTCTGTTTGAGGCTTCAGTTTTTGCTGAACAAAGAGCAAGGCCAATAAAACTTGGCTCTTGAAGTTATAGCTACGTTGCTACGGCTTGCACTAAGAGCAACTTCGAGCCATTAATTTGAATAATCCTTGGACCATAAAAAAATTTTCAAGCTCTCAATCTACATACTATATTCATATTCACCATAAATCATTTACAGGTTTGAAATTAATTTCTTCTATACCGACGAATTTAACAAATTTTCGACTCGAAATCACAGTATCGGCACTAAAAAATATTTTTTTCTCGAGCAATGACTCAATCATGCTGGGTATCTAGCTTATAAGACGACAATCTAGCCCAATCTGCTTTTTTTTCTCCTGGAAACATCAACTTTCTGGTGGGAAAGAGCAGTCTCTCATACTGGAAACGCACAAAAAAAGTTTCCTCATAAAAAGCAGAAAAGACAAAATCAAAGTTTTGAAAGCTAATATTCCACACAGGTAGCTCCATCACCACCAATGCCTTATCCGATGGGAGTGAATGGTGAAAAAGCGTTATAAAATGTCGTTAGAATAATGACATGTTATGTCATTTGAAACAAAAGCATGCCCACCTTCGCGATGTAGATTGTTTGAAGGCACCTCCTCGCAGTGGACAAAGTATGCACCTCTGAATAACATAGAAATCAACGAGTATTGAAAGGAAAATCAATGAAGGATTAAAGGGGGGGGGGAAATGCAGCATTAAAAATATTTGAATGTACAAGCGTAAAAAGAAACTGAAGAAGACTGCGTCAGGCGATATATTCATGCAGTTATCAGTCATGTCACCTTGATGAGTTATCAGAATTATAAACAAACTACTCCTGTATGCTCATGCTCCAAGCAAAATGGAGTTCGAGTAAAAAACAAAGAAGTCTGTGGACAACTATGCATGGCAATTTAAGGGGCTGAGGTAATACTAATTTGATACAATGATAGCATCATGACATTAGTTTTGGAACACTGGCATTGGTATTGGCAGGGGCATCCAGTATACGCTTCTCAAGTTTGTTGATGAGAACAAAATGGTACTGTTTTTTGGGTGCCCGAATATCAAACAAAAAAACGTGAATAGAGAAAATATGAAATAAAAGTAGTTACCACTGGCTTGATCCCGGGTATGCCAATTGGGGTCGGCTGGCATCGACTGCAGTACCAATCGAGCAAGTCGCAAGGTTCATCTTCCGGTACACCATAACAACCTGCCGGGGAACAATAGGCAACGGTGTTGCAATAAAGGTAAGGTTCTACAAAGACAGGCACTGGACTCTTTCCTCCATTCCCCCAGGACGCCACAGGCACCGCGAAGCAGGGGAGTTTAGCTTCCCCCCCCCATTTTTTGCAAGAAATGCCAAATATTAAGTAATAAACTACCAGTAAAGCCTCTTTTTATACGGTTTTAGACCCCCAACTTTTCTCAACACTCCGCGGTGCTTGCGCCATAGGATTTTCATAGGATATACACCAAAGCAAACTCGTGGAAAAGGGCAGAACAATCCAATTTTAACCTGAAAAAAGTAAACTTCCATTCCTTGTAACATTTCAAGTTTTGTTTAAGGTTTTGCTGAATGGAATAAATTACAATCAAATACTTTGAAACACTTTGAAGACGATCTATAGCAATGTTATCGTTCATTTTAATTCTTATTGCAAAGTTATATTTTACGGACATCAGAAGCAGGGAAAGATACTCCTCCCTCCCCCTGATAATAATCAAATTGTCTTCAGTTTCCATGACAACCAAATATAAAGCAACTTAATAGGCACCCCCCCCCTTCCTCAAATAGGAATTCCGCTACAACAAGACTTTTACTTGCTTAATGGCTAACGGTAAAACATTAAGCCCACAGATTCTGAGCTATCTCCAAGCGTTTGCATGCTACAGAGGTCAAGACATCAACGAATAGCAACCCAGGAAAAACTGGTGATGTTATCTTGACAATGGAGCCTACGCGAAAATCCGAAAAAGAGAAACAATTCTGGATAAAGTAAGAAAGACTCGTTATTTTATGACATTTTGGCGCACATCTTTTCATAGCCATGCACATGACAAAAGAAATTGGCTGCCAGATCAGGCCTTTGTAAACGGACAAGTGCTCTTCTCGGTTTACTGTCAGGTGAGAAGACGTAATATTGTGACCAATATTTGGTCGCTATAAAAATTGACCAATTGTCTCGGGTAAAAGTACTCGGTGTCTGTTAGAGTTTTAAGTTGATATGTCATTGAAGAGTTCCGATTAGGTACAAGGGACTTACTTTGATGGACGGTGACGCAACAAGCACGACAGGTAACTAATGTGCTCTCCTTGTTCATCGTTGGAGAAGGAGGCTCGGGAGAAGGAGGCTCGGGCAGCTCTTCCGTAGGGCTGACGCGTGAATTACCTGCTACAGGTATGAAACAGATGTCGGGTACTAGTGGAACACTCCTTACAGGGTTACTTGTGAAGCTCTCACCCGATGTGTGCGATGGCTTGGCTATGCTTTTTGCCTAGAATAAAAAAAATTTCCTATAACAGTTTCCAGAAAATAAACAGTAACAGACCAGTGAGGGTCAAAGGCCCAGATCACCCGTTCTTATCAGCATATCAGAGACCAGGCTTGTCTACATTATGAAGTATAAATGACAGATATTCTGTCGCTGGGAGCAGATACTATTGTTTCTCACAAGAACAAGTAGATGATGAACACACAAGCATGGACTGAACTGTGGTACACAACAGGGTAACAGAAAAAGCAACTCACCGTCTCAGGGTCAAAGTATGCACAAACTGCACAGCGTCTACCGTTCATCGATAAAAGTTTATTGTATGTGATTTCACGACGTATGTCTATTTGTTCATTGGCCCACAAACCATTCAAATGCTCTGTAAAAAGAACAGCAGCTTAATATTGAAAATGTCAAGAAATATTTTGCATTAGTTGCGATTCACCATACGAATGCCAAGTCAAGCATTGATTGAGGAATTATAATCTCCTATTGTATAGAAAAGGAATCTTTCCAATCTGACAACCCTCTCCTCTTCTTATATGTTCCTATCGCTCTTGTTTCGGGTATTAAATGATAAATTGCTGTTTGAAAACATTATGAAATGTTAATACTTGTTGAAAACGTTAAAATGTAAACGTGGCCTTATAGCAAGGAGGTTCTTGCATTGAAGTTCTTAAAAAGCATTGCAAGAGAGTATTGAATAAAAATAGCTCAATACCAGGCATCTCATCCCAAGTAGGAGACTGTGGTTTCGTTTCTTGGATTCGTGCTCCTTCTTTTTGTGGTGTATCAGCAGCGGATGGCGATATCGACTCTGTGCTTTGTGCTCTGATTTTCAGCTTTCCGACTTTCGACGGCCTTTCCCTTTTTCTCAGCTTTTGCTTCACTTCTCTCTGCTGGTGCCTCTGTTCTCGTGCAACGCGAATATTTTGAAGCCTATTCTTCTTCATCTCCGTTTCTCTTTCCATTTCTGCTTTGATTTCCAACAATTTACGCATTCTTTCATTCACAGAATTATCCATCTCTGTAGAATTATATGATCCGTTTGGTGCTAATGGTACTTTGATCGGAGTTTGGATCTTACTGGGCCGCTGCTGTTGAGCATGGGTTGGCTCTCCTATAGCATGTAGAAATAAAAAACTGTATTAAAGCAAGCCAGTTTCACCGTCCTCTCTGATGAAAAAAACGATAACAAGGTGCAAAATAATGAAGAAAACACGAGGATGGCAATATGGACGACGATGATGATGATGATGATGATGATGATGATGACTAATAAAGATGATAACTGTGATTTTTTTTTTCAAAACAGCCGCAAATTGTGGGGCAAAAAACTATTCTACTATACCTAACTTCCAAATAAACTGTTCAGTACATTGAAGTCTCCACATAACGGGCAACAATTTGAACTAGTTTAACTGACAGTTGTAAAGAGATGTCCTTTGCAAAAGGGTTCCGTAAAGAGAGTTTTGACCACTTGGGACAAAAAGATAAGTCAAAAATATCAGGGAGGTATCCGCTGTATGAAAGTCTCCGTAGAATGAAGCTCGATTGCATCAGATTTGCTACGCAGCATTGTGGAAACACTCAGTAAAACAACATATTTAGTCTATTTATCGAACCCTAAGTACCGTAGTTAAAAGGGAGTGATTTATGAATTTTCCTTTGGAAACAGTTCATTGATTCTTGCCAACAAAATCGTTGAATGAAAATTCAGCAATGCAAGAGGCTTCATTAATGCGTGTAATCTGTTACCTGCTACCGTAATCATTTATATATTTATAAATACTTTTGTCAATAAACATTGAGCCAATGCACTTTTGTCTCAATAAGGTAACAATTAAACAAACGAAAAGCAACACAAAAAGTACCAACGGGCATAGAGTACCGAAGTGATAACGTAATAAAAATCTATTTTTAGAATTTCTGAATTTTGATCCCGGAACCTGAAAGAGCATCAAGAAATACCTTTAGATATGCAAAATCAGTTAAAGGCATTACGAATTGGCTGAGATATGGTCACTTGAGCACAGGCTCTTGCTTCATCAAACCTCTGTAATTTGGTCTGAATAACAATAATTCGTTAGCAAACTTGAAATCTTTTATTGGTCATATCTCGCCCAATTTGGAACATATCTAATTAATTTTGCATATTGAGAGGTATTTTATGCCGTTCTTTCAGATTATGTGGCCAAATTCAAGAAATTTTAAAAATAGATTTTTGATGACGTCACACTTCGGTACTCTATAGACATTTATGAAATTTGAGGAACAAGCTTTGTTGAATTCTGGGCTATAACTGTTGGATTTGGAATAAAAGACCGATTGGTTTCCTATTTCAATTATCTATAGAGCTTGTGCAGTTAAACCGGTATTGCACGGGGAAAATCGAGTTTATAAAGTCTGAAGTAAAAAGTCTTTGAGGGCAAGCAGAATCAAAGAGCATAGATATATTTCCATGCTAGCCTTTGTTTTCGCTTAAAGCAATAACGTCACATGTAATTGTCACAGTAAGGTCCTTGTATTCATGTTCGTAAATGTCTGCGTCGTTCCGCATACAAGTCCCAAATCGTCATCAATATTCAGGGGAAGCGGACACTGATCTTTATTGCCTGTTAAAAAACAACAGGTAAAAACAACTGAATCATATCGATGGTTTTAAAGTTCAACCATGTTGAAGCTAATCAATTAATTTTGGTGAGCACGTTATTGATGATGTTGGAATAGTTAACAACTTTCCTTGAGATCTAAAGCTACTTCAATACACTGCCTGCTTTCCAGCAAAAGACAAAATATTGCAGGTAACTTAATAGATTTGAGGTACGGGGACGTGCCTCTATTTAGGGGTACCTTTTCCCGAAAAGTGCGGGATTATCGGTATCAGTAATTGAAATATGTGCAGAATTATGGGTGCCATTTTAAGGAACAAGCAGAATTATGGGTACCATTTGAAGAAACATGCAGAATTATGAGTACCATTTTAAGAAAATATTGCAAAATTGTTAGGAGGGAAATATAGCATAAAAAATTATGGTATGGAATATGAAAGTATGAAATATGTATAATATTGAGAATTAGGGCAAATGTCATACAAAATTCGTTTGATGATTTTGTTGTGTCCTAAAAAATGTTCTTTGCCTTTCGGAGCTACGGGTATAGTTTCCATCATGTTCGCAGAATTTTTTAGACATGTGCGGAATTATGGGTCCAAATCTTTTAACCAATATGGCACGTCCCCTTCCAAAATTGGGCTTAGCTAACCCCACCCCCCACCCCTCACCCCCGAACACTCTGAAACCGATTTGTATCAACGAAATTAGACTCACCCTGCATCCTCATGGCCAGAAGAGGCTTCTTCTTCCCAATACTTTCACGTCGAGCCTTTTCTGCTTTCTTCAAGATGTCTTTGGCCTTCCTGATTACCTGCTTTTTCTGTATCTTTGAGATGGATTGCTTCTTGCGATCCTGAGCTTCTTTTTTGACATGTTTGGCTATGGACTGAACACCAGACAACGAAGGATACCTGTTGTATCTACGAAAAATGGGTAGAAACTTAAAAAAGGCCGCGTGGAAGGGGTGCAGTGTATCAAAATTTTGAATATGAAGGCAAAGCATCAATATAAAAAAGGCAAATGGAGTGTCTCGAGTAAAACTTTCATTTAGAAATTTGAATAACAAAAATCAGTAAAACCTTATTCAGCAATGAAAACTGAAATAGATATCCATAATTTTCAATCCAAACGACTTCTTGTGGCATATTTCTATCAACATTAAACACAATCAAAGAAGGAAGTATTGACATAGTTTACATAAACGAGACCCCAGGTAGGCAAACGCAAGTAAATAACACAGCTGTCACCAAGCTTGCTGTCACTAAAAAGGATGTACTAAGCCAAAATCATTGAGAGACACTTCAGGCAATTCAGGCTTTAATGATGACGAATCCAGTGAATTAACAAATTTTCATAATCAACCAAACATTTATAGGAGATGTAATCAATTTTTCTTTGTTTATTCAAATTCCTACTATATGGGGCTTATAAGAAGGAGCAGAAAGTTATTTTCAGTCGAAGTTTGGTTTGAGCTTCGGAGCACGTAAAAAAGCAACGATCCGATCAATGAGTCTAGACAAAGTGAACAATCAGTGACTTTCTTCGAAATGGCCCAGAAATACGGAAAATGTTTCTTATAGAGAAAAAGCTCCTTTCTTCTGTACATTTTGCAGATATTTTACATTTTTCATTATCAACCCATTCACTTTCATTCATATATCTATCGATAACAGTTGTACTATATGTACCCCGAAATGGTAAACACAAAATATTTTAAATAGTAGTTCCTACTACACGAATGTTCCTACCTACAGAATATATTATGCGGTGTGAAAACAACGACATTGACTCTAACAGCGCATGCGCATAAGATGCAAAGTTTTGAAAATCTAACAGTCCTTGAGACAAATGCTGGTTTGTCTCCCCATCAATTAAGTCGAAAGAGCGCAAGATCATTATTTGAAAGTACTAACTCTACGGTTAGACAGTACAAACTCTGACCTTTTGACTTTGATATTTTTCTCTGGCTTTTTCGCCACGACTTTCTTTTCTTCATCGCCCTGGTCTGATGCTGACTTTTTCTTTTCGAGGCTGTCCATGTATTCTTTGTATTGTTTTGGCTGTTAAACATTACAATCTATTTAAAAAGTTAAATGTGGGAATTCATAACAGCCTTGTTCAAGAGCTCTCATATCAATGGTGCCGCATAAATAAAACAATTACTAAAAAAATAACAAAAATAACGGATGAGCCATTAGGTAATCGCCTGCCAATATCTGACAAAAACTGTTGTAGGTAATTCAGCTAGGGAAAAACAGAAAGAAGCAAATGAATTTACCACAAAACATAAAGATTCTGACCTTTTCTTTTGTGTGTTTGGAAAAAATTGTTTAAGTAGCATTACACTGTGTTTGAGAGACTATACCTGATACTTCTTGACAAATATCGCCATTTCAATCTTAACATTATCTGTTCGGCAAGAGCACTGCAAAAAATTAGGGATAATTACTTACTATGGGATGCATCATTTTCAACATTTCCAACAACTAAATATATTTGGAACCCTTATTCAGGAAGATTTATCAATTAATCAAAGAATACATAATAACAATGTTCTCTATTGCTACGCAAATATCGATTCAATGAAAAATTTCCACTGGCTGCATAATAACAGGCAAGTCGCCTAAAAAAATTCTCTGAGCACCCATTTTCTAAATCAAAATATTTAGGGTAAATAAAACCCCTTCGCTTGAAAACAACAATTCTGGTTTGCATAAATAAAAAGAAATTCAGTTCAGTGTAACATAGCATATGGATTTTAAGCTGCGTTTTAAAAATGACTGTGATTAACAAAGACTTGACAAGCTTTACTTGTGTACGTTTACGCTTCGTACCAAGACGAATGACCTAATATTTGTCAGTAAGATAGCAGACTCTAAAGGGGCAAATCACTCCAAGAAAATCTCGTACGCTTTTTGGGAAAATCCTATTGTTTTATCTGAAAATCCCTGGGAATCCTTTTGTTTTAGGGAAAATCTCGTACGCTATTTGCAAGAGTGAATTACCCTTCGGCAGACTCCCCGCAAAGACTTGAATAGCTTTAAAATAAAACTACATCTTAGATGTTTAATGCCCATGAATACAAATGAAAATAAACGCGAAATAAAAATAAGGCAAAAAACCGATGCATATTGTATGCGACAAAAACCAGGCTAATTTTGAAGCTGAGTCAATGAAATCAAACATACAAAATGTGAAATCAACAGGGAAGAAAATACGCATAAATTATGCATAGGAGACCAGGTATAAGCAGCTTAGTGATTGAACAACCAAAGTCACTTTGCATTTTTTGCTGCGAACATTAAGCCTGCAATCAATAAAAATTGACGGCTTAAATTAAAATAAAGCCTTTACACATCAAAATTCTGCTCTTTTCGGTTTGTGAAGCTACTTCCAATTAAACTACGTACGGGTTTAGCTCTTTTTCCAAAGTCGATCCAACGCAAAGATGCGAAGTTAGTTGACTCAGCACAGTTGAAGCCTTGGTTGTAGCCGGAGTGATATCCGTATGGGAACGTTATCATGAATTCCCCTGCGTTCTGGGTCATCTGCCAAGAGAAGTAGATAAAGCATGGTCATACTTAAAAATACTGTCCTGTCCAGTACTGTCCAATTTCCTGAAAACACTAACATTGAGCTGAAACTGTCACTGGTACACGAGATGGCGCAGTTCCGTAATCAGATACACATTGATGCCAAATCTCGCACAATGCTCGAGGAAAACAATGGTACTACACGATGCTGTTGTGTTGGCCCTATATTAACCTTGATTTGAACCCTTTCAGTCTGTTAACGAGGTTTAAGAAGAAAACCTTTATAAAAAATTCATTCACCCATGTGAGAAGTTGCTCACATATCCTTTTAGCCACAGTAGTATAAGACCAATGTGTCTACAGTTTGAACGGCATTCCATCGTTTGCCTAATCCAGATGGAAGGCTTTAATGAACTCATCTGAAATGACTCTTAACATTAAATGCACTTTTATTAAAGTGATGAAGCTCCAGTTCACATTTTAAATAAAACGCCAAAAAGGCTTTGAAGAAGGCTTTGGAAACAAGACAAATGAAGCTGCAAGAAAGTCACATGAAAGCTGAAATAACATACTAGGCTAGATATTCTGAATTTTAGAAAATTCTTCTCTAAAATTTCTTGACTCTAGGCTGTTTCAACGGGACTTAATAAGACACCAGTTCAAGGTCTGTATCCAGTCTGTCATAAAAAATTTTTATGAAATAGCTTCTACTATTATGTAGATTTCTCACGTTCTTAAATTTTTCAGCCGAAATCTAGCACAGCTTTGGCAGTTTGAAAAACTTGATACAACCCACCAACGTTCATCTCTGGATGCTCACACTTTTACTCTAAAGTGACTACAATACAAGAAGCATATTCAACAGACACTAAAACTCTGATATTCACCTTGTAGAATGGGATGGAGTACTTCTTCAACATGCTTGGTGATATGACAGTCATTTTATGTCTGAGAAACTGCGAGCAGGACTTGGCACTTCCAGGAAAAAATCCAGCCGCAAGTGTCTCCAGCCTCCTTCCGTGTTCAGGTGGAATGGCGTACCTGCAAGGAAATATTGTGAACAAGATTTGGAATACTAGCATCACAATATGGAATTGAATTCATTGGCAAAAGTACTTTCACACCCATGCACAGAAAAAATCAAGATAAAACAGAAATTTTAAACAAAAAAAATACATAAAAATATTTCAAATTAGAGTTATTGAAGCACCTACGAGCAAACGTTCTTTCATAACCTTTTATACAATACATGTTACAAACTACTTACCTTAATTACACTACCATACCATGAGAAGCAAAAATCTATGACTCCCCATGGCATTAAACAAAAGTTAAACTACACATAATTTTACATAACCTACAAATTAAGGAACGCTACTTTAAGAGACTTGGTGGCTGAAAACAAACGGATACAATAGGATCAATTACAAGCATTTTCTTATAAGGAAACTACGCTCAGTTTTATTACTCAAATATTTTTAAATACCAAGTGCTACAAAGTGCAAAAATGTAAAATAAAATAGCATGAGATAGAACGCCCTAACAATCCAAGGCGTGTTTCTTTCTATAATTTATGTAGATTAAACAGGAATATATTTTACTGAAAATGAAAATGAATATATATAACCCTTTCCTTTGAAAAAATATATTTTCAAGCAGTTTCTTGAGGTCGAGGTTGAAGTAATTTTAGTCATCTTAGAGCTTGGTTTCTTAAAGACAGTTTTTAGGAAAAGAGAGTGTAGCTCTTTTGTTGAAATATTTACTAGACAAGCTGACGTCACAAGTGAATGGAAAGAAACTCTGCAGAGCAAGGGTAAACGAAATGTACGCAAACACAAAAGATTTTCAAAGAACTCTAACGCAATAGGCACAGTGGCGAGGTGAGAAGGACGCCGCCCCCTTCCCCCTAATAGTAAAAAGACTTTTTGAAAAAGGGCGTGTTCTGGCGTTTCAAAGGGTGTGGACCCCCATTTTTCCCTCGCTCAACCAACTTTTGCCACCCCCTCCCCCCACCAATCATACTCACTGGCTACACTGCTGGGTAGGCACCTTTTTTCGTTTAGAATGCAAATGCTATTGTATGAAAATTTGAATCTGCTTGTTTCGAAGAATGATAATGGAAAAATGTCAAGAGAAAAGAGCCAAGGGACAAAAGACATACATACCAAGATTTAGAAGCACCAAAATGCAAGTAATTAATGCTGTAAAGATCCATGTCTTCGGTGTGCCATGCAAACGATGTTTTCCACATACCAAAATAGAGATAAGCCGTATTCACGCCGAGGATCTTTACATTCTTCTCGCTTTCGATAAGGTCAAGAATGGTGTTAAGATGATTTATATTCCAGCATTTCACGTCGGCATCGTATATTGAGCCGGCCACATCAGCACCGTATATTGGAGGGTTAAATGTAACATTTTTCCAATACGCCCTTTCCATTTTCTCCGAATCTCCTTTTGGTGGGCGATACCTGAAAACGAGGAAAACATTACTTTATGCTAAACTTGCATGCCTATTCATAGAATATTGATTATTCGACAAATTTGAACTCTGGTAAGAAAATTTCAAGTCCGAAAGCAGCTACTTTGAATTGGTACCTCAGGGTAGGCCATTAAATAAATCGAAAATACAATTTAAGCCGAGGATATAATTTAGGGCAATCAACACAATCTTATAAATGTCTATGAGACATGTTAATTCTGGTAAAGCATAACTATTAAGATAACAGGTTCGACCAAAGGATGACACCAAACAGAAACAGGTCACAACCAAACTGCTATAACTACCCTTAGGCTTTTGTCTTCTTGAACAAATCGCAAAATGTAATCACTGATGTATCTAATGGGCCTGATAACCGCACGTAATACATGCCACAATGGCTTTTGTTTTTCAACGGAGCCCTAGTTATCGACAGACTCATGTGCTCGAAAGGACGTCTAACCACACGAGTCAACTTTACAATATCATAATTTAATGTAAAGGATCATAAGTTAAGAAAAGTCGTTTTTAAAAATACGACTAATTCAAATCCGATTGGTAGAGAAAACTTCCCCTAATGTGTCATTCATTGGTCGAGGAGTTAGTCTCCGTATTCAAGGCCGATGACGAGTGCCAAGTGAAATACCGGCATCGTAGTGGTACGCGAGGGGCAATTCACTCTTGCAAATAGCGTACGAGATTTTCCCTAAAACAAAAGGATTTCCAGGGATTTTCAGATAAAACAATAGGATTTTCGCAAAAAGTGTACAAGATTTTCTTGGAGTAATTTGCCCCCCGGTGGTACGATTCTTGCACCAAGTGCAAGCTGCAGATTGTATTTGCGTGCATGGTCAAGAAGATTGGTCCGAGCAACGAGTCTTGTGGTATTCCAAATGAAAGATTTCCTCCTACTTTATCCATTCATTACAACCTGACTTCATCCATTTATTTGTTCTATTTACTATTTTCAAGGTGATTAGGAGACCTATTTCCTAGCATATGTATGTGATGACAGACTTTCAAGAAATCTGTTTTTACAATACTTCCTTCTGATAATTATACATTTGAATAATATTTAACACAAACACTTTTGATTATGGGAAAAAATTATCACTTTCTCAACATTCTTAGCTACAAACAATCAATTGACATGCCCCTAATGAAAGTAACTTGAGACCAAGGTGCTCTTAGATTGCTGCTCTTTTTTCCATATAAAACATCTCCTACATCTCTAATGCTTACATCAAATTTTATCTGTCTTTGTCCCAAAAACTTTCCAAAGGAAATTATTACAAAAGTAAAGCAATGATTAGTTTAAAAGCAAGGTCTATGAAACAATGATAACTAAGTTTATTCTAGAACTTACTTTTCACTTTCTGCCAACTCTTTGAGATCTTTTACAGTAAGGGGCTTTTGCTGAATGTTAAACTGCTGATAAAGACCTGTCATGAGAGCAAAAAACAAGTTGAGATCATTTTGCGTAAGGATTGCCTGAAAAACAGTGAAAAAGAATAATTGTAGGCTAAGAACTTTTTTTCATGTTGGGTGTCCAGTGATGAATTACAGTGAAATCCCGATATAACCAATTCTGTAGGAAAAGTTATTTTCTTTAGGGAGATTTCTGAGGGACCAGAATTGTTCTTCTTGATAGCAAGAAGTTTGTAATGAGCAGGGTTTGTAATAACAGAATTTTCCACTGTTTGTACAAATGTAGTGAGATAGTAAATTGCAGCCCTCTCTGAAAATAAACTATTTATATGTCTAAGTATATGCCTGTACAGTGGCTTTTTGAAAGTTCTGACAGCTCCTCAATTCTCATATAAGAACACATTCTCACCCTGCTGCCCTGTGACTAACTGTGCAATTGGAGATTCTATGACAATTTTTCCAATTGTTTCCATGTCATAACTCTTTGAAGCATACCATTCTTTTGGTGGAATGACCTAGGGAAAATCAAATTTTAAGATTATTAACAGAAAAACAATTTTAGAAAAATCCAACTTTTGAGAAAACCAATGAGATGACCACAGAGGCTTTGTATCAGCTTGAAAGATAAGACAGCAACATAAGTCGATGAGCAGAATGCCACTAGGACAGGCTAGCTGACAAACAAGTAGGCAATGCTTATAACATAAAAATGGGAGGTGCATACAAATATTTCAAGATATTATACATCAGCAAAGAACCAGGAATGAGGTTGATTCTTTGAAAGTAAAGGTGGTTTACTCTCATAATAAACATGCCTTTAAAGAATGGATTCAGATAACAGTTGTCTTGAAGCTGGGCAAGACACTGTGTCCCACATGTTTTCTATTGAGTAATATCCTATAGGAAAAGAGGTTATGGAAAATGGGCATATGTGGCAAGCTGGTCACATCCCAGCAGCTTGTCAGAAAACAGGGTTTTGTCAAGAATATTATATAGATCTGTGTTATTCTTGCCTGTCATATAACCTAAGACATACAGGAATAGTGAAGCATATTACAGGCTGGGCAGGGGTAAAATATCTAGGGGTTTTGGCTAAAAATGCGAGAGACCGAAAGCAGATCATTTATTATTGGTTTCAAGTAAATTTTAAATTTATCGGGAGGACTTACGCTCCCAGCTCCTCACTTCAGCAATCCCTGAAGGCACAAAAGCCCTATCAGCTCATGATAGAAGATTCCTATTTTCCAATAAAGAATTGGCAATTTGCTAGATGCTGATTTCAAAACATAATAACCAGGCATTGAATGAAACATGGGTACATGCTTTCCAGCAACAATATTTTCCTTATCTGACAAACATTCAACAGGTAAGCAATTACTTCATTTATAACCATCAGTTATCATGTGGTATGAGCCTTGAATCAAAACAATATCCACTGGGAAGATGGCTTTTGTGGTTTTCTTTAAGGGTTACCTTCTAGGCTCAACAGATGGCAACTACAACTTCTCGCAAATAATCTATCTTTCTAGGAGACCTTTGCCATCTGAGGTCCCAATGAGCAAATTTCTAGTTCCCATTATTTAATACATGAATCGCATGTTAAAAAATGTTCTTTTAAAAGAATATAAGGAAGGTATTCAACCTAAAACTTTGTTGCTAGGATTCAACAAAAGATTCCAAAACCATAAAGAAAGTAATCAGCATTAGTTGATTCTCTACTTTGTCTATTCTACAGTTGGAAATCTTAAAATTGGTTACAAAAACTGATGCTTATTTTGCGTTGAATCTATAAAACTTTATCAATGCATCATTGCTTAAAGCAATTTCACTAAATAATAACAAATGATCAAAGGTAGCCCTGGTAACAAACACAGCAACAGAATCATATGTGCATGACTGAAATCAGTCATCAAAACATGATGCCCCTTGAACTGAGCTCCAACAACCTGTGGGTACATAATTGAACTGCATACAAAAGTTATTGATAAATTTCAACTGCAGCTTGCCAATCAAAGTACACAGTGCCAAATAGAATTGTTGTAACATCATTATCATAATGAAAAAATTTTCTGCCATGCCTGCAGTTTTTTATATTAGAAAACCATCTACAAGAAACCAAGCCCTAAGATGACAAAAAGATTAAGAAACTATAGTGCTGATCACCCTCAACTTTAAAAAACTGCTTAAAAATCCATCTTTCAAAAGATGGGATTAAATGATTCTTTTCAGGTAATAGGCACATATTTCTTGGTCACTTGACATTGATAACAGAAAAAGCTCCTTGCAACAAAGTAGATGTACTATTTGAAGTTGCACAATGTTACATTTTTGTTTTTCTAACAAATGGCTCTTGGTACATAAGAAACTTAGAACATTTTAGCACTAAAATTAAAAAAATAAAGAAACTGATTATTAATCTGAGATTAGTTTCTTATTAAAAATGCATGTAGCATTGACTTTCTTCATTTTACTAAACACACTATTATCTTGGTGTTTGCATATCTAGCTGACATACAGAAATAGCAGAAAGTTGTTTCCCTAGTTAGAAAAAAAGATATGAAATAAAAAAATATCATAGAAGCTTTAAATGAAACTGGGAATTATATCACTATACAGCAGTGCTGACATGTAACGGTGACCAAAGAGGTGGGGGTGGGGAGGGGGTGTGGTTAGAAGTTATTGAAATGAACTTAAGTGACCAAAAATTGCTATCTACGGAAATATTTAATGATGCCTACCCCAGGGGGACAGGGGGATGATCGAGCATTGTTCTTTGTTTTCCTATAGTTTTGCCATGTTCTTGGCACTTTGCCCCTGTTGCCCTCTTCACGTGCAGACTTCCCTGGAAATATTGGGGACCACATCACCAAAATATAAATTTACTGTTAAGATAAAAATGTCGGGATTTTAGCTATGACCATGGCCAAACAAGTGAAACATCTGATCCAGTGCTGCCCAACATTTGAGGTTTTCTGTGACTATATATCATAAAAGTAAAACGAATGACACAAAGAGATTAAACACAGGCGTGAAACAAAAAGATAATATTTTTGAACTGGTAACCTGAAAGGCGCAAGCAAGGGAATTTCGGTAACACTTGTCCCTTTCCCAAAAGTCGAAGGAACACAGGTGTTTAGAAGGAACATGTTAACGCGCGCAAGCATTTGGTAGGCATTTCAAATACCAAGTGATATTAAGACATTGTTATAACCTCTTCCAAATCAGGATTTTCGTGGCGACAGAACTTGGGCACCTTCCATAAGTTCATTATCCAATTACTGTGTTTTCCTGTGCGGCTTTGACGAATCTTAAGCCTAGACAAAGAGTACCTCCGCTGCGAGCGTAACCTCGGGGCATTTCACGGCATGATAAGTCTATAAAACATTGCATAAAATAAGAAAAATTATTTCTAAAGTAAGCTTGATGAAGAATGCATAATATTCATAATTGACCTTTACCTTTGCTATCCCAAATTTATGTGCACCACAGTCTTCCATCTTCTTAATGTAAGCCGCGAAATCTTTAAACTCTTGCATGGTCGGCCTAAATACCATGATACCTGGAGACGGCGACGGCTGGTTCATGGTTGCCATATGAATAAACGATACACAACTCAGAGAGTGATGGGTATAGTCAAGTGGTAAATTCTCCTATGAATTCCGGTATGTCCATACTAGAGTGGAAGTTGGCGTGAACAAAACTACGGAACCAAAGAAACAAAAATCAGCTGGCTTTGTTGTGCTACGGTTGAAAGATCACTCGGCAGCCTCGTATCAAGTTCACATTGAGAACGCATTTCGTCAGCAACCACGGGGGACATGGTTTCCGATGCCGAACAAATCGCCGATTTCCTGGCATTAAAAATTTGAGTTTTAGTACTGTTCAAAAGAATCATAGAAAGAGACGGATTTGTGCATTTTGGCTTTTGCAGTTCTAATAAAGTTACGCGTACAGAAGACTAAAAATGTCTATTAATAAATTTGACAGAAAACGGGTAGACGCGGCTTGGAAAAGAGTATATTTCAATTTACTGGAAAACTTTCAGAATTTCCCTTTATCACGGCGTGCTGGTAGCAATCATTTTCATGGTGAATTCAAATGAGGCCAAATCGCTGTGAGAGTGAAGGGGGTGTGACACCCCTGCCCCCTGCCCCCAATTTGCATCGATGCTTATACACTGCGTTCAGAATTATGTTTTCATGTAGGACACATTGAAAGGATAGTTGCCAGCTTTTCGTGGAGAACAAGGCTGTTATCGTCACTGCTTTAGATTTCTTCGAATTTAAAGTTTTGTTGTGGGAATATTCAACGAAAGATCCAGCCCTAATTTATATAGGCCTATAAGTTTCATTGCAATTGAAATGTAGCTTTACTGAAAGAAATGGAGATTCTGAGATGGATTACTGAAATAATTTGGAAAAAAGATTCCTAAGAAGAAAGACGATATATTTCATTGAGAACAATTTCAATGAAAAGCTGGGCTACAAATAGAATGAGAGATTCAAGAAGGGAAATTTCACTTTCTCAAAAGATATTGCTTATGAAATTTTAATGACGAAAAAAGATTATATGAGAAGCATTCATATCCGCGGTAGCCAGATGGACAGAAAGCCTGACTTTTAATGCAGCAGTCTACAGCAAATTTGACCTTTTCCAAAATAAGGAGCTTAGTATTTTGCATGGCGTTTAGAGTTTAGAAGAAGCATGACCCTATCTGTCCACGGGCGAGCAAGCCTTGAGCACGATAAGTAGCGTGGCGAACGCATGTTGACATGATCGGTAAACTGTGAGCGTGAATAGCTGGTTTATTCCGATTTATCTATAAACAATCACCCCAGTCCTTTCTCTATTTGCTACGTACAACATCACCATTGTGTCGGCGTGTTGGACAGCATGAATAGAATTAGAAACACCGTGAGTGCGTTATACAAGAATTAATGTTCAAACAAACACACCACCGGTAGATTTTTCTTCACCGACGCCAAGACACGAGCTTTCGCATGTGACGTCAAAAGGACAAATCTCTGTACAACTTTGTTCAGCAAGTTTGGACACTTCTTCTGAGACACTGCTTAAAGGAGGCCTATTATAGGTTTGCGGCTTCGCAACCCCGGCCCAATTTCTAAATGCGGCCTACGGATTTAGCAATGGTTTTTTCCGCAAATTGCGGCTTCCGATAAGATGCGTCTTGTATTTGCGGTGCAAACTGTCTTGCGCGCTTGCGGCTAACAGTTTTTGGCTGATTGTCACACAGCTTTTTGACCCCCTATAATAGGCCCCTCATAAAAAGGTCTGATCAGGGAATAGTGCTATTAAGGGTTTACACCAAGGTGTCAGCTTGGGTGAGCATGTTCGCAAAGCCTTTGCACATAAAGTTCAATCTTATTCCGCTGAATCGGATCAGACTAGGCATTCGTCTGGATGTGTTGAGGGTCAGGGGTATGGACTTTCTGGAGATCCGTTGTCAAAGATTGGTTTTGTTCAGTAGTCTCTTTCCCATCTACCCTTTTCTAGCAGCTGGTACCCTGATGGTGGTTATCCAAACAATTTGCTCTACAAGGTCTCAAGTAACAGGTATTGTTAATTGAAGTACCTCTTTGTTCTGTGTCATTTTTGAAAATGACATTTGCAATTTCACCTCGTCCTTATAAATTATTACCATTTGGTATAAGAAAGTTTGATAATTGAAGAAATTTCTACTTAAAAATATACTTACACAGTAAAATGAGGTTAATGATTATATTGTCAACTATATTGATGACTACATCAATCTAAAACCAGGCACAGACGAGTTTTTTTCTTACCAAACAACACAAATCAAACATCACTAAAGCAAAAGGTTCCAACGCGTGGCAGTGAATTTTTTAAACTTTATTCATTCTTGATGAAAATGTGTTAATCAGAAATTTCTGTTTTTTTTATTCGTGGAACTTTGCTATCAACGAAAGAATTTTGCTTCGCGCTTGAAAAAGATAGTGCCTGAGCAAGAGAGAAATTGGGAAACATTTCGTGTGTTGTATGATGGGTTCAAGTTCAACTCTGTTGATTTTCATCAAGGATATTTCAAGGTACGCGCACTCAAGACTGTGAAAGATAAGAAAATCTTTTTTTCTGGAATAGCGATAGCATCAGCGGGTATTTCCGGATCAATAAATGACACATACGTATGATACACGCTATGAATAATGAAATATTTCAATTTGATTAAGAAAAAAGAAAACACAATAAGAAAACGATGAATTAAAACGATACTATTGTTCAAAAATAAATGGTACATACACATAAGCTGCTAATATACACAAGGCAACAAAGTTAAGCTGAAAATATGTCCTTGAAAGAAGAAGCTGGAAAGCCTGAAAATCATTAAAAGAGGAGGCCAGATAGCCTGAAAATTTGAAGTTGTAAAAAGTTTTCGTAGAGTCATTTAGTAGAGCCATTATCTCTGTTGCAGTTAGGTTGTTACGTAGAAAAGTAGCATTGTTATCAAAAGTTAACGTGCAAATGATTTTTGGATTGGCCTAAAGCTGGAGAAAAGAGATGTGGTGCTAGCAGCAAAATGTTGTGGAAGATGACCTACTAAGGGATGGGAGTTTAGCAGAAGGACGTGATAGTCCTTTTTGTTGGTAAATCTCGTTCAATCTTTCCTCCATTGAAGATAATGCGTCATTTTGGCACTGGATTTTTTGCCTGACGTAAACATATTCTTGCAAGATGTTTTCTCTAGTTACGGGTCTTCCAGCATCTTCCAATCTTCCAAGGTAGTACCATGGGAGGGGAAGGGTATGTTGCAGAAATTTTAGCAAAACATAATTTTATTTCCTTCCAAACGTTAAGTATACAGGCAAGACGTGGCCATTAGCTATTATAAAAAGGCTTGGTTTGTTTAAGTTAATGCTTCATTCTTTTGTCATCTCTTTCTACTTTTGGGTGTTGTTGCTTTCAATTCATAGTATCTCGTCAATAGATCATTACATAATGCTGAATATTGCCAAATTAAATAGGAAAGTCCCATTGAAATGCCTAGACACGACTAACACTTTTTATCAGGGAAAAAGTGCGATTTCAAGTCAGAAAATATTTAAGCAAAAAGATAGAGATTAAAAAAAATAGCGCAGGGAAAATTAGTGAAGTATCTAACACACCCAGAGAGGCAATGCCAGCCTGTCCCGGTTTGGACTCAACCCGGCTTTGAGGTTGATAACTCATGACATAGAGATGCTATTAAGCAAAATTCAAGCTAAAACGAAAAGGGATGCTTCTTATTTCACACTAACTTTAAAAACTAATGAGAACTTTAAAAATCCTTAAAAGCTGCGATTGAACCTTTTATGATTCATGAGCCCGTACAAGCATAAGTATAACGACCTGATACATCAAGCACAAGTAAAAAGGTACATCAAAACAGCATTAAAGGAAAAAGCTCTCTAAAGCACCGAGACTCTTTTTATGAGTGGGGGTCATCCAGCTGTTTTCGCTGATATGTCCTATACGTAGGGGCAAAAATCCTACCCAGATATTTTACAACTGGCATAAATATTCGATCATTTTCAGTAGCAACAGCTGGGTGAAGGATGATGCGGACACAGATGAGAGCTGTCCTATTTACAATTTACAAAAATGTTTATTTTGCACCTTTCTTCTTTTTACTTGAGCTTTTTTCTTCGTTGATATTTTCAAGGCTTTGGTGAAGAGTAGCATGGATCTTCTTTGGTGCATTCTCACGCTTTGAAATCTGTATCAAAAGAAGAATTGAAAAAGTCAATTGAAGAAGGAATGGACACAGAGAGGATTGTACTTCAAGACAACAGTTGCTTCTGAACTCAATGTGAATACAAATTACAGCTTTGACATGGAGACAAAGACATGTAAGGTTATTCACAATAGGAAAAGCCGTGACTGATCGATTTTAAATATTCAAGGATGCTTGTCCTGCAGCGTTGCTGATTTTCAGGTAAATGTTAAGCTTCTGAGGTAAAAGAAGTTTGAGTGAGGCAGTATCAAACGTGAATTCCTCCTTAGATCAGGGCAAATTCAGAAAAATCAGCGAGAGAAAGGAGCTTGTTGACATCCAGAATTATTGAACAAATAACAAATAAGCGTTAGGGTCACAATTCTGCAAAATAAGGGAGCAATAAATTGAAGTCTCTCAAAGTCTATCAAATATAAAAAAAGAATGAAATTTTGCCATATCACTTAGAGGACATATGCTGTCAAAAACTAAATTTGTGAACTAAATTAGAGAACTTAAACATAATCCACCTGCTATATTCTCCTTTTATTTTTGAAAAATATTACTCAATTTTTGGCTTTGTCAGTATAATTACTGTTTTAATTATACCTTTATGTTAAAGGTCCAAGGTAGAGTAGTTTATACTTTACTCAGGTCCTGTATGTTTCAGTATCATTACTAAATTGAATTGAATGGTGGAATGGTGGAGTTTTAAAACTGTAATAAGCAAATAAAATGAATTGAATTGAATGGTGGACTTCTTTACTCCCTCTTTTGATGAGGCCAGTTTTGTTAAGGACTTATGCAGTTCACACTAAAATCATTTCCAAAAATAGATTTTTATGGCGTTGAAGACGAACATTAAGATAGTGCATAAATCAAAATGAAACTTAAGGGGAGGGAATCCAAAATCTCCAGATTATTTTATAACTAGCTTTTCAGTATGTTAGCATTCCGTATAATTTTGCTTCAACTAATATATAACAGCTTAATATAAAGATTGATAAAACTAAAATGATATTTATATGGTATGTGTGCCCTTAAAGGTACTGCTTGCATACTAGGTACCCTTGGTAGGGAATATCGAATTTGTTTAAAGCGATAGGAGTGTGGATGCAGGGGTGTAGAGGTAGGGGGTTCAGGGGAGCTAACTACTTCCCTTGTCGATGCTCAATATTAGACAAATTTCTATTTTGCTATTGCTTTTGCAAAATTTCGTGCAAGAGCGCCACTCTTTGTTATTTGATAGCAATACACCATAGAGTGGATGCTATTGTGGAATTATTTTTTGCAAATTTGTGGAGCCTGTAAAAATGTTAACTGTCAGGATCTAGGTGAATTGAAAAAACGTTTGGAATTTAGATGAAGATAGAGACTGGCAATTCCATTAAAGGTAAAATGAAGTCAAAAGCAGATGCAAGTAGCTAAGGAACATTAGTGAAGACTTCATTATTACGGGACTTAATGCTATATAAATGTAACACTTTATTGCAATATGGATGATAGACAAAATACAGACCCCTTTCATTATCCTTGATATCAGCTCAGATTGGGTAAGCGGCCTCGACTCGTCATCGCTGCCTATTGATATATCAGATTCGTAGTCCTCTCCTGTTGAAGGTAATGGCACGGCCATTGTGGCCTGAGCTTTATGAGGCCCTTTTCCAAGCAAGCCGATGGCCTCCAGCGCATGGGCCTTGTCCTCATCCTAAAAATTGAATGCATTGCAAATAGCAAACTAACTAAGTAAACAATTACAACAGAATTACAGAGTTAAAGCGTACATTATAAGCTTTACCTAAGTAAAACAGAATAACAGTAGTTTCATATTATGGCTGCTTGAAGTGGGGAAATGTCTTTTAATGACGTTCAGATAACCAAGGTTGTATTTTTTAGACCTTTGAGGCATCTTTAATTCCAATGAACTCTTAAGGAAGATCCTATAAGATAAAGTTTTCAAGGATACTCGGTATGCTTTTTAGCAAGGCGATTAAAAACGTGTCAAAATATCTTGATGGTCAACTAAGGCTAAGGTAGGTTAGTGCCAAGAAACAGCACAAATATGTAGTGCTATGCTCGATTGAAACATATAAACTCGGATAGGCTAAAGGAGCATCTCCTTTCATAGTTTAGTTCTAAGACTGGGATAGATTGTCTTCAGTGAAATAAAAACATGTCCACTGCCAAATAGTATCGGAAAAACATGCTATATTAAATGACTTCCCAACATTCATAAATGGCTCCCAAATTTCATTTTCAGCAATACATATATGATAAAGTATAATTACTCTAGAAATTTATAAATAAATGCGAACGAATATACATATACTACAATGTCAAATGACATAGAGTTAGAAAAGAAAAAGGCCTACGAGATGCCTTCTAATTACTATTTCCACCACTGATAAGCACAAATAAGATATTTTTTAGATCTTTACCTTTGTTGCAGCAAAAGCTTGGACCTGCAGCAGCTCATTTGTTCTCTGTTCAATTATGCCAAGGTACTATAAAAGTAAAATGCATTATAAATTCAAATTTATTACAAACTATGCAAATCATGCTAAATTATATCATTTCGAATTATGCAAAACAGCAAAACCAATCAAAGGTGCACAAAACTGAATATTTTGAATATATTGTGATGTGAATTGAAGTTTTGCATAATTTCAAACAAAATTTCAAGCAATGTAGGATTATTGGTATAAATGTAATATAATTGGTAATATAATGTAATAGAATCTAAATATGAAAGGAGTCTAAAAATGAAATGAGAGCGAACAGAAATATACGGGAATTTGGCTTTAGAGGGTAATACCATCTGAGACTAGACTTGAACCTAGAACGGCTTAAAATTAGAATATAGAGCTAAGCTTACAAACCTGCATCATATTGGAGTCAGTGACACCAGCATGTCCCCCAAGCATGTCAACAATAGACGTTTGATCACAATTTATCTTCTTGAATAGAGAATCAATTCCTGGAAGTTAGGAATGATGCTCGTAAACCAAGAAAAAGCAAGTTTGGTCTTAACGTTTCAATTTAAGCTAAAAAATCGATCTAAATACATGAATATCTCATTAAAATATATCGAGGGCTCAAAAACAACTAGTAAGAAACAAGGTTTTCGTATGTATTAATATGCATAAAAGATATGTAGAATAGGTAAAATAAAATAATAATTGGTATAATAAAATCCAACCATTTCCCTTTAAGGTGAAATATAGCTTTGAATAAGGAAAAAGAATAAAATTATTTTTAATTTCTTGTTTTAGAATCGTAACGAGCATACCGATCGAATTAACAAACAAAACAGAGTTTACCAAATAGCACTTGCATGAAATATACAATTCCCTGGCCAAAAAATATCTTCACGTGGCCAGGCCTGAGAAATGGTGAATTCTCCTTTTTCAATGCAAGCAAAGTTTAAAGTGAAGTTTTCTGTAGGGGGGGTTGGGGGGGGGGGGTTGCAGAGCTAGTGATAACAAAGAAGCCAAAAAAGCTATAAAATGTCTTCAGCAATTATCCAACTTTCTTCCTTTTAATTTCTTTTCGGCTAGAAAACGTTCAAAATGACTGTCAAGCAGTTTTTTGTGTGATTAAAAACCAACGGTTAAGATTGACGGGTAATTAATAAGAATACGGTAAACCCTTATAAGATGCCAGATAAAGGGAACGACAAATAGGCTTTTGCAGACTGACTTTTAAAGGAATTTTTTAAAGGAATTTTTAAAGGAACATTGAAAGAATGTCAATAGCAGATTATGGGAAGAAAGCTGCAGTCCCTGAACAAATATGGAGAAGTGCGCTTAGCCCTTGAAACAGCACGGAGAAGTGAGCTACGTAAATGTAGAAATACGGAGAGGTGAGCTGAAACCGTGAATATCGTAAAAATTGTATCACATAGTTGTATAGTATTTTGTTTTGTAAATCTGTATTGTATTCTTTTATTAGTGGATATATATAACAAAAATCGTTAATAGATGGATATGAAAGATGAAAAGGCAATTAATCGAATATCAGATGTTCCTTACCAGCCTTCAGCTGCTCTAGGATTTTGTTGGCCGCTTTGTATGTATCATCAAATCCTCTAGCCTTCTCTGCCTCACTTGCATGCCTTTCCTGGAAAACAGAAATAGCAGGGTTTCAATACGGAACCGAAACAGGTTACGTAGAACTAAGGAGGTAGATACTAGAAGTTGCAAGGACTACCGGTTACATTAGTCCAAAGTTCCCGAAAATGGAAACATCCCTTTATGTGACTTTGTTTTCTTGTAAAACTATCAATTTTCAATCACTTTCAATTATCATCGGAATAAGCTCTTATCTGGTGATTCCTTTACTGCACTTTCTGTGCATTTTCTCTGTTTAATTTGTATCAGCCCAGTTCAGGTGTATTTTTTACAGTTTTCTTTTCGTTAAACCTGGCAAACGGCAAAAACAGGAATTTGGTTTACTTCATTTATTTCATACTTCTGCGAATAGTGAAAACTAAACATGACTGCCTACTACTTACTGAAATGAGACAATTCACTTTAGGAATCGAATAGCAAGATAAAGCAAAATAAATCGATTGAGAATCATGCTTCAGGCTAGAGACTTCAACTGAAAATCATAATTAATTCCTTTCTGAATAGATAAATAATGAAAATTATAACATGGCGTTATAATGAAAGCTTTATTCAACAACATATATATTAGAAATAGACAAAAACAAATGCTCATAATTGACATATTTCCAAGCACAAAATCAGGTATTCTTTATATATGCACTTGATTTTACAAGTCTTTAGAGTAATGCATCCATCTTTCTAAGGAGGAAAATAGGACTCACTTCAAGTTGCCAAAGGATATCCTTTCTCTGCTGCTCTAACTCAACACTTTCCCTCTTGAATTGCTCAACATCATTCTCTATTCCAGCAATACCTTCTTGGAGCATCTCAATCTCATTGTTCAATTCATTCACATAATTAAACAAGGCAAAGTTCTTGTCCTCGACTTCAATGAATATTTCAACCAGTAGATCAATATCGTCGATTTTTGTTGTCTTCTTTATCTTGTCAAAAGCAGCTTCATAAGACTGGAAAGTAAGAAGAATCACATTTTCTGACCTTTATGTTACATAAGGATTTCGAGGTCAATAAATGATAGGTCCTTCTTGTTTAAGAGAGTAGACATTGGGTCTGTACGATGGAACACTGAAAACGTCTAATGCATCCTCATAAGCACAGAGGATCAAGCGTCACAGTTGCATGCAAGGATGAAAATAAAATACCAAACATTTCATGGCGAAAATAGTGTTCTTTACAAGAGTTTGAAAACGATGGTCAGCTATTAAAGAGCTTTTACTGCAACTTAGGCTTCTACCTAAGGATAATTAAAGGAGAAGGGGCCGCGTTTGAGCAAGATGGGTAACAAGGAATTCTTTCCGGGTATCATATCGACGCCATTCTATAGTATGCAAAGTATCAGTTTTTAGGCTTTAAGTTTAGATAAATCTTCCAGATGGTAACGGAATGCAACGACTATCGAATAATTGCGACCATTTACTATAAAAGCTCTTTTTTGTCCACTCTCTACTAAGCCCTCCCTACATCTTTACAAAAATAACGGTGGATTTTGATATTCCCGTGTGTTAAATTAGAATCAAAGCCTTTTGTCAAGTTAACCTCTCTATTACGCTCCCTTTAAAGCCTCCCAAAGCCCCCAGAGGACTTTACGAGGACTTTATATCTATCAATATTAATACATTAATCTTTAAACTATAAATATTGGAAAAACCATTACTTCTATTGTGTCATCAGTCTCCTTTGCTTCACTAGCCTTTCCAGATGTATGTGCTCCTTCGTGGGCATCTGACCGGTCTTCGCTCTTAATGCCCATAAACTCTTTCAATTTCCTGTCATGATCTATGATTCGCATTAACTCCTTCAATTCCATGTTGTGCTGCGCAAGATCTTTGTCGGATTTTTCAGTTAGAGCCAGCATCTTTGTTTTCGCATCATCTCTGTGAAGTTAGAAATTTTCGAAAGTTCGGCAAAAGACAACCATTTATAAGCTAGAAAATTTCGATGATGCTGTGCGCGATCTTTAGTCACAACCTTTAACAATTCTTTTATACTTTAACTTTATGTATGAAATGACATAGTAAACTGAACTAATATCACTTTCTTAATTACCAAGGCACGCTATAAATAGGGATTAATATATAATCAAATTGATGCTGCTTCTCTACCCTGCAGAAAAATCTAAAATTAAAACAAAACGAATAACGATACCACACAGTGATCTTTTCTAAAACTGATTTTTGGCTTCTTTGTAAAAACAAATTTATTCAAAAATGGTTAGTCGCAACAAAGGGGGCTACTTAGGAATTTTTGAAATTTTATCAAATGACAACGATCCATGTGGGATTGAAAAATTCTCTGTGACACTAAGCGTGATCCTCAATTATTATTTTTCATGTATCCTTTTGAGATAACATTTTCTTGCTTAGTTAAAGGTAATGTTTCCAGCTAAAGCAGGCAACTCTTCGGGGGTTTTCAGAAACATGTGATTTTAAATTTCATCGCCCCGGCCATTACAGTCATCCTGTTTATCTACCCTGCTGCAAAGTTAGCTTTTCATGTGAGCAGTTTTGCATCGCAAGAATACTGACCAATCGCAAGCCGTTTTTTCGATAGATGGCTTGACAAGTTGGGTATACGCAGTCCTTTTATATGGACACATTACCTTTAATGTATAAAATAACATTGCGAACTGGACTTATATCACTTTTTCGTGATTAAAAAGACAAACTGCAAAGCAGGACTCGTATCCCTTCTACCAAGCATAAAGAATAAAAATTGAAATTAAAATCAACTTAAATGACATATAAAGCAACCATAAATTCAAAATGTTATTCGCATACTTTCTAAAAACAAAAAAAATTGAAAATATCAGCTCGCAGCATATAGGGCTATTTTCACTTTTTTCAACTATATAAATGCTCAAAAAATAGCTTGCTATATCTTCGAAGTGTTTTGGTAAAAAATAGAGTAGAATTAGAGCGTTTTATGGTAATACAGAAAAATTATTAAAGAATATATAGCTTTTTTTAGCAGGAAACCTGGCTGCATATTATTGAAGTAAAAAATTGAATTTCAATTCTGTTTTTCTACTTTATTTGATAGGCCGAGTGAAAATTTGGCAAATAAAAAACTTCAAAAAAGCTTGATAGAATTAATTTTTATATGGAAGGTGTGTAACCTGGCGTCATAAGCTGTAGTCGATGCTTCAATCATTTCTGCAATTTCTTGCTTGTTCTCATTCATTTGCTAAAAAAGCCAAGGATGCAAAAATATTAACTAAACCTTGACGATAATAAAACTTATAACAACAGGGGGTGTCCTCTCCTCGATTAGTTTAGCTATTGAGAGAACTCCTCCTTTAAAGGGCATGTGTCGTGAACATGATTATTGGCAAATGTAAATCAATTATCTTTTTTGTTTAATACAAAGCATGAGATTGCGGGCGCTTTTGTTTTTTTAACGAATTGTTAATGAGACATGTGTTAATGTGCCCTTTAAAAGAAATCCTTTACATACAACATTTACTTATCTTTTTCTTTATATTTGTATTTCAATTGTAGTTCTGTTGTTTAAATTAATCTTTCAATTAATTGCATGCAGTGGAATTTTAAAATGATACTGAACTTGGATTATGATGTCAAAAAGATTTGAATTTTGTGACTCAATTCAACACGGGTTAAACAGTTGCTAAAACTAAGGGGCATATTAAAGGAAAATGACGAATAAGAAATTAGGGTCAAGCTATGTTCCTTACGTAAAAAAGAGATACAGCAAAGTCGATTGGAAAGAAGCAGTCGGTAACATGGATGACTAAAAGGTTCTTCAAGATCAAATCTTTGAAAAGGGATCAAACTTTGGAGGAAGGGATATGATGGACCAGTTTCGGGTGATCAAGGAGGGGGCAACGGCATTTTCGCACCCCACTAATCAATGAAGGAGGAAGGTTTGGCAAATATTTAATGCTAGATTTCATAGAGTTCGATTCATTTGCCTTAATAAAAAGTAACGCAGCATTGGTTTTCCTTTGCACTTATCAAATACCTCATGCATTCTTGACTAATGAACAACGAGCAATTGAAATGAAATATAAATGATGCTGATTACGTCAAGAACATATCTGTAAATTACCTTCTCTAGCCTTTTGTAAAGGCCTTCAAAGATTTCTCTTTCCGTCCTTACATGATCAATGTGCTCTCTCAGTTTTCTGTTTTTAGCCAAAGAATCATTGAACTTCGTACTTGCCTAGAATAATAATAAAGAGTCATTGATAAGTTGAGCAATAACGACCTACATTATTTCATGTATTCGAATGGTATCCTTTATGAATATCCTTGACAAATTCGTTGCATTGAAGAATTAGAATACAATTTCTATAAATAAGTACATATGGGTCCAGACTTCAGAGATCGACAAGTCAATGAAAAGAAAGGACGTAGCAGCTGCAGGGTTTACTGTTGTGTCACATCTCACATGAATTTGGAATTGGAATTTTTTTGGGATCTTTTCGCGTGCCATTCAAAACTTTTACTGACAAAATTATGTCTTGAAATCAGAAACTACAGAACAGAAGCAAGAATTTGCCTAAACGGAGTCATTCGGGCATTTTACTCATAAACAGTGTTAATCAGGAACCTCAGATCATATTTTGAAGTAGAGGGGGGGGGGGGGCTCTAGACGTATTGGCAAACTCTTTTGGTAGTTTCCATCATTATCTTTTAACGCCACAATCTTGATGTCATACTGAATGAGTTGACAGGGAATTTGGCATCAAAAAGGCCCCTAGGATTGGTGTCATAGATTATCTGCTAAAAATATGGCTATATAAAAAAGGGCATTGTGTCCCAAGACAATGAAAACAGGATCTATCTCCTGTAAAACATAAAAGCTAATAAGTGTTTGGATCCAAAGGCAGGGACCTGACTATTTGTAACTACTACAGTTCGTAAGGGGTGGGCGGCTTTTGCCCCTACAAAAATACAAAAATTATTTATTTCAATGAAATCTGCTCCTGCAGCCCTGCCAGAGCCGAGGGGCTTGGGGGTCTGTAGCCCCTCACTTTTTTGGTGAAGTTTAATATTAAAGTTGTGTTTCACTGTTGTGTGGCTCCAATTGTCGTGTTTCACTGTTCGTCTAAGTAGTCAGTTTCTGTGAATGGCTGCTTCATGAAGGTGGCAATATCTACAAGAGGAGTATATTGCTGCACTGCTACTTGTTCTTTTGTGGCCAGTTACCTTGAGGTACATTTTTGCCGGCTCTAGAGAGGTGAAAGTTTGCTGGCACTAGCCAAACTACACTGGTATTTGCTGCCACCTATTTCTGCAAGCTTTTTCTGCACAGATGGACAGAGCAAATCATATGACAAGTGCACTTGCTTGTAGCCTTCTTGTTTCAGATGTGATATTGCCATGGTTTGCAGAAAACCGTGTAAATTTTTGTTTCTTTGACAGGTCTTTCCCTAATATTAACCAACTACAATTTCTTTTTTTGAGAACTGTGCCTAAAAGATACCTTTCGTTTTCGAATATTTGATGATAAGGTCAATTTGGACCGAAGTTGGATTCATCAAACCCCCCTCACCTCTTCAGCTTGGATGTCCTTTGTGAATGGCATCCTCATCATCAAAATGAAGTGTCCTAAATCATACTACAAGTTTTTTCTTGTTTTCTCCACTAAAAAGGAATTTTCAAGTACGGCACCAAATCCAAAAAGGTTGCCAATCTCATTCAGAACAACAGGAGAAATCAATATAATTAGCGTTAAAAACTTTTGTCTCAAAAATGTAATACTTAAATGAAAAATAGACAACCAAAGTTATATTTCCAACAAGATCAGAAGTTCTTCGACAAAACTTAGCTTTACAGGGGAGAGGGGTGGGTCTGAACCCCCTCCAATTAAAGCAACATACCTGGTCTAGCCTGTTCTCCAAAACTCTTGACTGCTTCTGAATCATGATTTGTTTTGCTTGACTCATGTGAACACTAAAATCAAAGGATCATAATCAAAATCAATTTGCTGAAGAACAGTCAATTATTGAATAATTTTTGGAAAGATATCAACAAATTAAATTTCAAGATTACTAACCCTCCCATATTCTTCCTCTGTTTGCTTATCTTTCTTTCTATTGCATAAATCTAGAAAAAGAAAGCAGTAACTGATGAGAAATTATTTTTCCTCTTTATTGATGCTTCTCAGTTAAAAAACAAGCATGTTCTAATGATACTGCGTCTATATGGACTACCACAACACACAAACCATAACAAATTCATTCAAAATTTTAAATAATTGATGAGTTAATAATCAAACTACTGACTTACAAATAAAATTTTTGCTAGTGACAGCTTTTAATATTTAGTTATTTGCTTTGTGATTTCGCAATTATTCTATTTCTTTATAATTTCTATATTATTATTTGCTTTTCTAATCATCAAATCAATTTTAAAATCAAATGTTTGGAGTTGAAGAGCACACTTAAGTAAGTTTGTTTAGTTTTTAAATTTCAAACACTTATGTTGAAACAAACTAAACATAAAAAATGTTGAATAATGTCTCCATTTTTCAGTTGTGATTAATTTTTAGTGAGAAATTTAATAAATTATTTTCTTTTTGTCCAATCTATTAATTTGATCTTTAGCATTCTTCAGAAGTTGAGAGGCAAATGAACTTAGGAAACAGTTTAGAGACTGTGGAATACAGGCAAAAGTCATTAATTCCACATAATCTTTCACTAAGACCAGTCTTATTAACACCGAGATAGACAGAGCTGGAAATCTGGGTCTGTAGACTTTGCTTATCATCCCTACCCCTTCAAAGATTGGAAAGTGGTCACCATGGCCAGAATCCCGAGGGGTAATAAAAACTGTTCACGGTAATGTGATAATAATGAAGATTACTGTATACCACTCTTTGCAAAGTGTTTGACTTGATGCCATATTGGCAGAGCTGTACATGTTTTAGTGTGAGGAACTAGTTGGTTTTATGTTACAAACTCTATTTGTCTGCTTAATTCTATAATCTTAAATCTTTTATGATTTTTTCAAATCTAGAATTAATTTCATCTTTCCCAAAGCTTGACCAAGCTCTCATTTCCCCACGTCACATTGGGGAACTACCAAATACTACAAATTCTGATATTCTGATGTTCACATTAGTAGTTGCCTTTTGACATAACATAGATCTACAAAACCAGTCAAGAAAAAGTATCTAAGAACCTCTGAATCAAGTTGTGTGATCATCTCTTTCTCTGATTGCATCCTCTCTTTGTATTTTTCTGAAATTCAGATTAAATTAATTGAAACCTGTTGAACTGAGAATACGTAATTGCCTATAGTGTTATTATATGATTTTAACAAAGCTTCGAATTAAGAAATTTTAGATTAGGTTCCATGCATAGACATATAAGGCAAAAGTCTACTTGAGAAGTATTGTTGCATGAAATTAGCAATATTCCTACTCTTAATGAGTTCATTGAGAATATTTTTTGCATGAAGAAAAAAAAAGCAAGATTGTCTTTATTCTAATTTCCCTTAGCCATAACCCCAAAAATTCATAGCATCACAAAAAACTAGAATAAACACAATTTGTTTATTATTTACAAAAAGATATTAGGTTACCTTCATCTGACATCAGTGCATTCAATACTTCAACATTGCTGTAATCCTAAAAAATGAACATATGATTAAGAAAAATACCCAGTTAATGTCTCAAGGTTTCAAGTCATTGATTTTTTACATCAATAAAATTTACAATGTAATTAAAGTCATTGATTCCCTAGTCTTTTGCCATTTATATAATACAAGATACCTTTTAGTGCTCCTCTGAGCATTTTTTCATGCATCATTTTTTTTGTTATGATATCACTAAAACAAACACCAGGATTAAATTCTTTAAGTTCCATTATAAAGATAAAGAGATGATAAAGAGAATACTTCCTCATTACAACAAACATGAAATACTAAGAATATGATTGACTTTGATCACAGTTACTAATCTGGTACCAATTTGTTAAATGCATATGACAGTTTCTAATGGCATTGGTGTTGTCTGACAGATCACTTTGATTTTACTTTAGATACAAATATAGAATTAATAAAAAGTTGCCATAATCATAAATCATTGTTTGCTTTTGAAAATTTCTAGTTTTTTCCAAAATATTTAAAATACATTTAGACATTTTAGTTGTCACTGCTAAAAACCTATTTTTACATATTTCCAAAGAAAGGTTCAAATCTGGCAAAAGCAAGGTAGTTAAAACTTTCTTTGGTTTTTTTCAAATTAAAAAATATATTACCTTGGTTCTGTTTTGCTGACTTCCAGCCAGCCTATTCTCCTTCATCAATTCCTCATTCTCTAACTGTAATGCTTCAATTGCAGCCCTCTGCTTCCTTATTTGGTTTTGAGACTCCTCACTGTATGACTTTCTATCCCCTTCCATTATCCTGTACTGCTGTTGAAGCTTTGTAAGCTCCTGTTCAGCTAGAAAAATATTAGTTGGCAAGTATAGCAAGTATAGCATAGTCAAAACATTTGCAATCTTCCTAATTATTTCTTGCAAGCAAAGCAAGCAAATGCTATGATCAGGTACACAATCGCAATAATTTTTTCCAATAACAGGTTCTAGTAATAACTCACAGAAATGTAAAAGGAAGAGAGAATTATCCTTACACATTTATAAGGGACTTTAGAAAAAACTTCGTTATATTCTAAACATTTTGCAGGAGGTTGATGAAGTAGTGTTTGGAGAATAGATTTATGTACATATTTCGTGAGTTTTAGCATCGCATTTGTGAAATAGCTTTAATTTCTCTCTTTGATAACAGACTTAATAACAAAACATAGAATGTGAATTATGAGTTGAAATGATGTATAAAAAACAAACTTTTATACTGGCATAGGTTCATTTTTAGATTTTATGCAGTTCGAGTTTTGGGTCACTGATCAGTTAATGCTGTCTTATTTACATACCTAGGCCATCTGGTTCCACCTCACTCATGTCTGAGCGACCACTTTGAACTCTCGGCATTTTGAATTCAAAAACTATAAGGTATACCAATGCTGCTTGTTAGTTAAGCTTAATCGTCTGTCGAGCCTCTGATTCCTAGTTTAGAAAGTTGCCATTTTGGAGTTTTCTGAGGAAGACCCCATACAAACATACGTAAACAGTCTTGTAACCAAGTGACGAAATCACATGGCAACTCGGAAAGGCAAGAATAATAGCCATGTTGGTCGGGACAAATGACTGAATTCAAAATCAAAACAGAAAAGAAATACGAATAGTGTAAAAGTAACATTTCATTTATGATTGGGGAAGCATAATGACTTCTATGAACATATGGAAGTCAACTGACACATGTTCGCGTGACACGTGAAAAAATTATTCGGGACTACCTCTAGGTGTTGAGCCAAGGTTGATTCTTGTGACAGGTGAAGACTTCATTCGTCTGCTGGCACCGTACTCTGAGTACCATAGCTGCAAAAACTAGCGGTAGCAAAAATAATCAGTAGACAAGACAAGACCCGACTGGGACTGGACATGGACGTAAATTGATGGATATCTTTTATTGGGGGGGGGGGGATTGGGGGGGATGAGAGTATAAAATTTCCGAATGACAATAAAACAATCACAGTTACAATGAAGACTTTAATTACAGAACCGTAATATATAAGGTTCAGTAGTTTTCTTTTTGAATTGAGAGATTTCTCGGCATTAGCTTTATGTAATATTACACTCGTATTTTTATAAGAAACAAAGGTCGATGTTGAGTACTCCAATTTCTTAATTTTCTGGAAATTTCAATACTCATTCTTACTTAAGGTTTTCTTGATTATGATGTCATGATGTTATGAAATGTTCATGACCTTTTTTATCACGTCAAGAGATTCGCTTCCGTTCTGATGCCGTATTTAGATTTGAGAAGTGTAGTATTGTTACCCCTTGTGTCTTAAGTTCTAGGCCAACAGGGCAATCATGTTCTTGAATTTGATAAAATTTCTTTGTTCTCAGTTTTATCAAGATTTAATAGTTTCTTAATATTTTGCTTCGAGTAATGGAGTTCCTTAATTTTTTCTGACTGTCCAGTCAAGTACTCATTTCTTATAGCCAGTTTCTTTTAACAAAAATGAGTGTATTCTATGATGAAATAAGTAATGGAATTGCGACTCACTCCAAAATGTTCCGACTTATTCAAAGAATTTATCAAATTTAAGGACTATTCGAGCAATTTAATCTCAATGAGGCAACAATATTCGGCAAGACCCATACTAGGCCGTTAGCCCCCATAAACGTTTAGCTTCCGCTACGCCCATGAGTTTAGAACCACAACCATAGCTCTACGGAAATCGCTGTGGAACTCAAGAACAGCAGTAGTTGAAGGATTCTGGTCAAGTTTTTCTGGTAGCCTCTTCTTTCTTCTACCAAAGAACTCTTTTCTGGGTCGATGGTGAATGTCTTTGCAAACTTGATGCATGCATCAATTTGGGCATTCAATTCCTGAATGTTGCTTCTTATTGATTTCAATGATGCAACAGTTCCTTCAATTAAAGATTACATCAAGAGCATTCAGTTCTTCTCTTTGCAACTCAATATTTAGGAGCTTTGTTTTTCAATGATCAGTCACACAAACATGATTCCAAAAATGAAATCAAATTTTATCATATTTTCTCTGAGTGATGCTGCCTTCACCTTTATTGTACCATATGCACCTGCAACTGCTTAAATGGCACCCAGCGCTTCTCGAATGGGTTTAAGTAACATTCACACTGCACCAATGACTCACAACAGGATTTCGAATATTCAGGGCATTTTCAAAAATAAGCAGTTTAGCTCACAATACTGCATTTATTTTGCAACTCTTTCGAAAATAATACAAATAATACGTTGTATTCGGAAAATACGTGCAGCAAATCATACATAATTGAGAAGATTGGGGGTATTGGAACCAATGGCAGCGCCAGCCCCTACGTTTTGGGGGGGGGGGTACAAAACAAAAAATTTTAGGCCACGCCTTTTTTAGCACCAGAAAGCGCCCTTTTAGGAAAGATACGCCAAATTTACCTGAAAAGGCAGACTGAAAACAATAAGATTACATCACAGAAAGTAAGTTGCCAAAATATTACTCTTCCCCCAACATTTTCTCGTCGAATTTAGATGAAATACAAAATGGATCCTGCCGAGAACTGGGGGGGACGTGGCGCTGCTACTGCTTTTTGAAGTGCTCATTGAAGTATTTAATCAATGTGCTTGAGAGAGGATGCGTGGAATCCTACGTCTTACCATATCTTCTAGACATCTCTCTGCCCCTTAAAAAATCCCAGGCATTGAAACAGTATAATCATTGGACGGGGTACCAAATAATCAGCTGTTGAAAAATTCTTGATTTTATTGACTCTAGAATGCCCTTTACCTGGCCATCGCCAGATTTGTCGCGTCAAAAGCAGACAAATAGATTGACTTTTGTCGGGCAAATGCCTTTGGCACGAGCAGGAAAAGAATGACATGATATGAATACTGGATAACTGCTGTATTTTAAGTTTATTCTTGCCCGACAGACAACAACACAATTTTGGCCCTTTTGCCTGGTCTTTGACTGGAGTGGGGAGTGTCACATGCCATGTACCATCAAGTCGCTGACGACTTCTGGCGATCCTCTGAAGAAACAATTTCCAGGTTGTTTCAATAAAGTTGATGCAAGGACATCCAGGTTGATTCTTTCAATACATTCAGCCATCTTGTTCTTTGCCTGCCACTTCTTCTTATCCCCTCTCAGGGCCGTAAATCCCGGGGGGGACGGGGGGGACTGGACCCCCCCAAAAATCTGGAGCGAAACGATTTTTTTGGAGAAATTACCATCATTTTTCTTGAAAGAAAGAAATCCCTGGTAGCCGGGTTAGAACCAAACTACGTTTTTCTGTGTTATTGCAACAAACCTCAGCCACTAAGGTTATTTTTGTAAGCAGAGTGGTTTTTAGAATTTTTACAAGATAGAAACTTACCGTTTTTTACCGTTTTTTTCCGTTTTCTACCGTTTTATTTTTGAAAACAAAGTATGAAATAAAAAGAGAGCAATCTGTCATTTTATTTGACCTATTTACTAACTTCTTTACGTACAATTCTATTATTTGTCTATTATTTTCTTTTATTTAGTGAATCACTTTTTGTATCATTAAAATGTATTCATTTTTTATGTGTAAAGATGGCCTACTGAAAGCGCTCAAAATAAGAAGACGCACAATTCTGTTCAGAAAGTAAACTTCTACCAATCAATACAACAGTGTCCCATATTTCCCCAAAGTCTGTCACTAAGGTTTAAGCACGACTCTTCCCCTCCATAATTTCACCCAATAAACAATAATCTGTGTTCTTCTGAAAAACGCCGAACTTTTTATCCAGAGCGATTCTAGTATTTTATTAAATTTAGTCTGGGGGATGCTTTTTTAGCCTTTCTAGAAGGTAAAATTTCAAAAATTTTCTTCTTGTCGGACCCAACCACGGTGGGTCCTCCTGCGACAGTAAACTTGATTCTTAGCACCCAAGGTTCAATTTCTTGTAGCCGTCTCTGAAAAATGTTACCCATCCAATTATCAACACAAGTCAATGTACTAAGGAATATCTATAAATACCTTCTATAGAGCAAAAAGTCTTGAGAAGTCCAAAAATATTGACTTTTGTTTTTAAAGTAATTTGCCCCTCAACTGTTTCCATAACACACCCTTGTGGTGCCATGCCCACTGCATACTTTATATACATTCGCTCTGCTGACCCCCCCAATTCACATGACAGATTTACGGCCCTGTCCCCTCTGCCTTTCCTAACATCATACTTTTTCTATCCCCCTAGCTCGTATCGCGTGTCCGAAGAAAGTAAGCGCTTGTTTGACAATCATGAAATTTCTGGCTTTATTTCTTCTAGAACAGACTTATTTGTTCTTCTTGTTGTCCATGGCATTCTCAAATATTTTACGCGAACACCATAGCTCAAATGCATCAATCTTTCTTCCCTCACTTTTCCTGATTGTCCAGCTCTCACACACAACCGTACATCATAACAGGGAAAACTAATACCCTTACTAAACGCAGTTAGCATTAAGCATATATTACCACCATGCATCTTACTATTGCGTTTTTATTTCAATCAATTCACATCTCTTATTCTACTAACCCCATATTATATTGACAATCTTTCCTTTGTATTTTTCATTCATATTCTTCTCTTTAAATCGCTATTACAGTTTTCTAGGCCTTTATTTCGTCACCTATACACGTCAAATCGGGCATATGACCTAGATAGCTCCTTGTGAGTTCTTTTCATATGTCCGACAGCAAACATATTAAACTTCGAACTACCTGCTGTATCTAGCTTTCCTTTTTTATAAAAAAATTATTGTTATTTGTGGTTCAAGTATTAAATATAAATGTAGTAGTTAATTATTGCTGTGAATGAAATGTTTGAGTTTTTTGAGTTCATTGATATCTCTTTGTCATTGATATCGCATGCCATACACTCCCAGAAATTACACCCCTTGTAGTAGTTTCATAAGTAGTTCTTTCTTATTTATTCTGTATTTTCTATGATAATTGGACAATAAAGCTTTAAAATTATGTTTTCTATAGCGTCTGAAAGATACACAAGAATTTCCAACCAAAATTTGCTTTAAAGTATGCCAATTTCACCCAAATCATGCATTGAAATGTTTGGTATGGTTGAAAACTTGACAAAATGTGCTGCCAATTTGAACAAGGTGGAGCAATACTTTTGTTAGGGGAGTGTATATGGCCATTCTTGGCCTGCTTAAGAGAAGCATATTCACTTATTTAAGCAGGCCAAGAAGTGAATATGCTTCTCTAAATAAAGCCCTTTGGGTAGGGCTTAAGTAGAAATGCCTCAGCAAATCAGGGGCGGTGCCAGCCCCAAAAATGTGGGGTGGACAATGAAGGGGAGGAGCTAATCAAGGGGTCAAGGCAAGAAACTGTTGCAACACCGGGTGACAAATTGTGCTCGTTACTGATAATTATGTTGGACTTATTTTGTAACCCTCAGTAGAAGAATTCAATTTCATTGAGTAGAAGAGTTCAGTTTCATAGGCAAAGGTTTACACACAAAAAGCTAATATCAGTCTCATCAGAGTGATAACTTTTAGCTAACTGTGGTTTTAAACTTGTTAACATATGTCTATTTTATCTGCCATATCACAATCAATGCTAATTTGAACAGGGTTTTCCAACCTTTCATCTTACATTGAGGCGCAAAGGTAATTGCTGCTGATCTTTATCTTGCTGTGTGCTCTTTTGCATGATAAAGATGTGACAGGTGGGGCTGCAACTTTACTACCCTTTTATCTTAAAAAATGTTTGAGCACAAGTTTTCAAGTTATTTACAAAAAGGAAGGAAGGCAAAAACTACACTCTAAGAATCAACTGTTTGGCATGATAAAGCTGTTTTTTATAGACCATCTTCATTATAGTCTCTCACTATTTATGGAACTGATGATCCAACACATCATGCTCTATGTCAGCTAAGATCTGAAGAAGACCATCAAAATGGAACAAAGTTCCGATCTCAGAGAAGAAACTTACATCCTCCCCCTTATCTTTTGTCCAGTTTTGTAAAAATTAAAAAATTGATCTTAAAAAAAGTGGGCTGGACTTGTCTACCCCAGTCCACCCCTTGGCACTGCTCCTGCAGCAAATACATCAAAATACAATGATACAGTAGGATACAAGCCATGCTAAACAATGATGTCCCCTGATTTTTCTAGAGGTAAACCTTTTGATAATGCGTACTAAAATTTTTTAATCAAAACCATCTCCCCTGTTTATAAGCTCAATATGTGCAGTAGAACTTGGCTAATAATGCATCTAAGAATGGCAGCTTTCTATGTACAGTAAATATATTTTTAAACCAGATTAACTCAAATAGATGTCCCTCAAATACTATACTAAATCTTAATTAACAAAATCTGTCAATGCTCACCCAATATGAAAGTCTCTGTTGAAGATTTGTCACCACCTATCCTTAAAAAACCTTATTTTAATAAGGAGACTGCAAGCAAGAAAAGTTTAAGGAAATTTCTGACATTAGCATGTTGTTTAAATATATAAAATATGGTCATCGGCAGTGGACATAAAACATATGTGACAAGCTCAAATATTCCTTTTCAAGTTACATTTGACCAAGAAATTGACTGATACCTTACAGAAAAATTGTCTTTTTCATCAACAATTGCAAGTAAAACTGTTTTCTTCACTCCACTTCCCAGTCGTCCATACGATAAAAGCACTTGGGATGGAAAATGTTCTGAAGATTGTACCACCAAGACAAGATAGCTGGAATGATACTTTGTTGGCTCGCCTGGATAGGCAAGATAATCACAGCCAAATTTTCCACCAGCAGTAAGATAATAACCTTTTTCCCATAAATCACTAAAAACAGCATAGCTGCTCTTCTCTTTTAAGGAGCCTGGATAATTCCAACTTTGATTTTGATGGCCATCTTGATTTACCCATCTTCTTTCGTTAACAATAGTTGGCAAATGTATCAAAGTTGATTTTTCAAAGTATTTCTTATCATCATTTGTGACAAGAGTTTGTTCATTATATTGAGGCTCTTCACTTGATGTTTTTTTGTCTTCACACTTTGATAGTTTATCACTTCTACCACGATTCTCTTGACCAGGAACATATTCAGGTGATACTAAACTCCTCGAAATACATTTTACAGAATCTTCACCCTTTGACAAATCTCTTTTGGCATACTTTATCTTCTTTTCTTCTCTGTTCTTAACAAAAATCTTAATCTGGTCTGAATGCGATTTCTCCCTCAAGCTATTAAATAATTTGATATCATCTTCCGCTTGATGTGACCTAGATTCATCGTAGTACAAAACTGCATGGCCTTTTCTGACAAGCAAGGTCACTTCTTCCGGAGATAACAGTAAAGGAAGTGCCAGAACTTGATTTTGCCATGGTTTTCTTGGAAGAGACCCTATTAAGTTTCCAGGAATTCTAAGTTCCTGTTTTAACTTCACGACATCTTTTGCATCCCAGACAGTTGCAAAGCGGGATCTTGAAATAAGAATCGAAATCTTTTGGTTTAATGAATCTTTTCTTTGCATTTAGGAGCAAATTGCTATAATATCAAACATAGGGTCACGGATTGACACAGAGTTTCCACACAGCTCCCAGCTTCAGTTCAGCCGAAATCTTTGCATGGAAATGAGACTTTGTCGTTGTTGTTGCTGAACGGCAGAAACCGGAAATCGAAAGGCGAACTAAAAAAGTCATGTGCCAACGATGAGGCAATTCGATGTTAAATATAGTTATTTCATGTCGATTCCGAGCAATCGCAACTGGATCTGTCTTTGAAATAGAAAAGCCACTTTACAGCATCAAGCAAGACTTTTTGGTGAATTAGCTTTTTGCCTCGAAAGATGGGAAATTTAGGGACGCACGAAAATTTTCCGGTCAGGCCATGGGAACTGGTTTGTTACTTATTTATTGGGCTGGTTGGTACCTTTGGTAACATTCTGGTCATTTTCGTTTTGAAGAGAAACAAAACAATGGGCGCCACTGCATTTGGAGTTTATATAGGAGCATTGGCTATGGCAGATCTACTGGTCTGTTTACTCTGTGTGCCAATTTACTTGACGTCAACATCGCTTTATAAAGATCATCCAACAGGGAATCTCGGTGATGCTATGTGTAAAATTTTCACAGGATACAATATATTGTTCTTTTTTGCTACAGTATCGGTTTACACACTTGTTGTGCTGACACACGAGAGATACATGGCAATCTGCAAACCATTCAAATCAAGATTAAAGTCCACTAAAAAGAGGGCAATTGTGTTTGTCATTATGATTTGGGTCTTCTCTGTACTGTTAGGCTCGTTATCTATTGTTGGTGAAAAATATGCAGCCCCTACAAATGCAAGTGTTGGTGCACACTGCACATTTTCAAATGCATACAACAATGATATAACACCAAAAGTTGTTTATGTTACAGTATTCAGCATCCAGTTTGTATTACCAATTATCTATATGACTGTTTGCTTTATAAGGATCAAGCACTGTTTAGATGCAAAAAGGCTACATGCTTTAAGTTGCCCTACTGAGCATGTACAGCAAGGTGAATTGCACCTAATCAAGATTAGACAGCAAAGTATAAACACAGTTATGATTGTCATCATATCCTACTTCTCATGCTGGGCAATGAACCAAGTACTGTACTTTTGCCTTAACTTTGGCTTCATTTCTGGGATTGAATGGAATAGCCACTTGATCCAAGCTAGTGTCATACTTTGCTTTTTCTCCTCCTGTATCAATCCATTTATTTATACCATTCGCAGCCATCATTTTCGAAGTGGCTTTTCCCAAATACTTTGTGTAAGTGACCGTAGATACATTGAACTGCAGTAAATGAAATATTTTGTTGAATGAAACTCACATAGCATGATGCCCTCTAGTGTTTTGTAGTTTTAACTGTTCAGTCAGGGCACAGTAGCAACAAGGACAGGGCTGGTAGGTGCAGGGTAGGATGTTATAGTATATAATTTGTTAATACATTTCCTATTTGAATTTACAACTCAGAAGAGCTCTCAAAACAGTGCACAGTTGAACCCTTATTAGGGACGGTATATGTTTGAAGTTTAGTAGTTTTACACCTGTATCCTTCATGGGTCTCAAGTGCAGACAGGTTTTCATATACCTTCCAACTTCCCAGATTTGCATGGAGTCCTAGCTCAATCTACTGTACATCTAATAAACCATTAGAATCTCACTCAAAATGTTAGAAAACTTTAAACTCCTTTGCTCTAGCATATTCACCATTTAGTACTCTCAGGGGGTAGCGCCAGCCACTAGGGTCAGAGGGGATTTTAATGACAAAGAAATTTTAATGACAAAGGCAGTCAATTCAACTGTCAACTTGAGTACTGTGACATCATCAAAAATCTTCTTTTAGAATTTCTTAAGTTTGACCACATTATCTGAAGGAACAGTGTCAAATACCTCTTAATATGTAATATCAGGTAGATATATTCAAAATTAGGCGAGATATGGCCAATGAAGGGTTTCAAGTTTGGGAATGGATTACTGTCATTCTTGCCTGGTTCATTAAGATATGAACCAAGACCAAATTACAGAGGTTTGATGGGGCAAGAGCCTGTGCTCGAGTGGCCATATCTCAGCCAATTGGTAATGCCTTTAACTAATGCATATTTATAGTTATTTCATGATGCTCTTTCAGGTTATGGGATCAAAATCCAGAAATTCTAAAAATAAAATTTTATGACGTCATCACTTCTGTACTATTAAGTTATGTTTAAGCAAAGAGGCAGTATTTGAGCATTATCACTTTATTGATAATTGGAATTTTGTAGTAAAAACAATTTTATCATATTTCATGTACCAAAATCTTTCAAGTTGACAAAAACAAAAAAAACTGTGGCTTGGGAGACCCTCTAAGATGTGACCTAGCCCTATCCATTTAGAAGAATTAAGTGCCAAGAGTTTCTCCCTATCACCATCGCTAAATATTTTGCAGTACCGTAAATAATGTCATTTTTATGTCGACCTTTGAGGAAAATATTAAACTTTATAATAGGCCCCCCTCGAATAAGCCCCCCTCTAATAAGCCCCCACCCAACAATTCATTTTTGCAAATAAGTCCCCAGGGAGCTTATTTCGAGGATTTACAGTATTTTAATTTGTTGTTTTTAATGTTATGTAATCAAAATATTAACATTGCTTTTCCACCCATAGTTTCTACAAATGCATGTATGTCTTATGTGATCTGCAGATGCCACATGTTCACCCATCCAGCTTGGTTACATTTAGGCTCCAAAACATCTAATTTATGTTTGTATAATCCAAATTTTGTCATTTTTTAGATTTTGTAGTTTCACTATTGTTTTCTCAAATGCAGTAAATTTCAACATTTTTTCTTGCAAAACATTATTTATTTTATAATACTTTGATTTACATGTTCTCTATATGTAATTCTTGCTATTGCTACTGAACGTCATTTTATCAATAGTTGTTTGCTGATATTTTTTGGAGTGAAAGTTTCTTTTTTACAGCCTGTCTACTTTATATGAACTAACCTGTGTAGATATTATGTCATCTCTGCAATTCAATTTAAATTTGTGCAACTGTTCAAATGTATAGACAGCCCCTAGAATTCCCCTGCATTTAAGATCTAAGTGATCTCAACCAAACATCAGCCCTGGAGCTGCTAGCAAAAAATGTTAGCAGATATGAATCATGGAACTGATGGCATTCTTATTCAACCACACGAACTTTTAAAGAATTGATAGCCAGGGGTTTTACGCTTTGTCAGGAAAAAAGCTTAAGCTTAACTGTAAATCCCTCTTACTTTATATATTCTTTTCATGTTTTGCATTGGCCTCCCTCAAAACTACTGCATTGTTGAAAACTTTGCAACCGCTCAGAGTCTTAGAATCGTTATGTTTATTTGACTCTTATATTCATCAAAATCCAGGGCAAGGTGGCCAATTGAATTATGTTATAGATTATCTTAAAACTGCAATTGCATTCTTCAGTGAACAGTTATATCAACTGAACAACTTGTATCTGGTCTTTAATAAATTTATCGCTTTAATAAGCGTAGCAGACGATACCTGATTTGACAAATCAGAACGTCAATCAAAGAAGCCAGTCTATGCTAAAGAAAATTATTGAGCAGCTATTGGTCTATGTCTTTGGTGAAAAAAGTTTTCAGAAAAGGAAGTAGCTATTCAACATTCTGATCCTTCTGGTTTATTGTTCAAAGAGATTTCCTTGTGAATCATAGTACAATTATTCTAGAGATCGTCGGATAGAATGAAGATAAAATTTAAAGTATAATGAACAGATGAAATGACACAAAACACAGGCCTAGTGAACTACAATGCTGATATTACCTGTCATTTCTAGCAGTATGATTTTTTCGAGTACCACTTTCGATATACACATTTTAGGCACTAAGTCTAATAGTCTAATATTATAAAGAAGTAGCAGGCTTGCAAAGAAGTATTCAGGGGTGGCTTGGGGTGGTATCAAAGGTATTAGTCGAATACAATATTATTTTCAAAAAACGAAAATATCAACTGATGACACCAGAGGCCTCGGGACTACGGATGATGGAGCAACTGCCCCTCAACTTTTTGGGAATTTCCTTCTCTTCGAAGTATTGTCTTTGAAAAATCGCCTTATTTCTGCAACATGGTTTCCCTTGCAACATGTGCTGTACCCCCTGTACCCCTCCAACTGCTCTACATAGTGCAGCCCTTAGTCCCTAGCCTTGTATTCCTACCGCTACTACTTGCTAACAATAAATCGACAATGTCAACTTTGATAAAAAATACACATGAAAAAAAACACCATATCAATTATCATTGAAAACTATCCTATCCCTCTAGAAACTACTGAATTTTCTGAAACATGACGTCATTGCAGAGAGAGGTATACAAAACAGGAGATTGAGGATCTCAACCAACCTGGGAAAACAAAACAGGAGATTGAGGATCTCAACCAACCTGGGAAAACAAGTGATTCTACTATCGGTCAACATCTTTTAGATAACCCAGATTGTAAAAAGCACTACTGAATTTCAAAAACTATATAAAGTAGTTTAGCAAATTCCATCTCTAGAATTCATATTTGTAAACTTTTTCTTGCCGGTGTAATATGCGTTTTGGTACCCTATGCAAAAGTGTAACATTGTAAAACGCAATGTGTTTCAAATCATATTGTGAAAGAGTTTTGCCATCAATTTTATGTTGACAGCCTGCACGGAACCCCTTCACACTGTGGCCCCATTTCAGTTATGTTTTGTCTGCCTTTATAGGGTTATGTACTAAGGGCGATGTTCTCTAGGGGGTGCCTAAAAATACCAGTGCTCTCCTAGCCAATCTGAAGACAGTAGTCACTGATACAATAAATAAAAAGTATATAAGTTAATCAAGATCCTTTCAGGTCTATCAAGATTCTAAAGCTTCTACAAACCAGTTTTCATTAAACGGTATTTTTGACGATATTATGTAATTTTTTTCTTGTGTTATTTCTTTTGGAAATTCAAGTCTATAAAAGATACATAAGTACTTTCTCGTTTGTTTCTCCTCTTTTCTTGGCAGTCGCAAGGCCAGTAGATGTAACATAAGTTCACAATGCTTTTAATGATTTTTTAATGATACCTTGGTTGCCATGTCTTTACCATAGAATATGGGAATTAGCTCGAAGAAATCGGTTAGTGTCTAAGTTTTATAACAAGTAACAGCTGGGCTTAGCAACTAGTTCGAGAAACCTAGTCCGGAATAACTTTGAGCCAACACAAATTGACGGAGTTTTGTTTTTTCCATTGCCTAAACTTGGCACACAAGGTCTATTTGTTAACGAAAACTTTCTCAGAAACATTACAAAAAGAGAGAAATTAGCTGTTGAAGGAAAAGAAACTGCTGGAAAGAACTTTTTGAGGATCTGAGAAGTAAAGTATGGGCAGATTTGTTCTTAAAAAGTATCATCAAGAAAACTTCAGAGTTTGATCGTTTGGATAATCCATTCCTACTAAGAAAGAGAAAATATCGACACAATTATAAATTCTATTTAAACTCATTTTGTCTAGCCCAGTTTGAAGGTTTTTCAAATTTTTGTTAAAACAATTAATTTCCGAAAAAGTTAAGATCAGATGCAAAACTGAGCAAAAGATTCAAAAAGAGCAATGTTATCTGACCTATAAGCAAAAAGTTATGGCTGTGGAAACTTTTCGTTTTTAGGTCAGATCACATTGCTCTTTTTAAACCTTTTGCTCAGTTTTGCATGTTCTTTCCGATAGTATCATCAGATTTGAAAAATTCGAAAGTTGAAGTATTGCTGATCGTGCATTTTTCATGCTTCCGGAAACGCAACTTCCGGTCATTTGCCAGAATGTTCCCAGGGCTTAAAATGATCAGTGGCCTTTACTCTTATGCTTTAAACTTTAAAAACTTCGGTTACCCAGTTTGCTAGAATGTTATGCAAAATTCCCTGTCTATTCTTGAATACTTGAAGCTTTGACCGTTTATGACTCAGACTCGCCAACGGAGTGTGATCGGTACTGACAAAATCATCAAAGTGCTTGGGAATAAAAGCCTTTGTTCGTTAAATGTTACTGACCTCAGTAACATTTAACGACTGACTGCATTGAGTTTACTATTTTCTGAAGTGCAGGAACCATTTTCGCGCATGGAGCCTCAGTTAGGTTTGCACATTGTTCCTTAAGGTCCTGATGCAGACACGTTGTTGCAAGCAGTTGCTTCAGCAATTTTCTGAGAAGCGCCCGAGTAGAGCCAAGTTTCGGTGACAAACAAGTATACTGATGATACCATGATTTCATATTCCTCCAAAATTTTGGACGAATTGCACATGGTGTTGAACGCTGAACTTATCGATATCGAGAAAAGGCTTCCAGGTAATAAGCTAAGCTCGAACGGCTATGATTGTTGGGTCAGTGCAAAATGTAAATAAAATCGCAGGACAGCCTGCTTTGTTGCCAGCGTTTAACGTAGGTGGTACTGATCTTGACTTAGTGAACAAAGTAAACTACCTTGGTCTCCTTTTAGACAATAGTCTAACGTGAAGGTACCAAATAGACAACATAAAAGGAAAAGTTTCTCGAGTGATCGGCCTATTGCAGTACTGTAAACACTTTGTATCAATGGAGACCTTAAAGTACATTTATCGTAGCATTATAGAACCACATCTAAACAATTGCTGCTCCGTTTGGGGCTGTAGTGGTATTACGAGAATAGAGTCTCTACAAAAATTACAAAACAGGGCTGCTCGAATGGTTACGGGCAGTCCTTATGATGCAACTTCTGTGCCGTTACGCAAAGAACTTGGCTGGTTGTCCATCAAAGAAATGATCGTGAAAGAGACATTTACAATGATGTATAAATCTTTAAACGATCTTGCACCACAGTACCTTAGAGACCTATTTGTTAGACTATCAGATGTCCACACACGAGAGCTAAGAAACACTATAAATGATTTTGCAGTACCGCTAATGTTAACAGAGTGGCCAAAAGGCATTCTCTTACCGCGTTAACAACCATATCAAAGAATCCCCCTTGGAATACTCTTTTTAACTTAAGTTGAAGCAGTTGGGGTACGAAAATCTTTAATTTTGTACAGATATCTTATTTTTTTCAGATGTTTATATTTCTATCTTATTTATTTGTAATTACTTTATTAGCAACTTTAATTTTAACAGGGCCAAATAGTAAAACAGTAAACTTTATTGAAATTTTACCATGTATAAATATGTGTAAAATATGAAATAATATGAATATGGCAGCGAAAGATATTTTGAGCGCCAGGCACAATGTTAAGTCCTACATGATTGATAAGAGACCCCAGTGAGTAGTTTTCTTTCCACCAGTATTAGCCTGATCAAATTGTCACGGAAATCCAATGAAAACGAAGAAGAACACTATTACAAAATTTAGAGACAGAATTCCCGGGGTGGCAAACAGCTAGTACTCTTTTGCTCCAGGGGTGGCATTGCCACCCCATGTCACCCCTTGGCTACGGGCCTTTTAAGCCCACTTTCAATTAAATTTTGACAGTTTTGTAATGCTTTTTCAATTAAGAATTTGGTCGATGTTGATTTTTAAATATTTTGTCTTGTTAACCCTTTTGTTAACTTTATTATTGAGGACAAGAAAAATCATCGCTTTCCGTATTAAGCTGTCGCCTATGGCATTTAGTCATGTATTCATCTTTGTTGATTCTTAACAAATTCGATATTTTTTCAAGTCTGTTAGACGTTCACTCAGATTCTCTGGTGCAATTGCTACACTATTATTATTTTGTTGTTTCTAATGCAAATTTTCATGTCTTTATCAATAACATCTGGTAGCTTCAGACGACATGAATCCACTCTCCTACCCCTATGCTGAATTTCCTTCCAAGGCCGTTAGAAGCGGGGAAACCTGGGGGCTGGAACTTAAGTGTCCGAACTTCAATTCCCTAGTGACCCTAGTGGCGGAAATTCAGGCTATCTTCTGGGGGGTGGGGGGGGGGTTGGGGTTGGGGAGGCAGGCCTAAAATTTTCCGACAGAAAACATCTTGGATCATGTCTAATTTGAAAGAAACTGCACATTTTGATAAAAATAGATGCTTTTTTGACGGGACCCTTTAGGAATCTTTTCTGACCACGCCATAATTAAGTAGCAAGAAAACAATCCGTTTATGATTTTTTATATCAAGATTGATATCTCATCTAAGACAATTGATGATACAAGAGGTCGACCGATTACACTTTTGACAAGTCGTACGTTCATTTTATGCATTATATTTTATTTTCGTCAGTGGGAAACACGTTTGAAAATAACTTTTATTCGGAAGAATCCGATGGAAATTTCGGATAATCTTTACGGAATTGAAATTAAATATACAGTTCAGAAGCAGTTTTGATTTTGGTCATATATTGTTTGATTGATTATTTAGCACTGGTTAATATTTTTTCAGCTATGCTATGTTTAAAATTTGCAAAAAGGGCACAGAGAGGTTATAGAGGCCCTTAGGGTAAAACTCGAAAATCCAGATCGCCCCTGAGGTAAAATGGCCCCTTGGGTAAAACGCAAAAATTTGGCAATTACGCCCTTAGTATTAGCTTAAAATTCCTTTTCAGAACGATTTCTTGCAGTAATTTCAACATGTTCAAAAGTTGTCAACTATCCAACGAACGCCCGACATTTCCAACGACATCGCTGATTGGAGGGGCTAGCCCCCCAAAACCCCCCATAATTCCCACCACTGTTCCCTACGAATGGGAAGCTGTGTCCCCTTTGACAATCTCTGTTATCATTACACGGAGAGAAAAATCACCAAGATAAACTACCGAAATCCTCCAAGGTCCTTTAAGCACCGGGGTGCAGCAGTCAAAAAAGGGGCGCTAGCTACTTTTCCAAATTGCATGCAAGTGTAAGAAAGCTTGATTGTTGGAAAATTAGTTTGATTTACCCTTTATTCTTTATCAAAGGAAGTCGTTAGTCCCCAACTCATGTATACTTTGTCATCATCATAACCATTCTCCTCACCATCCTCTTTGTAAAAAAGAAACAGATTCACATTTTAGGGTAGGAGGCTGGGAATTCTACCTTTTAAGGGGATGCTTATTTTTTGTTGCTGCTGGGATTTCGCTTTGATTTCCCGACTGTCTGCCCCCTGCCTTGTGGTCCGTCTCTGTATTTACTAATGGCTTGCCTACAAATCAAGATTACCCCCCTGAAGTCAGTTATTGATTTTTGATTGAACGTAGGTAGACGCGTCTTTCTTGCGCACTACACTCGTGAAACTTATTTATGAAAAACTTATGTTTGAAGAAGAGTGAGTGCATTCCCACGGGATACCGCGTTTTATCTGCGATCAATTCACATTGAATAACAAACGATCAACCAATTTACCAAATGATCCAGCAAACAAAATGGCGGATGAGCCGGAACCTCCTGAACACAGTGAGGATGGCGATATAGAAATTGATGTGGAATCAGTCGATCAAAAGTAAGCAGTAGCTTTGAAAAGTATTCTTAAGTTACATTCGACCGTATTAATATTTCCCCCTTCTAATCAGATGCAGTGGCATTTGCTGCTTTCTTGCGTGTAATCAGCCATTCGGCCTTACAACGTCGCTCGCGCCATTCAGGCGTTGTTTATCTGGGAATTTCATCCTTGCGGTCTTGCAAATTGACTCACAGTCAGTACGCTTAGACGACTTGTGGTCCAGGTAAGTATTTGCTCTTCAAACCAGAGCTCAGACCTGCCTTACTTTTGCTTTACAGTGCATGGAAAAATTCTTCTAGTTTGCGGGATAGAATCGATTGTTTTGCTAACGGCGGCCTAGCTAATTCATCGTTGTCATTCAATAGGTCGGCTCGTTTTGATCCTTGGAGTCGCATCCAGCCACCTGAAGGCATACTCGATTGCTTAGAGCAATAATCGCGCCCAAACGTATACCCCATTTCCCCCAAAATCCTTGATAGCATTGGATAGTAGAAAACAGTTATTGTCTGTTGACGGAGACCCCTCACAATCAGCATCAATCAATGCCGTTTGTGGTCGGGGCCTAGCTAAGTTGTGCCTGAAGTGGCTTCTTGATCACCAGCAACCCTAAAACAGCTGCAGTTTGGATTGCGAAATTTGTGAAAGCCAAGAAGTTAAAATAATGCACACACTATGGCAAATGCGAAACAAAGTTTTGTTGGTTGGACGTCTTGCGACAGTCAGCCTAATCATTTCCCCGCTGTAAACAAGACCTTATCATCATAGCTTTAAGTCTCTGTCTAGCGTCGTTCGAAATCTGAATCAAACATTAAATTATTAATCGCCAACGAATCTTCGTTTTGTATATGCCTAAATAGCCATGTAATTTCTTAAACTTGGGAGACTTCTAAAGCGGATATTTTATCTGCCCTGAAGTAAAAGCCTTGTTGAACGCGAATAAACATTTAATGTTTGATTAAAATTGCACCACACTAGTTCTGTGATTGGCAGGTATGCATCTGCTATTTGCTTGGTTTTGAACAACTTAAATCATTTTGTCATCTAAAGTACAAGTCATAAGGACAGAAAAGGTTGTAGTCAGTTGAAGTTTTATTTCTCATCGTGCATAGATTGGTGTGTGTTGCTTTGTCTCTGATAGGCTTTGCTTCACCATCACATTCCTATGTAAAACCTTTATAGAAAGCAGTAAAACATAGCACTTTGCAAAATATATTTGCAAAAACAAAATATCCTTGCTTGTGAAAACTCTTTAGCACTTTTACCTTTTCTTGTTTATTTAGCAAACATTTATAAAAAAGCTGCATTTTAATGAAAAAAAGTTTAGTTATTCAGTCCTCTGATAATATAAACATTAATTTTTTCCTACTATGTGAGTTTTAAGTTGTGTAAGGCTTAGAGGCTGTTGAAACTATTTCAAGTTTGTTAGAAAAAATGTATATATCATATGTATATAGCATAGAGTTGGAGAAAATAAAACTACATGTTTTATCTCTACAAGCCTGTTTCACGAATAACTACTCTTTGAGAGATGAAGAGTGAGTTATTCACGAAACAGGCTTGTAGAGATAAAACATGTAGTTTTATTTTCTCCAACTCTTTGCTATATTACGTTCTATGTGCAAATGTATTGAGCACTGTGCTACGGAACTATCAACAGACAAATTGTTTTATATGTAGTTGTTTTGAAGAAAATCAATCTACAGATTTCACCTCTACAAGCTGGTTTGTGATTAGATCACTCTTCAGGGAAGGTAGATAAACAGAAATGCTCCTCATGTAAATACAGATTTATGATACATAAGGTGGTACAGAAGGTGTTACGTGACATGTGAGGCTATGCAAGTGGTGACATCCAGGTGTTACATAATATGTTATGTTTTATTTCAATGGTGGCAATGAAATAGGAATTGCATTGGTTAAGTGTCAGTCAATAATTTGGCAGATGATGAGGGTCTTAGCAAAAATTTCTCCTTTTACTTGAATGACTTTGTTGCAAGTATGGGCCAGGAAATTTAATGGTCAATGTTGTTGTCTTTAAGGGTCCTAGGCAGCTTACATTGAGTGGAAATATGTTATTTTGTCAGCAGGGACATGTTTTGTTGACATTGGTGCTGTTTACGGTGGTGTTGGTGTTGAGTGAGTTTGGAATATGTTTGTTGTGACTGTCAATGACTTGTTGCACGTTATTCATGCAGCTGTAGCTGATCTTGACTGTGTTATCAGTTATGAGTTTTAAATTCAAGCAAAAATGGAAGATTAGCATTTTTCTAGTTAATGCGGTTGAAGATTTTCCTGAGTTTGTGGTCTTGGTGGAAATGTATGTCTATAAGATTGAGGAATCTATGTTTCACGCTCTACATACAGATATCTTATACAATAATTATCCAAAATGCATCAAGCCAATCTTGTTGCATAAATTTCATATGGCAAAGTGATCTGTTTCTTAGATATTACGATAAAATAGTTACTAACCAAGCTTCAACATCATTGCCAATCGTCAGAGCCATATAACCATTTATATTTATTCAGTAGGCCAAGGCTGACAGAGGGAAATTATTTCCACAAGGGTGCTGCCCAATTATAAAATTACTGCACCTTGTCAGAATTGAACTCCAGTTGCCAGTTTCCTATAAATATATATATATATATAATGATATAGCTGACACATTATGTGATATTATTTTAATGTATTAAGTAGGTTTTCCTTAGGTTTTTATTGTTTGAATTGTTCTATTGTAATTTAAGTTGATAACTAGGCTCCTCTGAAGTTATTGCTAATTTCCAAAGCACACTATAAAGCAAAGTGATATTTAGTACTGTTTATAGCACCTTTGTTAAAATATTATGATTCTATCAGCCTTTTGCCTTTTAAAAAAAGATAACCGCTATTGACATAACAGTTTCAACATCCATTTTTGATAGTGTTGTTTACTAAATGTATGTATTACATTACCTGTTTCTAGTAAAAAAGAATTGTTAACAGCTTCCTTTCTCATCAATAAAGTGCAGAAGAAAGATATAGATAATTCAAGTTATTTAAAAAATACTTATGTTGTACTCTGGTTCTGTATCCTTTATCTATATTTGATACATCTTAAGTAATCTGCTAGATATTTGCCAATTATGCTTGCAGCTCACCATCCTTCCCTCTAACAGCTGTAAGACAAACTAAAAATCTGTTTACGTTGGTTGCCTTTCTTGAACTGTTTCTGCCAGCTTTCCCTTGTGCTGTATGAAATATCAGTTTGCCAAAACAAGTTTTTCAAATATGCAAACAGAATTGGAAGCATAATCTCTTCATAGGTTTTCATGAAATTTTCAGATATTATAGCTAACCACAAAATGCTTATTTGTTTGGAACTGATGTGCCTTTAGTTTTGCCAATGATGTTAGTTTATGTTTATAGCATTCACATCTGGAGGTTTCTCCAAAGTGTCCATTAATAAAGCCTTTATCTGATTCAAAGAAAAAGTAATTTTTACCTCCATAAGCTCTGTACTTATGCCTAATGAGGGTTGTCTTTAGCTGTATGCCTTTACCAATCACTGCTTTCTTTAGGATAGGTACAATATGTTTACATTGGTACAATGAAATATTTTACCATCAAGTTCCATTTAAAAAAGTAGAATGCTCAAGGGCTCTGATACCATGAAAGTCATTCAAATGCTATCATACTTTTCCAAAAATTTTGAAACTTCAGTATGTGTTGCAGATTGTAGAACATGTAGATTGTGCTTCCATGTTGATAGAAATACAAACAAATGTGCAATATCTTCAGTAAAAAATGGCATAAGTAGCAGTTTTTACCTTGTAAACAAAGCCTTAGTAAGCATAAGTGCAGTGAAATTGTTATGAGAGTCTGTCAGTGATAAATTAGATTTACTTCTAAATTAATATTGAAAGCTATGTGGAAATGCTGAAGGTCTGACATTAAAGCTTGGTCAATTGAAAATTTATTCACATTATTTTACTCTTTTGATGTAGGTTTCTCCTGTCAAACCATCTTCATTCCAAGGATTTATACCAAATTCTGTTTTTTTATCAGGCAAAACTGTAATGCCATAAGAAAAAATAAAGGCCAGTGGACGGACCAAGAAGTCAGAGTTTTTGAAAAAGGACTGGTATGTTCATATTATATATATTTTTGCTTATTTATCAATTTTTCTATCATGTATATATTTATCAAAAAGAAAAATGAAATAGATCAAGGAATTGATTAATTGTCTCAGTGCAAAAGACATATAGTCATCTCATCCCAACTGCTTGGAGTACTAATAAATACACCTAGGTTCGAAAAGTTTTGCACCACCCACCACAAAATCGCAGCACTGCAGCCAATTTGTTTCATCTAACCAAAATTCAAATAGTCACAGCAAGTTAAATAGATGTCTTAAGATTACTGTTTAAGTTGAGAATAATGGAAGATTTATCAGGTATAGTAATGAATAGTGATAAAATTGAAAAATATGTAAATAGGCTTGGTATTTTCTCATTTCCAAACCATGCCTGACTGCTGTGAAACCACAAAAAGAGAGCTGTGATGATAGGAGTACCTGTTCAATAATTGCAATTAAACATTTTTTTTTCTCAGCGCAAACTTGTAAGATTCTCGGAGATGCTCACTTTCTGCTTGAGTGCCTAAAACTGTTAATTTCCTCGACTGTTATTAAGGAGTTTTTTAAAAGTCTTGGTGGCATGTTATTAAACTGCATTGGGCCTTAATTGGAAGACCATTTGAAGCATCTTACAAAATATTTCAATTGATAAATCATGTTACTAGTCTTTACTTTCATGTTTTCCAGTCCATTGTGATATTGTTTTGGGAACAAATAATGCTGTAAGGTGCTGCTCAAAACAACATTTCATCTAGTTGTTGAAAAAAATGTCAAAATTTCACAAACACACAGAGACAGAGACATGCAAGCGTCTCAATAGCATCAAAAGAGTACTCATTAAAACGACCATAGAAGAGCCCTATTCGGCAAAACTTAAGGCCAGTAGATCATCTGTGATCTCAGAATTCTAAGTGTGGTCTTGGGAATGTTTTTTTTAAATCATCATGTGGCATATAAAATAACCTAAAGCAAGTTGTACAATGGTTTATCACAAAATTTGATCAGAACTAAATTAGGTCCTATTTCTGTATTTGAACAATTTTTTGATAATTGGCAGAGCCTGGTTGTCCTTCCATCTAGCAGTTTTGGAATCGATCTAGATATAAACGAAAAAGCTGCCATTGTGGAGACAGAAGAAGTTTGTTTGCTCTCTTGGGCTCCAGTGGTAATTTTTCTTTAGGCTCGCAGCACTGATTGGTCAACTAAACCGGTCTTGTGCTTGCATTTTTCTGATTGGCCTATTTCGATCCACAACTGGGTATCTATTTTTCATCGTGTTTTTTTGGACCCTTATTCAGACGTTTTATGCTCTGAGGAGTGTTAGATAAAAAAGTATTTAGCCAATATGTTCTCAAAGTCATTTTTTCTGTAATTATATTATAGCAAATAGGGTTACAATTTATAGGTTTGGTTACACTGCATAACAACAGAGTAATAAAAAATTTGGTTGTTTATTTTGCTTAAATGTTTAATTGATATCTGTCACGGACATCAATATAAAGTTTTAAAATCAGCAAAAAGTATAGAAGCTCTATGCACATGGTTTGCATAATTTTACATACTCATGTTTACTACAACCAACTAGAAAGGCCTTTTGCCAGTTGTCATCAATTCAATAAGAGAAATTGCCAGGCTTTAGAAATATTGAAATTTGGAAGCAACTTTTGCTGCTGAGGAAAAAAGCAAATTTTTGCAGAAATTACATGAAAATACCAAATTTGTGGATAAAGATATTTTCCTATAAAAGTTGTGGGATTTTTTTGAATGATTTTTACAATTACATTACAAGATTTGATTAAAGTCAATCAAAAGAAGCATGTTAAATATTTGCTCTGAGTTAAAGGGTGTTTTTCCACTAAACTGAGTGTTGTGTACATATCTATCCTACACCAAACTCCCACTGCAACCTGAATCTAGGTTCAGTTTTATATCAAGGTCAGTGAATTGTTTTTTTTCTTCATAAAATTCAAATTTATTGTTAAATTTATAAAGATAAAGGATGCTGAATAGCCCATTCTTTTTTTAAATGATAACAAAGCCATGATATAGTCTCCACTGTCACTTGTTTGGAATATAACATTCATTCAAGTTTGCAGTTTCAAACCCTTAGAAGACTCCACCATTCTTGTCTTATAGTAAAAGACTGCAGTCAGCAATGTCAGAAAATATAGTTTGAATGAAGTCCAATAATTCTGTTTGTTTTTGTTTATCACTATATATTTAGTTCCATTTATCCAAACACATCCATAGACAATTGTCTGTGCTTAGTTGGAATCAGGGTTGGTGAGATTTTATAAATAAACTTGAATAATCTCCAAAAGAACATCAGTTCTTAACAGAAGTTCAAATGAACAGGTGTACATTCAAGTTTTTATGTGTTATATTGTGTGCATCTTTTTCATAGATTTTAGGGGAATCTACACCTGAAATAGTGCAGTTTGAAATGGGCATTTGCAATGTTAATCAGTTATTAATCATCAGCATATAAAGTTAACCTTAGTTACAATTAATTTTCATGAATTAAGAATAGATGCATTCTCCCTTATGATTTACCTCAAAGTGCTAAAAATACCTGTTGTTCCCTTTTAAGAGAACAATGAAAATGGCTTTGAAAAAAGCAAACATTTAGTAAACTAAAGCTTTTCATCTGACACTCTTCAGAGTTTAAAACGTCAGAACATAGACCGTAAACTCTACACTAGGAAATATATATACCCAGTTGTGGATCCAAATAGGCCAATTGGAAACACGAGCACATGACTGTTGAGGTTGACCAATCAGTGCGGCTTGCCTATTGAGAATGTTACCAATGGAGTCCTAAGGTGAAAACAAACTTTTGCCTACATAGTAGCGGTTTTTTCGTGCTATGTAGATAGATTCCAAAACTGCTAGGTGGAACGATGATCGGGCTTTACCAATAATCCAAAACATGTCGCCATTATAGTTGAACATAAGAACAATGAAAACATCATTCTTCAAAAATTAATGACTGTGTGAAGGGCTAACTCTCTTTGGCTACTCTTCAAGGCTGCAGTTTATATCTTTATATACCTATGATATGTTGTTAAATGTATTTTTTATATAAGATGGAAAATATGCAGGAAAGGCTGACCTCTGGATTCTGTGAATCTTGCAATGAGTTGTGAAGAAAAGAAATAGGCAGGAACAAAGCAAAGCAAAAACAACAATCTTACATGTTGAATAATAAATTTAAAATTAACATTTTGTCCCAGCATGCATGCAGGGCTTTATCAGAGCAGGGGTTGACAATTCAGTCCATGGGAGACTGCTTATTGTTACATAGGGTATCTGCTGGGCGACTAAATTTTCTTGGAAATGTCCATTCCTGTTGCCAGAGTTCCCTTTCGGGAGACCACAGATCATATAAAGGAGACCACAGAAAACGCCTTTGGTCTCTTACAGGGAGATAACTTTTTTACTGCAATTGTCCACCCCTGTTGAGGAAATGTAACAGATGAGTAAATAATTTTCAAATATGTGATTGTAAAGCTTGATTGGAAAAAAAGCAGGTGAGATTTCTAGAGCTTAGAAGTCACCTCAACATTATACTCTAGCAGCACCACCCACATTCCCTTAGTACTCAATTCAGAGTCTTTCTATGCTGATTTATTCAAGTCTCTGTCAGTCACATTTCAAATTTATGAATGTACTCTCAAAACATATGTATATTTCTTTTTCAATTACCAAGTAGACAGTTAAGGCAAGCTAAACATTTTATTTGTATCATTTTATCTTTGTAGTTTGTTTTCTGTTACATTTTATAATGTAAAAGCTTGTTGGTATAATTATGCAGTACACAAAGGAACCAAATATTGCTATGTTGATAACACATTTATCAATTCATATCATAACAATAACTAATTGTTTGATCTTGATAAGCAACTCTGAGTAGCTCCTTAGAACTGCCCTGTTCTGTCACCAAAAGCATACTCCAGTTTCAGATGCCTATTTTTTATCTTTGTTTATTAAAGCTTTCATACTGGTATTCCTTACTTTTTGCTTTATAATTTTTGCTTTGCTGTTGATGTTTTTTCTATGCTTTTCTGACTACATAACAAGATATTTCATACGATTTCCCTCAATAATATTTAAATAAAAGTTTGATGACAAAGTTTTTTACCAAGTTTAAGAGCACAGTTAGTTTCCAACAATGTTAGCTAATCACTCCCTAGCCGTAGGGGTAAAATTAGACCATGATTAGACATAGAAAAGCAGATTTTTTACAGATGTTATGGTAGTTTAAAGGCTAGGAGTATAAAAAATATGCCATTTACAATGTTTATGACAGAAAAGAAACTTCTTCGATTAATATACGCTACTATGGCTTGTTGAAAATAACCAATATCCTTCATAAAATATTGAAAGTTTGCACCTAGTACCAATTGTTTTTCTCTAAGCATCTTTCAAGAATAGGCATCTCTCCAGAGTGCCATAATGTTTAGTAAGAAACCCTGGTCAGGCTTTGCCATTATTTCACTATACTATAATGGTATCTAGACAAAAATTGTCTCAGACAGAATTGTTTCAGTTGGTTATAACAGGGGTGAAACTCGACGAATCTTCCTGCTATTATTGGTGTTTAGTTTCTTCAATGAAATGAATTAATATCAATTTGAAATGTTATTTCCGCTGGTCAGAGATTGCTCATAGACTGCCTAATGTTTTTGCTTCATAAGCGTGAAATCCCATGATTGTTAGAAAATTAACATCATTTTTTGTCAACTGCTATAATGGTAATGACAGAAATGTTGCTTTTACATGCATTTCCATTTGATTTTACTATGATAGTTTGATATTCTTTTCGATGCTATTGCTACATTGAACCAACAACAAATATAAAAAGATAAAAAATCTTGATATCACTTGCTTACTTTGTTCATCAATCGCAGGAGTTGTTTGGTCACAAGTGGACGAAAATCGCTGATTTGTTGGAGACCAGGACAGCAGCTCAAGTAAAAAGCTTCTCAAAGAAGTTTTTAAAGCAAAAGGTGTTGAATTTATTTAAAATTTTGTACTTTAATAGCAATAACATTAAGAGCATTTGATCCACATTCTTTGATGTGACTACAACTGTAATTGGTGTCCATTATTATTTGCTTACTAAAAAAACCGTTCGAATTTCTTTCAATAAAATCTAAAAAATAATTACTTTTCATTTCGGATTGAAGTTCATTTCTTTCCAAAAAAAAAGAAAATTTGAATGGTCAGTAATAACAGCTTTTGTTTTTTGCAGGAGATAGAGGAATCAGAGTCTTTGATACTAATTTCTGCGTTGACCAGTTCAAAAGTTCATCTTAAAATGGACGAAACAAGTGAAGAGCTGAATGTTGATGACTCACTGTCGAGTGCTGAAGATGTGACCTATTCTACAGGTTAGGGATAGTCTTGTTTTTATTTGTTTGAAATCGGTCAAACTTTTTATTTTATTCATTTCAGCTGCCAAAATTATCACTGCATAGTGTCTCGTAGACTGCATGATGACCAGTGGCGTAGATAGGAGAATTCACGGGAAGGACGAGAAATTTAGATTTTTCGACAAACATTTTATAAGAGCTTTTATTTTTTCAAAAATTTGGACATGAAGTCAGGTGAGTCACGTGTCATAAATCATACTACTTGAAGATTTTTCTTGTCTTTTCCTCTGAAAGAAGCATTTTCAAGTACTATACCTTATTGAAAGAGATTGCCAATCTGATTCAGAACAACAGCAGAAATCACCACATTCAGCTTTCAAATTTTTTCTCTCAAAATGTGACACATAGATAGAAACAGAGAACCATGTTAAATGTACGTCAAGATCAGACGTTTTCCAACAAAACAGCAGTTCAGCATTACAGGGGGGGGTTTCGCCCCCTCTGACTCCCCTTTATCTACGCCACTGATGACTTAAGGAACGTTGATATGCCGTGTAAAGATTCTGTAGGCATTTCTAGCTGTAAAAAGTGCCTTAAGTTATGAAGTAATTTTCATCCTGTGAAGTAGAAATCATAAGATTCAATTTCTGGGGGGGGGGGGGTGGCGTGAGTAAATTCTAGTGTTTTTGGGGACTTCTTCGAATTTTGTTAATCAACATTCTTCTTCAGAATTTCTTTCAACCTAACTGTTTTTGTTTAATGCCTTTGCGATTTGGCTTGGCATGTTAGGGATATGAGACAGCAGAGCACAGAATGCCAACTCTAGCATGATAATAAATGAGATGCGTGGAATAATGTTTCTTTTGTAGTTGCCAGTCGTTTCACTTAAATGTTTAGGAATTCCACTGGAGCAAAACAATGTTCGTTGTTTTTAGACTCAAAATTGAAATTCAATTCACAAGTGTTTTGAATCAACCCCCTAGATTCAACAGTTACATGCACTCACGTTCTAACAACTTGATTGATTTGACATGCTCACATTTATTACCTATTGGCAGTAATTTAGGAACTTTTGCTGAAGTAATTTATTCCAAAAGACTGCCTGGAAAACTCACACTCACTCATCTTGATAATTTTGCACCAGAAAACCATTAACAAAAATTTAGCAATATTTCTCCTGTACATCTCAACAATCGCATGGTATTTCTCTGTGTGAAAAAATGGTTTGCAGGTGCAATAAGAGTGCGGATGTTGAATCTTTGTTTGAATCTGTATTTGCTTTTTTCTCGCTAATCATGTGAACATACATAATTATACTCAGTTTGCAAATATGTTGCGGATAAGGTGTGTACAAAGTCTGTTTTTGAAGAAAATACTTTGCGGCAGAGCTAGAAGTCTAAGCAGATGTTAGCAGAAGGCATTTGATGATTTGTGACAAAATTTTCATGAAGAGTATTTGAAGCGAAGTGTTATTTAAAATATCCTCTCCAAAGCAGCGCAATCATGTAATAATCATGAAGTCTTAGCTCAGCAATAATGAACTAAAAGTCAAAAGTTAACCGGTAACTTTTCTTTAATAGAAATGATTTTCTCTTTATTCAAGTCTGTTTTTCTTTTTTTAATGGATTTGGCTCTACCAATGTGAAACGCTTCACAAGTTTCATCTAGCTTATAAAAGCATTTCCTTTTGGTACATCTAGTTCATATGACTTATTTAAGGCTGAGTTTCTCTGAAGAATGCCACATGTGATACTTCTCGCACGTTTATGTAATTTGAGGCTACTATATAAGGATAGGATTCAGCATATACGAAAAGTACCATTAAGAAAACGCTTCTTGTTGTGTACGAAGAATCAGTACACTATATTTATATAGTTAGAGTTAAGAGCTATATAATACAAGAAGGCAACCAAACGCACCATTCTTAGTCTCATGTTATTTTCGATCAGCACATGGATATGAATTGAATTCTGGCTTTTAAACACTACCCGACGATTTGCCATCAAGTTAATATCAGATAAAGTATTTAGATAAGAGCCCCGACTAGATTTACCGAGGCCCAGCATGGGACAGCGAATTTATTCTTTTGCATGCAAATTTTAACCGATGATATGCTAGAGTTGGCAGCGATTTGTTTTTTTGAAAGAATACAGTATTTTAAAATTCCCTTAGAAATAACGAAAGCGTACCCGCTTGAATTAGTAATGTGATGATATGCGGCAAATAATGTAAATTTTCAACCGAGTAAAGATCGTTTTAGGTCTACTCTGGCATAATTAGCAAAATCTTCTAGTTCTTTGCAGAGATCCAATGTGTGATGTATGATAAACAAAGGTCTCTTGCAAACATCATAACCTACAATAAATATTGCTTCAGTACTCTATTGATGAATTTTGAAACTCAATTTAATTACGAACGAGTATTTGAATGGTGATCAAAACACAGCTTTTATTAGAAACCTTGCTCAGATGTTTACGTTTGTGCTAAACCTTTGTTTAATTTTTCATGCAATTGTAAACAGTGCAAAAATCCAGAAAAATTCAGTTGCGGCCAAGTAATTTTCAGATGGTGCCACATTAGTGGGCTGTATTCGTATATCAATTCCGTCCAGTTCGTCAACAACCCACCTGCTTATAAAAATATTTACTGAGTTTTAGCATAACGCTCCGGCTCTGTGTAAATTTGATCAAACCTTTTCAATAAAAAACAGATCTGTTGTTTTCCAGGGTCAACTTGAATTGTACCTTATTTTGAACGAAACAAAATATCATCAATAGACACTCCTACTTTGACTGAATTTTGTTGATTCTGATCTGATCAATTATCGCTCAGTTCAAAAACATGGTTTTTAGCACTTTCATGCAATATATTGCGCAACAATTCGCTTTTGATTTCATTATACCTCTTTGGTAGAAAGAAACTTCGCAAAAATGTCTGGATATTTGTTTAGATTGTCTTATTCTTAAAATGTTCTTATTCATATTCCTCGTCTACTTTCTTCATAAGTTTTCCATAAAACACCCATTTCTACACACTTCGTTCAGAGCTCCAGGGCGTATGTTTTACGTTGTTGATATCACAGAAACAAATTGTGCAGCACACGGCCCCAACACTCTGGTTCTAATAGCAATTCAAAGAACGCCACCAATCGCCAATCTACAATCCTAACATTTCTTTTGAAAACATTGTGTTGTGTCCTCTGCAGCCGCACTGGTTCAGATTTTTGTAACTGAATTAGAGAAGATTCTTTGATCATCTCATTGATCGTCTTCAGTTTCTATGTCAACTGTATTTCTTACTTGAAACTTATGTTTCGTTTGCGTTGGCTTGCGTTTAATTTGCATTCTTAAGATCTACCAGGTGACGAGTTCAGCGCTTAATAAACCAAAAGACATAGAATCTAACAGGAATTATCTGTTTGAGACGTGAGAAGCAAACTCTAGAAAACTCGAATGTTGAATCACAATGTCGAAGGAAGTTGGAAACTGGTATAAAAAAGGCGTAAAGCCCTCAGAAAATTAGTAAGGTTTATGAATGAGTCGCAATGTTAACAATTGTTATCTTGCTGAATAATATGCTATTGATCATTTTTATGCGTAAGCTTCAATGCTCGTGCGATTGATTGAGGAGTCACTGGCAAAAAATTGTCTGTTGTGGGGTTTGAAATCTTGCGACCCTCGCTGTTTGAGCGAGACAAGTGACAGCGTTATTTTGTGTTTCCTTAGATTGTTAAGATGCACATAACATCATTTTCAATTGTCTATTTTCATATTCATGCTATTGCTTTTTCTGCTGGCATACACTAGATGTGCCCTTTGTAACTGGCAGCTCATGTCTTGCAGCGAATCAGTAGTCTCTGTAAGATTTAAATGGATTTTTCATTATTTAATTAATTTACTCTAAGTGACGTTTCGAGATATCTTTATGCTCAACTTTTCCAGGTTTAAAAGTTTTCCAATGCCACATCCTGCTTTTACAGAATTTCAAACGAGCTTAATGAATCCCGACTGAAGCCTTAAACAGGGGTTACGCCCTTTTGTAGTGGATGTTATAGTGTTTTTGTATTTTCATTGTAGACTGGTTAGGTATGACTTGATTTCCATTGAATGAATATAGTGCCTTTGTTCGCAAAATTATGCATCTTGTCAATAACTTTTTTATTTTGTTGATGTTGATTCTATCAGTGGGATCAGGTTGCTTGAAGGTACAGTCGTTTGTGTTCATAGTACCATCCCACCAGTCGACAATGTTTGATATCCTGTTTAATTCTTGTTCAATATATTGTTGGAGTTAATGTTAATGTCGAATGGAGGAACGAAATACAAACAGGTTTAACTAAATGAAAGGCGTTTCCATTTGCAAGGTAACTTTTAATGGGCTGTAGTATCCTGTGTTAAGCTGGAATTAGCCTTCCCAACACGTGATGCGAGAATAGTGTTTCAGTATTAAATGAGTTGAGATCATCGGTGGAAATTGGCTTTGCCATTAAGAATGCTCCTGTTTGTACAGCTGCCTTAACCATGCGTGCAGTTATCAATCTTTGCTATGTAAATGAATTTGGCTTTGCTAACGACTTTAAAAGTTGTAAATAGCAGAGAAACGGTGAACTCGAAGTGCAAAGAAGCAATATCTGCATTGTTGAACAGTTCACGAAGCGAAGAGGCTGTATCATCATCTTCTGGCCGTGTCATCATCTTCTATTTCGTTCGTTGCTATTCTGCTGGTGTCAATTTGACTATGTTAACAGATGCTCGCCTTTAAATTCTTGAAATAGAAAAAACTGGCTGTTGCAAGACAGAACGCAGGGAGACATCTAAAGCCCAGAACGTTATTTTGAGATTACCTCGTCGATATATCGTATTCACCAGAGTTGAAGAAGCAACACTTTTGATTGCCAGAAATTACTTGCTTCGTCAGTGTAGAAATATTTTGGGACTTGGGGATTTTCTAGCTGCTCACAAGCTGCACATTTTCATTCTGGATACAAGACTAGTTTTCATTGTTAAGTACCCGGCATTACTTGCTTGTCAGACGAGTTAACTTTTGTCCAAAGGCTTTTTAGCGGCTAGCAAGCCGACAGTTTTCAGCATGGATATTACATACCTGTTGCTGTCACGCTGGTATTTCTCACTCTCGAGTTGACTTTTTAAAATTTGATCGTTTTTAAATCAGCCCTACTGTTGGTCGTTCTCAGAATGCCCGTTGATTGCCGGGTTTGTCGTAGCTACTATTAATGGTTACTTGTTTTCGTTAACGTTTCCCTTTGCAGTCGCCCGTCAATATTATAGAGTAAAGATTCGTTACTTGTTTGATGGTTTTTAAACAATACGAATCCCATCGATTTTTCTTAATCTTCCCGCAAGCCAACGAGAATCGTGAGAAGGACCTGAAATGTAAATGACCTTCTTTAATATTCATACTGGAGCAGGTGTCTTTGGACTGTAGAGGTTATCGTGCCATTTCGTATTTTTGGCAATGAGAACAGGATTTGTTCAGTGTTTATCTGTGTATTGCCCTCACAAGGACACGTTGCTTGAAAGGCGTATTTCTTCAAACATCCTATCTAGAAGATCTGATTTACATACGAAAAATTGACTCTCCTAGCATAGTTGGACGCAATTGGATGTTTCTAAGGCATGATGAATGATGACAGTTAATCACTTGACTTTTTTCTGCTGGGTTCGAATCAGAGTAAGGACCTGGATTAGTGAATGAACTGGTTCTATCCATGCAAGGTTTTTCGTGCCAGGTCACTTATCTTCGTAGTGAAAATCAACCGCTTGTACTCAGTGCGGCTCTGCGTCAACGGCTCTGCGTCAACGGCTCTGCGTCAACGGCTTTGCTGTCAGTTGAAATTGGTTGACGACCTTACCTGAAATCATTTGGATTTTTCAACGGAAAAGAGATCATATTTTTCAGATGTTACCGTCAACGTTGCGGAGATCCTTATTGCATAAACCGTAAGGAAGAAAGTGATTTTGTTGTAGAGGCCCCTATAAAGAACTTCAAAATGCAGCATCAATGTGATCATGATTGGCCGCCGGAAGCCGTTGGGTACTTTACAGCGACTGCCTCGTTGATATTTTGCTTCTTTGCATTCATAGGAAATGGTTTAGTTGGCGTGCTTGTTCTGATAGACCCAATGAAGACGCTGCGCACGCCGGTTAATTACTTCATACTGAACCTGGCATTCAGCGACATGGTAGTTGGTTGTGTTACGCTGCCGATGAGCATGTATTTCCATTGTGTTGAAGCAAGGCATCTTAAAAGCGCGAGCAACAGTGTCTTCTTGCATTTAGCGTTTTTCATTTCAACTACAGCCTGCTGTTTAAGTCATATTGCCTTGAGTGTTGATCGATACATAGCGGTTCGTGTACCCATGACGTATCGGCATAACATCAGCCTTACGCGCTCTTATTTTGTTTCCATTACAATATGGATCGTATCCGGACTTGTTCCTTTGATGTACTTTAAACTAGGGTATGTCACCTATTTGATCGTGTTTGCCAACGGAGCCTTGTTGCTTACCTTGATCGTCCTCACCGCTATTTATGTTGCCGTGCAAAGGTCGCTGTATGTGCACGAAAAGGAATTGATAGCCGATCGTGGCAGCGCACCTTCCGAACGCAGGGTCTCGGTGTCGTTGGAACTACGCCAGAAGCGTGTAACGAGAGTTTTTTTAACTGTCATCATGGTTTTCGTGGTATGTACCACACCAGCAGTTGTATTTATATACTTGATTTACTTTTGTGCATCATGTCCTTGTTTGTCAGTACATGTACTTAGGGACCTGCAGCTTTTATTCGTACTCTCCACCTCAGCAATGAATCCATTCATCTGCACACTTCGACTGCCAACGTTCCGCATGTCGCTTTGTAAGCTTGCATCCCGTGTTTCTCATTTCTGGAGATTTCTCACCGGTCGTAGGCAAGGTACGGACTCTCCAGATACGAGCGATGGCGAATTGGCGCCGCCACAGTACGCGAGGGCACGACAAAATGGAATGACCTGTGCGGTAATTTACACAGGCGACACGAGACTGAGCGTGCTACGTGAGAAGAGGCCATCCTCAAATTCCACATCGGTCCTGGAACTTCATGTCTTGTAAATTTGGGTTAAAATCTTTGTATAACATTTCATGTAAAGTTTCATATCTGTAAAATCATCTGAAGTGGGTTTAAACACTTGTTTGTGTTTCTAACTGATTTACACAAACAGCTAACAAAATTAAAAAATTGAATAAAAGAGTTAAAGTACAGTTTTACCTTATTTAACTGACTTTCTTTGTAAGAAGACAGAGTGCTCTGTAAGAGCTTGATTTTGCTTTGAATGACTACTAATCTTTTAATTTTTACTTATTTGTAAATAGTTTACAAGTGGGATAGTTGCTCCCCATTCACCCGAATTGTTGACGAGTCTCGAGAAAGAAGATTAAGTTTGATTTACAATTTCTATAGAGATCGCGGAGATCGCCAGTGCACGGTTGATAGTCCTATTTATTTCTTTGCTTGCATTTTTTACAGAATATCTATTGTAGGGGATATAAGATGAAATTGAAGATAAATTTGTCCTTTTCTATTTCCTTTTCACTTTATATTACCTCGATGCCTTCGTCCAAAATATTGTGCAAAGACATCTGAAAGCTAAACTCAGCAGTTGATAAACCCGTCCTAACACGAAGCTATTTGCTTCTTAATCACTCGCTCTGTTTTTATATTAGAGTTGCAATCCACTAGAAGTGTGTTATATGTAAATCAAAACCCTTATCCAACCAACATTAGATTTATCATTTTTTGAACCTTTCGTTTATCATTTGTCAGTTTCCTACACTGTTAAAAATTCACATTCCAACTTATCAGTAATTTGCTAAACATGTCAAATAAACAGTTAAATTTCTTGATGATAGGCACAGCCTGCGCTTATGTCGGCTGTACATCGAGCAACTCAAACATGGATGCTTCTAATTGAACCCAAGTGTCGACGATTTCAGGGGCGTCGTGGCCGGGGGGGAGGCAGGGGGGCCTCTGCTCTCAAAATTTGATGGATTTTTGGAAAAATCACTATTTTGCCGGAAAATTCTCAAACTTGAGCTGTGGGTGATTCTCAAACTCTTACCAACATAAATTACTTGGACTAAAGTACTTGCCGTAAATTCGAGAGGCAATTCACTTTTGTAAAAAACATACTAGATTTCCACAAAACAAAATGATTTCTCAGGATTTACAGATTCCTACCATAGAGTGATTTGCTGTTCTGATTTTGTCAGTTAAAATCCGAAACTTCAAGAGCCAAAATTTGGTTATCCGAAACTTTAAGAGCCAAAGTATGAAGAAACAGAGACAAGATAAAAGTGCATTTTAAGTTTCTTCCCAGCTAAGGCAGAAGTTATGAGTTTTTCTGCCTCACCCCCCTTTACACTTACATGAAATGCTTCTATTTCAAATAAATCAAAGAAATTTTGTCTGAAAGTTTTTCTTTCTGGCCCCCTCTAGAATTCATTTGCCACGACGCCCCTGGGGGATTTTGTTACTATACATCATTGCAGATGCTTTGCTTTGTAACATCAGACAGGATATAAGTTCAAAACTCGAAAATATTCTCATCTGTTCACAGTTCTCGCCTACTCTTTCTTTTTTAGACGAAGATATTTATGCCGTGTACAGCTGTTGCAACTATTATTGTGAAATATATCTTTTATCAAGTTTTGAACTTTCATGTCTTGAATTTTTAATGGAAATTAATTGAGCTAACATTACTGACTAAACTCTCTTAAAAAATCCACTGAAAACCTCGATCAAAGTCGTTGGGTATAGCTAGGATACGTTGCGCTGGAATAGCATGGAACACGACAGTGCAACTAGAATTTTCTCCTGTCTGTTTGATGTCATGCGTTTAAAGGCTTTTTTATTTTGAGTTCAACCAGCTTGTTTTGCAAGCGCGTTATTTATACACTTTTCTAAATAGGTTCACATATACCTTTGCATTTCCTCGCATATACCATTGCATACCCTCGGGGGTCTCCCGAGGATATAATGTAGGTCTTTTCTTGGGTATTATTGAGTTTATTGATAAGGATTTCAAAAAAAGTGGGTTCATATACATATCGTTAAATTCATCGAACGCTTGTCATTGCAAAAAATAAAAGCTATAAGAATGTTAGAAGATTTCTGTGATGTACAAGAAAATATAACGAAAATTACTGTTATGCCTATCTGTGCTTAAGTGTTCGATGCCTTGCACGCTTAGGTACGTATAGATAAGAAAGGCGTTAAGTTGCAACTCCGACTTTCACGTTTAATGCGATCATCAGGCAACATAAGAAAGGGTATATCATTATAAATGATAATTGTGATATGGCCATCTTTTTGCTGTAGCTCTTCAATCTAACTGCGCAAAAATCCACGATTAATTTTCTTGAACAACCCTTGCGGATAGGAACCAGTATAATACAGCACGGTGTAACCGTCTATTTTACGTTCCTGTGTATTTTTCTGTTCTAATGAAGAAAATTATAAGTTTATCCATTTCTTTGATATGACTCAGCAGTTTTTCTTTTTCGTTTTTGCAATGGCTTTTCTTTTCAACTAGTGGCTTTTGTCAGTACATAACTGTAGAGAGAAAATTCTTTCCCCACTTTAGCTTTCAAAACTCTGAAATGAGATTCGAGCAGGAAAAGCAGGAACGCCGGGTGCCCTAGATTGGTTACTATATTCTCCTCTAAAGTTCATAGATTTGTCTATTATCAGCATCAGACTGTTAGCTTTTGAGCAAAAACCTTTTTTCAAAACCAGGCAAGATTGAAAATAAAAGTTTTTCTGACATGTTTTCATGCGAAGATTGGCAAAAGGCATATTTTATAGGGCTAGCCAGATAGCTTGGTCTAGTCAAATCATTCCACGCAAAAACAAAATTATCTCTCCGAATATCTTCCATTGTGAAGAATTCTCCCCAAAGTCCAGAAAACTTCTTAACCTTCCTCCGGTTGAAATTTTTCCCTGTCAAAACCTTCCTCTAATTTTTCAGGCAATCAGCGTGGATAGGAGTAGCTAAGGAGTAGCTAGGGCATGGCTAGAAAGTGGCAGAAGTTATAAATAGAGACAACACTATGTGTTTGGGTCGAGTGTAATTATCGCATAGAAAATAATTATGCTAGAATAACATTCAAAACATCACCGCTCAGGAATAATATTTCTTTATAAATGTTGATCAATAAAATCCATATAAACATGATCCATGGAACATAATCTCTTTTCAGACGTGAAACTGCAGTTGATTCTGGCTTGTTTTGTGGTGTAATAAAATACCAGTTTCTTTCACCACCAAAATGCCTATCCAGAGCTGATTTTAAGAGGTCATTGGCGCTATTAATTTTGTCCACCCTGCACCCCCCCCCTCCCCCAGAACCTAGTGGCTCACTTTCCAATTCCTCCTCCGGTCAATGATCGTGTGACCGGAATGTTTTCTGGACTCTGATTCTCCCATAAATTGTCCTTAGAAATTGTATCAAATATATATCTAAATATAATTAGCCCTTGTGGAAAGAATTTTCCTCCTGTCAGCATTTGCCTTGTGATTATATATCTATGGTTAAAATGGCTCTGATGAAGGCTTGAAGCCGAAACATAAGAAACTAAAAGTGCCTAGGCTACGGTGAGATCTCCAGTGTTGGCTTCGGAGATTCATCGCTCATTTCATTGGGCCGTTTGGCTCAGTGGAATGAGCGGGGGTTTTTGAAGCAGCAAACTGGAGTTCGATTCAACCAAGAGTGTGGAAAGAATTTTCCTCCTGTCAGCATTTGCCTTATGATTATATATCTAAATATATATAAATATATGTGTAACTATCTAAATATCTTTGTGTGTATATCTAAATGTATATATTAAATATTAATGTGTTCTTGATTGCCGTTTGATTTGTTATGTATTCACAGTAGAAAAAATGTCCCTGGTGCAATGTGTAATCTCGCAGAACATTATAGTTCACATTAACCTCATACTTGCTTCTGATTGGATGGTGTGGTGGTTATAAACTCCAGTTAGTTATGATGGAATGCACGTCATTATTGATATAGAAGATCTTAAAGGCCGGTTTCCACTTTATTCGCTCTGGTCGCGCGACTGAGCGAATGCAAATTTTGGCATGCGCAAATTGACTTCCTCATTCGCTTCGAATGCGCGATTATTCGCTGAGTACTTCAACTCAGTTGAACTACTGGGCGACTGGTCGCGTTCGCCGTTGGTGAATTGAACATTATACCTTAAACCTTTTTGATATTGTATCATATATTTTTATTTCATACTAACTCTTTATAAATAGTTGGCCTTAATTAGCTTCTTTATAGCTATCAGCCGTTCATTTAGTACGCCAACTTTAAACAAATTATTTATAATTATTATTATTATTATTATATTATTCGATTTCGCCAAGTCGCGCGACCAGAGCGAATCAAGTGGAAACCGGCCTTTACGGTGTATCGAGTCTGTTCTCTCTTGATTTTTCACACTTATTATATCAATGAAAAAAAAATTATAGTTGATGGGGAACAGCTCACCTTCAGTTCTGAATATCATGTAAACTGTTTCCACGCATCCTAGATGTCCAGGATACCCTCCATGTAATGTCTTATATATACACTTGTAATTTCTTATTGCCTTTATAAATGCATCTTTCTTCATCTTAAGGTTGTTGGTTTGCTTCTTTCTTCATTACTGGTGCTTTCTAAAGTTTAACTCCGTCTTTCTCCGTACATAGTTTTGCCGCTGAAATTGTTTTTGAACAACCCATGTTAGGCAATTGTGTCACTGCTGCACTTTCTGCTTCACTCTCACCTTTGTTCTATGCGCAGAATTGTTTATCACCTCTACATTTTCCGCTTCGTGAAATTTCCGCGAGCATGCGTACCGTCAAAGAGCGCGCGCAGCGTCATGTTATCTGTGTTGCACGTGCTCCTAGACCCCATGAGACCGGAGGCTCAAATTTGAAGATTATAGGCTGTTCTTCTCCCAAACAAGTATTGTTCCATAGTTTCGTATCAGTACATCAAAAACATTTTCCACTAAGGGACAATTGGTGTAATTTTAAGAAGTGTGGTTAAAAATTCTGCTTCCGTTGAAATCGCTATAGGGCTTAACATTTACGCGTTCAGTTGCTGGGGTCAATTTTTTAAAAACAAATTTTCTACTTGATTGATTGGTTAAGACCAAACTACTTTTACCTTTGTTGGTTAAGACCAAACTACTTTTACCTTTATTGGTTAAGACCAAACTACTTTTACCTTTATTGGTTAAGACCAAACTACTTTTGCCTTGATTGGTTAAGACCAAGCTACAATCGTTTCAAAGAATATGATATTTGTACGGACACACTTTTTTAACATTAAATTGTACGCGAATTATAAGCAAACTTGGCCATTGTACGTAACACGTAACATGTTTTTACTTTTCATCTCCAGGTGCAGTAAGTAAAACGCTGAAGGCAGTCGAGACAAAAATTAGTTCAAACTGCAGTGAAAGTATTCAGAAACAAGATAATCAAAATGAAGTTAGTAAAGAACCGCCTGGATCGCATGAATCATCTCTGCTAACAAATCGATGTGTCGCTCAGAAATCTCAGGAACATTTTTTAAAACCAATAACTTCGACCTTGCCTAACCATGTCCGGTTGAAAGGCACCGTTGAAAATGATTTATCGCCTTCAACGCCGAACAACTGTATCGAAAGTAACTGCAAAGACTGCTGCAAGCGACAAAGCGATGTTACTTGCGGTAGTGTAAATGACAATGCAAGCAATGCTTGTGACCGGAAAGACTCGTCGTTGTTAAATCATCATGATAGCAATAAAATAGACAATGAAAGCGAAGTTACTAGAAATTGTCATCGGATCGTCAGGCAGGAGGAGACAGAGCCGATATCTGGTACTGGGCGTAACGAAACTGAGTCTCGGCAAGCTGTACCAAGACTTGCTATTAAGCGAGAAATTGAGACGCAAAGAACTTCAGAAGCAAATAATGATGAGAATGATTTAATTTGTATAAATAAAACTGATGAAGAAATCGACAGAGGAAATTGTGGTTCAAAATACTCGGCACAAGGGCTGCTTACTGACGAAACAAAGATCACGACAATCAGAACTATTATAAGTAATAAGCAAGAAATTGGTGAAAATAGCGACAGTAATTGTGACTTGCAAACAAGAGAAGAAGTAAACACAAGTAAAGCTGATGTCATGGTGCAAGATTCGGAATTGCACTTTGATTGTTCTAAAGCCAGCAGCCCTATGATTGGTAGTGTTGTTGACAAGAAACTAATTGTGCACGAGGCAATCGAAAAAGTGGAAATAGATAAAAAAAGTTACGTGAAAGAAGAACTTGATGATGACTCAGTATGCGAGAGAAAACTGCCTGATAGTGAATCTTTGTGTTCCAACAGTCACATTTCTAACGAAAATCGTGCGAAGGCAAGTGCTTGGGAAAATCCAATTGAAGCCGAGACTATGGACAGTGATATAATCCCTAAAGATGAAGCCACTAAAATCTGTGATGCTTTGTTACATGCTTTGTCTCCTGCCGATGTTGACTCAGAGCCAGAGGAAAAATATGTTGTTTCGATAAAATTAGAAAATTTGAATAAGAAGACGTATAGAAAACGGGTTTGCCGCTCATCAACAAGACTGCTAACAATGTTAAGTAAAGAGAGGCTTACTAATGTATGCCCCAAAGTAGAGGAAAAACCAGACTACATGTCCGAATGTAGCGAGAAAGAACTTGAGCCCATTGCAGAAACTGAGAAGACAACAACACACAGAGGAAGAAAGTGCAGCAAATACCAGTCGTTACCGAAGCGAACAACGCGTCATAGCAAATCTTCGAACCCCACTGATGTACCTGAAAAGCTCATTGTATCGATTAATTTAGAGAATATTGATTCCTATTGTGAAGATGAGCAACAAACCGACAAACCTGTATGTGCTCTTTCGACCTACACTTACAGTGAAGGCTGGATGATACAAAATGAAGTCGTGGAAACGCACGGGAAAATGACCTTTTGTGTTGATGACATCTATGTTGACAAGGAAGCCTTTGGAGTAATAAAGTATCGAAGTCTCGGAGATAATGGTGAAGTCAAGGAGAAAGTTGAAATTCTTGCTTCCAAAACAGCGCCTCCTAACTACATATGGCCTCCAAATGAATCAGGGATTGATGGAAAGGAGGCTCCGTTTGCACCTTGTAGTAATATCGAGGCAGTAAAAGACAGCACTGAAGATAACGATAAAAGTGTCAAAAATGAGGAATTGGAATTGACTTGCTATGATCGTGTTGTTGAAGTGGCTGAGGAAACAAAAGACTGTGAAATTGAAAAGGAAACTAAGCAAGAAAATTCTATCGGTGATGTGGCTGAGTCTCAAAATTGTGAATTTGATGTTTCTGAGGGTATTTGCAAAGAAGAAAGCGAGGTCTGCCCTGAAGTTGAGAAATTAGACTCAACAATGGCCACGAATGTTGATACTGAGACAGAGTCTGTGCCCCAGGAAGTAACCCAGGAGGAGCCCCAGGAAGTAACCCAGGAAGAGCCCCTGAAAGAGCCCCTGAAAGAGCCCGATGAAGTAACCCAGGAAGAGGCCTTGATGCAAACCCAGCTGCAATGTGAACCTGAACCCCAGCCCCAGCCAACTTCAAGACAAGTTAAAATCAGGAAAAAGAGAGGGAAAACACATAATAAGATTGATGTACTGGAAGACCAAACATTTTTGCAACGAAGAACGAGGAGCCAGTCAGCTAAAGTAAGCGTATCAGACGACAATGGAAAAGACGAAATTGTCAATGAAAATGTAAAGGAAGTGGATGATTCGTCTGACTTGACCTGTACGGATAAATCACTTTGCTCTGATAGCGTTGTTTCAGAAAAAATGACGACCAAAAATAGCATTTGTGAGCTCGAAACGCAACTACCAGAGGAAAGGCAGACCTACGCTGGTAATAAAGAGCCTGGATCGTGTGATGAGAACATGAATGAAACAAAGATTCTTGCTAAAGATGTAGAAGTACACATTGCTGACGTTTTAAAAGGTTGCACGAACATCAGTCTAATGAAAGCTGAAAACAACGAGTCAGATGCAAAAGATAGGGATGTTGCCGTAGCGTGTAAAAAGGGTGTCGATGCAAAAAAGCGAAGGGGAGGGAAAAGTAAGAAAACAAGGGCTCAACAAAACGGAGATGAAGGAAATGCAAACATAAAGAGAAAAGTACTAAGGCCAAGAAGAGCTGCCAGTCGACTTTTGAGGGAAATTACTGAGGGAGTGCAAGCAGAATCAGCTAATGCAGTGAATGATATTGAAAAGGTGGGATTAGCGAATTCAGAGTCGAGTTTAGCCGAAAGTCCAGAGGCCTGTTTGAGTCAAGTGTCCGTAGAAGACTTGCAGATGTCGGCTCAGGTTGATCTGAGTACATTGGTTGATAAATCCAAGGAAAGTACTACAGGTCTGTCCAGCTCCAAAGCAGAGTCAGAGGATATGAACAAAGACAAAGAGGAATTCGTGAAACTTACGGAAGTCTCTCCACAATTAGACGAAACATCAATTGTAGAAGCTGGCCAGCCAAATGAGAAGGAGAACATGGAGTCAATCGAACAACGGGAAAATGAATTTGAAACGACTCTAGATAACAAGCAATCTTTGGAAGCCGTGGAGAAAGATGTAATGGAAGATGAGAGCCTTTCTTTAGTTTTGAATGTTGGTGAAAAAGAGACATGTACAATAACGATCGATGATAAGGTAGCTGACAAAGAAGATAACTTGAAAAAAGACTCCAAAATTGATAGTGAGACCGAAGAGAATTGTACTTCTATTGGACTTGATATAGATGCTGATAGAGTTGATGGAAAGACAGATTTGGGACCATTTCCTGAACATTCAGTCCCTAGTTATAACGAAGATCTGGAACTTAATGAAGAGACAAGGCCTAGAGTCAGCACGTCAATTATGAGCTCCATTGTTACGTCGCTGAGTAATGATTTATTTGACATGAACAGTTGTGGCTTGGAATTTACTTTACCAGGCATGTCAAAGGATGTCCTCGTCAAGAGGGACTGTTTGCATGGGGGTATTGTAAGAACAAATGAAATTGAAGACTGCTTGCGTTTGCCACCGGCTGATGCATGTTCAAGTGGAGATGAAATGAATGAAATTTGCCAGCAAGAGGATTTAGGTTGTGAAAATGGAAGAATTAATTGTGAGATGCAATGCAGACAGCGGCTTGTGCAAGGCGATCCACGACTAGACTGTCTTTCTCCGTATGGCGATACCTCAAAGTTTCTTATTATGGACAATGATGAAACCAATCAATGCGAGTCCGATTTTGGCAATGTTGATCGCAGAATTGATAAATTTGAAGAAAAGGATACGTTTTTCAGCGAAAATGGCACTGGTTCGCCTTTTGACGATGATGAGGAGACAGAGGTAGATTTTAAGCCAGAAAACGAAAGACAGACGGATAAATGGGATCAGGTCATTTATAATGATGATAGGCCGTCTCATGCCTGTTTAATTGATAAGTCACAACTTGACCCTTTCATTAACGGAGATGAAATTGATTCCAGTGGTGAAAATCCCCGTGAAACGTTGCTTTCTGATGTTGAGGATTTCTCTGCTAATGATGTGTCCGATGCTCAATCACAAAACAGTTGTGATACTAAATATGACTTGCCAAGTGGTCAGTTCGAGAGTGTTGCTATGCCAACTGAGAATTTCGCGTGCTCTGAAGAACTGAAGGAACTTCCACATGAAAACGTGTCATATGCGAAGGAGGCCAGTGAAGGCTACAGCAGCGGAAGTTCAAGCGAAGATGAAGAAGATGAGGATGACAGTGACAGCTCTGAATCCGATACAGACAGCAGCAGCAGCAGCAGTAGCCGGAGTGATGACGATGATGATGATGATGACACAGACGAGGAGTCAGAGACAAGTGACAGTGAATCGGATATCAATGAAGAGTTAAAGAATGGTTCTTCATCTGCTGAAGAGGGGAAAAGCGATCTGTCTAGGTTAGAGGAAGATTATGAAAAAGATGCATTTGTACCCATAAAAATTGATGAGATCATGTTTGAGGAAGGAGAAATTTTGCCAATAGAGCGCAAGGAATGTAGAGAGTTTTTCATGGGAAAGCTTTCAAAGACTCCAGAAAAGTATCTTCAAATCAGAAAATTCATCATAAAGGAATGGAGTAAGATCAGACCTGCTTACCTGACGAAGAATTCAATCCGAAGTAAGGTTGACCCAACGGATGCCAATGCAGTTGGGAGAGTTTTTATGTTTCTTGAAAATTGTGGTGCTATCAACGTTGGTTGCTCGATAAAGAATAAATGGGTAGAACGAATGGAGAGGCGCAGAAGCAAGTATTTTAATGCAAAACGTGCAGAGAATTCAGAAATTCCAACTGGGGAACAGAAACGGAAAAGAGGAAGACCTTCCCAGAAAGACAGTATTCTCCCGAAGACTACCAATCATATCCAGGCAGATGAAGAGACATTTTTAGACTTTAATACGATTACTGAAGAAGAGAAGAAAGCCAATCCGCAATTTTTTAATGGAAATAAAAATAAATCTCCTGAAAAATATCTTAAAATGAGAAATTCTATAATATACTGTTGGCTGGACTCGAAGCCTGCGTACCTAACCAAACAGGCAGCACGAATGGCTATGTCCTGGTATTGTGGAGATGTGAATGCTATTAGCCGTGTACACGATTACCTCGAGCAAATCGGAGCAATCAATTTTGGGTGTGCCCAGGAGCCCAGGAGAGGAAGGCCGAGTCGCGCACGAATGAACCAAGAGCGATGTGTGACGGTTCCAAAAGACAAAGATGCTGAAAGGGATGGGTCGGTGGGCACAAAAGCTGCAAGAATGAAATCTGCACAGAAGAAATTAGAAGATATATCAAGGGAAGTAGAGCTTGAAATGGGCAAGCCAGTCGCACCGTGCAGTATCGAAGACGCATTAATTCCATTTGATAATTATAGCAGAGGAGCCAAAAGATCCACTGATGATATACTGAGCATAGATGAGGGTGATTTGTTAAAGCCAAGGTCAAAACGAGGCAGAAAACCGAAAATACGACAATGCGAACCGGATTCTACAGTTCACGATGAGAATTTGTTGAGTGAAAAGGAACTGATCCGTGTGCCACCAAGAAATGGTTTAATACCTGTAAAAGATTTGATATCAGATCGTGAATCCGGTCCTGCTTCAGACAAAAGCTCGATTGGTGACTCTGGTTTTGATTCAGTGTCCGAAATAAGTCCACTTCTGGAATCCGATATCGGTCTAAAAGTTAACGGACCTTCGCAGTATTCAACCGTAGCAAATTCAGAGGACGACAATGATGAGCAGATTTATCCGATCCCAACAGAAGAACGGATATTGGATTTGAGTGTCATTACAGAGGAAGAAAAGCTTGGATGCCCGGAATTTTTTATTGGCAGCAAAGTAAAACCACCAGAAAAGTATGTGAAAATACGAGACTCGATCTTGAAATCTTGGTATGATAGAAAACCGTTTTACTTAAACAAGCACAATGCTCGCTGCGATATGCCTTGGTATACTGGTGACATAAATTCAATCGGAAGGGTACACGCGTATTTGGAAAGGGTTGGTGCAATCAACTATGGTGCTGTGCAAAGGCCTAAGCGAAATGGGAAAACGAACGTTTGCAGGAAGCGAAAATTAACTGACTCGCCAAGGTATGATTTTCCATCTCCCGAAACTGAAGACGATGATGCAGTTGCTGAAAGACTATTGAATGATGACATGTTCAACAACGATTTGATAACGGCTGACGAGAGAGAAGCATTCAAAAGATTTCTAACTGAAGGTAACGGTGTGGACACGTCTCCAAGTAACTACTCGAAGTTCAGGGATCTGATTTCTGATATGTGGGCGAAATGCAAACAAAAGTATCTAACAAAATCGGACGTAGAAAGAAGATATACTGATGATGGTGAGGACACGAATTCTGATACTGGAGATGACTCGTATATAGACAATAGAACTATCATAAATGGTACTTATCCTCAAGGTGGCAAGAATGGTGTTTGGGACATGACAAAGACATTCAGTCTCGGACTTAGGCCAAGGAAACGCTGGAAGATGGACATCAACCAAGATTGGATTGACAGGACAGAGTCAGAAGGCTTTACTATCAAGGTAAGACGATTTGCTATGTTGAACAATGCAATATCATTCAAAACTTTTCTCTAGTTTTTTTTGCATGACTAAATGTGCAGAGATTCTATTACTCTAAAACGCAATTGACGTACAATGTATTTCTTCAACGGAACCATCAGTCATGTAAGAGTTATCTGAGAGTATCTACATAGGTTTTGTGAAATTAAGCATGAGGTCCACTAAGCAAAGATGTTAGGTTTTGAACTTGAATGGGAATTAAACTACCTCAATGTAGATAGAAGGTATCAGCTCTCACTAGAAAAAAACTCTTCAAAGTGGGCAATGCACCTCGTATTTAAATGAAATATTTGCAAATTTTCAATTTGAAAATGACTTTGAAAAAATCAAATATTTTTAGAAATACAAAAGCATTTGCCTGAAACTCATTGTTTGCAAATTCCAAGTAGAGGTACTCAAAGAGGAGGTAGATGATTTCTACACATAAAGATCAAACTTAGATTGTCAGAGGAAAGGCTTTAGTATGCTATAAAATGAGCCTTTTGTATAGGGACATCAGCGGTGGAGATCAAGCTTTTGTTTGTATAAATAGGAAGACAACAAGCCTGTTGTTTTTAACACGGTCACTAGGGCTGGAGGGGCCATTACCCCCTAGTTAGTACGCTAAAAAAGGCTTTTTAAAATGCTTTCCTTTTCACAGCCGTTTTCAGATATTTTTTCACTGAAAAATTGTTTGCAGATTGAAAATTGCTTGCCAGCAAGCTTTAGTTATTTTCCAAAAAATGATTTATAATTAGTGAGTGAAATGTTTAAGTATGAACTGTCAACAAATAGAGATTAATAATTGTTGAATGGTTCTACTACGGAATCAGTGGCCATCCGTAAACGACTTTCTATTTTTCTCTAGCATCTTTCTCCCGACGAAGAGCGGATGGAATCACGCGCAAGACCTTTGAGTTTTGCAAATAAGCTCAAGAAATCTTTGCCAGAATCTGATCCTTACAAGCTGGTACCATGCAGATTTTTCCCTTCAGAAAATGCGCAACCATTCACTGTTACCATATGCCTGAAAGCCTTACTTGTAATGGATTTTCACTCACATCTTTCATCTTCGGAAGTCATTGGCCTAGTCGGTGGCAAATACTATCATGCCAGCAGAAAGCTCGAGGTTTGTTCCCAGTCTAAGAATCTTTTCGCTCTGTTTACTGCCTCAATTTTATGGCCAAACACGTTTGCTAGAATTATAACTTTAGTACGTGTCTAGTCTGAAACATCTGTATATTATGCTATTTTTATTCAACGTTTTCACACATTCCGCTCTTCCCACCGTCTAACATTGTCGATACACGTGTTTGTATCGGACACGCTATATTTCGGGAGCAGCCTGAAGTTTTAACAGAGGAGAAAAGGGGGAAAACTGCTTTCAAATTTTTCCAATCTTCGTTCTATGTTTTGCTAACTTTGCAACCTCAATTCAAATTTACTTTCTTCCTTTTTGAACAATTGAGCTTCTATTTGTTTTCAATCTTGCCATCTAAATTGTAATTAACGAGGAATTTCACCCTTGAAATCAACCAGACAGATCGATATTTTCTTAGCAAAGAGGTATCGAGCTATCCTTTGTTTTTATAAAACCAAATGCCAAAGAATTGTTAATAATTAGCCCATTATTGAGATCTTGGTGACAGTGACAAAAATTGGTTTTGTAATTGATGTTTTTAAACATCTCTTGCGTTGTGGTTGTTTTCTTATTAAATTCTCTACTTATCTGACGAATTGGCCTCAAGCAAAGGAGACCCCTTTCCCGTTACTTATTTACGTGTGCCTTTAACCGGTCTGCGGTAAAACCTTTCAAAGTAAACAGAGCAGCTCCAAACATCGTTTGAACGAAGCTGTTCTGGCCATCATTTTGGGTTCGTTCGGGTCTTTTCCTCTTAGCCAAGTCTTAAGATTTGCTAAAAGAGAGTTGGCCTGATTGCCTAGATATCTGTCGCTGCATAGATTTTGCTTTTTATATTAATGTGAATGAAACAGTTATGAACTGTGTGCCTTATTTTGATGCTTGGTTGAATTGCCTTTCAGATCATGCGTGTGTCTCCATGCAGCAACGTTGGCACAAATCTTCAGTGTGAAATGGACCCTGTGTCCCAGGCAAAGGCATCAAGTGACCTAGCGCAACATGGTTTGGACGTAGTCGGCTGGTACCATTCCCATCCTACATTTGCACCAACTCCTTCTCTAAGGGACATTGACACCCAGTCTACGTTCCAGGTAAAACTGCTTTTTTAGAATTGTGTTATAGTGAAAATTTCGGTATCCTGCCCAATTGACGGGATATGGGTGGTCAGAAAAGGCAGGGCAAAATGATAGTAGGTCATTGATGAATTTAAGCGCAAAAACACGTTTCATTGTAAATTGGGACCTTCATTTTATTTCGGTTCTTTGAGTCGATCGAATTCGACTGAAACATATTCGTCTGTAAACAATCTTTTGGTGGTACAAAACTTGAAAATGGCTTTGAAAAAAGCGTAGAGTTTTCGATCTATGTTCTGACATTTTAAACTCTGAAGAGTGTCAGACGAAAAGCTTTAATTTACTCAAATGTTTGCTTTTTTCAGAGCCATTTTCATATTTTTCTGTATGCCATCTTTGTAAAGGCTACCAATTATGCTGATCCAAGAAATGAATAGTTGGCTTTGTAATGTAATCATAACACTGATTCATGGTTTTATAGGAATGGTTCTCGCGAGCTGGTGCTCCGTTTGTTGGGATTATCATAAGTCCCTACAACATGACAAGCAACGAAGTGCCTCATAAGTCACAGATCACTTGTCTTACCATCAGCGACCAATGGGATGAAAGCAGATCATATCGTATCCCGTATATGTTTAAATTCAAAACAGAAGACCTTGATAAATCCGATTCATTCGATGACACGAGGGAGCAATTAAAAGAGACAATGCAGACTGTGGAAGGATGTAAACAGTAAGTTGTTCGCTACTATTACTTCTGATATTTATCAAAATATTGATATTAATCAATATTCTAGCATGACGAAGGAGCAGGCTTGCTGATTTGCAGCTAAATCCAGCGCCTTGTCATCGTCTTTTTGTGCATGTGCTGTACGATGATCTGTAGTTAAAGATTCAGTTAGTATGTTTTGTCGTTCTAATGAAAGATATAGCGATATGTGGGGCGCTAATGTTCATGTAACCACCGCACAAAATGTTCATATTTGCACCCCTGAGTGACACTCCTACTCCCTCATTTGTCAATCAAATGTGAACTCCGAAATTACAGCTGACTTTGCATCTATCATTTTTATCAACGCCTATTACTTTCTGTATACAGGTATTTATGTCAAGGAAGACTGGGCAATACTCCACCTGGGCTCCTTCTTTTGAAATCCTTTGAAGCAAAACTAAACAGGAAAACATCAAAAAAGGATGAAGTTCTATCTCAAGTGAGAGATCTCATTGGAATTTAAATTGTTGATAAATTTGAACCCTGTATTATGTTAGAATAGATTCGATATTGAATCGCAAATTTTTAATGCTGAGCTTAACTCCAGAATCAGCACTTTAATAAAATTGGAGATTACTTTGCATAAAATGTTATTTGTGTCTTTAGGTAGTATTTTTGTTAGGTAACAGGTATATATTGTCTCTATTATAGAATATTTAGCGTAACTGGTAATACTTACCATTTCCCTCACTCCATGAATGTATCTCTTATGCTAAGATGCTCGTAGATATTGAATAATCAATTGATTTGGCCATCCGCCAAGTTTAGCAAGGGTTTTTCTAATGAGTTTTTGATTCCAATATTTAAAAAATATTTACTTTGACAACCCATTCTGAGCCAAGCATAATAGCAATATGAACCAGATATTTCTTGAACGGCTTGAATAACTGCCTCTAGTACTCAAGTGCTAAAATATTACCCACTAACAGTGGTGTTCAAATTACATATTAAAGGACCAATTATTTGTTGCTATTGGGTTTAAAATTCTTTGGTGGGTGCGCCATCAGTAATTGAGAACGAGCCAAAGAGTAGAAATGTTCTGTGTAGGAGCATTTGCTAAGAAAAATTTTTCGTCAAAAATTATTAAGATTTTTTTCTAAGCTTTTTGAATCTTGAATTTTCGGATGAAATGAAAATAAAGTTTACCTAATATATAGTTATCTTGGGTTTAGAAATAAAGACAGAGAAGCAATGACTCTATTGTGAATATGCTTATGAGTACTAATGCGTAACATTGTATTTGCACAAAGAATTTTCTAAACATTAAGAGACATATTTTTTTGCCTGATTTTATGCAAAGTGGATGTGCATTGGTCCACAGCTTTTAACCAAAAAAGGATATAAAGATAACTAACTCTTCAGTGCAAGACTCTAACCATTCTCTCATTAATATTGCTTCGTTTGAAGCTTATTTTTTCAAGGTAATACAATCGGTAGCAAACGTTAGTTTGAAGTTCAAAGATGACTCGAATTGAAAGTTATACATAAGTAGCTGATTTAAATGAGAGCTTACACCACTATGAACCGTCGATGTACTTTAAAGTCAACTTAAAGCAAATTGAAAAGCCCTGCAAGCTAGTGAGCAGGATTCAATGGCGGATACCTCATGGAAAATATCGTCCAGTGTCTTACTCTGCTCAGAGCAGATCTTAATTGTCCTTAATGTATCGGTTTAACATCTACAGTGATATTTCTATGACTTAACCGAGTATTGCAAAGCGTTTCCGTAGGTTATAACCAGTAAATTTTGTATATAATAAGAATATTGTGTTTATTTAATGAATGACATTTTGGGACCACTTGCTGCTGTAGCTGTCTGGACGTTTCGCTTCTCTGGCGATTCTTTGATTCTCTTATTAACGTTTCTATCAATGATTATGCGCTTCCTGAAGTGGAAGAAGGCCAGGTCACTTTTGCTCTGAGCAATTTATGCGTAGGTAGAATGCACAGGGAGTCCAAACGTGAGGGAGGGGGTTGTTAGTACGTGTAACAGGATGGCCATGGGCTCCCCCATTACTTTGCATCTTTAATTTGCCCTTCCCACTCTCCCTACATTCCAACTTGCGGTGGAGCCCCTCAAACGACTGCACCAATCAATGCAATCAACCGAGGCTAGCTATGTTACACTAGACTCATCCAAAGAAGACTTCCAATTAAGAGTTCTCTGCCGCCAGTTCTGTTCTTTCGAGAATTTCTGACGACGCCACTAGGCTTTTCAGAATTTTAGACAAACTTCAAGCCACAGAAAAGTCTCCGGAGAATTTGATCCTGAATTGTCCGTTTGAAAGTTGGCAAATGTAGACCCCACCCCAACCACCCCCTGCCTTCTTATGTCCTTTTTGTCTGCAGTTAGTATATTGTCCACATTTAAATGTTCTTGGTCACAAAATTCAATTTGCTGTGAAGGAAGAGTTTCATAAACTTCAAGCTAAGATTTCATACCTCTTTTGAGCCAGATGCGAACTATTTTGAAACCATTTTGTGACTGGACCTGAAATCTCGTCCTCTTACCCTTCAAAAGTAGTCATGAATTTGACAGAATATGAAAGTATCCTGTCAATGCTGGTGGGTTTGAGGGTCATTCATCAAGTGTTCTCAGGTTGACAATCACTGGGCGTCATAATATGAAAACGATGCTCGAAGTCAGAAAACAAGACATTGGATTAATTTTCTTTATTTTATGAACAAAACATAATACATTTAATTGATACACAGTTGATACACAGAGTATCCAATTTTTCCTTTTTCGAAAAAACCATATCTAGCTACTTCGAGGGATCTGGTGACAAGTAATGTTTATAATAAGCAATTTCAGCAATACAATCTAAGTCAGCAAGCTTGATTTCTGAATCTGTTGATAAGCGTGCATTATCTGATTAATCATTTTTTTATTGTAATCCCACTACCACTAAGTGCTTTGCAAGAATAACTAGTCGAATCAAGAAAATCCTCATACAGAAGATTCATTCTGTGAACCTAGTTATCGTTAAATGAACCGACAAAGTACACATTGATTGACACCCTGACGACTCCCCTAGCATGTACACCCCTGAAACAGTAACTTGAAGCCTGAGTCAACAGTAGAACTTCTTAATTCCCCTTTAACCTCGATTTCATTAAAAGTAAACTGGCACGCAAAGTTATCTTTTGATATACCTCAGAAAACGATGTATGAATTTGTTTACTATGATAGGCTATTCCGTGTCAAAAACGTTTTCTATTTTCATTCTTTTTAGATTTCCCCTGCAGATACATGCTTAGCCTCGTATAAGTTAACGCATGTGCTAGAATTTTCAGGCTTCACCTGATGGGCTGGAGTTCCCATTCTGCCTGATTCCTATTCTGTGTCCTTGGGTAGGATATTCATACTAGCCATATACCAATAGCAATTTACCAATAGCAATCATAAACGCTGTATGATACGCTTATAATCATAATCATCAAACAAGTTTATTAAACAAAAAGCATGCAAGCAACAAAGCGAAAGTTCCTTCAACTGCTGGAGACGAAGCTTTGGGGTTATCTTTACATTTAGAAGAAACTGTCCCGTTAAGAATTTGTGGGGCAACTTTGTTCCAGAAGGCCATCCTGTTAGGCCATGGTTGACTTTCAACAGTCAAAGGATTTTTTATATTTAAGTACTGTCTAGTATTTGAACTGTATTTAGGCCAACCTTTACCTGGAAATCCGTTTTTTGCAAAAGACACCCACTTCTCCATACACTGAATGCTTACATTTCGATCAACATCTGTTAAATTTTTATGATAAGACCATTGAGGTGCAACACTGTCAAAACCAAATACGTACGATATTTCTAATCCATGGGTTACCTTTAAATAAGGTAATTTCAAGTGATCTGGCAAATGAGAAAACAAATACATGTAAACAGTGTTTCCAGATTTAAACCAAGCGTCTGCCAGGTTTATGACATCAATAACGAAGAGGGAATCGCCATGGAAGTCAGAGAGGCTTTCAAACCATTTTAGAGCCAGATTGCTCACGTGGTATTTTGTATACTCGTGGAGCAGAGCTGTATTCAAAACTTTATTTTCCTGGCCAAAATAAATTTTTGATACCAATTTAACCATTTTTTCGTAAGACTGCTCTGTACTGTTACGGGGATCACGTGAAAAAAAGGTCCCCTCGTTCTGATTAAACCCAACTATAAGTGACACGTTTGAATTGGGTATGGCATTAGCTGCAACCAGTTTTGAAGGCAATTCTTTTAGGAACTGACCATCTACATTTGGAGCTGTGAGAATTGATGTTGATTCTTTAACAAGGTGATCTTGTTTTAAGAGAATTTCACTGGTAGGCTTTGTTTTCAAACAGGATACCAATTTTTTAACGTCATTGCATTGCAGCAACTTGCCAAAATTTCTTGCTATATTGTCGTTTGAAGCTTTCTGTACCGCCCAGTAGCCGCTTCCAACTCCACTTTGGGCGATAGCTCGAGAGAAAAGGCCCTCATCTTTGATCATAGGCGAAAGTGTGAGCAATGAGACACTTGCACTGCCAGCGCTCTCTCCAAATATAGTGACTTTTCCGGCGTCCCCATCAAAGTCGCCAATATGTCTCTTTACCCATCTCAAGGCTTCTATTTGATCCAACATGCCAAAGTTTCCTTTAACGTCCGTATTCGGCAAGTTGAAGAAGCCGAGAACACCAAGTCGATACTGGATCGTGACTACAAGGACACCGTGTAGAGAAGCTAATAAATGTCCACTGTATTGACTTGCAGCGCCAAAGATAAATCCCCCACCATGAATCCATACCATAACAGCTAACTTTCCAGCCCTTTTTGTAGGCCGATAGATATCTAAGTAAAGGCAATCTTCATTTAAAATAAGTCTTTTTGATGTAAAATCTCTTTGCGGACACATATTTCCGAACCGAGTAGCATTTCTAAAACCGCTCCATTTTGCAGATTTTGGTGGCTTGAAGCGCAAATCTCCGATCGGTGCCTCGGCAAAAGGAATTCCTTTGAAGATCTCGAAATTCTGATTCTTTGTTCCTTGCACAACACCAAGGCCGGCAATGGAAACGTTGACAAACGAAGTTCCAAAAGCTCCATCGAAACTTGCGATCAGAGATATCGCAAAAGGTATCGCAAACATTTTGGCGATATCCATTCTGCCTGCAACTACAATGTCTGCATTCTCAAAGCATATGCAAGCTCTGCTCAAAGCACGCCCTACCTTACTTCCGCATTTAGACCCATTGTTTATATTTGACAAACAGTAAAAGTACTATTAAGCCCCCGGAGGGCGTATTTATTTTTTCAGTCCTAGAAGGCGGCCTTAAAAAATAAACGGCTTACACTCATTTTTTTTATAAGAAACTGGCTATAAGAAACGAGTACTAGACAGTCAGACAAAGTTGAAGCAAAAAAAAATAAGAAACTATTAAATCGTGATAAAACTGATAATAACGCAATTTTGTAAAATCCAAGAACATGATTGCCCTGTTGGCCAAGAGCTTAAGACACAAGTACAAAAATATACACCTTTTTTATAAGGAACCTACCTCAAGGCCTAGTTCCAAAAGTTCCTTATTCGTAGACCTCAAATCATCAAATTGTAGTACCAAAAGTTCCTTTATAGTTCCTTAATTTATTTTGACTCAATGAAGCACTTGACACATAGTGTAGGAGATAAGCAGAATGAATGCGCACATTGTGATAAAAGCATGAACATCTGCACAACTTCACAGTTTGATATGCTGAATAAGATGGGATCGGGACCCAGACTGTAAAATGCCCCAAATGCTATTTTTAGAATGCTTAATTGTTCCCAGACTCCTAAACTGATTATCTCTATAACTTTGTTGAAAACAAAATAAATGACATGAAAATTGGTATAGATACTAATCATAACACGGTACTAATCATAATGTGATTTTGATTCACACCCATCGTCATAAGGCCCCAAATGCTATTTTTAGATCATGTACTCGTTCCCAGACCTCTAATACGCTTATCTCTCTAACACGCTTATCTCTACAAGTCCGCTAAAAAAACATCAATAGCAAACAACTTGATTTAGATATTAATTATAGCACACTAAAAGAATTTGGTTCGACACGCATCTTCAAAATGCCCCAAAATGCTATTTTTAGAATGCTTGTTCCCAGACTTTTTAGAACACAAATTGATTGTCTCTTTAACTTTTTGAAAATGAAATCAATTACATGAAAATTAGTATAAATGCTAATCATAACACGGTTATGTGACTTAGATTCACAACTATCATCAAAATGGCCCTAAATGCTATTTTTGGCCTCCGTGAAAGAAACTGTTTAGGTAGATCAGGGACTTACGCGTCTTAAATTCAAAAAAGGATCAACCTAGGTAGTTGCTTCGTTGGGTAGGTAAAATTGTGCCTTGTGTAGATTGCCCCAGGGCCTCGACCGAGGTTTAGGGTGCCTGATAAAGTAATGAATTAGATTTTAAGAATGGAATTAATTAGACGTAGCAAATGTATGTCTAAAAACAGTTAACTATTTTAAACGACTGCAAGAAAATGAAGCAGGGTTCTGAACTGCTTTTAAAGCTAATCTGAAGGGCGTGGCCGCAAAAACTTTCTCATCGCTCCGCTCGTAGGAGGCCTCGTTGTTCGGTTTTGCCACAGGGCCTCCGAAACCTTTCGGTGAAGAAGAAGCTGCAAACAGGGGCGTTGTGGCTAGGCGGGACACCGGGAAATCTTCAAGTGGGCCCCTTTCAAGTGAGTTTGTAAAACCCAGCAAAATATTTAATATGAACAAAATCCTTGGTGAGAAAATGCCTCACTTGCATGTAGACTCAAGTTCAGAGTTCATAATTAGAGGAGGTCAACATATACAAACAGGTTCCTGCGAAAGAGATGAGTTGAATATGAACAGGGCCGCCAAGAAGTGGACAAGGAGGGGCAAACTGCTTCGAGAACTAAATTTCAACGAAACGCAACAAAGTATGCCAAAAAAATTGTAGAATGTGGTAAACGACTTTAAAAAACGTTCGGAAAGACGTTTCAAGCTATTTATTTTCAAGGGCGTGACCGAAAAAATTTTCTGCATGGAAGTGCTCTATCGCCTTTGCGCTTGTATCAAGTGTGCAATACGTCATTGGATTTGTTTCACAGTTTTTGCATATCTAAATAAGCTGTGTTTAGAGAAAAGGGGATACACCCAGACAAAAAATAAGTAGATGAACCTTTAATGATTGTAATTTTTGAATTCTGGTGCATGGTTTGCGGATAGGTATCATTTTGGCGACCTGTGGTTTGTGGTTCGAGATGTCAAACAAAAGAGCGGACCCCCTTATGATCATTTTCTCCCAGCCCTTTTCTAGGAGCCACAACGCCCCTGGCTGCAAGCAGAAGGCTGCAAGCTGAACAGGGCCTCCGGTGCAGGGGGCCGGGGGGCCATGGCCCCCACTATTTGCAAAAAATAGAGCCTTTCTCAAATTATTTTGTTGTAGAGGCCAAATGTTCACTTGAAACCCCCCTCCCCCACTTTCCAACATGTGTCGGAGCCCATGACCTAAGGAAAACACTGGACACTCATTTGTACGTATCTATTCATAATCAACAGTCTGCTGGCTGAAAGCAGATAAATGCCTATGACGTTAGCTTAGTGCACCACTTCAGAAAAGTTGTCCTCTTACCCTACTACCCTCCGTTGTGGCAAAAAATTTGATGACGCTGTTTTGTTTGTGGATCTAGGTTTGAAGTATTTATTGTCTCCTACCGGTTTATCTATGTGAAAATGGTAACTAATTCATTCTTGTAATAAGTAAAAAGACGATGGAGCATGTCCTTACCCATCTTCATTGAATCCTCATTTTTACAAGCGCTTCATCTGATAAAATTGGTTTCTCTCATTTTTATCCTGGTCACATTACGACGAAAGCTGCATGGCACAAAATGAGCCTAAAGTTTAAAATCATGAAGGGCCTTTTTCCCCAGGGGCGGATTCAGGGTGTCGCACAGGTCGCACGGAAGACCGTCAGATTTTCAGAATTTCGTTTTAGTCTTTAGTCATTGAAATAAGGCAATCATGTTTACCACAATCTTTTATTTTCCTCCTTAAAGATAATACATTTACCTTTCAATCAAGATGACTTTCTTGCAAAAAGATGAAACTATTCCTTTTATTTATAGTGGTTGAAATAATCGACATTGTGAACTTTAGGATTTTTGCCTTTAAAATTAGACCTAGTTGCGCTGGTTCCGGGGGTGGGAGGGGTCTGGGCTTCCATCATGGCTCCGCCCTTGACCATAAGGGAGGCCCCCTAGACCGCCTGCTGTGTAGTGTTAATGTGCGATTGTCAACTTTTTTCTGTATCCGCCCATGTTTTTCACCCCCCCCCCTCCCCCAAGAGTAGACATTTGTGTTTTAGTTGGTAAAATTGAGATTTTGACGGGTAGTAGATAATCTTTTTTAAATTTTCAGACGAAAAATTGTCCTTCATGTAATTTTTTAAAAATATTCAAAGATATTAAAAAGTTCTGCAGTTCAGGTTTCTGTTGATCCAGAAGAGAATTTTCAGGAACATCACAGAAGAAGATTAATCCCAAGAAATTTGACAAAAACAGAGACAATTTTAGTCTGGGAGATGCATCTTTCCATTCTGGAAAGCTTAATTTCAAAAAATTTCTTTCGCGTCGGACCCAACCGTGGTGGGTTCTCCAATGTCACTAAACTTCATTCTTAGCCCCCAGGCTCAGTTTTGTGCCCCCCCCGCCTCTGAAACTGCGAAGCACAATGCTCCAAGGATACTTTTCACAGCAGACATATGTGTTATCAAGAAGTGGGTCCAGTTGAAGAACAGAAGAGTTCGATAAGGTTGAATAAACTAGGTGACCACAAACGCTTATTTTAGAACTTTCATAAAACAAATAGTTTTGCAGCTGAATTTGCTTTGTAATAGCTTAAATTTAAGTATTAACAATGCTAAAATATTCTGATTGCATTAACGTATTGTAATGCTGCCAAAATGTACTCGGTAGATAAAAACTTGCACCCCCCCCCCCAAAAATTTTTTTTTTCCTGAAACCGGCCTGTTATTTTGGCTCTGTTCATATGAACAAGAGGTTCATATGAAGTTATGAACAAGAGACCAGGGGAAAGAGCCAATACACATGTGGCCATATCTCTGCCAATTTGTAACACAATTGACTGATTTTGCACATTTAGAGGAATTTCGTGATGTTCTTTCAGGTTATGGGATCCAAATTCAAAAATTCTTAAAATTGATTTTCGGGACGTCATCACTTTACATGGGCTCCGACAAAGGTTGAAAAGTGGGGGGGGCCAAGGGAAAATTCAACACCCATAACCAAAGATTTGGAAAAAAAACTCTATTGTTTTGCAAAAAAGTGAGGGGGGGCCAAGGCCCCCCGGCCCCCCCTTCGTCGGAGGCCCTGCTTTAGGACTCGTTTGTTCATTGTGGTTTAGGTAGGTTCACGAGATAACCCCCTGATTGTTGGCCGCAAGAATAGGTAGGGAGATGGCCTCCAGAACAATGATACCTGCTGTGGGAAGAGTTTCAAGTTAGGTGAGTACTACAAATCTCTACTTATATAAAACTTTATCTGACGAATATTCGCTTAGATTCCAGGTTAAGAGTGTTGCAGCATCGTAAATTGATCATACTCTATGTGACGGAGACTCCTGAAACAATTTCCTTCATTACCAACCGTCAACGCAGACAGAATTTGATGGCTGCATGGAGATAAATTGAAAATTGTATTGCTATTTTAAATTCCAAAGCTTACAAACCTACTTAAGCATGATATTTTGATCTGTCTGTATCGGTTAACGTACGAACCTACAACTGAAAACTAATCACACTTAAAATATTTAACATATTAGGCCTTCAGCTAAACAAGTACCACAGCGCATTCTTGGGAATCAGACGGCGAAACAATAATAACAACTTAAAGAAATACTGTAACGAAAGGAAACTTTATGCTCAGCGCGATTATCAAACATAAGCCCAATTAAATGGTATCAAAGTATTCAGACCTTATACTTGAAGTTTTCTTAATATTGAGTTCTCAAGGTGGAAAAATATTTAATTTGAGTTGGAAAAAAGAGCTACTTTAGCGGTCACTACATCGAATTCTTAAAAAAAGATTGGCTTTTATACATAAATTTTCTAGCTTCAAGGTTAAAAAGACTGCGTCTGAAAATCTGCATATGTAGATATCTGATGTAATATTTATGAAAATTCACCTATTTGGAAATTAACAACAATATTGTCTCGGAAGTTAAATAAAATGTTGAGGAGTCTTTCCATAAATAAATTTTAGGACACAACACAAGGACACTGTGTCAGCTTTATACTCTTATTCCAATTCTGTACGTATCCTCTGATTTGTCGCGACAAGCTGCAATCGATTCAAATTTCTTTTTTCAAAGGCAACTTGAAGCTCCATAAGTACTGATTGAGAGAGGGGGGAAATATGATATTAAACCGTAGGTGATGTCCTTGTTAAGTTCCACAATTTCAAGAATGACAGGATTTGTATCGGAGTAAACATGATATATGATAGAGAAAAAATCGAAGGAACACGATGCACAAAAACCTTTTGGAGATGTCAGCAAATGTGCAAACTTTGTAACAATGTCAAGGGTGTTTCGGCATTACGATTGCAAAGTGGTTAGTGAACAAAACTGGGCCATGTCCGAGAGAGAAGATATTTTGATCATAACAACTAGCGCCGTTAGATTAAGGAACTTCAAGAACTAGACCTCGAGTTAGGTTACTTTTATAAAAAAGCGTGTGTATCAGAACAGTGGCGGAAACTCAGTTTTTCACCATGCCCAACAGCTTTCGCCCCTGCACCAGAGATTCCATAGTTCAAAAATCCTTTGATAAAAAATGTAGCAGAAACCCCCAGACCCGTGATATTTGTTTTTATCACATAACAATGCGCTTCAGTATTTAACCATTCAACACTATTTATTGAAGGATTTTAAGGATCCTGTTCTAACCAAATTGTCGTGTCGAATTCTATATTTCGGCAAGGCTTGCGGTTTCATAGGTAATGTATATTGTGAGACTGAAGATGATAAAAGAAAGTTAGATCAATTGTTTGCTAAATTCGCTGATGGATTGACGCATGGAAAAAACTCAAGACAGAACTATCAAAGGCATGTGCCCATTTGACGATGTGTATATTTTACAAAATTATTTTGGCTCGAATATAAAAATTAAGAGCCAGCAAACAGTAAATAAGTAGGAATCAGCAAAGATTATAGACTAGCTTTCAATTAACTTAAAAGTAGTGTAAAATGAAGTAAAATGAGATTAAATCAATGGAATAAAAAATGTTAAGCACTTCATACGATTATTTTGTATGTTTGCATTAAAGAATTTCCTATGAAAATCCGAAAATATAAAGGTTTTCGATTAATGACAAAGTACTAATGTCAATTTGATCGAAAAACTCAGACATTTAAAAATGTTGGCTTAAGATAGTGCTGAAGCGGCAAATTTTCGTGCACTTTATGCAGTACTGGGAAACTAGTTCTTCAATGACCTTTAAAAATCATCTGCTCTTGGCCTTGTTCTGAAATCATTTTATATGATATCATCAGCTTCTTCGCTTCTTTAAAAAAATTCATAACCCAGTGGTCAGGAAGAATTTAGTTTTTAAAAAGCAAACGGTTTCAAAAATACTTAATCCTTTCGTCTCGAAGGGCAAATCACTGCTTAAAATCATGTACACTCTCAAGAATAATCACACTTTAATTTTTCACAAATTAGTCACATTAATAAAAAAATCAAATTAATCACAAAGTCTAACATTAATCACAAGTTACTTAAAACAAATATTAAAATTCTTGCCCACTTTTATCCGAATATGTTATTGAAAAATTCAATATTTAGAATTTCCCTTTCATACTTTTCCAATCTTTTCATGAACATCTTGGAAAATCTGCAAACACACACTCGAAAACAACAAGCTTTTATAAGTACCCTGCAATGCCTCGTTATGATGCCGAGGTCACTGAAACAGCTATTGCTGTTTTTGTTGCCCAAATGCCACTGAAGTTGATCAGACCGAAAACCACGCCTGATAGCAGTCATTTTTACCCAGTTCCGGATTTCGCAGTTGCAGCTGTTACATTTATGGAAAATGATTTATATCAGATTCCTGTAATTTTCAGAGATAAAGTTTGATAATCAAGTTTCATATTTCTGGAACTTGTAATTTTTTATATCGGTGAAAGTTTCAGGAATGACAGTTTAATTTACCATTAGCGACATCACTTGCGAGGGCAGAGAACAGAGCACATGCATTTGTCTTAATATCTTTCACAAGGTGTTCAACAACTTTTCACTGTTTTTAATCCGAGGCTTTTTGCATCCATGTTACTAATGCTACTGTACAGAAAGAATAGCTTTCTTGAAGCATATTCAAATTCTTATGACAAAAATAGCAGTCCACAGAACAGAAAACATGCATTTGCCTTAATGTCTTTCACAAAGTGTTCAACAACTGTTCATTTTTTTTTCTCATTCCAAGCTATTTTGATCCATGTTGCTAATGCTAATGTTCAGGAAAGATAGCTTTTTAGATGCATATTCAAATTCTTATGAGAAATTTGGCGGCCCACAGAAAAGAGCACATGAATTTGTCTTAATGTCTCATTGAAAGTGATCAACAACTTTTCACTGTTTCTATCACCGACCGGGATCTGCCAACTATCCAAAACATTTCGCCATTATAGGTTATGATACTTTCTTGACTCGATTTATGGCCAGTTTTGCTAGCAAATGTTTTCCAATGTCAAAAGAAGAAGATGTTGTGCGTAAAGTGGGTTAGTATTTCCGCCACAGATAAAAGATCTTCCGTTCTTGTCTATCACAAACTATTACCAGAGCAAAATTTCTTCTCTCTGAGCTCTAAAATCCACTTGAAAATCTTAAAGCTGAGAAAAGCTAGACTCTGCTTCGGACGCCATGATCAAAGTTAGATCATGTGATCAGTCTAGGTTGATTAATCAAACTTCGCAAATTTAATATTCGTGGTCAGCAGATTTTGACAGGTAGGGTATACATTGCCTACTTATGCTGATTCATTCCCTTTAACTCCTGTATTCAAGAAGAGAGCGGAGGAGATTTAAGTTCGAAAGAAAGAGACGTAACACCTGGTTTTGATCAAACGTAAGTGTAAATCTTCACCCCCTCTTCATACCCCATTGGTTTTAAGGACCTTATTCAAAATGCAGACTAACAAAGCCATAACTGTTGTTATTGCCATATGATCAACGTGTAGGGAACTGACAATGCACATAGAAGGCACATCTGTAGAATCATGTGTTTTCTAATGGTATCATTAGGTAATGCTAGTTAATGACGCCTTGCTTGCGCTCGTCATGTGATGGCATGTCATGTTTACCTATAAATTGGAAAACCGTGATTGTTCAGTGTTTAGAGAATTGAACTATGAAGTAGAGGTGTTGGTATCTGCGCGGTCATACCACACGCTATCTGGGGCACCGCATAGGTCTCTTTGAATTTTGTTCTACATTGCTGTCAGCACAGAAAAAGATAAAAATTAAAGGATCTACAAACATCACAATTACTCGTAAGCCAAGCTGGCTCTTCAAAGTGGATAAAGGTATTGTAGGGGTAGCTTTCTTCATTTCTTTAGTCCCACCATGCAAACATAGGGCAGTGCCAGTGCCAGTGCCTGTGCCTGTGCCAGTGTCTGTGCCAGTGCCAGTGCCAGTGCCAGTGCCAGTGCCAGTGCCAGTGGCGTGGGAGACATACGGAGTGGGAGGGCTGTAGCCCCCTTAATCAAGCAAAATTTATCGCATTTCAGAATGTATTTGGGCAATAATATTTATAGGATCCATACTAAGCCCCCCTCCCTAAACGTTTTGCATCCGCTACGCCCATGCATGCAGAGAGTTTTGACTAATTGCACCACTGCCAGCCCAACTTTTTCTAAAGAAGCATGTTTTGATATACTGAAAGTGAAATCATTTAAATGCTTGTGATATCAATGCTTCATTAGTTAGTGGGGTCAAGGGAACCTTGGAGAGCTACTCCCTTCTTCTTTCGTGGTTGGTCGTTTCCTGGCTTCCCATTAATTGGTTAGTCCGCTCTCTGCTTACCAATAATTGAGGATGCCAGTAACACTGTAGGCCCATTCAACATTTTTTTAGTAGTGGTGATAGTAGCCACTCACGCAAGATTCAGCTCTGTGCCCTGCTGGTGTCATTAGGTCTGGAACACAGTGTACTAACTTAGAGTTGGTCTTTAGAGCAAAATCGTTCTTATGATGATGATAGCAAAGGTTTATGAAATCTTGGCGACAAAATTAAGTTCATAGACTGATTACTACTTAGTTTATAAATATTTATCTTTCACGGACCTTTAAAACATTGAGTTTTCAAAATGATTTTCCACGTTGATTTTTTTTTATTGTTTTGCAAATTTCGAATCGCCAACAGTTATCATCCAAGTTAAACTTAGGCTCCTGATTCATAAATGCCTCCCATGGTAACATTTGCCCTCCCCCCAATGAAACCACACTACCCCCACCCATTGCCCACCAATTGTGGTAAGACCATAGGAATAAATTCTCACTCTTTCTTTCTAGAATGGTTGGCAAGCAAGTAATCGTGGCATTTAGTCTCATCTTTTTTGAATTTATACTTGCAAATGGACAGGAGGTTAGTTTGCCAATTTCTGTTCTTTTTCGATGTTGATTTGTTCGATAACATTCATTTTCCTTCTTTGGCTTTTTAATTTTTTATATTTATTTTATTTATATATTTATTAATTTATTAACCTTTAATTTATTCATTAAAAACATTGATATGCATATCTTTTAAGCTAGAATAACTAAATCTTAAGAATGTTTAGAAGATAAATTGAAGCACAAAGAGCTTAAATCAACTCTATGATCTTAATTCAACTTTCCGAAAAGAAGAAAATGCATTTCAAAATATCGATGTGATTTCGTTGATGCGAATCAAAGTTGCTTTATGATAAAAAAGTCGGGTACCTCAAGGTTCCATTTAGACACAGATCTTTTTGGCATTCTTTGACTGTTGAATCCCACTGGGATGCATACAAATCAGCTACAAAAGTTGTGAAATTGACCCACCCTTGAACTTTGAAAATAAAGTGCCAACATCGTGGTCAAAGCTCTTGAAAGCAGATTTGAATAATGTTTTAATCTTATTTCTTCCCTTCTATATAATTATTGCACCTCTGTAAGCAGCCAGAGAAAACAAAGATTTGTGTGATCGTGTTTCAACTGTAAAGATTGACATCCTACAATAATGTATCTTTTGTCATTGGCCATATTTTGGTATTCAGGCCCCATTTACCCTAGATGGTAGAAATCTCCTAATTTTAAAAAAAGAATTTTTCGAAAAAAGATTTGCAAAACGGTTTATAATTTTATAGTTCATTATTTTACAGTACCTCAGGTGGTTTTTAATTTGTCCTTTACTTTACACCAATTTTGAGGTTTCTATTCCTGCAAAATATAGTTTGTATATCTGAAAAGGGGTTACGAAGCGTTGACTAGTTGGTCAGTTGAAGGGGAATTGTATGTTGTATGAAGGGTACTCCCATTTAATCTGAGACCACCTTGTTAATGTCTACTTTTGCTATTGTTTTTCGCAAAATTTTGTGCAAGAGCCTCCTTTGCTATTTTGACAGCACTACACCATTGCATCTTATATTAGAAAAATTCCGTTTTCTTTAATAGCTCACGGCAGATGGATGTGGAAAGGCAGTCAATTGCTTCAAAAGCTCATCATGCAAATCAAGTACAAACTGCGATTACTTCGTTCAGTTCCAGTACAATGCTAGTGCAAGCATGGTTAGTTTTGCAATTGGTGGAAAACACAGTTGGATTGCATTAGGATTGCGTGATAGCAAGCAGTTAACCATGGTATTTACTTTGCTACTAGTATATTTTCAATTTCTTGTGTTTATGAACCTGTAGTGTTTGCTTATAAATGTTTGTTTGGTCAAATTGTTCGGCAATGTTTGTCATCACAAATGAGAATATGATGGTTCAAGTTAGACGCAATCTATGGTTTCTGTGAGAACTATCAAGATAATTGTTTCAGAATGTAAAGTAAATAGGTTTTGTTCATTCTAATGATATTATAAATATTTGTTTCCATACAGTTTTAGCATCGATTTTCGTATGTGATATTACAGTGTATAAATTTACATTTTATTCCAACATGTATTTATTTTCTTAAGTGTTACTTCTATTTGCGTAGCAAAGATGGAACGACAAAGGGAGTAAAGGCGATTGGAGCAAACCATTGTGGGGGTCTGGGGAAAATTTGTGTTCACACACCCTTTGTGTTCACAATGCTGTAAAACGTCCCTACTATAAAATTTATTGCAGATATGTGCTTTTTAAGACATCAACTCTCTGATAATTAGGTGTTGTTGCTACTTCCTTGTCCCCTCGCTACGCTAGTTTGCATTCGTGTTACTATTTGTCTTTATCTTTTCAGGATGGAAACATTGGCGAAGCTTGTGTAAAGGATGGAGTAGGAGCTAAGCTTTTATTTTTCAATACTGTAGGGAAAAAGGCAACATTTTCGCCACATGTAAGATTCTTTATGATTGTTATTTATAGATATAGATTAGTCTTCATTGCAGGTAGCAGCAATTGCCTTTGCCGCGCTTGCTAGTACAAAAGTGCCGAAAATATTTCTTGAGTGCTATTGCAGTGCTTCTCTAGTTTTTAGCATTTCAACTTACCGGCTTTCGATCATCCTACCGTCGCATTACCAGGGAGATTTTGAATATCTAGAATTAATTAACTTTTCTCGACAAGAGAAAACATCGTGTTCAACACGTCTTTTTATTAATATGATGCTCAGAACGTCTTATTAAAACTCGTGAAAGAAGTGCACGACCTTACTGAACGCGCCTTTATCTAAAGCAGGAGTTTCTTAGGAACGATGCCCACTTCATTGCTAGAAACACCCTTATTCAAAGATATTGCAAAGACTAGAGTTAAAACAGTTTTTCGTCCTCGGCTCTATTATCTAACCAATCAATCAAATAATGAAAACATGCTCTTTATATGTTTTACACTCAGGATTTTTCCGGCACCCATCGGTTTGAAGTCAATTTACGACGTCTTTATTCATTTATCAGGCATTGAAGTTCGAAGATAAATATTGATACCCGGAGTAATATCAAATTACACGACTCACCCCCCCACCGCTTGATCGTAGATTTCGAATGAAATAAAAAGTCTATCTTCCAGAAAAGTTGGGTGGAAATGTCTACCCCATGGCACCGTTCCTGTCTCCCACAAAGGAGGAAAATCAGGAGTAATCTAACCAACTTTTCTATCGTTTCTTTAACGCCAGTCTGTTGCGCTGGTTAGGGAAATGTGGAGTGTTCACGAAAATAGGTTTGGAACTAGTATATTAAGACCGACGGTAGGAAAAAAATGTCAGTAGAGTTTGGGGTGTTAATGTTAAAATACTAGATGAAGGTTAAAGCTGAAGAGAACCATGTATACTCCTGTTTTTTTACTGCTGAAATCGAGCTTCTTTCAACTTGCAAAATCTCTTATTGCTGATTCAAGTTGTTGTTGTCCGTACATTGTCATAGCAACATGCAATTATCGAAACTGTTTCCAGTGATAAGATTGTATTGTCATTCGGATTAAAAATTAAACTCTACTTTTCTTTTAGAAAGGACTAGTAGATGTCGAGGCACTAGTGATAAACGGTAGCATACTTTGTAGGTACGTTCTTCCAAATAATTGACAAGAATGCCATCTGAATACAATTATGAAAATGAAATAAAAATGTACCAAGCATGAAATGAACTAACGCACAACGCTGGTCTTACCACTTGAAACAGGAAAGTAGAGACGATAGAAACAAACGTAATCGGTACCAACGTTAAAATTCTGACCGGTATCTGCATGTGACCGGTATGTGACCGGTATCTGCCTAACTACCGATGCAAGGCCGAGCAAGGAGGGAAGGCGTGCAAATAAGTTGTTGCTATTGAGCCCAAAACCCTAGATTGATGTTTTTACTTGACAAAAAGGGTTGACATTCCCGTGCTAAGGCCTAATATATATGTAAGCATATGGTTTTCCAGTTTCTTGTTTCACAATATATCTTCTTTTATCAATTTCAATGTGAATATACTTTCTTGAAATTTTATTATCTTAGTTATTTAAGAAAGGGTTCTAGTATTAGACAAATTTATCATTCGAAAGGTAATGTTTTAGTTTGTTAACCAACAAACTTCAAAACTTTGTATGAATTGACGTTTGGTTTACATTCGATTGGTGGGGACTCCCTTCTCATCACAGGAGTTTTTATGTGATTAAGAAAAAACGTGCTATAGGAACAGATATAGAGATATAGGGATATAGGGAACAGATATAAGCCGAAATGATTATTGCTTATTGCTTTCAATGTATTTCAGTGGTTAACAGAGAGAAAATTCAGAATCCGTGTTCATTTGAGTATGTTTTTTATTTCAAAGATAAGTATTTATGGCTGGCTGGAACTTATTCTCAGAAGGATGTTCCATCTTATTTTGATAATAGCAGAGGCTGATCTTTCAAACAGACTTCTACCACGGATGTGGCCATGTGTTTCGCTTTTTTGCCAACTGCTCACATACTCTTATGTACATGTTATCAGTATTTGTTATGGCATCGGCTGTATGGCCTGGACTCTAGGTTTTATAGATTTCTTCGATGGACCATTTTTACAATCCTTTCGGTAACGAGGATGGAGAACGAGAACGAGAAAGGGGGTGTTAAGAAATTGATTGTAGCTACAGGCCGTCAATATTCCCTGTCACCATCATTGTAAAAGTCATCATAATCATCATCATTAAAAATTTTATTGGTATTTCCCATCTTAATATTATGCTTACTATATATTATATATTATATATTTTCTTAATCTTAATCACTAGTATTATGCTTACTCGCTAGATATAAACGATCGATCGCAACTCCTAGTGGCACGACTCTGAGAAACCTTGCCTCGAGTTGGTATCTTACGAGCGCTTACGGGAACAGGATAGGTTTGTTGATTACCCATCATGCTCTCTAAACCCTAACTAGAAAACTCGGCTTCCTTAAGCAGAACAAAGCATCTCTTTCTTATACTTATTTGATGATCCAATGGGCGCTTTATAGTGGCCGTCTTTCATGGTTATCAAAACAAGACTGCATACAATGTTCTTTTATAGCTAGAAATAGAAAACACTAGGTGCTAGTTTTTAATATCCTAGTTTTGACTGTATAATGATTTTTGACCGATGATTTTAAGCAATTAGTAAGAAAAGATGTCTAGCCAACAAGTCTAAGAAAAGCAAAGCTATAGACAGCGGTTCTACTTTGGTGTTGTACTATTACCATTCTGTCAACTGTAATAATTTCTAAAATCCTTCCTAGTGACCGGAGAGCCGCAATACCATGACTCTGGAAATTATGCAACAAGCTCTTCAAGAATTGACTTTATGAAGGTTGGTGATATCAACACCAAATCTTGGGAAATATCAGCTTTGCTACTTGCTCATGGTAATCTTCACCGACTTTCTTCATGTTTCATCTTTTTTGCCGAGATTAATTGTTTGGCATTTATTTACCTGCAAATCTGCATCATATAGGAAATCTGACGAGCAGAGCAAGGCTGCAAAATGGTTTCAAATGAAAAACTGAGGAGGAGCAGCCCCTAAATAGACTATGGATTGAAGGAAACATAGGACTCAGTTCCAAATCAATGAATAAATTTAACGTCAATTAATTCAACTTATTGGCAGCCCTCAAAACAAACATCTAGGGCGACATATAGCTTTGCCCAGCAAATAAGGACCCTTTCTTTCCACGCTCAAATAATATTCCACATACCAACAATTATTACTGAGGATAGCACTAACTCATTTTTGGCATGAGTAAAGGTGGATTGGTTTTTGAAGATGCAGCTTCTAATTATTTGCACTTCTAATTAAAAGTCAGTTTATCGCTATTATTTGTGCTATCCCATAAAATTATACCCTTCCTGGGGGCACCATGCTTTTCAGGGAATGGAATTCGTTTATGTTGGGTAAAAATACATGAAGAAATATTGTATCAACGATTTTTTCTTTTTACTCTGAAGTTTTGAGCAAATTTTGAAATTCTAGGCATCCTTGGGATTTTTGCTTGGGGACTGTTTGCAGGCATCGGTATCTTTATAGCAAGGTATATGAAAGCAGCTCTTGGGGACAAAATTTGGTTTCCGGTGAGAATTTGAATCTTTTCGACTTTCCGAAACATCGTACTTTATTCTATTTATTCAATTACAGCAGACAGGTTATTTATTGATGCACGATTTTGCCGTTACTCGAAAAGTAAATCGGAATGGTTGAAATGCAGCTGCCTGTCAGCTGCTAGCAAATTAGGTGTCAAATTTAGGTTGCATCAATACACAGCTGCCTGTCATCTGATAGTCAATTACGCGTCGAGTTTTAGCTGCATAAATACACAGCTGCCAATCAACTGATAGCCAATCATGTACCAAAGTGTAGCTGTGTCATTAACAACAGTGATTTGACAAATTTCCCATGGGATATTTTTAAACTTTCGCCATTTTAAATGTCCAGCTGCTGTTGTGACTTTAAAGTGACGTTATAAGAAGTATATCTTGGGAATTTTACGATCTTTCCAAATGTCTTCCAAGTGTTTCTTAATATCATCTCAAGTATTTCTATGTTTAACGATCGTCTCAAGATTTTCCCAGTTTCTTTGGTTGTTTGCCAGTGAATTTACAAAAAAAATGTTTCAGACCTTAATTAGTTCTTATAGTTTTTCCAAGTGTTGTCATCTTCGAATCCAATCATCACGAAAAGATTTTCAAACATTTGTTGTTACTTAGAATATTTCCAAATTTTTGTTCTCAAGTGCATTCAGATGTTAAAAGGCCTTATTAATATTTAGGCCTAAAGTGTTTGTTAGAATCCATTTTTTCTTTTCAGGCTCATCGAATCATCATGATTGTAACCACAATCATGTCTTCAGCATGCATGGTTACAATATTTGTAAAACTTAAAGGTTGGAATGCAGAGGTTTGTCAATATGTTAACGCTGTCTCTACTAAATAAATATGCGAATAGATATGCGAATTTTTCCGTTAGCCAATATGTATGAAAGGAGGAATTGGGTGTGAGCCGTGAATTCGTGAATGAAATTTTGAATGATAATTTAAATCTACTGTCGTTTCTACTGATTTGTAGAGCTAACAAAGTGTAGACATTCAAAGTTCGAAAGTATTGTTGTGGTCCTTCAAACAGGGCTCTGATGAGCAATAGCTGATATTACATTTATTGTTTGCGTGAGCGTGAAAATCCAATTTTGCAGTGCGTAAATGCGTGAAAAGTCAAAAAATTGTGCGTGAATCACAACCACTATGTGGGGCCCCTTCCAAAGGCCATCAACACCTTTTCGGGTGTTTAGGTTTCGTAAATCATATATATAATCACAATATTAAGAAAACTGCATATAATTGTGCAAACCCTTTTTCTGTCATCATCAATTTCGTTCATATAGCGACAACATAAGAAGCAAAAAATCTCCGGAATATGTATGGGTATAGCTGCACTGTCGAAGCGATTTAGAATTGTAAATTCTTAAAGAAATCTTATAGAATTTTTGTTATTTGCTGGTACAAATGTCCTTTTTCAATGTTTCAGTATGCTGGTGCTCATGCTTACACTGGAGTCATTGCTCATCTACTCGCTATCATTCAGGTATGTGGACTCCACAATTCTGACAATACCATTACTGTCATTACTTAGAATTGCAAGAATTGTCAAAAGTGAGAGCTAATTTGACAGAGATGAAGGGGCGAGGGGTATTGGGACACGTACCCCCCCCCCCACTTTTCACAAATGCTGAAAAAGTGCCCTCAAATTCAGAGGTAAGATTCTATAAATATTGAACTGCTATATGTTGCTTTTCTAACTATGCATCTCTTTGTGAGAAAGAAGAGTTGTTCGCTGAATTGGTTTTCTTTGTTTACTGGGCTGGAATAAGCCAAAAGTAAACAGAACACATTTGTGTGCAGGCTATAGCAATTTGTTTTTACCGTCGAAATAGTTTCTACAACAGTATCTCACATTTCATAAGAAGTATTCCATAATTGGTTTCGCTGATTATTGTTGAGAGTTAAATGGAAGGAATGGGGTTCCAATGTCTACCCGATTATCAAAACTCTCCTAAGGCAATGCTTTTGAGCGGGGTGGTAAGAACTGTCCTTGTGTTCTTAAGAGGCCACAACAACACCACCGGCTTCTGTTAGTAAAGATTTACATTTTAGCATTTAACTTCTGCTTGAGAAAGTTGCTGTCTGAAATGTTTTTGGCTTTTATGGATCGTGGTGCAGCACAAGTGTAAGTTTGAACTTTAGGGCTGAAAAAACCGAAGTTTTCAAGCGGTCGCAGGTGAAACAGAGGGTTAATTCTTGTTGCTCTCTAAAATTTCATAGGATCAAACTGAATTACCATGCTAGCTGGCTGAATTTTGTGTAATCCCTCAGCAAAACTGTCAGAGTGATTAAAAAATTCCGAGGAAAAACTCTGTTTTGTGACCCAACTTGCAGTGTTTTATTTGAATAGAAATTTCATCAGAAAAGCAGGGAAAATTGTGAATTTCTTTGCTCCTTCTTGAAGCCTTTCCAAACTAAGAAAGAAAATGCCCAGGAAAATAGAGAAGAAATCGAACAGGGATAGATATTCTGATGCCTTTTTCATTGACTTCCGTTTGCTTTTGATATAGAGCTTGTTCTTAGGGTTTGTTAGATATATACAGCTTGTTAAACTAACGAATTATAGTCTTTCTTTTGGTTTTACCTTAGAGAAGTGCCCTTGGAGCTGACGGTACTGACATTTATGATAATTGGAAGCATTGTCGAAGAGCCGAATCTAGCCTGCTATCCGTTCTTTGTATAGATATACCCTTTATAAAGGAAGATTTTATGATTCAAGCAATGCCAAAAGCTTAAGTAGTTTGATCATACACCCTGGCGTGAAAGGAGAAATTAACTCGCTTTACACATAACACATTGTAGAAAAGAATCTCTTTGAAAAGAATCAAAGATTGCGAGAAAAATCGAACCTGACCTTATTTTTACAGTCATAATGGAAATCGTTAAACACCATTGCAATTTCGCGAAATAAAACTGAAGTTGAAGCACCCTTTATCTTAATGCAGATGGATTTCTAATACTAATACTTCACTCTAATACTTTGTTGAAAGAGACATAAATGGTGTTTCTCGCCTTTCTAATCTGCAAAGAGAATGTGAATTAAAACTGTAGGAAAATGATGTTTGAAAACAATTAAAAATATAATTTTGTTTATTGTGTCTTGTACCCGTACATCGTGGCTTTATTGGATAATCTGTTGTCCAAAATCTTCACAGTTGCAGCAAGTCCTGCCAATAAATATAACGGGCTTCTTGGTGGCTTTGTGCCCCAGGGCAATCGCCCCCTTACCCCTTTTCCTGTCTGATTACAGGTATAATTAATAATATGTTAGATATTGTTCTTTTAAATCTTGTATTATATTTCCTTTTTAAAGATGGTTGCTGGCAATCTGAGACCTAAGAAATCAAGTAACAAGTAAGTGAGATAGATTAACAAATATGTACATGGAACAAAGAAGTAAACAGACTGGCTTCATAGAACTTTGACACGTGACACGGTATGAAGCTTAAACATGATACGTTATGACATTATTTTAGAGAGGAGAAGGTTTCCTCTGTTCTGTCTTCATGCATTGACAAACGTTAAAATGTAATGCTTGATCCATTATATGATTCTTCAAAAATGTCAAATCTACAAAATATCATTGATTATTATCAATTCTTCTCTTGTTATCACACGATCAGCATAACCTATTCACGTATGTGTGATTTTTTTCTAGGCGAGGGATCTTTAATGTTGGTCATCGATCCATTGGAGTGATAGCCCTAGTTCTTGCCGGTAAGACTCTAATTTAGTAAGAATTTCAAGAAATATAGGAGATGCACATCGTTAAAAATTAAAGTTGAATTTATTAAAGGACGTCACGATAGAATAATAGAACATAAAGAAGAAGGAAAGAGCACGTGCTTGCGTGGGCATTTCGCAGCAGTGCCATATCGCACCCAATTTGTAACACACGTAACAGATTTTGCACATTTAGAGGTATTTGTTAATATCTTTCAGGTTATGTGGTCAAAATTGCCAAGTTATGAGTAGTATTTTTATGACGTCATCAATTTGAAACTTTATAACTGCACGGTCAATTATGCAGCTCGGTCTCAACGACTGAATCAAGATGGTCTTTTTGAAATAAAATCTTGACTGTAAAGTCCTATTTTTATTTTCCATTCAAGAATTGAAAAAATAAATTGTTTGGTCTTCATTCCCAGAAAATATGTTTTGCATATAAGAGTTGCCATAGATCGCCGCGCCCCTCCAGAAATTTCATAGGGTGGGGCTCGAGCCCTCTTGCAGCCTAATATAGCTGCTGCTTACGATTTTGTTGAACTTGCTAGAATTATAATTGAAAAAGACAACGAACATATATTTATCGACGTTAAAACGAAAATAGTTCGTTTTCTTCTCATTCACATTTCCATCTTATGAAAATAAGGCTTGCTGCGGCTACAGTGGCAGTCCTGTTTTTATAATCAGTTTGAAATTTCTTGTCTTTACTTCTGGATTTTCAAGTCCAGATTCTCCGTGTTGTATTTTTATTTTGAGACAACCTACAGAGTAACTCGGACATGTGTTTTTCAGTAAACCTATACGTGTTGAAATATTTACTGTTCTTAAGCTTGTCGATGTTCATTGCAACAATGCTCTTTAGTGGGAAAATATACAGATGGCTAATAGTTTTAACTGTTTCCAAGTCTTCAAAAGTCCAATTGCCTGATTTCCTATCGCTATTTTTGCCTTGTTGCAGTAATTGCCAATCCAAGCCTATTACGCAGCTGTGGTTTCATTGTTGCAATCTCACATTCACATAGCGTCACAATAGTTACCCATGTGTTTTGTGATCATAATAAAAATCACAATGTGATCAAAATCACATCCTCGAGTCTTGAGGACCCAGTCACAGAACAACCTAAGCCAGACCCATTTCTATAAAAAAACTTGCTTTAGCAAATGAGTACTGGGCAATCAGAAAAACTTATGAATCCTCAGTACTCAGAGCAAAAAAAGAAACATTTGAATTTGGAATTTTATTATCTAAAATTTTTTGAAAATCCGTCATTGTGATCGGTTGTTTGGTAGAAAACAAAGCTGCAAAACCTCTCTCAAATAGGCTGCTGCTGGAAATTATGACTTAAAAGGTAAGTTTCCCCTAAATGCTAAAATTAATCACAACAGAATTATCTCAAGAAACCTTTAGTATTGAAGCAAAAAGTATTGAAAAAGCGTTAAAAAACTCGAATGCTCAACTTCGACCCTTGTTTCTAAGAAAGTGTATTTCTTTTTACTTGCTTGTGCATATTCGATTGCTGGCTGCTAGTGAGATACATTTTTATGTAAGGAAACCTAAATTTTTGCTGAGCCTCGTTATTCCTAAAAGTTTGTGATTGATAGCCTGAAGTTATTTTTAAATCCTTCTTAAGTGACACAGCATGTAATTTTGGTGAGAGATGAGAGAGAAAGTTCCAATTATGCAACTGTTTGTATCTTCATTAAAAAATTCAAGGATTGGAACATATCTGCACAACAAAATTTGGATGGATTTACCTGATTTAACAAAATTTTAAAAAAGAATGAAAGTAGACAACTTTATTTGAGACGAAATGCCCCATGATAGTGAACAAATTCAATAATGTATCATAATTCGTTTATATCTGATTAATGAATGATAATTTGTCATGGCTAAGTTCGTCTAATGAAATCAAGGTTAAAGGGGAATTAAGGAATTCTATTGTTGACTTGGGCTTCAAAAACAACAAAGGAACCGACATGAGTTACCCTTCTGCCTATTTCCTATTCTGTGTTGATATCAAGTAATGTACCATTTGAACTTGACCTTAGTCAATCGAATGTTTCTGATTCAAATGATCTTCCCAGCCCTAATGCGCTGAATTTTGACATGCTCCTATAACGAGCATTTGTCCCATTTTGCTTTTAAATTAGAATTTAAGATGTCTCTGCTCAATTTTCAGGCATTACAATTCTACTGGGATGCAAACTAGTCGAGATTTCAATAGTACCCTCCATTATCTGGTTTGTTTTTGTTTTCTTGGTTGTCATAGCAATGGAAAAACTTTCCTGTTCATACTCAAAAACTGGCAAAAATGTTGAAGGTGAGCATTGTGGTGTCATTTATCGAGTTTTTTCTCGTTTCAATTGCTCGTTTCATTTTCATGTTTCATTCCTTTTTTATGAATGGAGAAAACTTCACCTTTGCATTGTTACTTTCTGTTCCTTTCCACTGTAAGAGTTCATTTTCTATAGAGTTTTAAGCCAATGGCTATATGCATATAGCAAAACCTCCATAAGTAGATCCCTGAATTGACAACGCAACATGGTAGACACCTCCGAATAACGGGCAAACAACTAGAGTTCTTTTATTCTGTCCCAAAATTTCTGCAAGTAACATTATCTAATCATTACAAAGTTAACTACGCTAAATGTAATAAAATTACAAATGTATGCAAAACTTTTTGTTGAATTAAATAAAAGCTGCTATAATTACTAAATTTACATTCTGGGCTATTCCATAGTTTATCAAAAGATTTTGTATTATCTGCGTGGTTACAACATGTTACTGTCCTGCCTGTATACCAAAGCGTGTACAGCGATGGATGTATGGCATCAAGCACTGACGACAGACTGGCAAAACAGTAATTTTCATAACTTTTAATTCATGCACTCTTGTATCTGTTGGGCTAGTTGACATGAAACATCGTGATATCTGATTCATGCTTTCTAAATTTCAGTTAACATGGACACACAAACTGATGAAAAAAAGGAAGAGCAATCTCTTTCGGAAAATGTATGTTTTTTTATAATGATTTATACTTGTGTTTAGATTAGATCTGGATACTAAACGAGGCAACTTATTTAAGCGCACATACAAAATGTATGATGGGGGTTGAACTGTTGATAAAATGTAAGGATGATGTTCTCTAGAGTGCAAAGCGAGTGGTGCAATGGGGATGACCTTCCTCTTTATTTGTCTGTTGTATTTAACTTATGATATTTGATCAACAGTGCCTTTATTATATGACCTCAACATTTGACTTTCCAATTCAAGTTTATGCTCAATGTGCTTCTAGAAATTGTTGTGTGTGCTTTGTATTATCATTAGATTTTAAAAATGTCTTTGAAAAGGCAAACATATTAGAACATATATAAGCTTTTCATCTGACACTCTTCAGAGTATAAAAAACGTCAGAACAAAGACCGAAAGACTTCATTTATGTTCTGAAGAGTGTCAGGCAATATTCTTAACTATGCTCTAATATGTTTGCTTTTTTTCAAAACCAGTTTCAAATTCTGTACTGCGAAAAAATTGTTATTATTAGATGGTATTTAGTAAAAACTTTATTTAACAATATAGTAAGCTGATAAAGCTTTTCACTAAGAATGTCTTTTATTTCTCTGATCGTAGGCCAAGAGAATCTACAAAGGGATGCTAGCTTTAGTTGTCGTCGTGTTACTTTCTATTGCGATAGCTACAGCTGTATTATTTGGAACCAAAAATATCCAGCACTCACATGGTTAGAGGGTCTCCGACGCAAGTTGTAAAATGGGTATTGGCATAATGCGTCGGCAGGCTCGACAAAAAGCTTTTTTGCTTTGCACTAAATTTGGGGTGCACTAAATTAGACGTCGGAAGACCTGGTTTAAGTATAAACATTGCTTGTTTAACAAAAATAATATATAATCAAAAATTTCTAATCAAAGTTCCTTCTTCTCATTTTCCTTTCTCCTAATTTTCCTTCTTTTTCTATTTTTTCATTGTCTTTGCTTCTTCTTTTGTTTCTCCAGACCAGTTCTTATCTTTTTTGTTTTCATTTTTTCTTTGTCTTTCTTTTTTCTATGGCTTTTTATATGGATTGTCTTTACTTTCCCTCTTTTTCTCCGTTCTCGTTATCTTTATTTTATTCTTTTACCCCTACCTTCTCCTTTCTTCTTTTCTTAATCCCTGTTCTTCTTTTCTCTCCCCTTTCATCTCTTTTCTTTTATTTTCATCTCTTTCTTTCTCTTTTATATTTCATGTTACTCTTGATTTTCTTCCCTTATTTCCTCTTCCTTAATTTTCCTTTTTCTTTTGGTTTCTTTTCTTTTCCTCAGCCTTTTATTCATTTCTCCCTCTTCCTTTTTCTTTCTTTCTTCCCCTTCTGTTCCTGTCCCTCTCTTTCATTGCCGCCTATTGCTAGATTGATCTTCAGACTTCACATTATCTCATAAAGCATATGAGTTATCGTATTATGTTTTGCATCTGCAAATATTCACTTTCGTGAAAGTATTAAGCCCATAACCGTCCTCTTTACTTGATAAAACAGTGTAGAAGTCCAGATAGCAACTCTTCATGGTCTGCCACAAGCAGTGGCGGACACTTGGGGGGGGGCGACGGGGGGCGACCGCCCCCCAATACTTTAGAGGATAATGGTCTTTTGTTCTAGAACAATGGGACATGTGATGTCATCTTATTAAAACAATAGGCTTCCCCCCAATATTTGATCAAGTGTCCGCCCCTGGCCACAAGTTTTGATATAATTTTGATAATAAAAAGGGGACTAAGCAAATCCAATCAGTTAGAATTTTAGCGCTCGAAGTTTATAAAACATTTAACAACCTTAATCCTGTTTTCATGAAAGACTATTTTGTACCCAAAACAACAGGTCATAACCTTCGACTCAAAAACCCCCTTGATATTCCAAAAGCCAGAACTACCAATAATGGAATCACCTCAGTAAGTTTTCAAGTGCCTAAAATCTGGAAATCATTCTCGGAATCAATAAAGACAGCACAAGATACTAGACAATTTAAGAATTTGAACAAAACTTGGTTCCTTGAAAACAAGTGCGCATGCTCATTTTACAGTAAATAAACTGTCTTATGCAATCCTTGAAATTGCTTCATGTTAGTCTTAATTAGTGTATATTCACTATTGTAAAAACTAACGTTAAATAATCTACAATACAATACAATCACATGTACAACAACGGGAGTGCTCTATTCATCATGTTTTATTGTATCATAAGATTTTGCTCAGATATTTTGTACATTTGTATGCTTACAAGTTGTGAACACATCACGCTCTTTTTCTCCTTGATTGTTTTTAAAATTTTTGATGTAGGAAAACGTCAAACCTTGATATTCTGATAAGAAAGAGTGACCCTCCTCTAGAAAGGAGAAAGCTAGAAAAATTCATGAAAAAGCAGCAAAATGGGCAAAATTTCGAGGAGAATTCTGTTTGGTGTGGAGCAAGGTCTTTGTAATACCATTGATAATTAAAACGTATTTTAAAGCCGACTGAATATTTTTACATGGTTATTGCACATTTGAAATGAGATTTTATTGGTTTAAGAAAGTACTAGCATTCGTTTAGTTACCTTTTCCAATAATATATTAAATTTTTTAACATGATTTTACTGCTTCAAATTGCCTTCATAATTGTATCCTAGTGATTTTATTCTTTGCATCAAATAAATTATACCCAAAAAATAGCGAGGAAAGTTTCTTTTGTTTTCACCTTTGAACGTATATACAGCATAGAAATACGAATGTGATTATATTCATTTAGTAATATGCTGTAATTGGATTTTCCAAATTTCGGGGGGAGGGGGCCGTCACTCCACCGAGCCCCCTATTATTTACGTGGCCGATCACAGCTGGGCGGGAGTACCGTACTTCCAACGTTTTCATGTTAAAATGTATGCAGGCATAAACAGTATATAGGAATTAAAAATTTACTTCTACCTATACAAAAGATTGTCGTGCTCTTGAAATAAAATATTTAGCCCCTAAAAACGTTCGAACCCCTTAATCTGTAATATGCTCCGCTTTCCTTGCAGTTGGCATGATATTCCATTCGAGGAAACTTTTGAGTGCGGCGTTCAATGGAAAGCGGCGTTAATCAGAGGGCAGCGTTTAGTAGAAAATGAAAAGGGTGTCAATTGAAAAATGACAAGAAAAAGTGCGATGAAAATGAATAAAGTAGACTCTAAACAATGTTTCTTTTCCCAAAAGATTAAGCTTGTGTAAAAATTTTATTATACAGAAAAATTTTTAGAGAGCAGTGCAATTTCATCTTGTTCACAATTTCACTTGATAATGTTTTGATAAACGCCAAAACCAAAGAATAAGTTAAAAGACAAAAAGATAAAAAATTGTGTTTTTTATCTACAGCGGCCACTGCATAAATACCTCATATATTTTTTCTTTTCATACACCGCTGAATGTGCGATTGTAATGGTTATTTTCTTGCTGTTTCTCAACCCAGCCTCAATGGGGGCCTATAAAAACGCAAATATGGCATGTTAGGATAGGGGGCTAGGGGGCTTATAAACAATTATCCCCTTCAGGGTAGAGACTTATTAAATAGTTCTTTTCAAAAATTCTTTTTTCAGTATCTCTGCAAAATTTTTGCAATAAGTTTAAAAAATTATGTTATCGGAAGTCTTTTTAAATTCTCTAGAATGAATTCCCTCAAAACGCATTAAATGAAATTTTTATTCTTTGCCACGATTGTTACTGTGCTATTCGACACGTTGTGCCATTCGACACGTTGCTGGCCAACTTAATCCCCCTCCGCAGTCAGTGACATGATTTTCAATATTATGAAGCAATACCATATGTTCATTAGTAATATACGGTGTGCAGCAATAGTGAACTTTAATTGCTATTTATTCCAATTTTTGCAACTTGATCGACTGTTTCTAGCTGCGCTTCGTATGAAAATACGCAAACCTCAGGGTCGTTTATAGCAGATGGCTGGAGGAACAGAGACGATGCTTCTAGCAACTTAAATCATAATCAGAGTACCCCATGTGAAAATGAATATTTCATATCCACTCAAAAACAGGTGACAGCTCAACTCGGCATAGTTCGTAGAAAAGTCGCAAGGCAAGCACGAAAATCTTGGAAGCAAGAAAACTCCATAGTAAAAGTAAGCAGTTTTCTTTACTTTATTTCTACATGTTGGTATAGGATATATATTTATATAAAGATAATATGAAAGAGAATTAGAAAGCAAAACAAAGCCATGCATCCTTCCGACGGGAAAGCCAAAACGCTCTAGTGATCGCATACTCAAATTAAAATTCTACAAAAGGAAATTCGAACGCGTAAAAGTTGAGTGAGGATATAATGAGGAATTGTATTCATTTCAGTGTACCCACGTGAACTCTTCTATAAGTGGGATCATACAGTTATAACTGGGGTTTCATCTCTTAACGGAAAGTTGAGTTTTGAGTTTTCGCGAGTTTCCCAGCACTCTATATAACTGGATTTTTACAGGGCAAACTTCTCAGTTTGTGGAAATGACAAGTTCCTCTTGGCACACTTTTTACCAACATATCGAGTTGAAAATATTGATATAAAAATCATTGCAGAAACTAAGACTAGATTTCTCCTTTCAATCAAACCAGTCCCTAATTACGGGGTTTCGGTAAACATAACAGCATGACAGAAATAAATATTACATGGAAAATCAACTTAGAACAAGATATAAAGTAACTCCAACGAAATTATAGGAATAGAAACCAGTAAATGATATTGAAGTCTGCTTTCCAAAAATGAATTTTCATACACAAAAACTTTTGCTTATGTATGAATTTTCATACACAAAAACCGTTTTGAAGAATTTTAGAAAAGCACTTAATTTTTACAGCTCTAAATACGGAAATTTGTCATTGGGTCGAATTTTATTCGGAAAAAATCAATGATAAGGATATCTGCCATTTTTTGGCGCAGTATGCCTTTAGAGAATTTTATGAAAGTTGTTAAACATAAAGCCAAGAAATCTAGAAGCATTTAATAGAAGAAATAATGTGCTTCGTTGCTGTACTAAGGAAGTCGGGACTGTTATTGCATCATAGAGACGATTGAATTATTGCGTAATGGAAATTATTAATTGTCGTAATACTATCTTGAACCAAACATGTCTACTCCTTGAGTTTAACAAACATGTGTTGAAGAAGAAGTCAATAGTTGGGGTGCCTGGCCTGTCATGGTGTCAAATAGACACTGCCGTATACATAAAATATCCCTGTTTATAATAGATGGAAAATATTACTGATAAGGGGGTTTCCTGAAATCTGTAAAGCCTCTAATCTGATTTTTATGAACGACAACAATTTTAAGCATGAACAATGTGACTAACTATGAAGCTCTTGCAGTATCCCCCAGTAATTGTTTTGCCAACGTAGCGCATTTACTGATTATTCGAGACTATTTCAAAATGTTTGATTATCATCTTGATGATGAAGAATATTCTTTTGATTGTCCCTATTTTTATAAAGGACTATAGTGTGCCTTAACCAAAGCCTTTTTGACATTCCAAAAGTCAGAACAATAATTTATCAGATCGTTAGACTCTCTCGGGCCTAAAATCTGAAAGTCTCTCCCAAAATCAGTTAACACAGCCTAAAATACTTAGCAATTAAAAAATGTGATTAAAACTTGGCTTCTTAAAAGCAAGAATGCATGTTCTTTCGGCAGTAATTACTCTGTCCTCCGCGATCTTTATAATTGCTTTATGTTATTCTAAATAAAAATACGTTCATGTTTGAAGAAATCTAACATTGAAAAAGTTATATAATCCAATACCATCTTGGTTTGGGCCGAGAAAGACTCAATCCATTATTGATTGATCTTATAAATAATACAATCGATTCTGCAATTGCACAAGTTTAGTTCATAAACAAGTATAATTAAGAATAGAAAATCTCTAACTGCAACAAATAAAGGTTCCTTTAAATAAAATAGATGTCCCATCAAATTGTAATGCTAGATGTAGGGAAAGCAAACCCCTAGTATCAAACCTTGAAAAATTCTGAAAGAGATGGGGCTAAAAGACTTGCTAAATCCCTATAAATTGCTGTTGATATCTATGTAATTTAAAGCTACTTTTCAGACGAAATAAATAGTGATAATGTCTCTGTAGTCTCAATACACAGATTTAATGAAACAATAGCCCAGTGCTATATCTGATAACAAAGATATAAATTGAAAATGTCACGCTGGGATCTGAGGGAGAAGTCAATGGTTGGGAGGGTTGAAGAGTCAAATTGGTATTGCTGTATTTCCATCGAGGCGTCATTATTTCTAATCTTTCATTTTGAGAATATTTGTCTAGACGTTGCTCTATAGGTAAGGTCTTTGAATTTTAATTTTTGTCCTGCTACCTGTTGTGTTTTACCAAAAGAAGCAGTCATATTTACAAGAGCTTGCTTTCAAACCCAGACATTTTTCTCCTTTTACTCGCCTTTCAAACTATCTCCTAAATTTCAATGATCATAAAGATATGAAACTTTTACGCGAATTCGTGCTCAAGCTAAAATTTTCTTAATTAATAAAAGAAATCTATTCAAAGAATTGGATTAAATGAATTGGCTGTATATTTTCTAAAATTTAATGTATGACGGTGAATTTTCAATTTCACCGTCGAATTCGAATTTCTTTTGACGTTGAAACTGCAAATACTACGGTTCTGCTTCCTTTTCAATAACTGATTCCCTTCTTATTTTGGTCATGGTCAGAAATTAAATTTGGCTTGAAATGAGCTAGCTTTATTGAAAACAGACGTTGGATCCTGATTGCTACAGAAAACAGATGCTCCACTGACATTTGATGAAGAGGTAGGTTGCAAGTCTGTATGTATACGAGGCTGTCAACTTTATTAAAACCGAGGCTGTCAACTATTTTTCTACCCGAGGCTCTTCTGTTATTGTGGCTTTGAGTGGATGCCAAACAAAATTTTTGAAATTAGAAAAACTACAAAATAACAAGGAGATTTCAAGCAAAGCTTCATTCCTTATTTACCCAATACATAAAAAATAATACTTACCATCATTCAAAGACCGTGGGGGTGAGGGGACCTGACGGGGCTTAGCCCCCCCCTCCCAATAACTTCCAAAATATACTTATAGCCATACAAAGATCGTCTTGTCCTTTGGTTTAGCATGTTTAGCCTACTGTAAATTTTAAGCTCTCTCACCCTTTAGCTCGCTTTTAGCTCTCTGATATAAACATCAAGATGAAATGATATGCTCTACGGTCCTCGGTATCTTGATGTTTATACGAGTCATGTCACGATACTACATTTTAACATTGGTTGTCCTCTAAATAAACTTTTTTCTTCTTACATTTAGAATTGTGATTTTTAAAATTGGATTTATTGATATTTGATTGTTCCACGTCGTTTTTTGCTGTTCCTGTCTATCACTTATTCTACTTTAATCCCTTTCATATCTTGTAAAGAAGAAAATAACATGCCCGTGGTTCACGTTGAATTACATTTGACACCGGAAATTATTATTTAAAATACTTTCTCTGCATTTTATGTTTCTGAATTCTGTTTTATTTTAAAGATGCGGTATCGATGGTGCATTGTCAGCGTATTCGGTATTCTTCGCAGTTTAAGAGCTGTTGGTGTTGGCGAGGTGAGAGCGATCCAATATTAAACTATTCTAGACTTGAAAGGCTTGCAACTCTTAATAAGATCCTTAAGTTTGTAATGAACAATAACGAAAATTTTGACTTTGATTCAATTATACTACAATCACAAACCTTTCTGTTACATATGTTCTTTTGAACTGGCTAGCCTGGCGTTACAAGGAAAGACTATCACAGTCTTAAGTGCAAATGGGAAAACAGAGTAAACAACCAAAATAGACAGGATATTTTTCAGGGTTTTGAGAAAACATCCTGGAAGGAAATAAAGAACTATCCACCAAACAGATTTTAGTCTTTTAGCTCAGGCTATTCAATTTAATGTTCGTAAAAATTAATGTATCCAGTAGGGGCTCCGTCAGGCTGGGAAATGAGAAATTGCAAAATCGTGAAAAATGTGATCCTTATCGTCTTTTAAAAATAGGAGCAGAAAGAATACGTAGCAACGGGTAAAAAACTTCCTTGATTCCTGGGTTTAAAGAAGAAAATCTTATTTTAAATCGATATGTTTCATTCAATATTTGTGACCGCTCAGAATATCATCCTTGCCAGCCAAAAAATTATAATATAATCCCACATCTCGCGGGCTCTTCACGGGCCGGATTCTGCCCCGCGGGCGGTAGGTTGCCCATCCCTGGTCTTATCTTGTCAAGATTTCTCCTTTCATTACTTGTAACAATGGCTAAAACTTCTATTTGGTTTGATCACAAAACTTTCAACTTCCCGCTTTCAACATTTAAGAACTTTGTTTTTCAGGTCGGTATAATGTTCAATCTTTTCTTTTTCTTTTTTGTGACTCTCAAATTAAACGGACAAGCTGCAAAACCGACTTGTTTGCACTTTTCTAGCAAAACAACACCAAGTTTTTTGGGCTTTATCCTCTTTCCGTCTGTATCGAAAAGGGCAAATATTTCTCATAATATTTTTGCATCCTTATTTTCTAAAACCCATGTTTCCGTTTCTACAAAATGCTCATAGCTCTTCCCACAGCAGCTGAAACCAAATTTCATGTACATATGTCAATAATTAATAGCAGCACTAGGGCCTTTTTAAAGGTAATGTGTCCATATAAAAGGACTGCGTATACCCAACATGTCAAGTAACATCAAAATAACGGTTTGCGATTGGTCAGTATTCTTGCGATGCAAAACTGCTCACATGAAAGCTAACCTCGCAGCAGTATAGATAAACAAAACTACCGTAGTGGCTGGGGCGATGACATGAAAAATCACATGTTTCTAAAAACCCCCGCAGAGTTGCTTGCTTTAGCTGGACACATTACCTTTAATGTTAATAACTACATCGATAAAACGTCCTAGAATTACGTCAAACGCTTTAAAGTCATCACTTTCTCCATCCTTTTCTGTTACATGGTGCACTGAGGACTTTATTATTACTTTTTACGCCCTTCATCTAAATAAAGGATTCATCATTCCTTCTTGGATGCCTTCTTTCAGTGAACCAACTTATCCCTTTGACACACAACCTTCATCATATCATGCAATAACATATATCATACGTCGCATGAAATCCTCTACTTCACCTTGTTCTTTTGATTAAGTATCCCTCGTTTGTTGCAAACGTTGCCCTTACCTACGATTTTTCCTCACCAAAATTATAAATATCATTTAGGCTACTGGTAATGTTCCATCCGAATGGAAAAAAGCACCAATAATATTGATCCACAAAGAAGACGCTACAGATGACCCTTCTAACTTCAGCCAATAACCTTAGAATCTGCTCCCTTGAAAATTTTCACCTCCTGCCTGCGTAACTCTATCTTTAACTTTTTGAAATAACATATATTCATTGAAAACCAAATTCAAAAAGGCTTATCTAAAGTACCATCTAATATTCAGGCTCAGGTCTCCAGCTTATTTTTCGGCTTCAAAACTTCTATCCTCACAGACACATTCCACAACCCTCATTCCTGATTTGTCGTGGTGTTCTTCAAGGTGACTGCCTCGGCCCTCTCCTTTTCAATCTATGCTTCAATACCTATATACAATACATAAAAACTGAAAAATAAAAGTTCCAGTCAAAAATTTTGGAACCAGTCAAAGCAAAATCTTAAAATTTTGGAACCTAAGCCAAGCATCTGATTGCAAATTATGCTTTCTTCTCGAAATTTGACTCCATGTAACTGCAGGCTGCAAAATCTGTCTTGAACAAGGTCGTTATGCCTGGCGTCCTAAATCTGCTCTTAATTTCCTTGCCCTTACCCTCTTGAATGCAATAGAGGAATCCAAGTTTTGAAGACAAATGAAAACATTTTATTTGTTTTAGAACTAACGACTGGGTTTGAAACTAACCTCAACTGCAATAAAGAAGGAACAAATTTAAAATGGAACATTTGCTGAACATCCGATTATGAATTCTGTCTTTTTCCAGAAACACTTCTGCGCGTTATTGCTCATTGCAAATTGTAGATTGACCAAGGTCGTCGTAATACGTCGTAATATTCTTGGCATCATAATTCTGCATTTAACTTTCTTTTCTCTGTATGGATTTACCAGGCTTTCCTTCTATTTCTATCATAACTGGAGACCAGTAGAGTCCTGGACGTAATTCTCAAAACCAAGTAAAGCTGTCTTAGCGTTTTAGAGCTAACCATGGGCATTGAAACAAACAAATCTCAACTTAAATGCTAGCAAAATGTGCCACATTCATAATGAAAGTCCGAAAAATGTGCCACATTCAAATCATATCAGAAAAGCATCCTTACAAAGTGGCACGAAAAACAAACTTAAGTTGTTAAAATAAATTGATTTACTATAATTTAAAAACAGACATTTAAATGGCAACTGTGGTTATTGAGATTGGATTGAATTCAATTTCAGTTTGACGTCTCTGGCTGCAATAAAGAATTCAGCTGTTTTAAAGGACCAACAGGGTGCAATTCAACTCAAGACTGCGATTTTTTCATCCAATTTACATACAACAAAGGGAACAAAAGTGTTGTTTTTGCCATTTCCAGCATTTTCGAATGGGTTGCATTTGGCTTAAGAAAAGACAAAACATTTTCAATGGTAAGCAACTGTTACTCACGCTTATAACAGCCCTCAACAAGAAGTAGCATATCATCTATGCCATAACCTTTTCTTGCTATTTTGAAAAATGACGTCACACAATAACAAAGGAATGCTTGGGTTTATGCACAAGCTGATTTTCCCTGCTATATTTTGAATTTTTAGAAAACAATAATGAGAATTATTCTCTCTATAGCTGAAGAAGTTTTCAGGCTTCGTAGCTTTGAGACTAGCGTTGGATGGTCGAGCTAGCGAATCCGGAATGGATGATATGATAAACCACTTGTCATGCATGTTGAGGACATTTTTACTATATAAACGTATCAAAAGAAGCCCAGGGTGAAAAAACGCTCTTCTGGCAATATGATATCCAGCAAAACAAATCCGGATTCGCTACGTACGCCCATTGGATGTTGTTTGTCTTTTCAAGAAATTTCTTTTTCAAGGATACAAACGTTGGTGAAGTTTGCGTGAAAAATTCTTCTGTGTCAAGGATGATGCTTTTCCAGACGACTGGGTACAAAGTAACATTTCTCCCTGTTGTAAGTTGCTAAATTCTATCAACATGAGAAAAATAAAGATGTATAGGTATACAGATAGAAGGACAAAAGAGTCTTCGTTTGCCGTGGGCGTTCTGTGAGTGCGGCATCCCTGATCATCGTAAAATTCTCATATCCAAATGTAAAAACATCAGGGTTTTGTTAATTCATATTGTATCCTAACGTGCACTGCTTTTGGAGCAGGGTTATTAAAATCTAAAGCTGCAAATATTTTTCAGATTTCGTTCATGGTATTAATATTTAACACCATCCTATGCAAACAAATGCTTTTATTTTTTGCAATTTCCCTCTATATTCATCATTAAACATATGCTACAACTCTCACGATATGTTCTTTCAGTTCAATAAATAATTGAAATACATTGAAATATTTTTGAGAATAAATAGTATAGCTCCATATGTTGTGCGTTCTCTTAATGTAGCTCAGAATTCTAAGCTCGATTTAACAGCTCTCAGCATTGGACTGAACAGTGTTTCACGTCACTTGTCATTCATTGCGTAATGTTGATAACGACTGAGGACCTTGCACAGATTGGTGCAGTCTTACTCTGTCTTGTTTAGCAATCTTACCCTTGTAGTTATCCAAAGGGGTTGGATAATCAGTATATTTTTCAGCAATTTAGAGTGTGTTTGCAAAGCTAAAAAAGCCGTATCAAGGAGACTCTTTCAACTCAAGGACTATGTTGCTAATACAGCAGCTGAAGTCAGCTGCGTTCAGTTTAGTCTAGACATGGTTTAAATGAGTTCAGTTTTGCTCACTTGAGTCAAGCTGAGCTGAGTGCTAGCTTGTTGCAACTTGATCCTGTAAAAGTTATAAATCCAAACAAACATCTTTTTCTTTGGAAAATTTATCATGAAAACTGTTTTCGAAAAACAAAATGCATTTAGACGAGCTGAGCTGAACCGAGCTTAGCTTCAGTTAAGAATGGTATATATCCGAGATCACTTGCAGTTAATATTTTGAAAGCCATTTACATATTCAATTAATTAGCTCAGCTACGTTTACGACATTATGTGCCTGCATCAAAGATATACTTCTAAAGAATATTATTACATAGACAGGAATTCAAAACGTAAGAACAGAAGTCATCAATGGAAGTGTCATATGCAGGTAATTTTGTGTCACATTATTTTGACCAAGTAGTAATTTGTTGTCAGTTTGCTTGTGTATTAATTTTTTGTTTGTGCCCCTGCAATTTTTCTTCCCCGGTCAGGCCCGGTCAGGCGCGGTCTGGCCGGTCAGGCACGTTCTGGCCCGGGTAGCAAAGTTACGATCGCCACGCGTACCTTTCGCTTTAAAATGCAAAAGAAAAATTATGGGCGTTTTTTCTAGAAAATTCAAGAAAATGAAATTTTATATTTCTTTTTTTAGTTAAGTTCATTCTTCCCTTCACCTTTTTAATAAAATTCATTCTAGTCCTCAAACACATCCTCAAACTTCAGCTGTATTGTTCGTTTTATATTCCGGTATAAATCGCAAAAGTTTTGCTTTTTCACTACAATAATTAACACAATAGTGCCAAAATCAATTAGTTCTATGGGTATTTCGTTCCAAGCTTTAATCCCAGAGGGGTGGAATCCTTTTTTATACTCTCAAGCTTAGATTTTGGGATGTCGAGATTTCTATTGTTTCTTGTGCTATAACTAGAAATTTCAATCCTCTGATCATACTTGCGTTGTTATATTTGTCAGTGGTTGGTTAAGGCGATTCTTTTATGCAGGTATACAAGGTCGATCGCTCCGCCATCAGGAACCTTCCTCGCAGACTTGAAAGAGCAGTTCTATCTCACAGTTGCTTATGGATCGCTAAAAAGTGAGAACATTCTTTTACTACAAAAACATCTTGAAAATGTACCTCATTCTGCGTCCGAAATAAAACTTTGTGTTAAACAAATGTTAAATAATGATGGCGATATTTCGAAAGATCCCCGTCCGAAATGACATCCAGAAGTCTGATATTCTCTTCTTGTTAAAGTTGAGTCTGTTATCGGATCGTACATTCTAAAACATGGAACCACCTGAAACCACCTGAAATCACCGACAACCACCTACAACCATCTACAACCACCTACAACGATCTGAAACCATCTGAAAACAATGCGAATTTTGAAAACAATGTAATGGTTGTTGTGGTTGAAGATGGTTGAAGGTGGTTGCGGGTGGTTGTAGGTGGTTTCAGGTGGTTTAAGGTGGTTTAAGGTGGTTGAAGGTGGTTGAAGGTGGTTGCGGGTGGTTGTAGGTGGTTTCAGGTGGTTTAAGGTGGTTTTAGGAGCTTCTATGTTTTAGTAGATACCGGTATCGGATATGGTTGACCACTTCACTCAACATTTCTTCCAATAACAAGGTTTTTTCTTGAAAATTTTATGTTTTTTAATGAGAAATTTAGCCTATCAGCCTGAAAGTTAAAAAAACAGTGGTCCTTCTGATCTCAAATTCCATTTTTTCTTAGAAACTGGACTTGCCAAGCACCGAAGAGGCAATTATGCAACAAGTGACAAATCTATTAATTTTGAAGGTCCAGTCTCCCAAATAAACATGGAAACAAATTCGCCGTTATATCTGATAATCCATGGTGCGTATTTTTCTCTTGCTTATAAACTGATAAGATCGTGTTTAAGTAAGACACTGATTAAATAATGGACAGACGGCTAAAATTTGGTGTCTCCAGCAGCAGTTTTAAGGACTGCGGGGCCCGGGGCCCGGGGCCAAAAACATCTGCGGGCCCTTGTTCTTTACAATTTTTTTTCTTAGTTGTGGGGCCCCCTTGTGGTTACACTAAGCGCGGGGCTTGGGGCCATGGCCCCTTGGACTCCCCTCTAAACCACCATTGGCTGACTCACCTACCCTTTGTATCCATTTTCTGGCGATAGGTAATTTGTAACCGTTATTGCACAGTAATAACCCCCTTCACCACATTTCTCAAAGCATTGGTCACATAGTTTCTCAAAGCATTGGTCACATAGCTTCTCAAACTATTGGTCACATAGCTTCTCAAAGCATTGCTCACATAGTTGTAAAATTGTGACGCTGAAAAAATGAAAATGGGTTGTACTCGATAATATTTTAACTTAAGATATCTTTTTCGCATTTAATTTTATTGATTTGATTAGATTATTAAAGCAAGTACACCTGTGTCGGGTATTCAATCGTGTTAATTTTAGTACCTCTGTTCAAAAGCTGGGCTAGTTTGTAAGAGAACCTCTAATGCATCCACTCCTCCATAGTATCCATCTCGACAATAAAAGATCCAGTTTAAATACTGAAAATAAAGGTTTTCCCTTCTAATATTAATCTAAACTTTCTTAATTTCATATGAATGAAAATGGATGTTAGTAACAAACAACTAATTCTCAAATGAGAGCAAAGTCTTGATTGCTACGTACTGTGCAGAACTTTACGACCTAATAAGACCTTTTTCACGGTCCATTGCTAACGACCGGTTTGGGACTTTTGAAAATCTAAGGCTTTAGTATAGATTGTCGTGAAATATCTTTGCAGCTTGCTCAATGACTTTTGCATGGATTTTCTGTGCGTCATTGGGAGCGTTCGTTGCACGAAATAGAAACTACATCAAGTATGGTTCAACACAAATATGGTTCAAGGTATGGTTTTCTATAATCTCATTTCTGCGCAATTGATGTGGCACTTAAAGCATGGCCTAGACATTGCTGGTAGTAAAACCTCTACTTCTACTTGCTCTACTTTAATCGACCTCCACTTTCTTACTCTGAAAATAAGTTTAAAATAAAAGCCAATGCAGAACACCTGATCACAGACATTGGCGGTCTGGTATCGTAATTGCAGGGTGGCTCTCATGCCGCACGGATGGGGGTGTGGTTGAGCAACCACACCCACAGAAGCAACAGCTGAAAATGCACTTTCATTCTAAAACAAGTTATCTGTTCATTGATGAGCTGGTAGTGTTTGTGATGCAGCTTTTGCACATTTTGTACTTTCTGTGAATCAGTTAAACGTCCAAGTTGTGTCTTCGAATTACTTTGTGCCGTGTTTATCAGAATATTTAACAGTCTTTTTTAATCATTTTGATTATTCTAACCGCGGGACCTAGGTGTAAAAGACTAAAGTTAGGTCGAATTACAGAGAAACATCGTTTTTGACAATTATATGCAAAGTATTAAGAGGCATTATAAATAATCGACTTGTATGAGTAACTGACGAGCCAATTATTTGAAGAAAACTTAAGAGAATTTCGTGAAAAAAGATTTGTAAACTGGCGTGTTTTTAAATTTTAATGTAAGCGTTGAAAACCTTTAATCATGTGTTTTACAGAAGGCCTTTGACAAACGAGGGGCGACCAGTTCAGATACTTGTATGCTATATACCAAAAGTGACGGGAGAAAATAAGATGATTAGATGCAAGTTAGGTGTAAGACAGGGATGTGTGTTAGGCCCACGATTGTTGAATCGTTTTACCAACGGGATTGAGTCATTTTGTTATAATATTGTTGTAATATATATTTTGGCACATTGGACATCATTAGTCAGCACGTAGAATATAAACGCTAGAACTTTGAAGTTTAGTGCCAACCCTGAAGCCAGTACGTATAGACTCTGCCCTTGTTCTAATGCCTTTTGTTTTTGTAAAGCTAATTCTATTTTCAGCACAATTTTTCCTTTTCCTTTATTCACGTTTCTAGAGGACGCTAATTTAACAGTATTTATTAATGTATAAGTGCATAGAACAGGACAGTTCCAAGTCGCTTGGGATCACCAGGCTTGTTGATGATTTTAATGCCTGATGACCATTGCATTAAGCGTGTAACTCGAAATAGAAACTATGAACCGTCCTGTTCCATATACCAAAAGGGCATATATATATGTGTTTATGCACACCCAATACCCATATGATGATTTCGTTATAGATCCATTTGCCGTTGATGGTAGCTGCAGTTCTGCTTACCTCGAGTGGGATACTCACGATCTTGAGATACAAAGGTGGTTGGAAACTACAGGTAAAGTTGAATGATTGAAACCATGAAAACTAAAGAAATGGAAACTGCCACAGACCTAAGTTAAAGTGATACTGGTCTGTAAATGTCCAAACGGAGTGATCAATGGGACAAAATTTGAAATTCTAAGCAAGATTTCATTAAATGCAATGATTACAGTGATGCTCCTTCACAGCAGATGTTAAGAAATGAAGCCAATTAACGAAATTCAGAACGAAAACTCTTAGCAAGTCAATAGCTACTTATGACATTAAATTCAATCTGTATACAAAAATATTCCTAACAGAATGCTTCCAGTTATTCAATTTTTGGAAATTATTCTTGAATATATCTGGCAGATCTATTCGATATTTTTAAATGAATCGACTTGAACATTTTTAATGGACTAGCTTCTTCTATCCTTTGTCAAATTATAGTTTTTTAGAAAGAATAATGACAAATGTAACTTTTTATCATAACTCCACCGTGTTCAAAGCAATTTTTTCATTCAAAAATTCATCTCTTTAGGGGGCTGGGCCTCATCCATATATTGGTATATTCACGTTCCTGTCAGCTATTCTACAGGTAGGTAGGGTCTATAACGGAATTACTTGCCAAAGCTGCAAATTTTGTCAGTTTGTGTCTATCAGGGATGTCGTTTCAGGATGCACTAAAGTAGAGACGCACACCCTATGTTTTACAGAAGCTTGTTTTTAATTTTGCGATGTCCGTTCACAGTAGTGAGAGCCCTTGCGAGAAATTCGTTGATGTTTTTAATTTGCTCAAAACTTGTGACAGTAAACCTACACTATATTATGTAAGACTGCAAAAATATTATGTAAGATCAGTTTAAATCTAGAATTTGACAATTTTTAGAAAAAACCCTTAAAGTCCCACTTCCATGAAAAATATTGTTCATAAGGAAAGACTGTCTTCGTTATGAAGAATATCTTTCATTGCCCTTTCTCTTGCAAAGCTAGAATTCTGCCTTACTATTAAGTTATGTCTTTTCAGACGCTGGTGGCAGTGTTCAGACCAAGCATAACTGCACCAAGGTATTTCAATACTTTGTACAATACTATCTTGGGGGGGGGGGGCATTCAATACAATACTATCTTGGGGGCATTGTGGCGATATAGTTCTAGAAAGATCAAAGAAAAGAACTCTCAAATAAAGTTCAGCATCAGTTTATAATAATAAATTTTCGAAAATGATAAATATTCGGTGCAGGCTTATTGCATTAAAAACATCCCATCCAAAATTTTCGGCAATTATTACTGGCTTAACAACTCAACTTTCGGCTACGACGTCATTAGATTTTATTTCCTTGGCAATTGGCCTGCTCCAAGAAATGATTTTGCCTCTTGTCGTTTCCAGCCTTACTCAGCTACACAACATAATCTGCATTTCAAGCACTTCTTAAAACGTTTTTTCTATTTGGTAAGATAATTTCAGATGCAAACAACCTCAACTGATATTTTTACGTTTGCAGTTTTGTACATACCTCGTATGCATTCCAATTTTGCAAACATAAAGAATTCAATGTAAGTGCACATACAATTTATTTTTCAGCCGATGGATTTTCAATGTACTGCATAAAATCCTTGGAATTTCGACCCTGCTTGGCGGATGTAAGTATTATAGTGCAACTACATGCATTGAAATCGTGAACAGATGGAAATAACCGTGTATCATAGATTTTTGCTGGTCATTTCAATTTGGTCAATTATTTTGTAGAAGTTTTGATTAATTGTTTAAAAGTATCAATCCAAATTGGCTGATAACTTTTAAAAGATTTATTTGTCACTATGTAACTATCAGACACCTAAGCATTTTGTTCAAACTAGTAGCGGTTGCACTAATATGAAGACATAACTCTTAGGCATACCTCTTTCAGCTATATCGGCGTTGTATGGCTGTCACTTGCTGTCTGTGCATCTTGAGCCGCTGATAGTCTGGTTTTTCCTTCTTCCATGTGCTGCAGTTCTGGCTGAGATATTTAGATATGCAAAGTTTCAAGAAAATGGTGAGTTTTCTCTATTTACATGCACAGTTATTATATGCATTTGAATACTTATGTCATGTAAACATTCGCTTAGAGCAAACGGGATATTGCAGGGCGCAGGAGGGAAGAGTCAGGAGGAGGATTAGGGAGGGAAGAGTTCAGGGCAGGGCTAGGACAAGATCGGATGTAGGGCTTGGGTAGGGCTTAGTCAAATCTAGGGCAGGGATTGGATTCGGCTAAGGCAGGGCTAGCACAGAACTAGATCAGGACCAGGGAAGGATAAAGCCTTGGTACGAATACTGTCAGAAAAGGGTAAGGCAAGGGCGGGATCTGGACAGGATCAGGGCTGAAAAAATCCAAGATCAAGAAAGGTTCAGATCTTGAGCTTGGCACTGTCAGAGCAGGATAAGAGCAGACTAAGAGCAGGATCAGATTTCAGTGCAAGGACAGGATCAGGCTAGGGAAGGCTGCGTTGCTTCACATATCCTCCCTTTGTCCCATTCTCGTGCTTAGATCATACAAGGTGGCGGGAAGGATCTTGCCAACATATCAAATTGATGAATGTCTTTCTACACTGAAAAAATGACTTATAACGAGTGATATTGACATCAGCTGCTGCTGACTATCGTGGCTCTTTGGCTGATTGATATTATTTCTTTACCGACGGTGATCTCTCAGTGCGAATAATTTCTTTATTACAGTAGTCTCTAAATTCGAATTAATGATTTGCAGGTGGCCATACTAAAATGTACAATAACTTGCAACAAATACTGGATATTGTGTGGACTATGAACTAAAAATGAGCTAGAAATAATCCAATATCGTATAATTCATTTTCAGACGTTTTTGCCGACCCTTTGGCCAGAACTGCAGTGGGAGTTGCTAATCAACTGCTCACATTCCCACGTATTCAATTAGGGTTGCTGTCATGTAAATGATGATTTTTCCAAGTAAATCAAGTAATGCTTGTGTTTAAAGATTTTGAGAATGTTCCAAATTTCCTAACTGCAACAGCTTTCTTAATTTATTGATAACATAATGCTGAACCTGATTGGTAACTACAATTTGCTGCTGAGCGATACAATTATATTTTTCTTAAAAACAGCTATTGGATCAGCCCCCATTGAAGTACAAGAAACAACGTCTACCAATCAATTGGTAAGTTTCCAGTGCTTAGTTCTTCTGACCGTTGCTGTAAATTGTGATGGTCCACTTTCACTAAATCGTGAATATATTTTATAACATGTTATTGATTAAAGCTATAATCAGTGTCATAGGTTGACCTTCTAGACTTTGTGGGTGGAGGGTCATCAGTAATAAAGTTTACCGACGAGGACATGGATGAAGAGAAGTTTAGATGCTATGTGACCTACAGATAGACAATTTTACCGTTAAACCATGGATTTTTTGGGCCAACTGAAAATCTACCGACAAACTCATGAAGACTTGGGGAGGGGTGTAACACCCCGACGTAATAAATAATCGATGTAAAACTTTCGACAGGGAAATATTTAAATTTATTTATTACAACCAATATTCTTCTATCAAATTGCTATGTTCTTTTAAATAAGCATCGTCAAAGTTGAGTCTTGAAGAAGGAGTATTATTAGAAGATGTCAGGAGTTTCTTAACACAAATGAGCTGAAAATCACAACATAAACATTTCGCATTCTGGCAAAATAAAAGCATAAAGTTTAAAGAAAAATACTCAATATACATGCAACGCTTTGTTCGTCTGCATAAATGATGAAGAGTAAAGTTGCAGAAAGTTGATATCATAAAAGTAGGTTTTTAGAAATAGACTTTACTGATTTTGCATTCTAGCAAGTATTTAATGATATTTATTCAGGGTGCGTGGTGAAATTGTTCCAAATCTAAAATTGGATTTTATGTCGTCACACTTGGGAATTTTAGTCTCTCGCAGGGCTGGGATGAAATGTGTGCATGGCCAAGGCCTGTTTTTTCACGACAAGGATGCAATGAAATGAAAGGGGGCTTCATCAAAGAGGCAGTTAATTCGATATTGACATTGCTCAAGAATCGAGAAGAGCACTTCCGTTTTTTACCATGATTTCAATAATTATTCAATATGTTTATGAATTTATTTTTGAAGATTGGGTTATTACTGATGATCTGTTTCTTTGCCAGGCTGTAAAAGTCATAACTTGGTTGACAGTGATAGTGTCCGTCATTGCGATGTTTGTTGCCTGTTATCTGGCAGTTCTTTTTGTCAAATCAGTATCGGAGAAAGCCACTGGAAAATATCATTGAAAAGGCTCGGTACTAAGCAAAAAA
>NW_027020174.1:5280564-5344810 GCF_013076305.1 Rhopilema esculentum | reverse complement strand
TTATGGTGAGAGATGTCGAGGCGAAAACTGGCAAACTCCCCCACCTTTCTTCGCCCTACCCCATGACATTCATACGTTCACTCCTCGCCGCTTCCCCGTCTTGCCTTTCCTCCTCTGTGTTGTGTGGTTGTGTTGCATGTGGGTTGGTGTGTGTGTGTGGTTTGTTTGGGTGTGTGTTGTTGTTGTTTTTTGGTCGTGGTGTGTGTTGGTGGTGGTGTTTTGTTTGTGTTGTGGATGTTTTGTTTGTGGGTTGTGTTTTTGGGGTTGGGTGTTGTGTTGTGGGTTGTTGTGTTGGAGTTGGTGGTGCTTTTGGGTGGGTGTGGGTTGGGTGGGTTTGTGTGTTTGTTGTGTGTTTGTTTGTGGGTTTTGGGTGTTGTGTGTTTTTTCTGTTTGTTTGTTGTGTGTTGGGTTTGTTTGTGTTGGGGTGTTGTGTTTTGTGGTTGGTTGTTGTGGTGTGTGTTTGTTCGTGTGTGTGTGTGGTTGTGTGGTGGTGTGTGTTTGTGGTTGTGTTGGGTGGTGGTTTTGTTGTTTGGTGTGTGTGGGTGGTGTTTGGTTGGTTGGGTGGTTTTTTGGTTGTTTTTGGTTTTTGGTGTTGGTTGTCGGTTGTTTTTGTGTGGGTGGTTTTTGTTTGTTTGTTTTGTGTGTGTGTTTGTGTTGTGGTTGTGGGTTGGTTTTGTGTGGGTTTTGGTTGTTGTTTTTGGGTGTGTTGGTGGGGTTTTTGTGTTTCTTGGTGGTTTGTTGTTTTTTGTGTTGTGTGTTGTTCTGTTTTTTGTTTTTGGTTGGTGTTTTTGTGTGGGTTTTTGGGGTGTTGGGTTGTGTGGTGGGGTGGGTTTGGTTGTGTTTTGTTTTGGTTGGTGTCTGTGGGTTGTGTGTTGTTTTGTGTGGGTGGTGTTGTTGTTTTGGGTTGTGTGGTGTTTGTGTGTGGTGTGGTGCTGTTTGTTTTGTGTGTTTGGGTGTGTTGGTGTGGTTGGGGTGTGGGTGGTTGGTGTGTGGTGGTTGGGTGGGTTGGGTTTTTGTGTGTGTGGTGTGGTGGGGTTGTTGTTTTGTGGGGGGTGTTGTTGTGGGTTTGGTTTTGTTGTTTTGTGGTTGGTTTTTGGGGGTGGTTGTTTTGTTTGTGTTGTTGTTGTGGGGTTTGTGCGGTTTGGTGGGTCTGGTGGGTGTGGGTTTGTGCTGTGGGTGGTGTGTGTGGTGTGTGGTGTGTGGGGTGTTGTGTTGGTTGGTGTTGTGTGGTGTTGTCTGTTTGTGGTTGGGTTGGGTATGGGTTTGTGTGGTGTGTGTTTGTTTGTTGTTTGTGGTTGGTGTGGGTGTTGTTGGGGTGTTTTTTGGTTGGTGGTGGTGGGTTGTGGTTGCGGTCTTTTTGGTGTGTTTGTGTGTGGTGTTGGTGTCTGGGTTTGTGGGGTGGTTCGTTGGGTTGGTTGTGTTTGTTCGGTAAATAATATCAGTTTTTGGAGTGTTTGCTCTGAAATTTTTAATCCCTTACCAAAAGTAGAGAAAAAACGTTTTTTAAGTTGGAAAGTGCTTGAATTTGTCTGAGTGGATTTTATGTTTTGTGTTTGTGTTGTAGCTGGTAAGTGATAGGTGCTTGGTGTTAATACTGACTTAAGAGTGCAGATATGATGCATGTTTGGTCTTGGGAGGCAGGTTGCTCCAATGTTTGCCAGGAGAATTTAGATATGTCTAGATGTACTGGTTCGTAGGCGAAAGTTGGAGGTTGGTTTAAGGGCCGATTTGTAGTAGTTAGGAGTGGTGCCGAGTTGTGTGAATTATTGTTGGATGGGTTATTGTTTTTAAAGTGCATGATAAGCTGTACTGATTATATTATTATTTGTGCATTTTCCGAAAAATTGTTTATGTATTATTTTGATTTGTGAACTGAATGTCTTGATACTTGTATTTGAGAGTGTTCTTTTCTTTGGATCTTTCTAGAACTATATCGCCACAATGGCCGCGCTCAAAGATAGTATGTAGTGGTGATTTTGGAATGCCCTCGTCCCGGCCGCCACAGGTATGCATTCCAATTTTGCAAACATAAAGAATTCAATGTAAGTGCACATACAATTTATTTTTCAGCCGATGGATTTTCAATGTACTGCATAAAATCCTTGGAATTTCGACCCTGCTTGGCGGATGTAAGTATTATAGTGCAACTACATGCATTGAAATCGTGAACAGATGGAAATAACCGTGTATCATAGATTTTTGCTGGTCATTTTAATTTGGTCAATTATTTTGTAGAAGTTTTGAATAAATGTTTAAAAGTATCAATCCAAATTGGCTGATAACTTTCAAAAGATTCTTTTGTCACTATGTAACTATCAGATACTTAAGCATTTTGTTCAAACTAGTAGCGGTTGCACTAATATGAAGATATAACTCTTAGGCATACCTCTTTCAGCTATATCGGCGTTGTATGGCTGTCACTTGCTGTCTGTGCATCTTGAGCCGCTGATAGTCTGGTTTTTCCTTCTTCCATGTGCTGCAGTGCTGGCAGAGATATTTAGATATGCAAAGTTTCAAGAAAATGGTGAGTTTTCTCTATTTACATGCACAGTTATTATATGCATTTAAATACTTATGTCATGTAAACATTCGCTTAGAGCAAACGGGATATTGCAGGGCGCAGGAGGGAAGAGTCAGGAGGAGGATTAGGGAGGGAAGAGTTTAGGGCAGGGCTAGGACAAGATCGGATGTAGGGCTTGGGTAGGGCTTAGTCAAATCTAGGGCAGGGGTTGGATTCGGCCAAGGCAGGGCTAGCACAGAACTAGATCAGGATCAGGGAAGGATAAAGTCTTGGTACGAATACTGTCAGAAATGGGTAAGGCAGGGGCGGGATCTGGGCAGGATCAGGGCTGAAAAAATCCAAGATCAAGAAAGGTTCAGACCTTGAACTTGGCACTGTCGGAGCAGGATGAGAGCAGAATAAGAGCAGGATCAGATTTCAGTTCAAGGACAGGATCAGGCTAGGGAAGGCTGCGTTGCTTCACATATCTTCCCTTTGTGATGGAAAGGATCTTACCAACATATCAAATTGATGAATGTCTTTCTACACTGAAAAAATGACTTATAACGAGTGATATTGACATCAGCTGCTGCTGACTATCGTGGCTCTTTGGCTGATTGATTTTATTTCTTTACCGACGGTGATCTCTCAGTGCGAATAACTTCTTTATTACAGTAGTCTCTAAATTCGAATTAGTGATTTGCAGGTGGCCATACTAAAAAGTATAATAACTCGCAACAAATACTGGATATTGTGTGGACTATGAACTAAAAATGAGCTAGAAATAATCCAATATCGTATAATTCATTTTCAGACGTTTTTGCCGACCCTTTGGCCAGAACTGCAGTGGGAGTTGCTAATCAACTGCTCACATTCCCACGTATTCAATTAGGGTTGCTTTCATGTTAATGATGATTTCTCCCAGTAAATCAAGTAATGCTTGTGTTTAAAGATTTTGAGAATGTTCCAAATTTCCTAACTGCAACACCCTTCTTAATTTATTGATAACATAATGCTGAGCCTGATTGGTAGCTACAATTTGCTGCTGAACGATACAGTTATATTTTTCTTAAAAACAGCTATTGGATCAGCCCCCATTGAAGTACAAGAAACAACGTCTACCAATCAATTGGTAAGTTTCCAGTGGTTAGTTCTTCTGACAGTTGCTGTAAATTGTGATGGCCCACTTTCACTAAATCGTGAATATATTTATAACATGTTTAGATTGACCTTCTAGACTTTGTGGGTGGAGGGTCATCAGTAATAAAGTTTACCGACGAAGACATGGATGAAGAGAAGTTTAGATGCTATGTCACCTATAGATAGACAATTTTACCGTTAAACCATGGATTCTTTGGGCCAACTGAAAATCTACCGACAAACTCATGAAGACTTGGGGGAGGGGTGTAACACCCCGACGTAATAAATTATCGATGTAAAACTTTCGACAGGGAAATATTTAAATTTATTTATTACAACCAATATTCTTCTATCAAATTGCTATGTTCTTTTAAATAAGAATTGTCAAAGTTGAATCTTGAAGAAGGAGTATTATAAGAAGATGTCAGGACTTTATTAACACAAATGAGCTGAAAAATCACAACATAAACATTTCGCATTCTGGCAAAATAAAAGCATAAAGTTTAAAGAAAAATACTCAATATACATGCAACGCTTTGTTCGTCTGCATAAATGATGAAGAGTAAAGTTGCAGAAAGTTGATATCATAAGAGTATGTTTTTAGAATTTGACTTAAATCCGAGTTATGACCACTTCAGTACAGGCTTTTCCAATAAAATTACTTTAATTTGATCTCTCGTCTCAGTCCATGAACAAGGCAAAAACAACAACGATACATTAGGAAAACCTGAACACCTAGCAATAGACTTTACTGATTTTGCATTCTAACAAGTATTTAATGATATCTATTCAGGGTGCGTGGTGAAATTGTTCCAAATCTAAAATTGGATTTTATGTCGTCACAATTAGGAACTTTAGTCTCTCGCAGGGCTGAGATGAAATGTGTGCATGGCCAAGGCCTGTTTTTTTCACGACAAGGATGCAATGAAATGAAAGGGGGCTTCATCAAAGAGGCAGTTAATTCGATATTGACATTGCTCAAGAATCGAGAAGAGCACTTCCGTTTTTTACCATGATTTCAACAATTATTTAATATGTTTATGAATTTATTTTTGAAGATTGGGTTATTACTGATGATCTGTTTCTTTGCCAGGCTGTAAAAGTCATAACTTGGTTGACAGTGATAGTGTCCGTCATTGCGATGTTTGTTGCCTGTTATCTGGCAGTTCTTTTTGTCAAATCAGTATCGGAGAAAGCCACTGGAAAATATCATTGAAAAGGCTCGGTACTAAGCAAAAAAAAACTGGAAAACACGATACAATCTTAATCACCATGTTACAAACAATTGTTTTTGGGGAAAGTGGGTAAATATAGCTAGATTTCTGTATTACTATGATGATTTCATTTAAGTTTTTTTCTGAAACGAGGTCTGTTTCTTCTTGTGAGCTTTTTACAAGTATTCTCAATTGAGCTTTTGCTTCTTGCTGGTGAGACTATTTTGAGTAATGTAGACGAATTGCAAAAAGGAAGCTACAATGACCTGCCCTAGATGCCATGCCTCCTTTCTAACCCAAGATTTTTACAGGCATACAGGCCCGTAGCCAATGCCACCCTGGAGCAAGAGAATACCAGCTGTTTGCCAACACGAAAAATTTGTCTCTATATTATTTTTACGGGTTTTTTTGCCGTTTGTATTGGATTGCCAGAACAATTTTAGTCAAGTTAATACCAACAAAAGGAAAATTATTTATTAGGGTCTCTTACTATCCATATAGGACTTGAGATGGTGTCTGGCGCTAAAAAAACTTTCACTGCTAAGCAAAAACTAGGAAAGAAAAATTCCTGAAACATTTATTTCCGATTTTAGTTATAGATTTATCTTTATATTTAGTTATAGATTTATCTATTCTAGCGGGGATCCATTTGAGATGGTTGGGGCTGATAATTAGAGGGCTATAAAGAGCGGTTACCGCAATGCATTTGCATATAGGCCATATACGCCCGCGCATAGCCCGCGTGCGGCGTGCTGATTTTTTTGTTTCGTTCTACGACCGCTTTGACTGTTGGTCTTACGGCTCCTCCGCACTATTCCTTCTTGAATCTTGACTTAAAGTTACATCAGGTACAAAATGTCGGTGGTGAGGTTCTCTATTGCGGTGGGCCTCGTGGCCGTTTGTTTATACTTCCTAAAGATATATTTTGGTGGTGGTGTTTGCAGAGATGAAACAAGGCTTGATGGTAAAACAGTTGTCATTACTGGTGGAAATACTGGCATTGGAAAAGAAACAGCGATAGATCTTGCAAAGCGTGGTGCAAAGGTCATAATTGGATGCAGGAACAAAGAGAAAAGCCAAGCAGCTCTTGCCGATATAAAGCAAGAAAGCGGTAGTGATCTTGTTTATCTGAAGATTTTAGATCTTGCTTCGTTTTCTTCAATCAAAGCATTTGCTGATGAGATCATCAGATCTGAAACAAGGCTTGACATTCTTATAAACAATGCAGGGATAATGATGTGCCCATTTACTAAGACAAACGAAGGTTTTGAGTCACAGTTCGGGGTAAACCATCTTGGTCATTTTCTGTTAACCAACCTGCTGTTAGATTTGATAAAGAAATCTTCCCCAAGTCGCATTATTAATGTTTCATCGAAAGCACACTCATATGTCCCTTCGATAAATTTTGAAACACTTCACGACGAAGAGAGCTACTCTCGAATAACATCGTATGGAATAAGTAAACTTGCTAATGTATTGTTTACAAGAGAATTGCACAAGAGATTGACAGGCACGGGTGTGTCAACCTTCTCCCTTCATCCAGGTGCTGTCAACACAGAACTGACAAGGCATATTGTTGGAGACATTGGGGAGCTTTTTCTCATACCAATAAGAAAGATTTTCATGAAAGATTCAAAGGAAGGTGCACAAACTACAATTTGCTGTGCTGTTTCAAATTATGTTTTGCCGCATTCAGGGGAATATTTTGCAGACTGTGTAAGAAAAGAATCATCTACAGCCGGAAATAATTTGACTTTAGCTAAAAATCTCTGGGACTATAGTGCTAGGGTAACTAAAATTGAATAAAGTTGCTATCTATATATCACTAATGATAGCATCATGATTTTTGAATGAGGACTTTATATTTCAGGATTTGAATGGATTCAAATATTGTGTTGGATTTGAATTGCAGCAGTATTTCTGAAGATACTATAATTTCTGACCTTTTTTACTTACAGATGTTCTACAACTTGTTTTTTGCCTAGCAATGTTGTCTCCCAGTTTGCATTTGTTGCTACCTAGCTTTCAAAGGTAGTTTGGTCATATCAGACTCTTGCTCAAACCTCAGACTCTTGTATGTGGGGTGTGAGGCCCTAACCACTAAACCATTTTCACACCTAATTTGGGAGTTTGGGTGTGATAGATCTCTTCATGACACTTAAAGAATTTTCAAATTTTTAATTTTTGTTGAATAAGGAGTTTGGGTATGTTTTCGTTCAAGCCTCTGGGGGTTTCTGGGGCAAGCAATGATGCCAGAGCACAGGGCCATTGGGGGTAGCAGCAGGTTTTGTGTGTCTTGTGTTGAGCCTATTGTATTAAACGCTGCCCTCTATTAAACGTTTATTTTGTAATAAACGCTGTGGCATTCTTTAGAGGAAATATGGTATGTTCGAAATTGGACAGAAGTTATGGGTAAGAGCCTGTGCTCAAGGTGCCTTATATCAGCCAATTTGTAACAAATTTAATTAATTTTGCATATTTTTAGGTATTCCATGATACTCTTTCAGGTTATGGGATCAAAAGAGAAAAATTCTGAAAATGAATTTTTGTGACATCATCACTTTGGTACTCTATACTAAATACCCTAAAAAATCCATATTTTCATTGGAAGTTTGATTGAAAGCCACAATGGGCACCCGGGTAGCACCGTCACTAGAGAAAATGGCACAGATGTTGTAACTCTCTTTTATTAGATTTTGCTAAAATATCACAGAATACCTGTCCAAGTATCGTTTCAGACTAGTATATCAATATTATCTTTGCAAGGGTAAACTGATTCTGTTTACACTTACACATACACAAATGTGACCCTACCCCCCCCCCCCATCACTTGGCCATTATGGATTATCATGTAATGTAGCTTTTGGCAATCTGCCAATACCACTATCTTATATAAACAATTAGGAGTGAAACCTGACAGAGCAGATAACTGCAGAGACTGAAAAGTTTTAAAGATGGCCAAACTTGTTTATCTCGATCAATCCAAGTTATTTACATCAACCACAGATAAAGGGATTTAGTAAAGGTGGAGAGGAGGAGGGGAGGAAGGAGGCAAAGAGAAAAGACGCCTTTTTCTTCATTTTCCCCTGCAGCTCCTCAATAGCCTCTGTGAAGGAAAGTATTAAGGTAATAGAGGTATGTGTTGTAGGAAACTCGGGAAAAACAGTTTGTTACTCCTCAGACATCTCATTGCAAAATCTACAAAATGGTCACGCTTTCAACAAAACGAATTATGCTGCACGATATCACAAGGAAAATTATTACAAGCTTTGCTAGAACCAATTTTCATCTGAAACAATTTACACCTACTGGACTAAACATTCTAATACAACTATCGATTTGCTATCAAAAATTCATACTACTTCTCGAAACTATTAGCAGAATAAACTGTTCTCGTGTTTAACATCTTATCTTATGTTAAACGAAGAATAAACACTTTCAACCATTAACAAAATACAGTAAATCCCTGCAAACAACACCTGACAAACATACAGACAGTCTTTCTCTGATTAAGCACCTTTGTGTTAAATCCCCTCAGGCTTTCGTCGGAAAGGCGTGCGATCGCATGCGCACGCCCTGGCACACGCCTACAGCTTTCGAGGAGTGCAAAATGTCACACGCCTTTTTTTATTCTGAGAGCGAAATTCTCTATCAATGATTTGTTTTGTTCGTTTCGAGATGGGTTTAAATGTAAATATTTCCTTGGTACAATTACTTAGTGCCACTTCAAAAAAGGCTTAACACCTTGTCAGGATTGCGAACTAAATAGAAAATTTTGAAATAATTATAGGACTAATCTACAGTGGAATCCCGATAATATGAAACCCGGCTAAGGGCCCTTTTTCAACCTGACAAATTTTCAGATTTTTATTCTAAATGGTATTGTCCCTGAACCATTTATTTCTATGAGGAGGCCTACATGCAAGGCATCATCAACGAAGTTATCATCACTGTAGACCCTAAAGACCCTAATGCAATAACCTTTGAACCTGGGATCCTCATGTGCAACCTGCAACAAGATCTAGGAGCATCTAGCCTGTATGTAGCCCCTCTTGTTTCAATCAGGTCACATTGTTCAGCGATGTGATCGAAATATTAGGAGCTAGTCGCATGCTAAGAGCAAACTCTTGAAAAAGCAGGTTCTTCTTAGCAGGGATTTACTGTTTGATATGAAGTCACATCACAACCCAGAAAATAACACAGGACTTCCCCCTCGTTTAACCCTAAAAACGTGTACATATTTCTACAACTCCCAGTTTTAAGTAACAATATCTTAATTGCTCAAGTTGCTCAGCAACCTTAGTAATGGATTCTATGAAAACTTGAATCTAGGACTCCCAGCAGCTTATATATTGCACAAGCCACAAAAAACGAAATTTAGAGCCACATAAAAGGAAATTTAGAGTCACCCGCATGTATATGGAGAGGAGAGGATATGGGGAAGATAATCTCTACAGTCTCTAAGAAAGTGTCTATCCGATGCAATGGCTCTATCGAGTAATATTAAACACTCAAAGCTCACAACCGCTCACAAATTTTGTTGATTTTATGAATTAGTTAAATTTTCTCTCCCAATTAGCATGCAGTATTTCCATTATAGGTGAAACCTCTTAGGCGCAAAACACTAGGATCAGTTATATCATCTTGTTGGAACTTTGCAAAAAATGAAAAAAGGAATTTTTATCAGTTTCACCAAGTTAGTTCCCACTTCCGACATGGTGTTGGAACTCGTAAAGCGAAAGAACAATTTTCATTTGACAAAAAACATTAATACACAGCAGTCACTTCTTCAAAACTCCTTCTTGGCATCTTTTCTAAAACGCGCCTGACGTTCTCGGCATGTTCTGCAACACGCTCTTTTCTGATGCCACTGCGGTTACCACTGCTTTTGCCCGTGTTTGAAGCATTGCTCTCGGTCCTTACAACTGGAGCTTTTTCGCTCTCTTCTTCCAGATATGAGCCATCATGATCGCTGAAAGTCAAGTACATTTTAGAAAAAAACAATAATGTTTTGAGATCATCTAGACTCTTGTCGCCATGAGTTGGTGTACTAGTCTAATCTTGATTTTTTACCCTCTCGTTTTATTTTAAAGTTTGAAGAAGAGGCGATAAAAGTCGAGGTTTGCCAAAAAAAGCGCGAAAATGATTTGCTGACGCCATTTCAACATTGTCGCAGTTTCTAGCGTTGTTTGGTTTACATGCGACAATTTTTGCAAATATTTTGAAGTTTGGTTGCAGAATGTGAAAAGTGAGTTCCGTTCATTTTATAACTGTATTTTCCAGGCAGGGTAAAATATTGTTTTATTTGTTGCCTTCTGTTTTTGATATAAACACAACTGCAATACTTCTGCAGCTCCGTTAAACGTTGAACATTAGGACTTCGAGGAAAAATTTGTAAGTTATTCAACATCTCTTGAAACAAAGGAATTTTTTCCGACCGCTTTCATTTTCCACACGTCGCCATAGTGGTGCACCCCCAGAAATCCACCCAGGATCGCCTGTAAAGCAATAAGTGTACGGGAAGAAAAAATCTAGAGGGGCTTCCCTACAAAAGTTCTATTGTTTACCAAAAACTTTTGCCAGACTAAGGGAAAATTATTATCTGATTGGGGTTGATTTAAAAAAAAAAATCCAAACGTTGGGGGGCTACAGTATCCTCCCCAGCCCAATGGCTTATACCCCCTCTAAACATCCCCTTTTACAGTATTTAAAGTATTAGATGGACATAAATATATGTAATTAAATTACAAAATAGTTGACTGTTCTGTTCTTTGCTGCAAATTAAACAAATTCTTACACGTCTTTAATAGCGAGTAGATCAATAGGCAAAGCCTATTGAGCCGGGTTATGAAGAAGCAGTGTTTCACACTGTCATTAAAATTGTAAAACTAAAACAATCGGCATATCCTTTACTTAGATTGTAATATACCACTACTTTGACTTGCTGTAAAATTTGATTTGACAAAAGCTATTTGGCAGTATATATCTAAAAATAGCAGGTGTAATGTCCCGATTTCCTTTGTCGAAAATATTCAAGAAATAATTGCTGGTGGTGAGACATATGGTTTTGAAAAAGCAAACATTTTGAGATATACTAAAACTTTTCGTCTAGAATAATTATCAAAAATGTTAACTCAGAAAATTGATATATACATCCAGCTATGAATTGGATCGAAATGCGAGCACATTGCAGGAACAAACAAACTTTAACTTCGAACCCAACCAGCTATTTTATTCATTTAGCTATTAAAACCATTTCTATTCATTTCTTTGAGATAACAATGTATATACAATAGTGTTGAAAAACTGTTTGTTATACAAAGTTCTTAGTTCTTGTTTTACATCCCCGGCGCCAATATCAATAATCTCCCAACAAGACTAAAGATTTTGATAGGTTCTTTCTCTTAGGCACATAAAACTTTCTATACTATGAAACAATAGCCAGGTTTCTTCCAAATACTTCGTTCGTATGTCAAGACAGTATCAATCCAATTAACCTTATCTTTCTACCAATCTTAGTCAGTCTACTTATCTTATAAGACTAAACCTTCCAAGAATATTGCGTCTATAATGTAGACAGAGAAACAACTGGTTCAATCGAGCTTATGACTCACCCATTAACGTCTTCGTATATGGCCAGCGACATATATCGGTATAACTCTGCAGTCGATGGCGTTTTCTGTTGATCCGCACTTTTTGATTTAATACTGGTGAACTTTGGTGAAGGGCTGAATACAGGGTCAGCACTTTGGAATTTTGTTCGATTCTGTGATTGCTGAATTCCTGTAAAATACATGTTATGAAATCATTTATAATAGCATTTGTATCATTAATACACCATTAAACTGTAATATAGTTGCAGGAAAATAACACTGTCTTTGTGAAAACCATGTTGACAAAACCTTGAATACTCAAACTCATATTTTCAGTTAAGTTGCAATTCATGATAAAATCTTAAACAAATGGAAAGTGGACGGGTACCTTTCTTGGTGTCTCTTGCTTCATTTCTTATAACCGGCGTTGAAATACAATGCTTGTAAAACTCCATTTTCTCCTTTTCAAACCCTTCTCTCTAAAAAAATTCAAACACCAAAATGCCCAACTTTAGAAAAAGTTTACGAAATTAAGGGAGTTGATGTCAAGGTGTCAACAACTACAAGGATGTCACACGGGTACAGGATAAAAAGGCACTGTTAATTAACTGTTTAAGTAATATGAATTAGCTTGAAAACCGTTTTATACAAACAGGTAATGCATAATCAAGGGTTAAGACCACAACAACTTCAGAAAAGGTATCAATTCCTTCCAATTTAACTTCCCTTTGTTAAGATTAACAGCAACATCAGAAATAGTATTTATCTGGCCAATGGTCCAAAAACTCAAAAGCCTCCTACAGAAACGAAGGAAGCGTGGCATTTCCTTGGTATGGCATTTCAAATTTTTGATGTGGCATTCATCAAAAGCTGCTCAAATTTTGTCAGGACTCGGATTAACAAAAGATGTAATTGTAAGGAAGTGAGATTACAAAAGTGTTCCGTTTTCGTTATCCATATTCCCAGATTAATCAATTGGCTACGGTTTCCTACCATCATTTGGTTGCTTTTGAGGGCGAGATCAGATATCAAAGTCGAGGTTGGGAATCTTAGAAAAGTAATATGGAAATTCTTGAAATTCTGTGAACAACTTTATAATTATGCTTTACCAAATATGTATTAAGTGTTTAAATATGTTTGCTTTAGTATAACAAACAACTAATCTAAACAAATGAAGGTTTCTACCAGCTTCGACGTGTTAGGCAAATTGAAATAACATTGAGAGACATCCTTTTCTCAGGCACCCAATTATTTTCGCTGATCAGCCCTTTTATCTTGCGGTTTAATTTCTACCCTCAAAATATGAAATCAGGTAGACGCATCACATTGTCTGTAAGTATGCGTCCTGGCTTTAAACAATAGGAATACAATCTATCGTTGCCGTAAATCCGTAACCACAATATCTTCACAATTGTACCTTACAGTATACAGGTTGTAACAGAGACATGACCCAAGCAAAATCCATTTGATGTCACTTTATTCAAACATTTGAAGCTAGCACTATTTCATCTACTATTTTTGACTACTTGAGCACAAACTTGATGCCAATTGGTCGTGCAAAGTATTTATATAGATGTAGACTTAATCAGGGGCGGCGCCAGCCACTAACAAAATTAGGCCACGCCAGAAAAGGCCTGTTTACCAGCAATGAACGCCAGTTTTGCCAATAAGAAAAGCCCATGACCAACTTTTCGTTACGTAAAGGCAGGTTCAAAATCATAGGATAACATCACGAAAAATACACTGCCAAAATATTACCCTTCCTAAACCTTTTCTCATCGAATAAACCGATCCAGCCGAGAATTGGGGGGGGGCGTGTCCCCCAGTTACCCCCCCCCCCCCGTTGGGCCACTTAATACTGGACTTTATAATCTTCATTCAAGATCTTGGTCACTTAAGACAATCTGAATTGAATAAAGGGACCAGACTTCATGTGACAAAACCGCCCTAGGAGTACATATGGCTTTGTGGTAAAAACCAATATAACTTATAAATGGAGCATGAATATAGGTTTCTGAGGGATAGCAAAATTGCTTACGTCTTGAGCTAGATTCAAGGCTAGTTCCGTGGCTACTTTTCTTTCATTCAACAGTTTTTCCCGTTCCTTCCTTAATTTCTGCTCTCGTTCTTTGATAGTATCATCGCCCTGTAGAAGAGAAATTTCCCATCAAAACACGAAAGTGCAAAATCAGATCTTTGGGTAGGGAATTCTAAGAGATGCATTAAGAACCTGAACAAATCGAATATATGAAAGTCATTCAGCTCAAGGAAAGATATCACTAAATGTCTTCCATACTGAAAAGATACCCTATTTGGTTTCTTATGATTGCTGTTATATATAATTATGATACTTCGCATAAGGCACCAAATGAGCACAAAGCGAACTTGTCCTCCTACGTGCACATCATTATACAAAAAAGCTTACAAGAAATTAACCTTGCAAATTAAAAGCAATGCATAAAACTTCGATCAATTAAACAAGAAGGCTGTTTAGTACAAAAATTATAGATAAGCCATCATCGGAGAAATTTCCCTGAAAACGTCGTTCTATAATCTTTAAAAAAGAAAGTGCTTACCCTTAAATATGTCTCTATTCGCTCCATCATGGTGTCATCTTGTAATGACTGTAAGAAAAGAAATCAGGAAATGACAAAGCTGACTAGCTGGGTGCAAATGGATAGCTCGCTAATAGTGGCATCAAAACAATTGAAAAGTGGAAACAGCTAGCAACTTTAAACGTGTTTATTTGCAAAGCCAGTTTGATGAGAAATATTCAGGCTTGATGGCAGGCCTATTGTTGAGTAAATCAGAAGAGGAAAAACCGGATGTAGAATGAAGACAAAAAGATTTTTTGATGAAGGAAAACATGCATAAAATCAGTTTGCCATACCTTTAATAGTTGCTCTTGCTTGGAAATGATTGATCTGTAATCGTCGATTTGTTCTTTCATTGAAGCAATCTGCTGAGACGATGCTTCAGATTCTACCTGGCTATCATTGTCTATTGGCGAAGAGCCTAGGGTATAAAGACATTCATACCGTGAGAGGCATTTTAAGCTGTTCGAGCTGCCTGAAGACAACGACTATAGCGACTTTTCTATACGCCGACCACGATTAAAGTGACTTTTCTATACGACGACGACGATTATAGTAACTTTTCTATACGACGACCACGATTATAGTGACTTTTCTATACGCCGACGACAATTATAGTGACCTTACTATACGACGACCACGATTAAAGTGACTTTTCTATACGACGACGACAATTATAGTGACTTTTCTATACGACGACCACGATTATAGTGACTTTTCTATACGCCGACGACAATTAAAGTGACTTTTCTATACGCCGAAGACGATTATCGTGACTTTTCTATACGCCGACGACTATTATAGTGACCTTTCTATACGCCGACGACGATTAAAGTGACTTTTCTATACGCCGAAGACGATTATCGTGACTTTTCTATACGCCGAAGACGATTATCGTGACTTTTCTATACGCCGACGACGATTAAAGTGACTTTTCTATACGATGACGACGATTATAGTGACCTTGCTATACGACGACGACGATTATAGTGACCTTTCTATACGACGACCACGATTATAGTAACTTTTCTATACGACGACGACGATTATAGTTCAAAAATAGCATCATTAAATCTTTAGTAAAATTGAACACAGATCAGAATCAGGAAACAGATGAAGCAACTAGCCACGATGGTATGGTTTAGCACCAGCTTTGGGTCTATATTTGTCACCTCCTTAAATGAATGAAGGCGAGAAAATAAAAATCGCTATACTTTGAATCCTCTTTAAAAGCACGGGTTTGATGAAACAATGTTGATTCCTTCAGTAGAAATGTTTATTCTTGCAATTTTACTTATATTGTCACAGACAATCATGCAATGTTGATATTAATTATAGAATGTAATTGGGGAGTCAACATATTTTAAAAAAAATTTAAAGATCTGTTAAGGTGTTCGAAAGATTTCGGTAAGGACAAAGGCTATACAGAAAAAAGGATAAGAATCTTTCTTGTGCAATATCCTTGTATAGATGTGCGTTGCTGATAAATTTATTCACCTTTTGATGAATTTTGTTCCAGTTTTTCTTTTAGTTGTTGCCATGCCACTCTAAAATGGCTTTTTACATCTAAAACAAAGAAGGAAAGTAATCTAAAAAACATGCAAACTTACACCAATAACTTTGAGGTGGTATAAACAGGCTTGAAGATTGGAGTTTGTCACCAAACTTCTGGAAATATGGTTGAGGAAAGACAACAACAAAATACAATCGGTATGTGGCTGGCAACCCTTTAAAAGTATTTATAAAGAAATGAGAGTAGCAATAGATAAATTCTGCAGGTCTTTGATAAATCAAATCTGAAACTAATAGCAAATCAAATTCAAAAGATATCCAAAGAATTCGGAAGGCTGGGAAAGGGCAAGGTTTGAGGTGAGCAAATAGTAATTTCAATTTGGAAATGATAATATTTGCATAATATGGACGATTGTGGTTGTTTTGACAAATTGTCGAGAGAAAACATAAGACACACCAATTGATCACTGCAAAACATCACAATTTCTCTCCACACAGCAAAAATTTACTACAAAACGATTGAGTTTTAGTCATGAGACCTGAATACATTCAAGACAGGGCCTCATTGCATCAAATTTTGTCAAAATCTGTCAAATTACTCCGATAAAGATCTTTGTATAGAGGGCCTGGAAGCTAGAGATTTGTCAAATTAATCTGATAGATAATGTTCCTTTAAGTATGTACAAAAAGTGGTAGAAGCTGACAATACCCTCTCCTACAACGTGGAACGGCATTTGGAAATGGCCATCATCCAGCAATGGTTTTTCATCAGTGTATTCCTAAAATAAAAATTGTTTACTAAATACTGGCTGCCTCCTTCAATATCAGCCATGTGCAACTTTGTCCAAGTGCATGTTGTACTTTTCCTTGAATATGGGCCGCATTTGCAAAGGATTTAGGGAAGGCTGAAAAGCATTAACTGGCCATTTAAATCAGTTTTCAATCACCCAAGTGACAAACGACAAATATTCATTTACCGAAAATATAGTTGATAGGAAAAAATACCCTGGATTTATTGTTATTTTAACAGGAATATTGTGAGTAGGGGAGAGGTACATAAGGAAAATTATCACATCTTAATTTCAAAACAGCCTCAAGAACATTTACACAGCTCTTTCTAGAAATCAAAAGAATAAAGATCGAGAAATCGAGAAATGAATAGATTTTGTCGATATAAGTAAAATCAGAAGAAACATATGAATAACACTTAAAAGTAACAAGATATTGCTAAAATATTTATAAGCGATAATTCTGCATAATGCTTAGACCAAATACAATAAAAAATAAAAGACACATATTTACTTCACTCTGAGAGCATTTCTCATAAAACGCTGCAAAAAACCCAGAGTTATTTACAAAGTATTACAAAGTTAAGATTATTGGCACATAATTCTACACGACGATCATTTATTAGGTTAAACGATTGAATCGGGCTTAATCAAAACTCACTTCATTTCCGTTCTTGCAATCGACTGTTTTCTGTGCTACTAACGAAGACAGTTCTTTTTGAATATCTGCTAAGTACTCCCGTAGTAGGGTGATTTCCAGGGTGAGTTCCTGTGAATGAAAATTCGTTAACAATAGATAAAGATCCTATTGTTAGAGATAAACTGGAGATACCCATGGCAAAATCATATGTTCGTCCTTGTTGTAAACATAAGAATTATAGTCACGTGTCACCACGGACACATCCGGCTTATAAGGTGCTTTGATGTGTCAATATTCAGTGGCTGTTCAGTAGTGCCATTGATATTATCGGTTGATAAAGACATCAGAAATGGTCATTTGAACTTAAGTTGCATTATAAATAACTGTTAGGCTGCATACAAAGTAGTATTTTCCTGCCTTTACAACCTCTATACACAACCAGAATACAATAATCCTATGGTTAGCTCTATTTCTACAACCTACCTGGTGTTTTTCTTCATAATTTGAGATAATACGTTGATACATTTTTTCTTCATCTCTGAGAATCAAAAGATAATTAATTGATTTTGGTGATGGCAATGAGTCCTGTAATAGTAACACTTCAAAAAAACTTCATCAACATATTTATTTATGTACGCTATATGGTGCATAGAACAGGAAGATTCTAAGTAGAATGTACAGCATTGTCTATATGGCACCGAGCACTTTACGAGACCGGTAAACAGTTATTTTCATTATTCATAAATAAATATACTATGTTTAGAAACTTACTATGATCCGGCAATTACTCTTTTTAGGAGAAGCAAGTTGATCGAATTATTGAAAATACGAAATAGCAAACATGGCCTAGAGAAGAACAATTCAGAAAACGCGCTTGTTCTATTTAGGCAAAAAACCATTCTAATAAGGCTTTTACTATGACCACCAAACAGTCAACAAATGTATGTTTATGCAATCTCACTTTGGTGCCATGACCCGCATATATCCACATACAAAGCAGAAGCTTTTTTATACCTATAGAACTTACTTTCCACCTGTTTTCCATAGTTTTCTTTTGCCATCAGCTCTCTGTATTGAATTCAATACTTCCATCCCCATTCTTTTCTCCAATGTTTTATCAGTTAATAGCTAGAAAAGGCATCAATTGAGCTTTATCAACCTAGCCAAACTGGTGCATATTGTAAACACTTCAGATATTAATTACAACGAAGCAGCTGTTCCAACAGAGTATGGATTACTTTCCGTTTTATCTTCGAGATAAAACTCTAGCAATTCATTCATCGAAGACAAATCTCAATTCATCCAATACTAATGCATTAACTGACTTTTCTATTTTCCTTCAGCTACCTACCACGACGCAAGGCTTAAACAATTTTCACTGTTCCTCATCCTCGTGAATGTAGCTACATCAGGCAAAATTAAAAACGGATCGCAAATATCATAGCAGCTATATAACCCTTACACTAATCAGATACCTTAAAAGAAAACTTCAAAAGTACTATATACCATGCCATATGTCTGCTAGTTTGATCATATTACCATGCCAAACGAGAAGACATATTTAATATGGTGTCTGGGAATTGTGAAATGGTGTCTGGGAATTGTGAAATTTGTGGCGTAGCAAGAAATTTCTTTGTTCTTTGGCAAATAGTATTCTCTGCATTCATAAACATATGATCTTGATAAAAGCCGAGTATACAATATGAAAAGTTATGATTATATCTGTCTTTAAAAAACACCAGCTTTTTTCTAATAGAGTTGCTGGACATAAAAAAGGCTACATGATTCAGTGAGTGGCAGCAAATGTGTTGGCAGGACGCCATTTTGGAATCATTGGCTAGTGCAATCTACCTGATGAAGCCTTTCCTTAAGTTTATGCATTTCTTTTTCCCTGCGCTTTGATTCGTGAATAAACTGTTTGTGTTTATGTTGCATGTCACTTCGCATCTTTTTCATCTGAAACACGAAATCAGCTGTTAAAATCTTTTACAGTTGAAGTTAAGGAACACTTTGCACATGCCCTGAACTTGCTGGCTTTTAATGCTTGGAGATCCTAGCCCAAAATGCTGGTCTAAAAACGACTAAACCTGCCATCAGGTAGAGAACTCTGGTTTGATGCAATGTACATAAAATTAAAGAGAACACTGTCCAGAAATTTTACAAAAAAGGTACTGGAATAGGTTGACACTGTCATCCTCCTTCCGTTTCTCTAATTAGGAAGGAGAACATACGAGGAGATCAAAGACGAACAACTGAATTTCTTAATCTAATGCACTGCTTATCATAATAAAAAATGGCTCCAACTGGAAGTGTAGTACAGCTGATAATAATATCTCGAGTTTTCATATACATTGATAGAGCAAAATGAAGGGAATTTCCTATTTCCTGTGTCACTATATCATTACACTGCAGTAAAATCCACAGATACGTCTTAGTTCAAATGCATATATTTATATACTTTTTAACCGTGACCTACAAATCGTTCTCAAGGATGTCAAGTTCATTTTCGTGATTGCATAGCGTTGACCTAACTGCCTTACTTTTTAACAGTTCCTTGCCACAAAAGCGATGCTTTGGACAATAGGCGCATCCCAAAAGGAACACAGACATCAAGCATAATCCCCTGTCACTTCTAAAAGCACCCAGTGTAATAAAAAGATTCAAAATCTTAATAGAGATTAACTGTTATGATATTGAACAAAATGCACTCTACTTGAATGCAGATTAATGGCAACAACCAGTATTGTTCTTGTATGATTGGTGAACAAACAGTCACTTGGTGATTGACAATAGTCTTTTTGGACGTTGTAAATACCTGGTACTGTGTTTATGAAGCTTAAACCAAAAGTATAAACTCCGGCAAATAACACCATGTGACATTGTTTTTGGATAGAACATGTTTTATTCATCTTGGTCATCTTGTTGCATGTTATTTAAGTTGTTTTTTGAAGATGATTCACGAAATTTGAGTTCCATCGAACATTTGGCAAACGCAGTAACTGCAGAAAGCTGTGCAGCACCACTTGTTTGCTACAAATGTTTCGACATTTTTTTCAATCAATAAAACATCGTCCAACAATTTCTGACAAACATTGCTGAATAACGTTTTATAGATGTCTGATTCGTCAGGTCAGCCTTTCACTTTCATTATCAAAATGAGACCAATCATTTCAAAACAGGTCCTAAGTCGACTAGATAAAAAATGTTTACATTTTTTTCTTTGTCGACAAAAGGAGCCTTGGAAAAACCTTCAAAATAAATTGCTACGAAATACTAGCACCTGTTACCTAGGAACCAGGCTCCGAATAACCACATTTTCCTATCGTAAGAAAAAAATATGCACTGGTCCATTTACCACGTCAAAATCAAACTACATAATCAACTTGTGTAAAACTCACCTCTTCGCGCTCCAACTTTCTCTCCTGTTGCAACAGCTTAAACTGCTCTGTAAGCCTCTTTTCTCTCATTTGGCTTACACATATCTCACGTTTAGCAGCCTCAAGTTCCTCCTATGGAGACAGGCATTGATATTATACAGAGCAAAAAAAGGAGACACTGTTATGCATATTTCAATTGCCTTGCAGACGAGAAACGTAAAACTGAAGTTGATGTTGCTACTTTCAAACATAACAATACCACTACAAAGTCGATTCTCATGGCCAAATCTACTCAAATTTCTCGATATACAGATATTGCCACAAGATGAAAATGACAAGTAAATTTCTCGAGGTTTCCGAAATCATATTGCCTTAAGACATCAGTCACTGGGACCTTTTGTCCCTTGGTGAAAATATTCTGCTCGGTGGGTAAGGCTTCTTTTTATAGCACCCCTTTCAATAAGAAGTCATGAATCAAAGGTGTCTTCTCTAATATACTTTGTAAATAGATCAAAGACTGTCCGTAAACGGATTTCTACGTGTCATTAAAATAAACACATATCGATGTTCCACGAGGAAGGTCGTGTGATCTCACTATGATTCTATATACTTTATGAATTGATAGCCGTCTTAGGAAAACCGGGTATTCACATCTCCCTTCGTATGGGGTCGTCATAACCATATGCTCAAAGACAATTTCAGAATAGGAATATCGAAGCTCTTGAATGGCGTTTACAAGTAAAACATGGTTTATCATGGGTCATACGCTTGAGCTAAAGGGACTGATAGGTAGAGCGATGATACTTGCAAACAAAACCAACTTGAAATCCGCGTGAACATGAATCTCAATATTCATAGAAACTATCTGCTAAGCTTAACGTTGTTAACAGTGATACCTTTAATCGGCTTTGTGACTGCAACAAAGCATCGTTGTCTACCTCAGAGCGGACATGCCTGTGAAGGCAAAAAGGAACATTATCTCTCCCGATTACGCATGCAGAGTGAGAAAACCCAATTCAACACAGACTGCAATGTACACCACTATCAAATTTCATTTGAGTAATTCAAATACACTATATATCCACCAGGCAAGATTGCCTAATTTTTTAGGAGGCTGTGGCTAAACCTAATTACAACGCTTACAGCGTAAAACTTAAGGAATATTCACAATGTTAAAATATAGTAATTTGAAAAGTCAAAAGCTATTTGCTGTGTAACTTTCATTCAAAAGTGAACAAAGAGAGGGCTACTTAATCTCGTTTTTCTAGTTTATTCAAATCTATTTGTCCACAAAATGAGAATGTTTTAGGCAATTGCTCCTTTTCGATAATGGAGGAAGTTCGTAACTTTTAGAATATCACATATTTAGCTTCTCCCGAGTCAGGTTTCTTTTGTATGTTTTGCATGCATGTTTACTAACTTCCTTGAAAGTTACGATTGCATGAGACCACTGTTTTGATAACAGCCCTTCTTTCTTTTACTTGGCAGAGAGGTGATTTTATAGGAATTTTTGGCTTCGAGCTAATAATCTGAAAAACATTCAGACGGTCCCAAGAATGAAAAAAGAGTTGGTTTCACCCAAAACAGGCTGAGATCTATAGTAAAAGATTTTATTCCTTTGCTAAAAGGCCAATTGCATTCAGTTTCACTCCTCTAACGTGCTTCCTTAACAATTCATTCACTTCACTTTCAATACTGCAACACACCAGTCATGTTTTTCTTTCAGCTATTTAACACATCATCATCAAATGCCATATATATCTTTCTGTCGGTTTCAAAGTACAACTGTAATTATAATTAGCCAACTGATTTCTAATGCCCCCTTCCAATAATTGTCAACCTGTACAATAGTTTCTTTATAATGGTGTTCTGAATGGGAAGCAATACAGTGGGCAGCCCCCCCCCCCCCAATTAGAACCATAAACTTACTTAGCCTCGAGGTCATCCCTAGCTTTCATCTGCTGTTTTTGAGCCTTTAGAAGATCGTATGCCACATTGATAAGCCGAGACAGATCAAAACGTGCATCTGTTTCTCTGCCTGCAATAACACCCTTGGGAAAGAGAGTTTGAAAGCCAAGCGCCATGAATTCCTAGAATAATATGTGAGAATTTCGTCATTAGGGTTGAAATAGAAGCATGGGTAAAGCAGACAAACCAATCGCAAGAATCAATCGTTTCGAAATGTTTTTGAAAAATCAAAAAAGTGTTAAAGAGTTTGTGAATAAAGATACGGTCACAATAGCTGTCTGCTCGACGGACTCCAAGGAGTGCTTGCGGAGAAAATTCGATGAAAATCTAGCAAATAAGAAACACAGCAATGCGACCAGAATGAACAACAACAAATACACGTAAATTAATGAAGGCTAATATTTCGAATATTAAAAGAGTTTTTTTGTCAAATTACAGTTATTTTTATCCAAAAAACATGGTTCAAACGCTATTTGCAGTGAATTGCCCCTCGGTTAATGGCATTCGTAGCAAGGACTAGATTCTACACTTTTTCTTGCTGCAAATGACATGAATCCTGTAATGTCAGGACCTAATTGCTGTATTTGTTAAATTTTAGGTTAAAAAGGACTGAAATTTGCAGTGTAACTGTGGAGTGTCATAGAATACGAACGCAGGAACTTATAGAAACACATACTTAACGGGAAGGCTTTGCAAAACATACATTTGGACAACACTGGGACCAAGACACACTACACAGGGAAAAAATGCGGAGTAATAGAAAAAATCCCTTTGTGGTGATATAAAATGCTGAATGATCCCTTCCACCCTCTTTATATCTTACAAACACAATGCTGTCAACTCCTTCCTGATACCAGTCATGGGCAGGCAGTGAGAAAGCCATATCATATTATATTCCTCTTTCACTGATTGAAACAGATGGCATTCTGTTTGGAAGGAATCTGTAACTTAGCAACATATTAGCCATTCATTAACAACTAGAGGAAAATTGAAATATAAATTGGACTTCCTTGAAGGGAAAACCTCCTTGTACAAATCAATGAAATTGAAATGCTAGCAACAAGCTAGTGGCACCCAATAAGAATTAAATTCATCATATGGTCTGTAATACTTGGCCCTATTAATACTTAGGTTAAAACCAAAAGTTGTTTGACATGGTGGAGTATTCTTCTGGCACTTTGCCCAAATTTCCAGACAAGACAATGGGGCCTCAATATAAAACAACAGAAATGGGAGATTATAGGAAGTTCTTTTGAATATGACAAGGAAAAACTTTTGGAGAGCAACTTTCATGACTGATAAAAGACACATAAACAAAAGAGCAGAGAAAACGGGAAAATTACATGAAAATGGAATGATTGCTGTTAATCCCACATCATATTTATTTGATTATACAGGGCATTCATAACATGTTAATTCAAACAGTGCTTACAACAAAAGTTTGAATACCTGATTAACCTTTTAAAAAGTAATCTAAAAGAATCTAAAATGTCAATCAAAGTCAGCCATGCTAAAAAATATGCAAACAGGTCCTTTGTCTGTACAGCTGTACATTAGTAACCGAGATAAAGGATATAAATAAACAAACTGCAATGGCAAGTTATTCACAGATGACTAGATGTGTTGTTCTCCCTTGCAGTCAATGCTCAGATCAAAAAATTGTCTTTTTGAAATTAGTATATACTGAAAACTTCATATAGTTTGGACGCCACGGTTATGATTTACTATGTATTGAAAATCTTGATATTTCGAAAGTTCATTTCTAAAATATCAGTGAAATTTAAAGAAAAAGCTAAATTTTGAAAATTGTTATTTGTAGCCTGCTTGGCTCTCTCTTCACAAACTAACTTCAACATGGAGATTCCAATTTTATGATCTTTTTGGCATATGGAGATATAAAATTGACATTGCTAACTCAAAACTAAGAACAATATGAAGGTTACAAGATGAATGGTATGTTCAATGGAAGACTAAATGAAACACACCAGGCAGTATTGAAATTAATCTAACAGCAACGGAAATTTTCTGATGAGGATTTTTTTTGGTTTCATCTTCACAATTGAAATGGTAGCATTCACAGATAAATACATCACAAATAAATATATTCATTAAATAAAAAATTCAAATAGGCAAATTGAACTCCAGTGGTGATTATAGAGAGAACTAAATGTTAGCTTCAAAAGCATTTTTTAAAGATATTTGATCTGAGATATCTTAAAGTTATCAGGTTCTCTTGCCTTGGGTAAATCAGAGAAAAATAGTTTTAAAGAAATCAAAGCTCCTTGTACAAAAATCTGATGCTTTAATAGGCAGATATGGTTAGGACTTGGAAACAATGTTGCATGTTCCTTTGATAACACTAGTTTTGTTTCTACCTTTAGATAAAAGGAAACACATTTTGCCAAAATGTTAGCTGTAAATCTAATGAAAATACTGATTCTCTCTTTTATCTTTCAAACCTCTTATGACCTATGAACACCGCTTGAATGTTTGAATCTTTGCTTCAAATGTTGTGACAGGGAATTGGTGCTATATTCTATTGAAAGAATAACTACTGCTAAAAATGAAATTCAAGGTTTAAAGGTTAGATTACTTAATAAGGTACAAATTTATCTTCTGCAAATGCTAACAATGAAAACACCAGAGAGGACATGAATTACAAACTGATCTTTTAGGTCTAAATCAGTAATTAAATTTACTTGCCACCATGCCAAAGAAGATAAATAAGACAAGTTTTCCCCTACAAAACTTTACTTTTACAGATTTCAAGATAAAGGTGATTTGCAGTAATGTGGTTTTACACTGCATGTATTTGCACCTTCCACATGAAATATTCATTGCCTTATGGATTTCTAATGTTTCGTTTCATGAATTATTCAATTCTCCTTCCACACCTTAAGATAAACTATTATATGTTTTATCACACAATTGTAGCAAAATTACTATGTTGCTAAGAAACTATTTAAGGTAAACAGGATGTGCTTAAATTGGAATCTTCTGTACAGCTTTTCTGTACGCAAATTTGTTTAGGAAATAGTCTCGCCCGATTTTCCAATTAATAAAGTTAAAGAAGATGCTAAATTCAGGAACATTCAGCAACCTAGTCAAACACTGCATTTTCAAGTCATAAAATAAAAATCACCACCGACAAAACCAGCATTTTATCGGGAAACCAATGTTTGTTTTTCTCAATTTCCAATGTTTCTATACATACCAGGTATGTACACTTTAATTAAGTACTTTTAGTAGTTCTGCGGCGATTGAGACAAAAGCAAGCTAATTTTTCGGTTAAAGGGTGAATGTATAAACCTCTAACGACAAAGTAACATTTTGCGTGACTCTGTGCCCGCTACTTGCATTGAATTTGTACCTCAAGATTACCACAGAGCACCTCTTGTCAGGTTAGAGTACCTTGTCCAGGCGCCTTTATAGAAACAATAAAATATGGATTTATGAATACCTGATTCAAAAACCGTAGCCTGCTATCAACGTTGTTTCTTGTACAAAACTTCTCATCCTGCTCTCCAAGATGCGGCGGAGTGTTAAAAATATCCATGCCATTTAGTGCATGCACATCCTCCTTATCTCCAGTAAACAAACTTGGCCTAGCATGATATACTTGTTGGCTTGAAGTAAACGCTGTCAAGTCCCAATCAGTGACTAAATCGTTGTTATTGAATTCATTCATATTTATCGTGCAGTTTCTGGTCTTCCTGTCACCAGGCAATAGCACAGAATGGCCAACTGCGATTATGGTAGACGCGCTAATTCGTTTCCCTCGATTTCTTCGTTTACAAAAGCAAACTTGTGCGCCAGTGCGCCTGATTGGAAACATTAGGTTCCAGACTCCTATCATGTTAAAGAACTCATAGGGTTGAAAGATACTGTTGAGATTGCAGCACACTAATTCTAGGGAACAATATTCGTTTTTCAATGATGAATTATCTTGGATACAGAAATCTCTCTTGGATACAGAAAAAGTGTCTTAAAAAGGTACCTATCTCTCTAATCGTCTCAAATAGATTTATTTGGTTGCTTACTCAAGAAGATGAGAAATTCTTGATTTTTTTTACTCAATTTATCACAAAACGTTTTAAAACAAGAAATTCCTATCATTGAATATGGCCTTAATGTGATTTCTTAGTTTCTGTTTTTAGTAAAAAATCTTTCATTGCTTTTTATTTCTAGCACATCCTGTTACTGGCAAATTTGTTATTTTGCTTCCAGTTCTAGTTCTGGCAGTACAGAACAAAAGTGTCTTTGAAAAAAGCTAACATTTTAAAACACACAATGTTTTTCGTATGATATTCTACAGCGCAAAAATGTAGTAAAAATATTGATCGACAACACTTAGCTACAAAATACATGTACACAGTCGTGGAGCAAAGTACTGTCTTCTGCAAAGCTTCAATTTCAAGCAGTTAGAAAGCAAAATTTCTGTATCCATGTGCCAGGGCCGTAAATCCCGGGGGGGACGGGGGGGACTGGACCCCCCCAAAAATCTTTAGCAAAACGATTTTTTTGAAAAATTATCGTCATTTTCTTTTAAAGAAGGAATCCCTGGTAACTGGGTTAGAACCGAATTAAGTTTTCATGTGTTCTTGCAACAAGCCTCAGCCACCATGGCATGGTGTCAAGCGCAAGTTGACTAGTGTTGATGGCAGTTATTTATGTTTGCAGAGTGGTGTCGAGTCAGTGACGATGCCCATGTAGGGGATTAGCCCCAAATATCACCCCTTGAATAAATCTCAAAAAAATGTAATCCCAACTCAAAGCCTAGGTTCTAAAGTTCCGAATTTTTGAACCCCTATTAGTCGAATTGCACATTTAGTGACATGATGATAGCATAGACACAAAAAATTAAATTCTGAGTTTTGTTTTGAACTGTAGCTGGGAACAAGGCCAAAAGACAAAAAGGGAAAGAAGCAAAATAAATTTGCGCGAGAAGCAATGACTACACTGTTTATTATTAGACTGCAATAGTTTTTGCTCAGTCTTTATTTTTTTAAGAAAATTTTCGTTTTGAGCCCTAATATGTTCTTAGATACATCCTTATTTTTTTTAATCCGATATGGTTTCAGGAAAAAATAACTTGCTTTCGAATAGAAAACACCTTCTCTTTCTTTCCCCGAAGTCTGTCAGTTTAAGCATGACTCTTCCCCTTCCCAATATCTCCCAGAACAATAATCAGTGTTCTTCTGAGAAACGTCTATTCTGAACGGTATAGTATTTTGTTAAACTTGGTCTGGGAGATGCTTTTCTAGCTATTTAGAAGGTATGGTTTAAAAAAAATTTTTTCGCGTCGGCCTCAACCATGGTGGGTCCTCCTACATCAGTAAGCGCGATTCTAAGCCCCTCGGGTTCAATTTCCTCAAGCTGTCTCTGAAAAATGTTATCAACTCAATTATAAAAAAGTCAACGTGCTAAGAAATATCTAAAAATATCTTCTATAGAGCAGATAAAAACTTTACAAAATCTAATAATCTTTCTTTTTGTTTTTTAAGTCGTTTGCCGCTCAAGCAGTTTCCATAACACATACCGTAAATTGCTTGGTGGTGCCATGACCCACTGCACACTTTATGCTCTGCAGACCCCCCCAATTGACATGACAGATTTACGGCCCTGCCATGTGCTGTTTCTTACTGGGTCGCTGTTTGTATACTCATTAGTAACTCATTGACTGCTAAATGAAATACAAGAAAGGAAGTACTGTCAGTTCAACTGTGACATTATTTTGTTTCAAACTTTAACGAGCTAATAATTGAGACCTTGAGTGTAACCATTCGATTTTCTTAGGCATGAATTATAAACGTGTGAAATTACGTGTCTTTTATTTTTGCACCAGCTCACTAGAAAACGATTTTGCAAAGCTTATATAGCTGTCTAAACATGTTTAATTAGAGACCAGCTTTACCTTCAAACTTTTTCATTAGCTTGAGGGGTAAGGAGGATGATGTATAATAGGAATTTTCGTTGAAATTTTAAACACTTTTTTATCTACAGGCGCCCATGACAAAATTCTTTGCCAATTTCGAGTAAATGGCCATCAGTCCTCGGTTTACGTATCCTGACAAATCTTCATATCAGTCTTTTTTTTCTATCATTTCAGCAATTTGACGAAGAAACAAGAACAAGATGACTCAGTTTCTGATCTTTGAGCCACCCACCATACAGTGCGTCAGCAAAATGGATTTTTGGTCAAAGCTTTAGACAATTATAGGATTAAGGCAATCAATAACGTATCGTCTATTATGCACAGCTTAGTTACGACAAGAACAAACGCAAGGGTATGGAAATCGTGCTAATGTAAACAAAACAGCACGAAACGCGCATTTGAGGACAACAAACGGAGATTTTGAAACTCGTTGGATAACATTTACAACATGAACGGGGAAGACGTGAGTGAGCGAGTTTATAAATATTCGATTCGCGTCGATGCACCAACGGTGACTTTTCTTGTATTTGGTTACACGATAGGTGCAGCAGTCATAATAGCAAATGCGTTGGAAATTCATATCATACGTAAAAAATGGCAGAAGATTACAGATTTTGAATTGATCCTTTTCAATTTGGCCATAGCTGATGCTTTTACGGGAGTTTTCTATCTTTCATTGGCAGGAATGGAGACATACATATATGTACAAAAAAAAATTATCAAGGACAAGTTTCTTGTTGCTGTATATTTCCATATTATCGTTTCGGTGATAGTGTCGGTGAATTTCGTCATACTCATAGGGACTGAGCGGTTGTTTGCCATTAGACTGCCACTACAACACCGCATGTTTCATATGAAACGTAGAAGGGTCTGTGGAGCTGTCGCTTCAATCTGGATTATTACAATAATACTTTGTGCTGTTGTCATAGCAACAGATCAAAAGCTCACAAACGAAAAGGGACAAATAGTTTCTTTTGGCTCTCTATATCTTGGCTATGTGTATGGAGCTGTACTGACTTTCCAGTCTGTTGTTGTTCTAGTTCTTTATACTGGTGTGGCCGTTAATGTTTTAAGGCATCGATCACGATTTATAAAATTGAACAGAAACACTATAAAAGCTACCAGGAAAACTGTCACCAAAAGTTGGAAGAAAGAGCGTACTATTCTTATTGTATGTGTTCTTGTTGTGACGTCATTTCTCATCTGTACTACCCCATACGCTATTCGGATGTACAGGGGTGAATCGGCAACCGTGGAGAACTTGCTTCTTTTGTCAAACTCATTGATCAATCCATTTATTTACTTCTTTAAAATGCTGATAGAGAAACGACACTTTAGGAAAAGAGCCTTATCAGCCAGAAAGGGAATAACGGAAACAATCAAAATGAGCAGTACAAAGAAAGAGAACATGGGCCAAGCTAAGGAAAACCCAGTATTTGAAAACGGAGTGATTTGATTTATATCACAACTTAAAGTCGCTACTGTTAGCTACTGTAGAACAAGAGTATGAATGCTCTAATGCACTTTAAGTGGTAAATGCTATCTTATCGCACTTTAATTTTATCTATGCTACGAATGGACCTTTCAAAGACATATTTTTTAGTAAAATCTGAGGGGAAGCCCAATTGAGGTGAATCCTAACTAATTCAATGTTTGTAAATAGTTGGGTAACTAATTCACGAACTGTGCGTCTTCGCTTTCTCATACGATCCTACCATGGGGACAAGAGCCAAAAATATTTGGAGGGGAATTGAGATCAGAGATAAATATAGAGGAGGGGGGCTCTGGAATAAACTATACAATGCCTCGTTCTGGTGAGGCGATCATATACCAAAATTGAATCTTGTTTGGTGATAGTTTTGATCGAAAGATATCAAGGCTATGATTAAACAGGAAATTAAACAAATGATAAAATTTGCTTATGATTAGCTACATTACTTTACATACAATGTTTTGGAAGAAAATTGAAAGGTTAATAGAGAAGGATGAAATGCTAAATTAGTTTAGTATTTGCTTGTGCTAGAAGAAACGGTCGGATATATGAATGAATATTAGCAGTGATTTCATTTTGGATATGTAAAAACGTTTTATATCATACAAGATAATATACACATGTGTTTGATTTGACAGGATGGAGATGCTATTTATTCATTTATCGCGGCAATGAGAGCATGCCTTCGATAATCATATGCATGGCATTGCAGCAAGAATTGTTAAGTAACTTCAAATACGTCATTTTCAGGCACATTGGGTCGACTGTGTCTCGAAAAAATGACTGAATTTGTGAGAATTTAGCTTAAAGAGGTCAACTACGCGAAGCTGGATGAGAATGGCAATACCTTTGTGACCATAAATTTCAAAATCAGGTTTCTGGAAAAGAATATTTCAAAATAAGCTTACTGCGGGCAATTCCCTGATCTCAGAAGCAAGCCTCTTCCATTCTTTAAGGTCTCTGAAGTTCATTACAGATTTATACTGAAATACTGAAAACAATATATTATGGAGGTATATGTAAACACCTTAATAAGAATTCAAGTCGATCTAACAGGTGGGTTGAAGTCTCTTTATTTTAACAAATTCTATATAAAAGCTTTACTTCTCAATGGACTCATTTTTATAAATTCTCCATAAAAGCTTCACTTCTCAATGGACGTCCTTTGGGCTGGTCGGCTACTTTCCATATTTATGAGAATAATCCTATAGCGTCCCAGCCTTTACAAGTGCCCCTTAGCTCACTCAAAAGGTAGCGCTTAAGTTTTTCAAATGCACAAATCCCACTGCGTTTTGCAAAGCAACCCACTTCGTTGGAGAATTTAAACACTAACTTAGGCCGAAACATACTAGATGTCGAGGGTTTTTGCAAATACCAGCTTTGCAGCAGAAGAGTCATTCTAAGCAAAACATCAACAAGTTAAGAGATCGTATGGCAACATGAATATTTATTATACACAAGGTAAATCCACTTAACATCAAATACTGTCTTCAATAGAATGCACCTGCAATTAATTTACAAAACGATGCCCAACTTATCGAGGCTTTCAAATTATTGTCGTACATTGCGAGGGTCAGTAGAATTAGGTCTGTAAAAATGGCATGATCAACTCTTCCTGTGCCATGATTAGTCCCGAAAATTTACTTTGGATTCTTATAGCAATCATTGAATTTTCTATTCTGCTAAGTTATGTTTTGGTGAAGATATGGCGTCTAAGCTTATGAACTATTAAGAAAACTGTGTAACTGGTAAAAGAGAGGGGCAGTGCGGATGAATGACTTGGCCTTGGGTGTTGGCTTGAAAGCACGACCCGATAGCTCAGCGGTAGAGCACTAGAAGGGTCGTGAGTTCGAGCCTCGCTCGGGTCAGTTATTTTCCCGCACTCTCTACTAAGAAAACTATTTTAAAATAAGTCACTAGTAAAAGAAATTGTGCGATGCGAAAGATTCGCAAAAAATATTAAGAAATGCTAGGTAGACTTGTCTCAGGTCCAGTTGTAAAAGAAAAGCTTAAGTGGCAATGTAAATGGCTGAAAGTTCTTTCAAATAACTGACAGACCGGTTTAAATTTAAGTCAGGTACTGCACCGATTTCCATAAATGTGATTGAAAGATAAACCCATTTCAGCTGCATACCTACTGCTATCTTCGAAATTAGAATTCACCAAAGGCAATAACAAAGGTACACAAGTTTCCGTTGTATTGAGCCACAGTTTGCAGTCTTGATAAACTGGTTATACATGTAACTTATAAAAGGCTGGGCCCATTTAAAACTCTCACATATTTTGAATTTCACCCATCTCGGATCAATAAATATATAATCTTAAGTGTTTCCCGTAACCGTCAGCCTTGGCATCAGTAGCAATACTTGACCGAAACAGAACCAATGGAAAGGCTTTCAATCCAAAGATGAATCTGATGAATGCTTGTGTTTTGATTTACTCTTTCCACTTTTCAGCTTGCGTTTATTTTTCTTTTCACGCCTTTCCTTTTTCTTGTTTTTCCTGGCGACAAACAGATCAGAACCATTTAATGATTGTGTTTAAACAAGATAAAAGCTGCATCTACCCTGAGACCGGATAAATTATAGTGGCCATAAGGCTGAGGACCGCCATTGGGAGGGTCAGTGGAAAAAATAATTCAAAGTGCCATACCCAGAGACCTTGCATTGTTGAAACGTCCTGTGATCAAGGAATATAATAAGGTCAAAACATAACCAGATTTGTTGATTGAGCACTTGAATTGATATAGCAGATGAACCACGTATTACTGGGCCTAGATAATATGGAGGATTTTAAGATCTAAAAGCACTGAATATTTAATCTCTTCCTTCTGCTACTGAAAGCGTGGCGAAGTGGTGACGTCATAAAAATTTGTTTTCAGAATTTTCAATATTAACCACAGGGAAGAACGCCATAAAATGCCTCTTAATGTGCAAAATCAAAATCTGTTATTAATTTGCTGAGATATTGTCAAATGAGACTGTTTCCCAATCAGATCCCTGTAAGTTGGATTTATTTTTAAAATTTTTGAGCCAAGCTATAATCCGTTAGTTAACTACTTCTCTTTAATCGGAAATATCTTAGCCGATTTGTGGGGGATTTAACAGACTTTGCACATCTTGAGACCCTGTAGGGTGTTCTTCAGATTCTGTGGTCAAAATTCTTTACGCCGTTTGTAAGGAGGACGGTACCATTTCACCAATCTGTTTGGCCTTCAATCAATAATCTGGTTTTCGATCTCAACTCATTTTGTCAAGTCTATATCGTGCTTGATAAAGGAGTTGATATTCATTTTTTTGTGGACGACTGCGAGAAGAGATGAACAGAGAAACGGGCCAAACCTGTACCAGCTATTTGTATTGGAAAAACAAGAAACCTTGAAATTGAAACAATCTGGGTGCTAAAATCCCGGATTGAATGTTTTTGAAGCACAAATGATAGAATTACTGATCCAACATTGATTCGGGGGAAAAGGGAAAAAGATAAGTAGATGCAAAAATCGCAATTTGTCTAAACAATTTTGTCTGGGATTATAGGTACAGATAAGTACAGACGAACCTAATGCAATGTAATTGGGTTGCCTTTCTGAACTAGGCACCGAGCCTTTAGTATCCGGCCAGGATTTGGCGTGGTCCCTAAGAAATTTCTCTTGCTAGTTTAGTCGCCAAAACTTTTGAGGAAACAATCATGCTAACTCGGCTGATAACAGACTACACAAAAAGATTGGTGAGAGATTACGATAGTTACAAAGATTTGAGCAGCAGTCCCTACGATTTTAGCACCAGTTCCAGCGTTTATAGATATGTCTCTAGTTATTTTCTTATCTCTTACCAGTGGTGGACACCTGGGGGCAAGAGGGACCGGTCGCCCCCGAATAATGTGGAGAACAATGGTCTTCTGTTCTAAAACAATGGTAGAATGTGACGCCATCTTTGCCCCTCTCCCCGTAATATTTGACCAATTGTTGGCCCGTCTCTACCCCACTAATAAAATAAGATTATTAGATACAGAAAAGAAACTGAAGTTGGTCATCATACCTGGCTAGACAATTTCAGTCACTTACAATTAGACCATATCAGACACGTACAAGACAATTTTCAATATATATTTAAACTTTTTATTAATAGTTTTCACATGAATTAGAGGCCTAGAATGAGGCTTAGAGACATGAATGCGGCAAACAAAATACGATAGAACATCTTAACGAAACCTGTAATCTTCATTCACTTATCAAATATCTAATGAAAAGCTATTCTTTGATGATGGCGTCAACCAGACATTTATCAAACGTAAGAAGGGGTTCACAACATTTTTTATCGCTTTCGTACCTTTTTTTAACCTTTCTCTTTTCTATTTCAGTCTTTCTTCTCTTCTCGCTACTGCCTGGAAAATAAACAGGAGATCTCCATATCCTTACCACGATATCAAACGCAGAAAAAGTATTCATTCAAATATATTCTTGATTTGCACATGGGAAGTTTAATTTTAAAACAATCCGACATAAAACACAATAGTTTTAGTATTAACATGACTTGAAGAAAAGGAAATGATGCCTTTAGTAGGAAGAGATTATTCAAGAGCTACGATTATAAATCAGTTCGTGATAGAGGTATTAAATAAAGCTGGTGTATCGTTTACGTAAAACAATTGCGGCTGGGGTCATACCTGCCACAAAAAGCTGAGTCTTTCAACATTTTGCGACTGAATTCTACTTGAATGACTACTTTTAAAGCTAAAGGAACACGATGGGGGTGAGTGCAATACAACCATACAACCTTTACAGTTCAGTTTACAGGGATCTTTAATTGCAAATATACTAGCAGTATTTTAAATCGCCCAAAAAGATTTCTTTATAATATTTTCAGAGCTTCGGTGCTGCCAATTGATTTCCAATTTCTTACGATGGTGAACTCCAACATATTTTGAGTGCGATATCGGCCTTTCCTGTCAGAAACTGTTAAATTATCAAAAATAAGAATTAAGCAACAGAGTGCTCCAAGGACTTTTGAAAAGGATCGTAGAATGTATAGAAGTAAATATAATTATTACGGCATCTTTATAGTAGGTAAAATAAGATATTTGATAAATACTTTTTTCTTTTGATGACGCAGACCAGTCTTCCTCAGACGACGAGGATGTCGATTCGGATGCGTCTGTATATTTTCGTTTTCTAAAGAAAATAGTACTTGTTGTTAAGTTTACAATATGACCCATAAGTCGAATAACAAGAAGTGCACAAGTGAACCCTCTTTTTGCAAATGAACCCTCTTTTTTTGCAAATGAACCCTCTTTTTTGCAAATGAACCCTCTTTTTTGCAAATGAACCCTCATTTTTGCAAATGAACCCTCTTTTTTGCAAATGAACCCTCATTTTTGCAAATGAATCCTATTTTTGCAAATTAACCCTCTTTTTTGCAAATGAATCCTCTTTTTGCAAATGAACCCCCTCTTTTTTGCAAATGAATCCTCTTTTTGCAAATGAACCCTCTTTATTGCAAATGAATCCTATTTTTGCAAATTAACCCTCTTTTTTGCAAATGAATCCTCTTTTTGCAAATGGACCCTCTTTATTGCAAATGAATCCTTTTTTATGCAAATTAATCCTCTTCTTGCAAATGAATTTCAGAAAAAATTTTATCATAATATTAGTACAATACATATTACCTAGTTGAATACCAATTATCCAAAAACAACTAATAAAAAGTCCTTAAACTAGAAACTCAAAACATTACTGTTACATAAATACGTTTTCTATTAGATAGCTTTGTCTTGCAGTATGCAAGCATCCATTAAAAACATTTACTTGCTAAAACATTGTCACATAATATATGGTTTATTAGATGAAATATTTTCATGTCAGAAAGTCTTGTCCTCCCACATGTAAAATAATAAGATACATTTCCCAGTTCAAAAGTATTTCCACAGTTACAATCGCAATACAAAATATTTAGAGCTACAAAATATTTTCCTCGATAAGCAGATATCTGAAATAGAAATGTCTTTAAATTTCAGTATCATCAAAGAAAACAAAGCTAAAAAAGGGCATCAAAGATGCATATAATTGGTCTCTCACCTTGATGTTTTAGATTTGCTCCTTTTTCGCTTGCTTTTCCGTTTCTTCTTTTCAACTAAACAAAGAATGACAGAAACATAATTTAATGAAAATGACAAAATACACTCAATTTTGTAAGTTACATCGCAACATAAACTAAGATTAGATTGCAACCACACCAAAAGGTTTGCATAAAGAGTCAAAAATATCATAAAAATAAGATATGAAACAATACATTGTACAATACCATTGTCTGCCTTCTGGCTGCTTCTGCTTCTACGTGGGTCTAATTTCGAGTCAATAAGCTCATCATCACTTGTCTCACTGGAAGTACTGCCAACATCCACAATTACTTCTTGTTCTGGGTTTGATCTAAGTGTGTTGAAACATTCAAAAGCCAAGTGGCCAGCTACAAAATAGATTCACCAACAGTCAACATGATTTGTTCAAACTTGTTTTAGAAATACAAGACAACCTTTTCCTAACTTATAATGTTCCTTTATTGCAAACTGGTGTTATTTTTGATGTAACAAAGCAATATACAAAGATGCATATCTTGATCAGTTACAAAGACAATTTTAACCATTTTGCTAGAGAAAAGTTTTCAGCAGTGAAATGATATTTGATTGTTCTATTAAATGGTTCACAGATTTAAGCAAGTATATATTGTTCACATCCCTAATTTCTAGTAACTATTCTGTGCCAGAAAGAAAAATTTCACTACAGAGTAATAACATCAAATAATCAGTGGGTTCAAAAATGGACTTTAGTTACAGTTTGCTAACGAAAGCACTTGTAGTTGTATGAGGTGTATTAAACATTCATTATAGGTATCTACTTACTATATCCACATTTTCTGCAACCAATCCTATTACTGTCTGGCTTGTTTGTCAATCTTTTGATAAGACCTTCAGATAATCAAGAACACTGAATAATTCAGCAAACATCAAATATATCAGGAATGAGAGAAAAAAACAAAGCTGAGTGCATTTGACTCTATAGGTAATAAATTTATTTTAAAAATTTTAACTTTATGTTATTATTAAATCAAAATAGTGTTTTTGTGTATATAGCTACCAGACCATATCATTCTGCATGGGGAACATCAGAACAATAAAATTCAAATTTTCAGATCTAATTAAGGTTTATGAGAAATTGTGGCAATGGAATATGTGGCAAAGGCTTTCAAGGAGACCTTATATTCCTTTTTCTTTTAAATCAGTCAGAAGTTTATTGGTAGAATATTTGCAGGAAGCAATACCAGATAAGCACATAATATGGGTGGACTCTACCACAACAGATTAAAAATTTCTGAAAATTTTTTAACAAACTAAATTAATGCTTCAGGGAAATATACCAATGCGCAAATTGTGGGAAGCAGCATCATGGACATTACTCAACCCTCCATAATTTAGGCAAAAGGTCTAGCTTTTATTGGGAACTTTGGCAATTAGAGGAAAATAAACTTCCATTCTAAACTGAATGCCATTGAATAAGATCTTAAGAGAAATCAGTTCTCAAAATTGCAAAGGTTCCTATATCTCAATTTTATTGACTTGTAAACACATGATAAGGTAGGACAAATTTAGGTTTATGGTGGTTTTACCTATGATTTAAGTTGGGATCATTTTTTCATTAGTACCAACAATTCTTTAATTTCATTAAACCACTGTAGGGCTTGTGAAACAATTTTCTATTTGTAAAAGGCAACTCTGATGCTAATCAGGTTATTATTACCCTAGGTGAGCAAAAGTATTGCACCACTTCGACGAATTAATAATGGTTCAAATCTCAAACCACTTTTATGAAGCCATTAAGCATTATTCCATGATTAAAACTCAATCAAACAAAACTTAAAACCATTGGCAAAACTTTCTATTTTAATTTTGAGAAAAATATCTTTTAAAATATCAAAAAATTAAACTTTTGATTGGACAGTCTCAAAGCTTTGAAACCCTTGTAAAACTTGTTAAATTCAATTAAAAACTTTTGCAGAAGGTTACTTTAGAACGCCACATGATAAGTTTAAATAAACTTTGGCAAGATCACATTTAGATGGTTATGATTCCAGAAGATCATTATTGGCTTTGAATTTAACGAAAAGTGACACTTTTACAGCCATTTTTAGATGAAGGTTTATGGGATTATTTGCATTTATTGGACACTGGTAGGACACAGTTTACAACTGTTTATTGCAGAAATTTTTCATTGAAAGAGGAAATGAAATGCTGTTTTGGGCAAATTGCCGTAATATTTGTTCCCTAAACAACATCGCAATTAGCTGGAAGAGATGAAGTTAAAGGCTACTGACATGCTTTATCGATTGTATTATGTTGCAACATGTTATGAAATGGTATCTGAAATTAGGCCTTTTGCAGGACGAAAATCGTTCGACTAAAACTTTTGAGAAATATTTTAATAACACTCAGAAGAATTAACAGTTTTGGGCAACCGAGCAAAAGTAAGTATTTCCAAGTTCGACTTAATGAAATCTTACAGGTTTGTACAAAGAAAACCCGTTTTTGTTGCAAATATATTACAGGTACTCCTATCGCCATAGCTCAGTTTTCATGTTTTTGCAGTGTTCGATATGGCTTGAAAATAAGAAGAATCAAAGGATATATTTGCATTTTTCATTTTCATTACTTTACGTTGATAAATTTCTCATTATTTCCCACCCTAAAGGTCATCTTAAAACGTTAATTTAACTTGCTTTAGCTATTTGAATTTCGGTTTGCTATAAAAAGTTCGCGGCGGTGCAGCCATTTTGTTGGGGGGGGGGTGCAATACTTTTGCTCACCTAGTGTATTAATTCATAGTTGGAAGTTTGCTGGGTGGCTAACAAATAAAGCTTCATTCAGCTCAGTCCCCTCTGAAAAGTATGAAAGCTGCTGCTATACATACCATCATATTCACCCTCTGTAGTTTGGTACATAGCGAGCTTTCACTTCCCGTTACAAGTCTTCACGGCAACGGAACAACTACTGAACAAATCACATTGCCTTAGGCCTAAATAATTATATTCTTTGAGGCATTCGGCGAAGGAGGCTGAGCCTCGTTATAGAGTTGTCATAACAATTCCGATGTTTAACAAATATAAACATCGTTAAATTTCTATTAATTGTTTCAATTGTATTTTCACACATTTGAATATTCGGTGAGTAGATTTTATATTGACTACAGGCAGTGAAAGAATTTATTCACTACTGTTGGTAAAACGAGTGCACTTGTCGGTATTAATAAGATAAAAAAAGGCAGGTAGGTATTTCAACAACCTGCTGCAAACAAGTTCGCTCCTGGGTGAGATTTGGGTTCTTTTACTTGCAAACGCGAGGTCATTTAAAACCTTTTCTCTCGTAAATATTCTATGTTTGTAGAAAAGCTTTTTCGTAAAACTTTGTACTTCAAAGTAATTTGATATTGATGAGGCATCTCTGCTTGTAATGTGCCACCCTCACACCGTAATTTTTATTCCACTGATTTGATTATTAGCCTGCGTGAAAAAATTCATAAGCCCAGTGAAATCCATGGGAAAAACATGTTTGGCATCGTTGGACATATAGGGCCAGTGCATTTACCAACCAAATTAGTGAATCAGATTTTACTTTTAAAGTAAACATTGTTATGCTATGCACACATTTTTAAGCATTTTACAACCAGGGACCTGTTATACGGAAAGTAAATTAGAAATTCTATGGATATAATATGAAATACAAAGTTTTTATAATTTTTTTGCAATTGTTTGTAGCAAGCTCAATAATACTGGTATTTTACATTTTAGAATCCCATTGGGTTGTTTTCCACATAAGCCAAAATGGATTCAAATAATAACTATGCGTTGAGCATAAAAAACATACAAAAACAAATTGAAAAATTGACAATGGACCTTCAAGACTTTGATGGACAACAAGATGATAAATTAGACATGTTGTGTGACAAGCTGGATGAACTTGAAGTCAAAGTAAGTGAGATACAAAGTGAAATCAATGCCTCAAGGAATGGAAAACTTATATGGAAAATATCAGATGTTCAAAATGCAAGACAAAAGGCTATCGATGAAGAAGAAATAGCATTATTTAGTAACACAATATATACTGGCCTCTATGGATATAGATTACGTGCAGTTGCTTATCTTGATGGCATTGCTAGTGGAAAAGGCACACATTTGTCTCTGTATATAACATTGGAACAGGGTGAATTTGATGCACTTCTAAAATGGCCATTCAAACAGAAAGTGTTTTTCACCTTACTTGATCAGGGGAAAAACTCATCGCCAGCTCAGCACAGAACAGAAGAACTGCTGGGAGACAGAAGCTCAACAAGTTTTCATAGGCCAAAAAGCGAATCCAACCCTGGATGGGGCTTCCCAAAGTTCATATCTATTGAGAAGCTGATGTCTGGGACTTATATAAAAGATGATTGCATGTTTATCAAGATTGAAGTGGAACAATTTGATGTTATTGAATTGTAACAAATAAGCTAACAATTAGAGTTATAATATTAAATGCACATGTTGCAAATATGTTGCCAGATAGTAGTAGTAATTAACTTTTGTGTTGTGATTGCTTTTCAAAAGCAATATCAGGAAATCAAAACTAATACAGGGGTTTGTAGTCATTTTTTGGAATTTACCCCCATTACAAAAGTGCATGACCAACTCTCCAGAGCTGGATTCACCACTGAATCTAAATAAAGATCAAAATTCTGCTTTATGGCCATTTTGTGTCTACCCTTCTACATGGCAATCTAAAGATTTGATGTTGTTCTGAATATGAAAACTTCTTTAATGTTGTGAAAGCGCCACCTGCGTAAAATTTAACTGTCCCTTGCTTCGATTTGATACTTATAAGCGACAAGAGAAAACCTCCAATGAAAAAGCAACTGAAACTGAACTATTCGATTTTCATGTAACGATGGCAACCATAATACCAAAACTACACAACAATGCAAATCAAATCCTGAAAAGAACCGAGCTTCGAACATATCATCAAACATATTCTAAACGTTCTTTCCAGCTGTTAAGAGAAACAAAACATGAGGCAAAGGGCGAAGGCGACAAAGTAACCTTAGGGTTAAACTCTTCGGCCAAGTATAGAGTCATACCATGCCTAGCTTGATGCAACAGTTGTCAGTCAGTGACAGCAAGGGGCTTGGGAAAACTGTAAAACCCTTCTTTAAAAAATTCAAAGCATCACACATCCAGAATATGATGTTGTTGAGTTTGATAGCGGCAATGTTTCTGAAAATTTGACTATTTTTTAAATAATTTTGGAAAAAGGGTATAACGAATGAAAACTAACAAAAGCCGGTTAACAGTCAAGAATATGATCCTTGTCAAGGTATTATAATCATCCAACAAAAGAACCATGAATTTCTCGGAAAGATCACAGTGGAATTAATGCTCGAACATTTGCAACTTAGATCCTAAGAAAGTTTCACCAAAGAACGCAATCCCTGCAAAGATTTTACGGTCTAACTTAATTTTATTATTCTTATGTAGCTCTTGATAAGCCACTTGAAAAAAGCAGAATCCCAGATGATCTGAAAATGCCGATGTTTCTTCACTCTTCAAGAAAGATGATTATATGAACAAGTAGAAGTATAGACCAATAATTTTCCTTCCTCCAATCGCGAAAATGTTTATCTGAATTCACTGAATGCTTTTTTTTCACCACCATCAAAAAGTTTTAGACAAGGCAACAACACGCCGCATGTACTGTTAAACATTTTACAAAATTGAAAAAACAGCATTGATAGCAAGGCTGGGGTAGTGTTCAAATACCTTTCTCTGATTGTGAAAGCCAGGACCTCTTGATTGCCAAACTGAGTGCCTATGGATTTAGCAGGGTTAGCCATCAATCAAAGAAACAACAGATAGTAGAGAACAACGGCTCTTTTAGATTATCTGAAGGATCTGTCCTAGGGTCTTCGTTAATAATATCCTCTGATATCCGAAATTAAATTTGTGAATATGGGCTGGGGACCTTTATGGTTCTGTGGAATGTTCAGTGGGTTATGAAAGTTGATTGAGGACTGCTTTATGAAAAGTCCAGTACTGGCTGTTCAAATTGTTGCATTTTGTAGCTACTCTCTTCATACAGATTTTGACCTGCTCATATTGCCTGGAAAAAAGTAGTATTATTTTATCAAGTTCGACCATCTTTACCTATATAGATCGGGAGGCAGATAAATTCTGTTTTCACATTTAAACTTACCGGTTACTTCAGCATGGTAAGGGTGTACGTCAAAATACTTGATTTCATCATTTTAAAAAAGCAAATATGAAAAGAATTTGGCCTCTTTTCCTTCTGTGTCGGCCCTGTACCAACAATCTCGGACAAAAATGGTTGAGACTTTTCAAGGAAAGCTTATATTTTCACTTTCCTTTCAAAAATAACTCCCCCCCTCCCCCAATTCAAAGTTGAATAAATGATTTTGAAGGAGAAATGATAGAACTACAAATCCAACATTGAATCGGAGGGAAAGGGGGGAACTCGAATTTACAGGGGTAAGGTAAAGTAGAAAAATACAAAAATTTCATTTTGTCTCAAAATTTTTGTCCGGGATTGTAGAAAGTGATACATGTCAGATCTAGCAAGCCTGACAATCTTTCCCATGGCTAAGCTGTAAACTTGTCTAAAAATGTAAATTTAATCAAAAAATGTAAATAAAGTAGATGAAAGGGAAAATAAGGTACAATGATGAATGGAACAGTTGAGTTCTCGGAAGTCGATCAGCTGAACGGGGTCCAAAACACAGCTGCAACGATTCGCAGTTTACCAATCAGGTAAAGAACACTCGCTTTAGAAAGTTATAATGATTTACAATCACTGCCAAAATTACTTGGAACACTTAGCACTTTGCGCTGTGCTTTTCTATTTTTCATTTGTTTTCTTGAATACTACCAATTCCGCCCCCTTTTTCCCCCCATAACAATGTTGAAAGTATAGAAAAATATCAAACAACCCACAAGAAAAAGCGTACTCCATAACCCCTTTCTTTTTTCTATAGTAAATCAACATTGTTCCTAGGGGGAGAGGGGGATGGCTGAATTTGCCTTTGAAAACTGACGTACACCTTTCTCCCCAAAACAATGTTGAAAGTATAGAAAAATATCAAACAATCCACAAGAAAAAGCGTACTCCATAACCCCTTTCTTTTTTCTATAGTAAATCAGCATTGTTCCTAGGGGAGAGGGGGATGGCTGAATTTGTCTTTGAAAACCTACGTTAGTGTTCCAAGACTTTTGGCAGTGATTGTAGGTTCCGTGACATGGATGGCTCCTTCTATTTAAGTGACCTGACACGGAATATCGGACAATACGACTCTTATTCTGTTGTTTCTGAACTAAAGCCTTCCAAACTCGCTACTCTACCATACAAGTTTTTAATCAAAGATATTCAACATAATTTGCTTTCAAATCTTCTTTCGTGCGCAAATATGCTAATATAAACTTCTATTGACTAGAATGAAACTATCAATGATTTTGTTTTGGCAATGTCATCTATTTACAGAGCTGCCAACTGTTCTGCATCACAGAATGGATTTAATGCCTTCTCCTCAAAAATCCAGCTGCTTTTGCTCATATCAAAGCTGCATTTGTCCAGTGTCTTTGTCGTGCAGCTTTTGCTTAACTCGTATTCCCTAAAAAAAATAACAAAAGGAACTTTCTAATCTCGCAGACAGGGAAAGACAGGGCAAGGCAGGGCAGGGCACTTCGGGGCAGCACAGGGAAGGGCAGGACATGACGGGGCAAGGCGGGGAAGGACATGACATGATGGGGCAGGACGGGGCAGGACGGGGAAGGACAGGGAAGAACAGGGTATGATAGGACAGGGCAGATCGGGGTAGGACAGGGAAGAACAGGACATGGCGGGGCAGGACGGGGAAGAATGACATGATCGGGCAGGACGGGGCAGGACGGGGCAGGACGGGCCAGGACGGGGCAGGACGGGCCAGGAAGGGGCAGGACGGGAAAGGACAGGGCAGAACAGGGTATGATAGGACAGGGCAGATCGGGGTAGGACAGGGAAGAACAGGACATGACGGGGCAGGATGGGGAAGAACATGACATGATCGGGCAGGACGGGGCAGGACGGGGAAGGACAGGGCAGAACAGGGTATGATAGGACAGGGCAGATCGGGGTAGGACAGGGAAGAACAGGACATGACGGGGCAGGACGGGGAAGGACAGAACATGACGGGGCAGGACGGGGTAGAGCAGTGTATGACAAGGCAGAACGGGTCAAGGCAGGGCAAGACAGGACAGGACAGGGTGGGAAGGCGGAGAACAGGACGGGGTATGACGGGGCAGGATAAGGAAGTTCAGGGTAGGACGAAACAGGACAGAGCAGGACGGGACAGGATAGAGCAGGACGGGACAGGACAGAGCAGGACGGGGCAGGATAGGGCAGAATGGGTCATGAAAGGACAGGACAGGGCGGCTCAAAGCTAACTTTGCGCACTGGTTTGCAAGAGGGGGGGAGCAGATATCTGTTTCATGAACATAGCTGATGCTTAACGTTTAGAGGGCCTTAGGGTGAATCTTGTTCGAATATTATTGCTTCTTTGAGGTAGAACTGAAATGCGAAAAGTTTAGCCTGATAAGGGGGAGGGGGTATGTCTTTTCTGACTATCATCGGTATCATACGACAGCTCGAGCTGACGGCTGTAAATAAACTATTTCTTATATCGTATTCGTTTATCTGTTGATAATACTACTAAATCAAAATTCTAATTTTACCTTTAAATTTCAAAACCCTTTCATACTTTCTTGTAGCATAGAGCTTTTGCACTTATTGGAAAAAAATCTGACGCGTTAGGACTATGAAAGCTTGATGGGATAAAGTTCCACGTGACGTCAGTTCAAACAACCCAGTGTAATGAAAACAGACACTAAATGTGTGAGAAATTCTCAATTTTTTGTACTTTTGGTAAAGGGTTCTTTTCTCTCTCTTTTCTATAAGCCTGTTTAGTAATGACAGACAAAGCTTTATGCATCAAAATCTAATTAAATTCAGTAAAAAGATTAAAGATAATCATGAACTAAAACAGCAATAATAAAGCTTGATTTAAAAATTTTTTAGAGGCAATATAAATTTTCAGCTGGTTTCAGTTCTCATGGCAAATCTTTTCTGTTTTGAAATATAATATGGCTGGAGCTGAAATTACCTACGTCATCAGGGCATTTCTGGTTGAGATGGTAAGTTTTAAATAATAAACAGAAAAAGAAAAATCAGATGATCTATGCAGATTGGGTTTGGTGCAAGATAGCAGAACCAGGGGCTCCGGAGTTGCTGAGATTGTTAATGTCGAAAAGTAAGCCTTGTTTACATCTTGCTAGTAACATTTTTGCTGCAGTTTATGTGAGGCCTCTTACACTTTTTCCTTTTTATATCACTACACTCTTGGGTAATCAGTCTCATGTTAGGAAAATTGCGTAGTTAACTGTACTACTGTTCCCCTAGCAGCGAGCTGTATTGATGTTTTTCGTCATTGTGTCCACTTTCTGTTTTTTGCTGAAGGAACAGCTCATGGGTATTTTCACTCGCAGCTTTTACCATAATCAGGTAACAAAAAAAAGTTATTTTGAAATGAAACTTACTTGCATAGTCTTGGGTCTCCTCGGTTTTTCTTGAACATTCTAAACCATAAATGATTACACTGGTTAATTGCATCTATTGTCCCTTTTGGGCATAGTTTTGAGTCAGGATTGCTTGTCCACAAAGCTCTGATGTCATACTTCGTGTCACCACAGTTAAGCTAAAAATTGAACGTAATAGTAAAAATTCGCGCATCACTTGATAATGAAAATTGTCTCTTTTCTTTTAGGTTAAAAAAATTTTAGCATAGATCTTTATATGGACAACATAAGAAAAGCAAGAGCATAAATATCTAGAAACTGTCCTTCTACAAACCTGCTTGTGCACTTTCATTGCAACTTTGTATTTCGATAAGATGCTTGCCATGACTTTATCATTCACCGTATTCTTGAGACAGGAAACTATCTTTTCCATGTAACATTGCTCAAGGACATTAAATCGTTTGCTGTAATCAGATTGGTTTCATTTAAATAGAGAAAATGCAACTATAGAAGTAGTTTCATTAGAAGTGAAGCATTATAGAAAAGGTCTGAGCAAAAGATCAATAAATTGTCAGCAAACCTTTGTTGGGACCCTTATGTACAATATGGGTCCAGTCTCTACTTTTCAATAGAGCTCCAGATACCTCCGTTATGCCATTGGCTATGGCCCTGCATTTTCAGAAGATTGCATTGCTAATATTTAATAAAGAAATTTGTGGTGGTGGTAGGAACATGTTTGCTCAATGGCAATGTGGCCAAGGGGTTGTTTCTAGGTTCTATCTAGGTTCTATGTCTCTAGGTCATATTTTCAGACAAAGTGGGTAAGCCATTCCTTATTTGCCAAAAAAAAATTTAAACTGGCAGACCAAGTACTTTATGGCAAAAAGCTTAATTTCTTGCAAAATACATGTCAAGGGTGGGGTCACATCCATTACACCCCCATAGTGACAGCCCTGTTATTGGCAACCCAAGTCAACATTTTTGGGAAGAGTCTTTGTGGAAAGTTTGATGAAATGTTGAAAATGGGATCGTTTTGGCATGGCACTAGGTCATTTGCAAACTTGCTTGTGATTTTTGGATGATCACTAAAAGTTAGGAAAAAAATCAGATGGTATACAAGCTTGGTCTTCAAAAATTTTATACAAATCAAGATCTAAGCATTTTCATGAAATACGGGGAATTAGAAAGAGAGGCTCCTTTATACTTAATTAGGTTTTGTTGAATGGATTTTGTGAGTTTGTTGCAAAATGGTTTTCAAAAATCCAAAGGAAGCAAAAGATGAAATAAGTTGTGCCTCTTTGAAATTATGTGACCATATTTTGGGGTGAAATTTTTCGAAAGTTGAAAAATCTAGCAATAAAAACATTGCTGGGCACTTAAATTCAGTATTGGGTGTACAGATGCTACTTCACAACCTTTTAGTGATCGCCGAGACTTATAGAATAGCATCTATGAGTAAATCTTTAGCAGAAAGTTCACTTTTTTTGTCCAAAGTAAATTGACATGTTCAAAGGAACACGATGACTGAGAAAATTTGTAACAATTCACTTATTCTTAATATACATAAGCACAGAACAAAGAAATAGATATAGTTTAGGTAGCAAAAGATTTTGTCTTACAAAACGTAATAAAACAACAGTTTTCTCGCAAAGTTTCTATTCAGTGCTAAAATTAACTTTTTTTATCGGAAAGTTTTGCATTTTTGGGTGAGGCTCTTTGAATAAAGGATGTGGTAAAAGCACCCTTAAACTCCTTTGCCCCCTCCCCACCTTCCAGATGCTTCCTTCATCTCCGGCCTCGTGCAAAATTAAGGTAAGCACAGGAAAATAGAAGACGAGACAAACACCGGTTACTTTGTTAATGGAACAAGCACTAACTGATTAAGAGTCAATACCTGCAAGGAGTTACTCTGTTGGATCTGAAGGACAGGTAAAATTTACGTGAGCATTTCAGTGCATCAAAAGTAAACTTCTTATACGTGCATCTACCAATCATTGTGGGGAATATGTCTTTTTTAACCTCTGGAATCGGTGTTACAAAAACAACATGGTCCTCTTTCTTCATACCATCCATTGGTTTCCCAGTTACCACGATGATCAATGCTAGAATGAGATGTGGCAAAAAGGCGTTATAAGTATTTATAAGTTATAAGTATCTAATTTTAAGAACTTGACAAATATATATATTCATAAACTACATTACTTACAAAATACCTCACATTTTCATAAACTTACAAAATACCGCTTTAGATTAAGAAGGAAAGATTAATGAAGCTTCCTTATGACTTTTTAAGATGCGGATTTTGTACAAGGACCATGGATTACCAGGGGGGGCGAGGGGAAGGGGAGGAGACCAGCAATGAAAGAGACTACCAGGAAGAGAGACTGCCAGGGAGAGAGACTGCCAGGGAGAGAGACTGCCAAGGAGAGAGACAGGTAGAAAGAGAGGGAGGCCTGACGAGAGAGTACCAGGAAGAGAGACTGCCAGGAAGAGAGACTGCCAGGGAGAGAGACTGCCAAGGGGAGAGACTGCAAGGAAGAAAGACTGCCTGGGAGACTGTTTGCTAAAGGGAAAGTCTGCTAGGGAAGGAGACTACATTCTTCCAAGATGGAGCTGATGTCATGTTCTTGTTTTGTGTCAATTTTCTCTACTTTCTAGTTTCTACAACGTACATCAGTTGGCAAGACGTGCAGGAGTACCATTTGCTGTAGTGAATAACGAAGAGTGTTTGTACAGAATTTAGCGATGACTTTATTAAATCGCCGAGAAAACTATCGTATAAATGAAAATATTTAGCTATGAACCACGCAATTAATTTCTTCTTTTCATTTTCCACCTAAGACCGGGCATGATCTCAGAATGTTCTTATTATTGGCAAGTGAGCCAAGGCAGTCTTTTAATTGTGTTCTGATGAAATAGATAGTGAAGTGAAGATAAACGATAGCAGAATAATTTTCAGATAAAATGATAGGATTTCCTCAAAAAGTGATCGGGATTTCCTTTGAGTGCATGCTCCTCGGTCCTGGTTCCTTGGAATACTCCCTGTACAATGAGCCCCCGTTATAGCGAGTTCTTGCTATTACAAACTCTTCTTGGTCCCAACAGAATTCGTAATAGCAGGATTCCACTGTATCTTTGCAGCATTCAGAGCTTTATCTAAAACCATTGGTCTCTGATCCTTAAATTCCCAAAGCTCAAAACCTTTATATACAAAGATCACAAGGATCACATTAAGACGAGGCTATTAGAACAAAATATAAATAGATAAGTAACATGCATTTTAGCTATGCAAGCCTATGGAATCTATGATGTTCTGTCCCTTTGGAACCTTGAAAACATTTGGATGACATTGAGTCATGATAAATGGAGAGGGGATACACTCAAATATGCCGAGTCCTGATATTCATGTGTAACGTTTCAGAATTTGTATTCTTCAGTAATTATTATTATTATTTTAAGCTAGATTTTATTTGTCGCGCTGTTGTGTTAGTAACTCCCTTTTTGGGAAATGTGTTTCACTGTCATTATGTTGTGTGATGTTTCACAGTGTTTCTTTGTTTGTATTTTTATATATGTAATCCAAGTTAGAATAATTATTTAGTCTTACTGTTTTGACGATAAAGATAACATCAAAGAAGGAGTATCTTTTTTGTGCTACCTATTTGGGGCTTAGGCCCATTGGCCTAGCCCATTGGCCTAGCCCATTGGCCTAGCCCATTGGTTCGATTACAAAGACACCGTCTTAAAAATAACCCTATCGTTACACAAACTGATCACATGTAGTTGGCTCGTACTGACTTTATAAACGATTGTAGAAAATGATTGCCTTTGTTTAAGGCACTATATCCCATCGGTCAGCCAGTCAGGTTCAACAAAAGACCCTCTGGTGTGTGCAAGATTGAGAAAACGTTGAGAAATAGTCTTTCGTTGCCGATAGGATACGATACATAATTGAAATGCGGTTAGACATTGAGCCTGAACAGGCGTAAGAAATTTAGCATGCACACTTCATCGGCATTTAGACCCTACAATATCATTCTAAAGAATCAATTTTTCGTGAAAGATAGTATGATAAATAGGTATACACTCTTTTTATAAAAAGTTCCTTATTTTGCTGAGCCTCAATATTCTTAAATTTGTTTTGATTTTGCTTCGTATCGGATTGGGTCAGTGAATCTGATATGAAATGAATCCGGTATCGTGTGAACCGGATTCTAAGATTATTCTTAGATTACTCTAAGCGACACAAGGCGTAACCAGTTGAAGTATAGTTACCCTAGGTACAGAGTCTCAGAAATATAGTTAGAAACTAGTCACAGAAAATTGTTTTTTGTGTACTTATATATTATGTTTATTTCATATTTCATATATGATTTGTTTAGGGAGGGTTGCCCTTCAACAGAAGTTGTTTTTGAAGGGGCCCTCCAAAAAAACTAATTACAATATACAATTAAAATACTAAAAATAAAAACCATAACATTAAAAACCTATTTACAATTACATTGTATTATACAGTATAAAAGGAACTAGTCAACCCTGTATTGATTTTTTGAAACCACCCAGGGAGGATGCCGTCTTGGACTTAGCAAGAAAGCTATTCCATAGTTTAGCTCCCCGGAAAGAGAAGCATTTTTGTCCATTTGCTGGCCTTTTCTTTGGCAACCTTAAATCAGTCTCAGTGTTCCGGAGGCTACAAGAGAAGCATGCTGAGTTTTTCGTGAAGAGGTTACACAAGCATTGAGGAGCCAAATCATAGAGCGACTTGAAGACCATTGTTTTAGTCTCATTGCCAATGAGCTCTTCAATGGTCTTCCAGCCCAACGCTGCAATAAGTAGTCTCTGCTTGGGGTATCAAAGCTGCTATTTTTTCTGATCCTAGCAGCACGATTTTGACGTTTTTGTAACTGGCCGATGTCTGTAGACCCAGCACAACCCCAGACAGAACAACAATATCCAAAGTGGGGCTCTACAATACCAGTGTAAAGAGTTTTCAAACGTTCTATAGGCAGAAAGGATGCATGTCTCTTGTGCCACCGCAGCTGTCTACATACTTTATCTCCGAATTTATGAGGCTCTCGTACCAACGCAGCTGTCTACAATACCTTATCCCTGGATTTACGAGGCTCTGGTACCCAGGGTACATTAAAGTGTTAATGACTCCAAGGCAATGAGATAACTGTGCAGGGAGGCACCGATTTCAGCATTGCGCGGCAAGAGTGACTCTCAGCACCTCGCTACTAGGATTGTTATTTTGTGTGTTGCTTTTGGGTGTAAGAATTGAAAGACTGATAAGAAAAGGCAGTAAATTAATTGGGTTAGAAGTAAAACTGATGCTTCCAGTATTTCTACGGAAAAAAGTGGTGATCGATCGATTTTATTTCACCGGTTTGTTTACAATTAGGCCTATCTGTTATGACCGGGCAGAACGGACAACAGAAACAGACGTGTCTCTAGTGCATATTCCGATTCTCTAATCCTCGAACAATCACGGTTTTCCAATTTATTGATAAACGTGACATGTCATCACATGACGAGCACAAGCAATACGTCATTAACTAGCATTGCCTAATGACACCATTAGAAAACTCATGATTCTACAGATGTGCCTTCGAACATGACATCACATGCACACATGCACACGTTACAAACCTTCCCCTCTCTCAATGAAGAGCAAGCCTAATGAGAAACATAATCACCATACCTTAAAGGGGGATTAACAACCTGACGTAATCTTGGGGGGCGTACATAAACTTGATTTCTTATTTCCCCAGGGTTTTCGTCCATGTCATCATCAGTATCCTGCTCTACAATTTCACAATCTGGTGTTTCAGAAACTGGACAAATGTCCTTACCCTCATCATTAAAAGACAAAGGACAAGGTTTCAACTGATTATGATGAACAACCATGGCTTTTCCGTGCTGCGACTCCACCTTATAATTAACACCCATTTTAACAAGAACCTTATATGGGCCTACCCACTTCCTCCCAAATTTCCACTTTTTTGGTCGCCGCAACCACACATATGACCCTAATTCAAAGGGCTTCCACTCTTTACTTCTCCGATCAGCATACAGAGCCTGCCTTTTCTTAGCTGCATATAAATTTTTCTGTGCTATCTCAGTAGAGTTCCTTATGGCTTGTCTAACCTCACGAGCATACTCTGAATGACTCCGGGGATTTTGCAAAGGCACTCCTAAATCCACCTCTATGGGCATCCTTGGTTCTCGTCCGAAAACTAATTCATAGGGGGAATACCCGGTTGTTTCATGCCGGCTGGTATTATACGCATAAACAGCCTGATCAACATACAAGTCCCAATTTTCAGGATGTTCACTCACGAAAGAAGACAAAATTTCCTGCAATGTCCTATTTTGCCTTTCCACTTGCCCATCCCCTTGTGGATGATATGCAGTCGTACGGGATTTCTTTATTCCCATAATTTGACAAATTTCGTGCATTAAGTTGCTCTCGAAATTTTGTCCCTGATCAGAATGCAATATATCGGGGGGACCGAAACGAGAAAACAACTTTGAGACTAAAAGCCTAGCTACCGTTTGTGCTTTTTGATCTTTAGTTGCAAATGCTTCGCACCATTTAGTAAAATGATCTCCGACAACCAACAAATGTTTATTACCCCTTGATGTCTCTGGAAGTGGGCCCATATAATCAATAGCCCAAAATACGAAGGGTTCACCTACCAAAATGGGCGTAAGTGGAGCTTTCCCTTGGTTAGGTAACAGTTTACTTTGCATACATTCTGAACAAGATGTGATATAGTTTTTCACGCACTCTTGCATTTTTGGCCAAAAGAAGCGTTGCTTAATACGATATAAAGTACGTGTAATTCCCATATGACCCCCAGACGGCCCGGAATGAAGGCTATGTAAAATTTGGCCTACGACAGATTGTGGAACGACAAACACACGTCGGGGCACTTTTTGACCTGTCGAAATAGCTCTAACAAGCAAGCCGTCTGAGAGAAATAACTCATCCCAACAATACCACAAAGTGCGCAAAATTTCGTTTTTCTTCCATACAAAAAGAGGGGGTTTAGGTAGCCGTTGTTCCTTAAGAGCTACAACTATAGCAATGTCCGGGTCATTTAACTGAGCTTGGTGCAAAGTCAACTCAGGTGTCAACTTGACAAAACAAGTAGTATACTTGTCAGACATTTCTTCCACGCTATGCTTATCTTCTGTATCAACTAGCCGAGACAGCGCATCAGCATTAGCATTTTCCCTCCCAGGCCTATGGGATATTTCAAATTCAAACTCCTGTAAACCCATTATCCAGCGTGCTATCCTACCTTTAGGCTCAATTTTATGTAGCCAGGTTAGAGCATTATTATCGGTAACAAGTTTAAATTTCTGGCCAAGTAAATACACCCGAAAGTGTTGAGTAGCAAAAACAACAGCTAAGGCTTCCTTCTCCAAAACCGAATAATTTCTTTCCCTCTCAGTCAAAGCACGACTAGCGTAAGAAATAACACGCTCATCTCCAGAACTATCTTTCTGGGTTAATACAGCTCCCAACCCAACATTTGAAGCATCTGTCTGTAAAATAAATGGTGCATCTAACTGAGGGTAAACAAGTATTGGGGCATTACACAACTGCCGTTTTAATAAGTCAAAAGATCGCTGATGAACCGTTAACCACTGAAATTTGCAACCCTTTTTGGTTAAACTCGTCAATGGGGCCGCAATAGTTGCAAAATTGGGAATAAATTTTCTGTAATACCCAGCCAATCCAAGAAAGGATCTCACTTGTTCCACATTATTTGGGGGACACATTTTTTGAACTGCTTCAATTTTGCTCGGTTCAGTATGAATTCCCTCCGCAGAAACAGTATGACCTAGATAAACAACCTTATCTGCACCAAAAAGACATTTAGAAGCTTTAACTCTTAAGTTTGCCTTTTGTAGTCTCTCTAAAACCAATTCTAAACGCTCGCAGTGTTGATTTATATCTATTGACGGAATAATTATATCGTCAAAATAACACAGACAACTTTCGTAATTTAACCCTGACATTATAATTTTCATGGCTCGGTCAAACGTTGACGGAGCTCCACACAATCCAAAAGGGAGGCGAACGAATTCCCACAATCCTTGAGGAGTAACGAAAGCTGTCTTATGCCTATCTTTCGGGTTGACATCAAGCTGCCAATACCCTGAGCGTAGATCTAAAGTACTAAAGTACTTATAACCCTGAAGAGAGTCTAAAAGGTCATCGACTCGTGGTAGAGGGCGTGCATCTCGCTGAGTGACTGCATTAAGGCGTCTATAGTCAATACAAAATCGATAACTACCGTCTTTCTTCTTAACCATGACAATTGGGGATGCCCATGCACTAGTACTTGGCTTAATAACCCCTTGTTTTAACATATTCGCGATTTGCTGTTGAGCATCTTCCCTGTATGCAAATGGAAGACGTCGGGGGTGCTGGCGAATAGGGGCTGCATTCCCCGTGTCAATAGAATGAGTAACAACAGAAGAATGGCCTAAAGTATCCTCAAATACCTCTGAATACCGGTATAGCACATCCAGAATGGAAGCCTTTTGCTCAGGCAATAGAGAGGAACTTATTGCCGCGGCGAGCTCTTCGTGAGACTTATCACCATTACTAAATGTCGCAGCACTACAACTCGAGGTGCCCAGTTCAACTCCTTGACTAACAAGGGGGCAAAATTCAGCAATCTTTTGCCCTGCTTGAAGCTCAACTTCTTTAGTATGATTATTTAAAAGTCGAACAGGTACAACACGATTGTTAGCAGAGCAAACTACATGAGCAACATGGACTGTGGGAAGGGAGGATGGGTCACAATTCGATGTTATCATACCTACCAAATTTTTGGAACTTCTTGAAATACTGCACTTGATGACAAGTTCTGACATTGGAGGCACAACTATAGCACTAGTTAATTTAACAGGTACTGGGCCTAAAGTAGATGACTGAGATAAAGTTTCGGAAGACCCTTTACTGTTTTCATAAACAGGGGTTAAGGGTAAATTTCCATGTGGACCAGATAAATAATAAATTCTTCTATCATTAACTAGTTGCAATCGATTTGCTTGAATAAAATCCCAACCCAAAATACATTGCAACGGTGATAATATATTATCGCAAACAACAAATCGATGAAAGTAAGAAACACTACTGTCATGTAAAGTAACACTACCCTCAAAAACTCCTGTTATATGCAGGGCTTGACCTGTCACGGAAATGCACCGATCGGAGGCAGTACTGCTGAAAGTTCCTACATCTCCCCCCTCAAGCTTGTTTAACTTTTGTTCTACAATAGCAGCATAAGCAGATTTACTCAAAAAGGACTTTGCAGATCCAGTATCAATTAAAGCTTCGACCTGCAACCCATTTAACAAACACTTAACAAAGGGCTGGGTAAGAGACTGGATAGACTGTTGATTACTACAAACAGTACTGTCTCCAATTATATATAATCCGGGGTGACCATCCCAGCCTTCTATTGGGCCACCCCTTTGGAGTTTAAAGTCGACACAAATCGGTTCGGAATATTTGTTACATTAGCAACACGATTACCTTCCTTAGTATTCGGATTGTCAACGACCCAGTTATTCGCACATTGCGAAGCAATATGTCCCGAGCCATTGCACATCTGGCATTTGAACGAACCATCAATGGGTCCTTGTTCCCTGCTTGTGCGTTTTAGGGGGCAATTTCTTGCTATGTGACCCTCTTTAGAACAAAAGTAACATGTCACACGGCGTACTGGCTGTTGACGTCCAGCAAATTGGGAGGTCGGTTCTTTTTTTTGAACAGTGGCTACGTACAAACTATTGTTCATTTTCAGCTCCTCTACTGCCGCTGTTAGCTTGTCCAGCCGTCCCTCAATAGATGTCGGTGAAGGGACGACATCTGTGGCTGCAAACAAACCAGGGTGAGGTCCATGATTGTCACTTATCGCCAGAAACTGTTTGGAAAAGGAGAGCATATCATCCAACTTCGGGGTCGGGTTATGTTCAAGAAGTTTATAACGAATGGTATTGGGAAATCCCTTCATAAATTGTCGGGATAACAAGGCAGAAGTGGCAGCTTTTTCCAAAGTCGGATCCGCCTTTTTCAGCAATTCCTGAAGAGACCACAGAAAAACACTAGGATCCTCACCACTACGCAAAACACGATCTTCAAATTCTCGAAAATAGCCTTCTCGTCCGACAGCAGGACACAAGGCAGTCTGGAGACTGGTTGTTAAATGTGCAAACGTATCTTTTTCATCATCAGATAATGTATGAAAATACGTAGCCGCCAACCCTCGCAAAAATGCCGGCAGCTTTTGCAACTTTTGGTCGTCTGTCCAGCCATTAGCGGAGGCACAACAATTAAATTGGCGAAGCCAATTCGGGAAATCACCAGAATCAAACTTTTCCGGCAAAATGCTACTCGCCATTGCTTTTACCTCTGTCACCAATTTGTTATGACCGGGCAGAACGGACAACAGAAACAGACGTGTCTCTAGTGCATATTCCGATTCTCTAATCCTCGAACAATCACGGTTTTCCAATTTATTGATAAACGTGACATGTCATCACATGACGAGCACAAGCAATACGTCATTAACTAGCATTGCCTAATGACACCATTAGAAAACTCATGATTCTACAGATGTGCCTTCGAACATGACATCACATGCACACATGCACACGTTACATATCCTTGGAATTAGGTTCTTCAATATTGTCGCTTGTCTGTAAAATTTAAAAATTTCTCCTCAGATTTTTTCTTTTGTACTCGCTAGATTTCTTCTAGTTTCATGACAGACGACTTGCAAGATCACTTTATACACCTCGTCAAAAGCATCTACTTCAAATATTTAACTGCTCGTACGCGAACATACGCCAAAAAAAGTATAAAGACAGTTGATCAAAAGGAACAAACCAAGTATTCGCCATCTGTTCAAATGTTCTGTTTAAAAGTGTTTTGGGACTGCGAAAAAAACGCCATAGACCCTCCAAAGCAGCGACCAGTACCATAACTGTTAATTTCCATAGTTATGCTTTACCTTTCAATTTTTCCTTAAAAGCCAATTATTTTCGTTCGTAGATGTATCAGACATTCTATTTCAATCACTCTAAACTGAATTTTCGCCTGAATTCTTTGCTTAATGTGGCACGTTTCATACAATTGTTTGTACGTCACTTCTCCGTTTTTGCCGTGCAAATGAAATTTCTCCCGGCTTGCTGTTGTCAAAGCTGCCTCGAGTTGACCCTCTAGCGTTCTCTATTCACCTTATCCACGGCCAGTAACGTTATTTCAAGACATATGGCGTGAAACTACAATTTGTTCTGCTTTCCAAAAAACTCAAATAAATAAGAAAATTAATTCTTGATGAAGTTTGCCCATTGCATTATTCTTGAATTAATTTCAGCGATTTTTGAGCCTCAATATTCTTATAGACTATATTCTTAAATGAAAAAGTGTGTAACAGTAATCAACACGAAGATTACGATAAGCAAAAGTCGTTATTATGGTGCTTTTAAAAATAATTTAAGTAAAACAATAATGTCCTAAATTGTGTATGATCATGAAAGTAAGCAAGCCGGAAAAAACGATGGCTCAAGCCCAGAATTAGAAGGAAATGACGCAAGAAGTTTGACATAATTCCAAGAAGAGGATGCAATTCATAGAGATGATGCAATCATTGCAAACTTAAAGACTCATTGCTAACAATGAGCTATTGCGCTACGCAAGCATCCCATAATGCATATTTAGACAGTCTGAAATCAATTATGGTTAATCCGTAGAAGTTTACTGCTTTTGTTTGGATTGTCGCCTGGATAATTTGCCACCCTCGCAAAGGCTCATTGTTAGCAATGAGTCTTTAATGTTGTTCGGAAAGCATAAACACGTCGTTAGCAATATTCTTGGCGGGAAAACATTTTCAAACCGTTCCAAGCCCTATCACGATGTTGCTCGAAGCAGCAGCAAATACTTTGAGTACCAACGAACGTTCACGGCTATTAGCAAACATGGTCGTTTTTTTATAAATGCTACAATGATACAGTACAACAAAATTTTGAAATGGTGATTGAATTTTTATCGATAACAACGAAAATAACGACACCCAAGAGCTGTCGGAAGTCGGGAACGATACTGCAGCAGATTGACTGCAAAATTATCCATGAAGGAAAGAAACAAAGCCAATTTGTTAATCAAAACAAAACTTTGGCGCCTAGCAATCAGTTATATTAAATATGAGATACAAATTGCATAATTTCTTCGTGGCTAGGCCTTGCGTTTGCACAAGGCCCCTTTGGAACTTAATCTATTTTAGGGGCTCCAATATCCGCATAACTGCACCTTTTTTGCCAGGATATTCATTAACCGTGAATATTTTCGGCAAGATCCGTAAGCCGCGGTAATACCGTTTGTTAACCGCAGTCAAGTATGGAAAATATCCACTGATTATACTCGAGCTTAGGCCAAACCCGCCGGACCCTGTTGGATCCGCCAGAAATATAACTGCTGGTCCGTCCCGAGAAGCTTGTGAGTAAACGGGTAAATTACCGCTTTCTTCGTTGTTTCTATGGTTGGAGCGCGTTGCTATAATCTATTTCGTGTTAAGTTGGATAATATTCATTTTGGTTTGGTACATGCAACACCTCAATACTTTTGTTTATTATTTGCTCATATTCTTCTAAAAAATTAATTGAAAAACCAGAATACGAAATGAAATTCTAGTTGGTATGGAGCGCGAATTCTATCAAAGCCTGGCCTACTACAGGGTCCATTGAATCAAAACAATTCAAACCTATGACGCAATTTTCAAGAATTGAGGTATAAAACGCATATGACATAGCTGCATGAATTCTTCTAACATTTCGAAACACCCTAAATATTGTGCCAAGAACACTCAAAGCATCACACTGACTCAGTACACCAAGGTTAAATTATTAATCTACCCTTCCCTTCTGTAAATATGTAAAATACAATGATGCTATTCGAATACATGTATCGTCAAAATGTGCAATAAGATTAAACATTCATATTGTATAATGAATAGTGAGCAGCTATAGGTATTTTACCAAAAAACAGTGCCAGTCGCATCTCCATTTTCTTTCGTCTCTGTTTTTCTCTGCTCTTACAAAAGTCCCCTTTGCTCTGATGTCCCTATGTGAACTGCGTAAAGAACAGGAACCACACTGAACAACTCCAATTATGTATTCTGGCTAATGACCTGAGGTGGTTATCCCCCTGCCTTATATGTTTCTAGTTTCCTTTTCTGTTCCGTGTAAAAGATCTAACTTTCTGTGACAAAGGTATCACACTGACTCGGTACACCAAGGTTATATAAGAAAGGCTTAATACAATGATGCTATTCGAATAGATGTATCGTCATAATATGCAATATTAAGAATATATATTGTATAATTAATAGTGAGCAGCTATAGGTATATTACCTAATAGCAGTGTCAGTCGCATTTCCATTTTCTTCCGTCTCTGTTGTTCTCTGCTCTTTCAGAAGTCTCCTTTGCTCTGACCTTTACTTTACTGGTTAATGACCCGAGGTTATCTCCCTGCCTTATATGTTCCGTTTGAAACCAAAGATTCGAGTATCTTTGTTGAAACAAATAGGATAAGGAGGCTCGAGTTGAAACCGACTTTTGAAAAATGCACTGAAATGCTTCACGATATTTATGCCTATGATTTTATGGGGCACTCGTTATGCTAGCGGTTCATTGGAAGGCCGGTGAGAGGTTGTCGGGGGCTTTAGGTATACCCAAAGAGGAGGCTTCCTCGCGAGCGAAGCGAGCAGACAATTTTTGCAACATTTCAGAATATTTCTTGCGGTCCTTTTTTGCAAACATTTTGCTATTTTTATAGCATGGTTTTTACGTTTGATTAATTCCAGTATTAAAATAGAATTCGTTACTTTTTGGGGCACCATAGACCTTATTTTTTTTTAAATAAAGCAATACTGAAAAACGATTTATCGCACTGTTCTTTTCATCACTTTAACTAAAATCTATTTCTATTATTTCTATTCTTTTTATTCTCTAAAAGCACTTTTTTGCGAAAAAGTGGGGGTACTGGAGCCCCCACAGCCCCCCACCTGGTACCGCCCACGATAAGGCAAATAACGGCAAGGACTTGAAAATGAAATGCAACTGCAACTGTTTCAACCAGAGAAAAATGCTAATGACCAGTGACCACCATAACTTAGAAAATATATTAGAGATTTTTAAGATAACAACTAGACAAAAATAATCTGGAGGTCAAGGTCAAAAGCACAGCAATCAAACTTGGCATGTAGATTATATTGAACCAAATTTGAACCAAAAATAGAACTTTCTCATTTTACTGTCAAATTCCAAATCAACCTGCTGCGCTGCAATCACCAGGACGCTGCGATGTCCTGTTTGTATTGTTTTGTTGAAAAATGGCGGCAACTTGGAAGCTGTTGCCTGTTCAAAGATTTCAGAATTCAAAACTTCAAGAAGAAATCATCTGTTCTCCTATACTTGCAGACTTTGCACGTATTTTAACATGTTCGCAAGACAAAATTCTTGGAGTATGTTTATCTTTTTATGAATTTTTAGCAGTCAGTAACCTATTATGCAAAGCGTGTCTGCATTTTTCTTGACTAGTAAATTTTAGTTAAGGTTAGCTTTTCTTAATTTTTCCTAAAAACTGAGGCTGGATTCTTCTTAATTTGTTCCTAAAATCTTTAGAGTGTAAACAGTGCATTTGCTAGTTCGTTTGCGAGCAAAATAAGTAAGACATTCTTCATTTACCGACAAATTTGAAAAATTAATTGAAAAACTTAAAACGTCCCTACCCTCTTAGCTAGATGGCAAAACTGCTTGTTTTTAGATCAAACATTGTCAGAAAATTACATTTTACGGTAGCTCAGCCTCAAATTGTTCTTTATTTGTTCGTAACTTTTGACCAATTTCGAGGCTCCTGTTCTTATTAAGTTGTTATTATTAAAAAGAGTGTTGTTCAGTTCAGCTTTTTTTATTTTAAATTCTAATGCGTAAATTTATTACAACTAACTTAAAAAGTAAAACGTTTTCTTAACTCAAAATTATACAAGATTTTAATACATTAATAACTAATCAATATAATGTGCAAATACCAAACGAGGAATAAAGGGAATTATTTAAAGGAGGCACTCTCTCAGTAGAAAAACTAATCGAGGAGAGAGCATCATGTATTTATATAAATCTATCATTCATATAGTCAAAAATTGGAAGCAAAAAACACTAAATGGACACTAGCTATAAGTCAATGTTCCCTGCTATAGCCTTCAATTCATGGTTACAGACACAACAAATATTGCTTGAGAAGCTCATTTTTTCTCTGAAAAGTCCTCATATACTGTGGAAATATGTTACCTTTAATTTACTTGTGTATTTGGTTGTTTATTGTTGACGCATAGCAGTCTTTATTTTCTACTTTTTTATTGACTTGTTTCCGCAAGCATTCCATTGTAGTCTATTGAGCAGCCTGCATCCATGGCCTTTCCTTCATTGAAATACACAAAAAGCTGTGACTATAAACAGTGCTTTCAAAGTTTTTGCTGGTTGTAATATTTGTTTCCAATTTTTTTGAATTATCAATTTAGAGAGTAAAGATAAGAAACAATGGACATAACTAAAAAAATACTCTGCTTTCTGCCTCTTGCAGATCACATTTCGGAATGTCAAATTGATCACAGCATTTATTCAGTGGCTTGTTTCTTCATTAGGTTGACCACAAAGACCTTCTTAACATTGCAGTCGCATTATATGGAAACAACTTACCAGAAATGTCAGCAGATACTTTGTTTCCAGTCTTAACAAAGAAAGGAGTCAAAACTTTATTGATACTCAAAGGAAATCTAGCCGGTAACATTTCTTTATTTGCCTGCATAAACAACCCATGTTTTTAGAAAGAAAGCAAAACAGGTGATTGTTCAAAAGTTTTGCCAGACAAACTGATTTCACAAATAATTTAATCTTGACAATCTCTTCATCACAGTAATTACAAAAGGGGCCCAATTCTACGATATTGTAGCCTCTCTTTTGCAAGATTAAGTTTGTCTTTTTACAGAGTAAATTTTTTAAAACCACTTTATTTTTATGCATTATTTTCTTTGACTCTTTTTTGAAGAATTGATGTTATCTAGTTGGAAGTACAAATTGATAGTTGTGGCTTTTTCTATCTAATTAATATTATCAAGGTTTTTGATTAAAATTAAGTTGCATTTTCAGTTTCTGCTTAAATCTCCCTCAACAACTTTAAATTCTTGCTAAAAATGGTCACATCTTGTTTTTAATGGTTCCTGTCTATATAATGTCCTTTAACAGACAAAATATTTTGGAATAATCGTTTTCTTTTATATGTTGTATGTATTTGAGAAAATTAGGTATTTGTGTAGATGCCCATAGGCACAGGTAGACTTAATCAGTATCTGGTATCAGTATCTAATTAAGTAAGTGTCATGCTCTTTTTGCAGAAAACTTTTCATGCTGTACTCGATCTGCTACTAGTGGCAGATATAATGACAAGGGAAATAATGGGAAGCAAGATCTTTCAGAATGTGGAAGCAATGTCTTGGCAGATAAAGATGAAAGTGACCAAACACTTGGAGAGTTTTCTGATATATTTAGCGATAGTTCAGATACTGATGAAGCTTCTTCAGAGGAAAGGTTTGTTTTCTAATGTTTTGCAATATAATTTCATGTTATATATGAATATCAACAACTGAACATATATGTTTCTAAGTATAACCTTTTTATCTATGTTCTGATGTTTTATACTCTAAATAAAAAATGTCAGACGAAAAGCTTTATTATTCTCAAAATGTTTGCTTTTTCAAAAGCCATTTTATGAAACTTTCTTTTTCATGGTTTTCCTTTCTCTAAATTCTTTGACCATATAAATTTAATTTGAACAAATCTTTTAATTGACTAACACAACCACAGAGAAATTCATAGACAGGAGGGGTAAGATACATTTTGGTTGTTGGCTTTCAAGGTTTGTTTAACTCTGAATCCCAGAAAGGTTTTCATTTGTTCATTGTAAGGTTTCCTGGTCATCGATAAATACATTTAGGCCATATGCTTGGCTAAGTTTATCTAAATATCTGTACTGAGAAAGCATTGATCATTTTTTCATATGTTGATAATTTTCTTTTCTATTAGTGACAATGATGCAGATTTTTCTTCAGAGTTTGAGAAATTTGTAGAAAAAGTGAGAGCTAGGAAAGACAAACCTGATGATGGTAAGAAATTGTTTTACTGAGATGCCTTTATGTTTTACAGTATATTGTTTGCAAATTTGACCATCAAGCATCTACATGCTTTTAAGCAAAGTTATGGAAATCCATCATAGTTTAGATTAGAAAAATGCACTATCTTACACTAAAGAATAAAATGCAGTGTTGTGAAGGCAAATATTTGAAAATTTAAACCTTTTAGATTAAACGTTTTGTCAGTTTCAAAGTATTATGTTATATAATTTTTCTTTTATATTTCTAATATTAGTCATTGAAAATGTGCCCTTTTGAGTAGCTGCCCCTGCTGCCTCAAAATGCTTCCGGCGCCCCTGGCTATTGGCCCCCTGACCCGCTTCTGGCTTGCCTACAAGGCAGGCAGTGCAATTTTTGGGTTGAAAAAATGCTAACCCTGAACATAAATGAAATTTTTCTTTGCCTTTTGAAGAAATGTTGGGTACAGTTGGATGTTCTTATTATAATAATATGGATGCCTTGACTATGCTATGCCCCATGGAAAAATTGCATCCTGGTCATGCAAGCTCAGAATTGTATCCATTGCTATTACTGGATGGTAATGTTGAATCATGCTCTTGTCAACGTGCCAGAATTCGTTTAGAACGAATCCTTACCTGCCCTATCAGATTGTGCTTTTATTGTTGATCCCTGGCTTATTTCTATTCATGTAAGCTTGAGTTTGATAAGCCTGATAACAAGACCCTTGTGTAAAAGTAAATAGCGACCCAATTTCTTTTGAAGTTGTGGTCTGCTTATCAGCTCGGTTATCAGGCCTGGGTTTGATGGTTTAGAAATATCAATTTTTGATTGACTGTCAGGTTATGCCATAGGTCAGATGACGTATTGGAGGATGATGAGATTTCAGATATCATCTTTTCGCGATAGTTTTTCGGAAGATTCTCAATTGATGCATCTCAAATTTCCTGTTTCATCTATTTGCAGTAACATCGAGTTTCAGTTTCGAAATCTGATATCTTGTCATCTGTTCGGAAGAAAATCTGTCATTTTCCTAGATAGCTTTTTACTCACAAATTCCTGTTTTGTTTCGAAAGGGTCGCCAAAGCAGTTTCAACTTTGACATTAAATTGGCAAAAGGAACATAATTCTTTTACTTCCATGTTCTTACTGGAACTGACTCCGGAACGACTGAATTTGAAAATAAAGAGTACTGTAAATCGTAAAGTGATTTGAAAAGTATTGGTGCAAATAGATGAAAGAAAATATAGAAACGAAGGAAATCGACGTTATGTTGATATTATTTGACTTTAAAGACTATCAAAAGGAGTCTTATACAATCGAATTAGAACTAATATATTGTCGACAGGTAAATATTGTAAAGGTTTTTGTACGGTCAATTACAAGATTTATCTTACTTTGTACTTTGGAATTCGATTCAATGTGAAATTAATTATATTTCTCGCCAGCTCATTATTTAATATTTTTTACTTTTTGGGCTTATTTTTTTTAAATTGACGATAAAATGACAAAATTCCCATACTGCTGGCCTCCGCTATTAATAATCAAATGTTCAGATGAAAATAAATCCGATTATCTTAAAGTTTTAAAAAAGAGGAGTCTGAAGACAGAAACGTGAAACAAAAAA
>NW_027020174.1:5223326-5280464 GCF_013076305.1 Rhopilema esculentum | reverse complement strand
ATGTTAAAGGGCCTCTCCAGCCAAAATTTTTTTTTTTTATTGACCAAAAAGTTAGCATCTGGTGCGTGTATTATGGTAAAGTTGTTGTTTTTGCAAAACCGAGAAACCGAGAAGTGGGCGACCAAAAATAAATTGATGTTAGAGGGGAACGACTTTGTCGGTTTTATTTCACTGCGTTTGCACCCAGGGGCAGTAAAAGACAAGAAACTCGAAACTGGGCAAGGTTTTATAGCTCAAAATCCGTCCACAGAAAATATAATGAGCGTTTTGAAAAAAAACAAAAGAAAAATTTACTTGAGCAAACGAAAACTATATTTACAAAGAATTATTTCCAAACAAAAGAAATTAAAGCTTTGACAAAGTCAGAGTAAAGTCCAATTTTTAACATCACTTAAAAAGTTTGACTTCAAAGGTTACAAATCGTGATCCAAATGGTGGTCCAAAGACCAGAGAATCATTAATTATAAGAGGTTTCCAGGCCTAATACGAAATTCCACAAGTATTCGTTGGCCAAATGTATGGATCCATTTCAAGGAGGCTTTTTGCGGTTTCATAAGTTTGCGGCTACCCGTCAAATTATTGAAATTTGAAACTGTTAAAAGACGTTTTCTACTGTTATTTTTAAAACAAATGCTCTAAATAGATTGAAGTTTAGATTGGTGGTTGTTTTGCTTTCGACCAATTGCCGTTGGCCTTTTAAAAACAGAATTAATTTGCATAACAATAGCTTTCGATCATTCATGCGCCATTTCTTCTCCTTCGAGGTGATGCAATACTTTTGATACCCTAGTTTATATTGTACTTTTAATTACATTTGATGTAACTTTCAACAATCTCACTCTATCTTGATGATTATTTTGTGAAGTGAAGTATTTTTATGTTTCTAATGTTTAAAAGACAAGAACTGAAAAATAAAATAAAATGCAAAGGTTAGAGGCAAAATATGTACTATAGGTACAACTGCACTTTGACTACCCACTTCTTCGTCTCGTGGTCAGAAGTTGAATTGAATTACAAACTTTTCAATCTAGCCTGGTTTCTGAAACAATCGAACGTTGGAAGTTCAGCCAGTTAAAGGTAATGTGTCCAGCTATAGCAAGCGACTCTGCAGGGGTTTTTAGAAACATGTGATTTTTCATGTCATCGTCCCAGCCATTACAGTCATTCTGTTTATCTAACCTGCTGCGAGGTTAGCTTTTCATGTGAGCAGTTTTGCATCCCAAGAATACTAACCAATCGCAAGCCGTTATTTTGATGGGTGGCTTGACAAGTTGGGTATGCGCAGTCCTTTTATATGGACACCAGTGGCGTGGTGGCAGAGGGGGCCAGGGGAGCCATGCCCCCCCTAAATAGGGGCGCAAATGGAGATAAGAAGGCGCCAAAATTGTTTGCTTGTAATAATTGACTAGGAACATCAAAATTGATCGTACACGGGTAGAACACTTCGCTGTAACTTGCTGTGAACAATCTAATAAAACGTGTGATTCTACAATCGAAGCACGTTGCGCTGCCATGACCCAATCAATATTTGTGTCATATTTTTTCGTGTTTTCAAGATTTTACGTATGCCAAACATGTTTTCTATTAGTTTGCACTCCGAACGCAAAAAAGTCTGATGGTACGCCACAGATCTTCGGGCCTAAGTACATTGAATACCCCTGGCAATCAATACAGCAACTTCTTAGTTATTAACATCGTTGTGAACCAAAGGTCGCCATTTATTTCTTTATCCAACGCATGAGTCCTCCCCTCCCAAATTTTTTCTAAAAATCAAAAATCGATGTTTTTCTGAGCACCGTCGAGCTGTCTATTCTGAGCGGTGTAGTAATTTGTTAAATTTTAGCCTGGGAGATGCATTTTCCATCCTAGAAGGCTTGATTTCCAAAATTTTCTTTAGCGTCGGACCCAACCATGGTGGATCCTCCTTTGTAACTAAACTTGATCCTTAGCGCGCTGCCTCTGTCCGATTCAATAGTGTGATTCAATGCTTGAAACTTTCAAGTTTTTGAAAGACTACTACTATTTAAAAACTATTAAAGAATAACAAACTTGAGGCCATATTTGTATATCATACATCATGTATACGATGACACTAGGCTGATAAAATCGCCCACAAGCAGTGGCGAAATGGACTAAGGTTACTTTTGGTTAAAAAAACTAAGGAACCCGAAACAAAAGTTTGCTCTACGTTATTTTACTCTGAAGCTTGTATTCTGGATATAATAAACGAGTAGCCTGTATGAAACATTAGTGTAATTGAATATAATGTCTTTTGATTAGTATTTTATGTTATCCCTACAGTATTTTTTCCTCGAAAATAGGCCGACTGTGGAAAATAAGCCAATTCAAAGTAGCCTGATATTTTTCCGAACCACGATCGGAAGGTCAAGTGTTAGGGTTACATAAATTATCCATTCATATTCGTATTTTAAGTCAAAATATATTCATGCAACTTTGTATTCAAGTTGCAAAAATCGATTTCCCTTCTAGAAACACATGCTTTTACATAACCACGATATATAGATAGGGCGCAAAAATTGACTTGGCCACCCCAGGGAAAACATAGCCACCCCGCCACTGATGGACACATTACCTTTAAGGATTCACTCTCGTACAATTACAGCTGAACATCAGTTTCAATTTGGATGACTTCGTTCTTTGAATTATTTTGGTGTCTGTTTTGTTGAAACTTGTTTGCAGGAATCATTTTCACACAATCACGCCGTGAGAAATGCTGATCACAGGTCACGCGCGAATGTCTGTCTACTCAAGCATGCGTAACATATTTTTTACTATGCTTTTATTGCCTGGGCAATACTCTATCGATTCGACAGTTATTGGAGGAGGATGGCTTAAAATGCAAACCCGATCAACGTCAGTAGAACGTGGAATTCGACGGTTTTCGAACCTTTTGTCTAAGTTTCGAATCTTCCTTAGTTTCGAAAAAACTACAAGAAGTTGCCTGGTAGTGGTAGGATTAGATGTCTTTTCAATTCCAGAAGGATGAAAGCATGATCACTTGACGTTGCCCTTTCCAAAAGAAAATCTGAAACAAGAGCAGACGAGGCTGGTAGTATATTCGCTACAAGGTATGCTACATATGTTCGATTTGATTTCAAATAATGGTTGTAATTGCTCTAAGCATTTTGAATAGGTTGGTCCGGCTGCTAAGTCAATAGGATAAGGAATGCCTTAACGGAATAGCAAGGTTATGCTGGCCTATAAAGGTTATGCTTGTCAATTTTTTTAGAGATGCCCAAACGAATTCAATTCTTTAGATTCACGTTTGCATAGCAAAAAATTACAAAATGTTTACAAAATCAAACCCTTACGTTTCAAATAACGTAATCAGCGAAAACGTAACAATTTCATCAAGGTAATTTTTCTCAAGCTACTTTCAAAATTGCGTAGCCCTTAAGAAGAGGCGATTAACTTTTGCTATGAGAGAGCATTTTATTCTTATAAGGCTGGAAAATTTGTATTTTTTTACTATTTTAGTTATTTTTTTGCTTATGTTTCTAAATTAAGCTTCTCTTTACATGGCAGTATAATGTCTAATTACTTTATCGGTATGCCAACCAATTTTTTACCAATTTTGTAGGGAAAATTTCTTTCCACACCATAAAAGCTGCACCAAAAGGCAGCCAACAATTGATTCAATTTCAGGAAATCTACTCGCGTTTCTTCACAGAAAGCAATTTGCGAGCGCTTCTCGAAACTTAATTTTTGACTTTTAAGTACTTTCATGTTTACGTCTCAAAGGCTAAATAATTCTAACGGTTATGTTTTTCTTATTTTTTGTACACTCCCCTCACAAAAGTATTGCACCACCTTGTTCAAAATGGCGGCATTTTTTGTCAATATTTTTATAATACAAAACATTTGAATGCATGAATTGGGTGAAATAGGCATATTTTATATCAAATTTCGGCGGGAAAAGTTTGCAAATTTTGCTGACGCCATAGAAAACCTAGTTAGAAATGTAAATTTTACGCAAAAACAATATTGTTTGAAAAAGTGTAGACCACGCCAAAGGGATAAAATTTGTCAAATGAGATGCGAGTCCCTACAATATTTTTACAGGAAAGTGGTCTTTAGTTTTTGAAAAATTGTTGAACATGTTAGATGCAGCCACACAACAGCTTCAATGAATAAAAAAAGGTTTCTCAAGAGTGCTTCAGTAGTAATAAACGGAGAAGTTGGTTAATAAAAAAAATTGACGTTAGAGGGGTAGCGATTTTGTCTGTTTTATTTCACCATGTGTAACGTGTGCATGTGTGCATGTGATGTCATGTTCGAAGGCACATCTGTAGAATCATGAGTTTTCTAATGGTGTCATTAGGCAATGCTAGTTAATGACGTATTGCTTGTGCTCGTCATGTGATGACATGTCACGTTTATCAATAAATTGGAAAACCGTGATTGTTCGAAGATTAGAGAATCGGAATATGCACTAGAGACACGTCTGTTTCTGTTGTCCGTTCTGCCCGGTCATAACAAATTGGTGACAGAGGTAAAAGCAATGGCGAGTAGCATTTTGCCGGAAAAGTTTGATTCTGGTGATTTCCCGAATTGGCTTCGCCAATTTAATTGTTGTGCCTCCGCTAATGGCTGGACAGACGACCAAAAGTTGCAAAAGCTGCCGGCATTTTTGCGAGGGTTGGCGGCTACGTATTTTCATACATTATCCGATGATGAAAAAGATACGTTTGCACATTTAGCAACCAGTCTCCAGACTGCCTTGTGTCCTGCTGTTGGACGAGAAGGCTATTTTCGAGAATTTGAAGATCGTGTTTTGCGTAGTGGTGAGGATCCTAGTGTGTTTCTGTGGTCTCTTCAGGAATTGCTGAAAAAGGCGGATCCGACTTTGGAAAAAGCTGCCACTTCTGCCTTGTTATCCCGACAATTTATGAAGGGACTTCCCAATACCATTCGTTATAAACTTCTTGAACATAACCCGACCCCGAAGTTGGATGATATGCTCTCCTTTTCCAAACAGTTTCTGGCGATAAGTGACAATCATGGACCTCACCCTGGTTTGTTTGCAGCCACAGAAGTCGTCCCTTCACCGACATCTATTGAGGGACGGCTGGACAAGCTAACAGCTGCAGTAGAGGAGCTGAAAATGAACAATAGTTTGTACGTAGCCACTGTTCAAAAAAAAGAACCGACCTCCCAATTTGCTGGACGTCAACAGCCAGTACGCCGTGTGACATGTTACTTTTGTTCTAAAGAGGGTCACATAGCAAGAAATTGCCCCCTAAAACGCACAAGCAGGGAACAAGGACCCATTGATGGTTCGTTCAAATGCCAGATGTGCAATGGCTCGGGACATATTGCTTCGCAATGTGCGAATAACTGGGTTGTTGACAATCCGAATACTAAGGAAGGTAATCGTGTTGCTAATGTAAAAAATATTCCGAACCGATTTGTGTCGACTTTAAACTCCAAAGGGGTGGCCCAATAGAATGCTGGGATGGTCACCCCGGATTATATATAATTGGAGACAGTACTGTTTGTAGTAATCAACAGTCTATCCAGTCTCTTACCCAGCCCTTTGTTAAGTGTTTGTTAAATGGGTTGCAGGTCGAAGCTTTAATTGATACTGGATCTGCAAAGTCCTTTTTGAGTAAATCTGTTTATGCTGCTATTGTAGAACAAAAGTTAAACAAGCTTGAGGGGGGAGATGTAGGAACTTTCAGCAGTACTGCCTCCGATCGGTGCATTTCCGTGACAGGTCAAGCCCTGCATATAACAGGAGTTTTCGAGGGTAGTGTTACTTTACATGACAGTAGTGTTTCTTACTTTCATCGATTTGTTGTTTGCGATAATATATTATCACCGTTGCAATGTATTTTGGGTTGGGATTTTATTCAAGCAAATCGATTGCAACTAGTTAATGATGGAAGAATTTATTATTTATCTGGTCCACATGGAAATTTACCCTTAACCCCTGTTTATGAAAACAGTAAAGGGTCTTCCGAAACTTTATTTCAGTCATCTACTTTAGGCCCAGTACCTGTTAAATTAACTAGTGCTATAGTTGTGCCTCCAATGTCAGAACTTGTCATCAAGTGCAGTATTTCAAGAAGTTCCAAAAATTTGGTAGGTATGATAACATCGAATTGTGACCCATCCTCCCTTCCCACAGTCCATGTTGCTCATGTAGTTTGCTCTGCTAACAATCGTGTTGTACCTGTTCGACTTTTAAATAATCATACTAAAGAAGTTGAGCTTCAAGCAGGGCAAAAGATTGCTGAATTTTGCCCCCTTGTTAGTCAAGGAGTTGAACTGGGCACCTCGAGTTGTAGTGCTGCGACATTTAGTAGTGGTGATAAGTCTCACGAAGAGCTCGCCGCGGCAATAAGTTCCTCTCTATTGCCTGAGCAAAAGGCTTCCATTCTGGATGTGCTATACCGGTATTCAGAGGTATTTGAGGATACTTTAGGCCATTCTTCTGTTGTTACTCATTCTATTGACACGGGGAATGCAGCCCCTATTCGCCAGCACCCCCGACGTCTTCCATTTGCATACAGGGAAGATGCTCAACAGCAAATCGCGAATATGTTAAAACAAGGGGTTATTAAGCCAAGTACTAGTGCATGGGCATCTCCAATTGTTATGGTTAAGAAGAAAGACGGTAGTTATCGATTTTGTATTGACTATAGACGCCTTAATGCAGTCACTCAGCGAGATGCACGCCCTCTACCACGAGTCGATGACCTTTTAGACTCTCTTCAGGGTTATAAGTACTTTAGTACTTTAGATCTACGCTCAGGGTATTGGCAGCTTGATGTCAACCCGAAAGATAGGCATAAAACAGCTTTCGTTACTCCTCAAGGATTGTGGGAATTCGTTCGCCTCCCTTTTGGATTGTGTGGAGCTCCGTCAACGTTTGACCGAGCCATGAAAATTATAATGTCAGGGTTAAATTACGAAAGTTGTCTGTGTTATTTTGACGATATAATTATTCCGTCAATAGATATAAATCAACACTGCGAGCGTTTAGAATTGGTTTTAGAGAGACTACAAAAGGCAAACTTAAGAGTTAAAGCTTCTAAATGTCTTTTTGGTGCAGATAAGGTTGTTTATCTAGGTCATACTGTTTCTGCGGAGGGAATTCATACTGAACCGGGCAAAATTGAAGCAGTTCAAAAAATGTGCCCCCCAAATAATGTGGAACAAGTGAGATCCTTTCTTGGATTGGCTGGGTATTACAGAAAATTTATTTCCAATTTTGCAACTATTGCGGCCCCATTGACGAGTTTAACCAAAAAGGGTTGCAAATTTCAGTGGTTAACGGTTCATCAGCGATCTTTTGACTTATTAAAACGGCAGTTGTGTAATGCCCCAATACTTGTTTACCCTCAGTTAGATGCACCATTTATTTTACAGACAGATGCTTCAAATGTTGGGTTGGGAGCTGTATTAACCCAGAAAGATAGTTCTGGAGATGAGCGTGTTATTTCTTACGCTAGTCGTGCTTTGACTGAGAGGGAACGAAATTATTCGGTTTTGGAGAAGGAAGCCTTAGCTGTTGTTTTTGCTACTCAACACTTTCGGGTGTATTTACTTGGCCAGAAATTTAAACTTGTTACCGATAATAATGCCCTAACCTGGCTACATAAAATTGAGCCTAAAGGTAGGATAGCACGCTGGATAATGGGTTTACAGGAGTTTGAATTTGAAATATCCCATAGGCCTGGGAGGGAAAATGCTAATGCTGATGCGCTGTCTCGGCTAGTTGATACCGCAGATAGGGATAGGGTGGAAGAAATGTCTGACAAGTATACTACTTGTTTTGTCAAGTTGACACCTGAGTTGAATTTGCACCAAGCTCAGTTAAATGACTCAGACATTGCTTTAGTTGTAGCTTATAAGGAACAACGGCTACCTAAACCCCCTCTTTTTGTATGGAAGAAAAACGAAATTTTGCGCACTTTGTGGTATTGTTGGGATGAATTATTTCTCTCAGACGGCCCGGAATGAAGGCTATGTAAAATTTGGCCTACGACAGATTGTGGAACGACAAACACACGTCGGGGCACTTTTTGACCTGTCGAAATAGCTCTAACAAGCAAGCCGTCTGAGAGAAATAACTCATCCCAACAATACCACAAAGTGCGCAAAATTTCGTTTTTCTTCCATACAAAAAGAGGGGGTTTAGGTAGCCGTTGTTCCTTAAGAGCTACAACTAAAGCAATGTCCGGGTCATTTAACTGAGCTTGGTGCAAATTCAACTCAGGTGTCAACTTGACAAAACAAGTAGTATACTTGTCAGACATTTCTTCCACGCTATGCTTATCTTCTGTATCAACTAGCCGAGACAGCGCATCAGCATTAGCATTTTCCCTCCCAGGCCTATGGGATATTTCAAATTCAAACTCCTGTAAACCCATTATCCAGCGTGCTATCCTACCTTTAGGCTCAATTTTATGTAGCCAGGTTAGAGCATTATTATCGGTAACAAGTTTAAACTTCTGGCCAAGTAAATACACCCGAAAGTGTTGAGTAGCAAAAACAACAGCTAAGGCTTCCTTCTCCAAAACCGAATAATTTCTTTCCCTCTCAGTCAAAGCACGACTAGCGTAAGAAATAACACGCTCATCTCCAGAACTATCTTTCTGGGTTAATACAGCTCCCAACCCAACATTTGAAGCATCTGTCTGTAAAATAAATGGTGCATCTAACTGAGGGTAAACAAGTATTGGGGCATTACACAACTGCCATTTTAATAAGTCAAAAGATCGCTGATGAACCGTTAACCACTGAAATTTGCAACCCTTTTTGGTTAAACTCGTCAATGGGGCCGCAATAGTTGCAAAATTGGGAATAAATTTTCTGTAATACCCAGCCAATCCAAGAAAGGATCTCACTTGTTCCACATTATTTGGGGGACACATTTTTTGAACTGCTTCAATTTTGCTCGGTTCAGTATGAATTCCCTCCGCAGAAACAGTATGACCTAGATAAACAACCTTATCTGCACCAAAAAGACATTTAGAAGCTTTAACTCTTAAGTTTGCCTTTTGTAGTCTCTCTAAAACCAATTCTAAACGCTCGCAGTGTTGATTTATATCTATGGACGGAATAATTATATCGTCAAAATAACACAGACAACTTTCGTAATTTAACCCTGACATTATAATTTTCATGGCTCGGTCAAACGTTGACGGAGCTCCACACAATCCAAAAGGGAGGCGAACGAATTCCCACAATCCTTGAGGAGTAACGAAAGCTGTCTTATGCCTATCTTTCGGGTTGACATCAAGCTGCCAATACCCTGAGCGTAGATCTAAAGTACTAAAGTACTTATAACCCTGAAGAGAGTCTAAAAGGTCATCGACTCGTGGTAGAGGGCGTGCATCTCGCTGAGTGACTGCATTAAGGCGTCTATAGTCAATACAAAATCGATAACTACCGTCTTTCTTCTTAACCATGACAATTGGGGATGCCCATGCACTAGTACTTGGCTTAATAACCCCTTGTTTTAACATATTCGCGATTTGCTGTTGAGCATCTTCCCTGTATGCAAATGGAAGACGTCGGGGGTGCTGGCGAATAGGGGCTGCATTCCCCGTGTCAATAGAATGAGTAACAACAGAAGAATGGCCTAAAGTATCCTCAAATACCTCTGAATACCGGTATAGCACATCCAGAATGGAAGCCTTTTGCTCAGGCAATAGAGAGGAACTTATTGCTGCGGCGAGCTCTTCGTGAGACTTATCACCATTACTAAATGTCGCAGCACTACAACTCGAGGTGCCCAGTTCAACTCCTTGACTAACAAGGGGGCAAAATTCAGCAATCTTTTGCCCTGCTTGAAGCTCAACTTCTTTAGTATGATTATTTAAAAGTCGAACAGGTACAACACGATTGTTAGCAGAGCAAACTACATGAGCAACATGGACTGTGGGAAGGGAGGATTGGTCACAATTCGATGTTATCATACCTACCAAATTTTTGGAACTTCTTGAAATACTGCACTTGATGACAAGTTCTGACATTGGAGGCACAACTATAGCACTAGTTAATTTAACAGGTACTGGGCCTAAAGTAGATGACTGAAAGAAAGTTTCGGAAGACCCTTTACTGTTTTCATAAACAGGGGTTAAGGGTAAATTTCCATGTGGACCAGATAAATAATAAATTCTTCTATCATTAACTAGTTGCAATCGATTTGCTTGAATAAAATCCCAACCCAAAATACATTGCAACGGTGATAACATATTATCGCAAACAACAAATCGATGAAAGTAAGAAACACTACTGTCATGTAAAGTAACACTACCCTCAAAAACTCCTGTTATATGCAGGGCTTGACCTGTCACGGAAATGCACCGATCGGAGGCAGTACTGCTGAAAGTTCCTACATCTCCCCCCTCAAGCTTGTTTAACTTTTGTTCTACAATAGCAGCATAAACAGATTTACTCAAAAAGGACTTTGCAGATCCAGTATCAATTAAAGCTTCGACCTGCAACCCATTTAACAAACACTTAACAAAGGGCTGGGTAAGAGACTGGATAGACTGTTGATTACTACAAACAGTACTGTCTCCAATTATATATAATCCGGGGTGACCATCCCAGCCTTCTATTGGGCCACCCCTTTGGAGTTTAAAGTCGACACAAATCGGTTCGGAATATTTGTTACATTAGCAACACGATAACCTTCCTTAGTATTCGGATTGTCAACGACCCAGTTATTCGCACATTGCGAAGCAATATGTCCCGAGCCATTGCACATCTGGCATTTGAACGAACCATCAATGGGTCCTTGTTCCCTGCTTGTGCGTTTTAGGGGGCAATTTCTTGCTATGTGACCCTCTTTAGAACAAAAGTAACATGTCACACGGCGTACTGGCTGTTGACGTCCAGCAAATTGGGAGGTCGGTTCTTTTTTTTGAACAGTGGCTACGTACAAACTATTGTTCATTTTCAGCTCCTCTACTGCCGCTGTTAGCTTGTCCAGCCGTCCCTCAATAGATGTCGGTGAAGGGACGACATCTGTGGCTGCAAACAAACCAGGGTGAGGTCCATGATTGTCACTTATCGCCAGAAACTGTTTGGAAAAGGAGAGCATATCATCCAACTTCGGGGTCGGGTTATGTTCAAGAAGTTTATAACGAATGGTATTGGGAAATCCCTTCATAAATTGTCGGGATAACAAGGCAGAAGTGGCAGCTTTTTCCAAAGTCGGATCCGCCTTTTTCAGCAATTCCTGAAGAGACCACAGAAAAACACTAGGATCCTCACCACTACGCAAAACACGATCTTCAAATTCTCGAAAATAGCCTTCTCGTCCGACAGCAGGACACAAGGCAGTCTGGAGACTGGTTGTTAAATGTGCAAACGTATCTTTTTCATCATCAGATAATGTATGAAAATACGTAGCCGCCAACCCTCGCAAAAATGCCGGCAGCTTTTGCAACTTTTGGTCGTCTGTCCAGCCATTAGCGGAGGCACAACAATTAAATTGGCGAAGCCAATTCGGGAAATCACCAGAATCAAACTTTTCCGGCAAAATGCTACTCGCCATTGCTTTTACCTCTGTCACCAATTTGTTATGACCGGGCAGAACGGACAACAGAAACAGACGTGTCTCTAGTGCATATTCCGATTCTCTAATCCTCGAACAATCACGGTTTTCCAATTTATTGATAAACGTGACATGTCATCACATGACGAGCACAAGCAATACGTCATTAACTAGCATTGCCTAATGACACCATTAGAAAACTCATGATTCTACAGATGTGCCTTCGAACATGACATCACATGCACACATGCACACGTTACATATCCTTGGAATTAGGTTCTTCAATATTGTCGCTTGTCTGTAAAATTTAAAAATTTCTCCTCAGATTTTTTCTTTTGTACTCGCTAGATTTCTTCTAGTTTCATGACAGACGACTTGCAAGATCACTTTATACACCTCGTCAAAAGCATCTACTTCAAATATTTAACTGCTCGTACGCGAACATACGCCAAAAAAAGTATAAAGACAGTTGATCAAAAGGAACAAACCAAGTATTCGCCATCTGTTCAAATGTTCTGTTTAAAAGTGTTTTGGGACTGCGAAAAAAACGCCATAGACCCTCCAAAGCAGCGACCAGTACCATAACTGTTAATTTCCATAGTTATGCTTTACCTTTCAATTTTTCCTTAAAAGCCAATTATTTTCGTTCGTAGATGTATCAGACATTCTATTTCAATCACTCTAAACTGAATTTTCGCCTGAATTCTTTGCTTAATGTGGCACGTTTCATACAATTGTTTGTACGTCACTTCTCCGTTTTTGCCGTGCAAATGAAATTTCTCCCGGCTTGCTGTTGTCAAAGCTGCCTCGAGTTGACCCTCTAGCGTTCTCTATTCACCTTATCCACGGCCAGTAACGTTATTTCAAGACATATGGCGTGAAACTACAATTTGTTCTGCTTTCCAAAAAACTCAAATAAATAAGAAAATTAATTCTTGATGAAGTTTGCCCATTGCATTATTCTTGAATTAATTTCAGCGATTTTTGAGCCTCAATATTCTTATAGACTATATTCTTAAATGAAAAAGTGTGTAACAGTAATCAACACGAAGATTACGATAAGCAAAAGTCGTTATTATGGTGCTTTTAAAAATAATTTAAGTAAAACAATAATGTCCTAAATTGTGTATGATCATGAAAGTAAGCAAGCCGGAAAAAACGATGGCTCAAGCCCAGAATTAGAAGGAAATGACGCAAGAAGTTTGACATAATTCCAAGAAGAGGATGCAATTCATAGAGATGATGCAATCATTGCAAACTTAAAGACTCATTGCTAACAATGAGCTATTGCGCTACGCAAGCATCCCATAATGCATATTTAGACAGTCTGAAATCAATTATGGTTAATCCGTAGAAGTTTACTGCTTTTGTTTGGATTGTCGCCTGGATAATTTGCCACCCTCGCAAAGGCTCATTGTTAGCAATGAGTCTTTAATGTTGTTCGGAAAGCATAAACACGTCGTTAGCAATATTCTTGGCGGGAAAACATTTTCAAACCGTTCCAAGCCCTATCACGATGTTGCTCGAAGCAGCAGCAAATACTTTGAGTACCAACGAACGTTCACGGCTATTAGCAAACATGGTCGTTTTTTTATAAATGCTACAATGATACAGTACAACAAAATTTTGAAATGGTGATTGAATTTTTATCGATAACAACGAAAATAACGACACCCAAGAGCTGTCGGAAGTCGGGAACGATACTGCAGCAGATTGACTGCAAAATTATCCATGAAGGAAAGAAACAAAGCCAATTTGTTAATCAAAACAAAACTTTGGCGCCTAGCAATCAGTTATATTAAATATGAGATACAAATTGCATAATTTCTTCGTGGCTAGGCCTTGCGTTTGCACAAGGCCCCTTTGGAACTTAATCTATTTTAGGGGCTCCAATATCCGCATAACTGCACCTTTTTTGCCAGGATATTCATTAACCGTGAATATTTTCGGCAAGATCCGTAAGCCGCGGTAATACCGTTTGTTAACCGCAGTCAAGTATGGAAAATATCCACTGATTATACTCGAGCTTAGGCCAAACCCGCCGGACCCTGTTGGATCCGCCAGAAATATAACTGCTGGTCCGTCCCGAGAAGCTTGTGAGTAAACGGGTAAATTACCGCTTTCTTCGTTGTTTCTATGGTTGGAGCGCGTTGCTATAATCTATTTCGTGTTAAGTTGGATAATATTCATTTTGGTTTGGTACATGCAACACCTCAATACTTTTGTTTATTATTTGCTCATATTCTTCTAAAAAATTAATTGAAAAACCAGAATACGAAATGAAATTCTAGTTGGTATGGAGCGCGAATTCTATCAAAGCCTGGCCTACTACAGGGTCCATTGAATCAAAACAATTCAAACCTATGACGCAATTTTCAAGAATTGAGGTATAAAACGCATATGACATAGCTGCATGAATTCTTCTAACATTTCGAAACACCCTAAATATTGTGCCAAGAACACTCAAAGCATCACACTGACTCAGTACACCAAGGTTAAATTATTAATCTACCCTTCCCTTCTGTAAATATGTAAAATACAATGATGCTATTCGAATACATGTATCGTCAAAATGTGCAATAAGATTAAACATTCATATTGTATAATGAATAGTGAGCAGCTATAGGTATTTTACCAAAAAACAGTGCCAGTCGCATCTCCATTTTCTTTCGTCTCTGTTTTTCTCTGCTCTTACAAAAGTCCCCTTTGCTCTGATGTCCCTATGTGAACTGCGTAAAGAACAGGAACCACACTGAACAACTCCAATTATGTATTCTGGCTAATGACCTGAGGTGGTTATCCCCCTGCCTTATATGTTTCTAGTTTCCTTTTCTGTTCCGTGTAAAAGATCTAACTTTCTGTGACAAAGGTATCACACTGACTCGGTACACCAAGGTTATATAAGAAAGGCTTAATACAATGATGCTATTCGAATAGATGTATCGTCATAATATGCAATATTAAGAATTTATATTGTATAATTAATAGTGAGCAGCTATTAATAGTGAGCAGCAAAAAGCAGTGTCAGTCGCATTTCCATTTTCTTCCGTCTCTGTTGTTCTCTGCTCTTACAGAAGTCTCCTTTGCTCTGACCTTTACTTTACTGGTTAAATGACCCGAGGTGATCTCCCTGCCTTATATGTTCCGTTTGAAACAAATAGGATAAGGAGGCTCGAGTTGAAACCGACTTTTGAAAAATGCACTGAAATGCTTCACGATATTTATGCCTATGATTTTATGGGGCACTCGTTATGCTAGCGGTTCATTGGAAGGCCGCTGAGAGGTTGTCGGGGGCTTTAGGTATACCCAAAGAGGAGGCTTCCTCGCGAGCGAAGCGAGCAGACAATTTTTGCAACATTTCAGAATATTTCTTGCGGTCCTTTTTTGCAAACATTTTGCTATTTTTATAGCATGGTTTTTACGTTTGATTAATTCCAGTCTTAAAATGGAATTCGTTACTTTTTGGGGCACCATAGACCTTATTTCTTTTTAAATAAAGCAATACTGAAAAACGATTTATCGCACTGTTCTTTTCATCACTTTAACTAAAATCTATTTCTATTATTTCTATTCTTTTTATTCTCTAAAAGCACTTTTTTGCGAAAAAGTGGGGGTACTGGAGCCCCCACAGCCCCCCACCTGGTACCGCCCACGATAAGGCAAATAACGGCAAGGACTTGAAAATGGAATGCAACTGCAACTGTTTCAACCAGAGAAAAATGCTAATGACCAGTGACCACCATAACTTAGAAAATATATTAGAGATTTTGAAGATAACAACTAGACAAAAATAATCTGGAGGTCAAGGTCAAAAGCACAGCAATCAAACTTGGCATGTAGATTATATTGAACCGAATTTGAACCAAACATCTAAAGTGCAAGCATTTTTGCAGGTCTGGCATAGAACTTTCTCATTGTACTGTCAAATTCCAAATCAACCTGCTGCGCTGCAATCACCAGGACGCTGCGATGTCCTGTTTGTATTGTTTTGTTGAAAAATGGCGGCAACTTGGAAGCTGTTGCCTGTTCAAAGATTTCAGAATTCAAAACTTCAAGAAGAAATCATCTGTTCTCCTATACTTGCAGACTTTGCACGTATTTTAACATGTTCGCAAGACAAAATTCTTGGAGTATGTTTATCTTTTTATGAATTTTTAGCAGTCAGTAACCTATTATGCAAAGCGTGTCTGCATTTTTCTTGACTAGTAAATTTTAGTTAAGGTTAGCTTTTCTTAATTTTTCCTAAAAACTGAGGCTGGATTCTTCTTAATTTGTTCCTAAAATCTTTAGAGTGTAAACAGTGCATTTGCTAGTTCGTTTGCGAGCAAAATAAGTAAGACATTCTTCATTTACCGACAAATTTGAAAAATTAATTGAAAAACTTAAAACGTCCCTACCCCCTTAGCTAGATGGCAAAACTGCTTGTTTTTTAGATCAAACATTGTCAGAAAATTACATTTTACGGTAGCTCAGCCTCAAATTGTTCTTAATTTGTTCTTAACTTTTGACCAATTCCGAGGTTCCTGTTCTTATTAAGTTGTTCTTATTAAAAAGAGTGTTGTTCAGTTCAGCTTTTTTTATTTTAAATTCTACTGCATAAAATTTATTACAACTAACTTAACAAGTAAAACGTTTCCTTAACTCAAAATTATACAAGATTTTAATACATTAATAACTAATCAATATAATGTGCAAATACGTTTGGTATACCAAACGAGGAAAAAATGGAATTATTTAAAGGAGGCACTCTCTCAGTACAAAAACTAATCGAGGAGAGAGCATAAATGTATTTATATAAATCTATCATTTATAAAGCCGAAAAATTTGGAGGCATAAAATACTAAATGGACACTAGCTTTAAGTCAATGTTCCCTGCTATAGCCTTCAATTCATGGTTACAGATACAACAAATATTGCTTGAGAAGCTTTTTTTTTCTCTGAAAAGTCCTCCTATGCTGTGGAAATATGTTACCTTTAATTTACTTGTGTATTTGGTTGTTAATTGTTGGGGCATAGCAGCCTTATTTTCTACTTTTTTATTGACTTGTTTCCGCAAGCATTCCATTGTAGTCTATTGAGCAGCCTGCATCCATGGCCTTTCCTTCATTGAAATACACAAAAAGCTGTGACTATAAACAGTGCTTTCAAATTTTTTGCTGGTTGTAATATTTGTTTCCAATTTTTTTTGAATTATCAATTTAGAGAGTAAAGATAAGAAACAATGGACATAACTAAAACAATACTCTGCTTTCTGCCTCTTGCAGATCACACTTCGGAATGTCAAATTGATCACAGCATTTATTCAGTGGCTTGTTTCTTCATTAGGTTGACCACAAAGACCTTCTTAACATTGCAGTCGCATTATATGGAAACAACTTACCAGAAATGTCAGCAGATACTTTGTTTCCAGTCTTAACAAAGAAAGGAGTCAAAACTTTATTGATACTCAAAGGAAATCTAGCCGGTAACATTTCTCTATTTGCCTGCATAGATCTACAACCCATGTTTCTCATCCCAAATAATATATAATCATTTTTATTGATTTAAAAGGAAAGTGGTTGGCAATATTTTGCCAAAACTCCCTTATTATAGCATGTTTTTAGAAAGAAAGCAAAAAAGGTGATTGTTCAAAAGTTTTGCCAGACAAACTGATTTCACAAATTATTATCTTGACAATCTCTTCATCACAGTAATTACAAAAGGGGCCCAATTCTACGATATTGTAGACTCTCTTTTACAAGATTAAGTTTGTCTTTTTACAGAGTAAATTTTTTAAAACCACTTTATTTTTATGCATTTTTGTCTTTGACTCTTTTTTGAAGAATTGATGTTATCTAGTTGGAAGTACAAATTGATAGTTGTGGCTTTTTCTATCTAATTAATATTATCAAGGTTTTTGATTAAAATTAAGTTTGCATTTTCAGTTTCTGCTTAAATCTCCCTCAACAACTTTAAATTCTTGCTAAAAATGGTCACATCTTGTTTGTAATGGTTCCTGTCTATATAATGTCCTTTAACAGACAAAATATTTTGGAATAATCGTTTTCTTTTATATGTTGCATGTATTTGAGAAAATAAGGTATTTGTGTAGATGTCCATAGGCACAGGTAGATCAGTATCTAATATCAGTATCTAATTAATCAGTATCTAATTAAGTAAGTGTCATGCTCTTTTTGTAGAAAACTTTTCATGCTGTACTCGATCTGCTCCTAGTGGCAGTCATAATGACAAGGGAAATAATGGGAAGCAAGATCTTTCAGAATGTGGAAGCAATGTCTTGGCAGATAAAGATGAAAGTGACCAAACACTTGGAGAGTTTTCTGATATATTTAGCGATAGTTCAGATACTGATGAAGCTTCTTCAGAGGAAAGGTTTGTTTTCTAATGTTTTGCAATATAATTTTATGTTATTTATGAATATCAACAACTGAACATATATGTTTTTAGTGTAACCTTTTTATCTATGTTCTGATGTTTTATACTCTAAATAAAAAATGTCAGACGAAAAGCTTTATTATTCTCAAAATGTGTGCTTTTTCAAAAGCCATTTTATGAAACTTTCTTTTTCATGGTTTTCCTCTCTCTAAATTCTTTGACCATAGTTAATTTGAACAAATCTTTTAATTGACTAACACAACCACAGAGAAATTCATAGACAGGAGGGGTTAGATACATTTTGGTTGTTGGCTTTCAAGGTTTGTTTAGCTCTGAATCCCAGGAAGGTTTTCACTTCTTCATTGTAAGGTTTCCTGGTCATCGATAAACACATTTAGGCCATATGCTTGGCTAAGTTTATCTAAATATCTGTACTGAGAAAGCATTGATCATTTTTTCATATGTTGATAATTTTCTTTTCTATTAGTGACAATGATGCAGATTTTTCTTCAGAGTTTGAGAAATTTGTAGAAAAAGTGAGAGCTAGGAAAGACAAACCTGATGATGGTAAGAAATTGTTTTACTGAGATGCCTTTATGTTTTACAGTATATTGTTTGCAAATTTGACCATCAAGCATCTACATGCTTTTAAGCAAAGTTATGGAAATCCATCATAGTTTAGATTAGAAAAATGCACTATCTTACACTAAAGAATAAAATGCAGTGTTGTGAAGGCAAATATTTGAAAATTTAAACCTTTTAGATTAAACGTTTTGTCAGTTTCAAAGTATTATGTTATATAATTTTTCTTTTATATTTCTAATATTAGTCATTGAAAATGTGCCCTTTTGAGTAGCTGCCCCTGCTGCCTCAAAATGCTTCCGGCGCCCCTGGCTATTGGCCCCCTGACCTGCTTCTGGCTTGCCTACAAGGCAGGCAGTGCAATTTTTGGGTTGAAAAAATGCTAACCCTGAACATAAATTAAATTTTTCTTTGCCTTTTGAAGAAATGTTGGGTACAGTTGGATGTTCTTATTATAATAATATGGATGCCTTGACTATGCTATGCCCCATGGAAAAATTGCATCCTGGTCATGCAAGCTCAGAATTGTATCCATTGCTGTTACTGGATGGTAATGTTGAATCATGCTCTTGTCAACGTGCCAGAATTCGTTTAGAACGAATCCTTACCTGCCCTATCAGATTGTGCTTTTATTGTTGATCCCTGGCTTATTTCTATTCATGTAAGCTTGAGTTTGATAAGCCTGATAACAAGACCCTTGTGTAAAAGTAAATAGCGACCCAATTTCTTTTGAAATTGTGGTCTGCTTATCAGCTCGGTTATCAGGCCTGGGTTTGATGGTTTAGAAATATCAATTTTTGATTGACTGTCAGGTTATGCCATAGGTCAGATGACGTATTGGAGGATGATGAGATTTCAGATATCATCTTTTCGCGATAGTTTTTCGGAAGATTCTCAATTGATGCATCTCAAATTTCCTGTTTCATCTATTTGCAGTAACATCGAGTTTCAGTTTCGAAATCTGATATCTTCTGTTCATCTGTCATCTGTTCGGAAGAAAATCTGTCATTTTCCTAGATAGCTTTTTACTCACAAATTCCTGTTTTGTTTCGAAAGGGTCGCCAAAGCAGTTTCAACTTTGACATTAAATTGGCAAAAGGAACATAATTCTTTTACTTCCATGTTCTTACTGGAACTGACTCCGGAACGACTGAATTTGAAAATAAAGAGTACTGTAAATCGTAAAGTGATTTGAAAAGTATTGGTGCAAATAGATGAAAGAAAATATAGAAACGAAGGAAATCGACGTTATGTTGATATTATTTGACTTTAAAGACTATCAAAAGGAGTCTTATACAATCGAATTAGAACTAATATATTGTCGACAGGTAAATATTGTAAAGGTTTTTGTACGGTCAATTACAAGATTTATCTTACTTTGTACTTTGGAATTCGATTCAATGTGAAATTAATTATATTTCTCGCCAGCTCATTATTTAATATTTTTTACTTTTTGGGCTTATTTTTTTTAAATTGACGATAAAATGACAAAATTCCCATACTGCTGGCCTCCGCTATTAATAATCAAATGTTCAGATGAAAATAAATCCGATTATCTTAAAGTTTTAAAAAAGAGGAGTCTGAAGACAGAAACGTGAAACAAAAAACATTTATAGAGAAAAGACATTGGCTTCAGTGAGCGTTATTTGGTGTACTGCGTTACTCAGTAGTGGATCAAAACAGGCTATTCAGAAAAACGCGAACGGTAATGCACGCCAATCAGTTCCGCGTGTCTATAGAAAATCACCAAGGCTGAAAATGAACATTTTTGGGCGTACGAACGTGCCACAATCTTCAAATCTGTGAGGCAACCCTCCATCTTGTAGTTAAATGGTGTACGTAATGATGTCATCGTTCTGTGCGCATGCTCTTTCACTCATTTACAACTTTTGTTCGGCTCTCCAGCAAGACAAGATAGCAGAAAACGATAAATTGTCAACGATCAGGCCAATCGACCAAGCATTCAGACCTGCAGTATCAGAGTCGCAGAAAATCTGTTGATCACCTTTTTATTGTTATCATCAATCTTTCTAAATTTTACAATCGCAGTTAGCCTGACAATGCATTGAAGTCTGAAGAAAGTCTACTCGATTGACTTTCAGCCTTTTTCTCCCTGCCTGTTTGAAGAAATGATCGAAGACATTAGAGACAATTCCTCTAGTCTTATTGTCCGTGGATCTACTAATTTTAATCCGAAGAAAAAAGTTGGCAATTTGCTTTCGTTATTACGGCGTATCTAACCAATGCGTCAGAACAACTTTGGGCTTCGGTAAAGACGATAAATCTTTGGGCTTCGGCAGCATTAGATGTCCAAATAAGATTTTGGTGCCGCAAAATTTGAAAATGGCACGAAATAACGGAAATATAGCATCCTTAAGTACGTTTCATCCGACATTCTTCAGAGTACTAACGTCGTATAATGACCGAAAGCAAGCTGAAAATTTATAACCAGGTTTGGATCGAAAGTAACGTGAGAGGAAGAAAGACGCGTTTGATTGGTTCCTTTGGTTTTTTTCCAATCAGCCCCCGTTAAGCTCTCACCTAGTTGATGAGTCTGATGGAAAACGAACTCATTCTGAGAGGAAACGAACGCTCCTTCACCGAGCATTGCGTCCGAAACTGCTTTAGCCCAATCGTGCCTGTCGTTGGCAAGATCTACAAGTCTTCATAAGAAGATTGCTGGACCTTCCATCTCTCTTTTGGTCAGAAGGCCGGCAATCTGAAGCCTTGTGTCGGGAGATAGGCTTCGGATCTTTGGCTATTATTACCTGTGTACATTACCTTTTTTACTGCAGACAATTTGATTATAAAAAGGCATGGATACTCTGGAAGTTTTATCAAACAAGTCATAATTGACATACGTGAGAAAAAGAAGAAAATACCATATTCACATCTTATACTACGTGAAGCTGAAGTCAAACATGGCCTAAATTACAAGACCGCGAAGGGTGTTCTCCACCAAATGGTTCTAGACAACAAAACCATTGTGAATTCTGAAAATTTCCACTGCATCAACACCAAATCATACTCCACAAGTGAGTCTGAGGTTAATGAGGTACATGGATCTAGTGGTTCGGGTACTTCATTGGGAAGCATGGCTGATAGCTTGATCGAACTTAATCGTTTGCTCCAAGAAGAACGATCAAAAAACCTGATCTTAATGGAGGAAAATTGCTCTCTGAAATTGAAACTCAGAGCTGATGCCGTGAACAGCCCCGAGCTGCGAACAGCCATTGCCCAGATGAGATTCCAAACAATAGCGCTATTGTCCAATCCCCTAGCATCAAGAATACTCAGCTATTGAAATCAAAGAAAACTAAACAGAAGAAGAGTAAAGGTAAACGGGCAAATGAAACTGAAGCTCCACTAATCAAAGACATCGGTAATTGCAATGCTGCTCAAAGTGCAACCACCCGAGTTTCAAAGTCAGCTTCTTCAGCGCCAAGTGGCTCTGTGCCTCCTCGACTACTGATGGAACTGTTAATGAGGACAACAATCCTGCAAATGATAACAACGAAAATGTGAGCCAAGATCCTGGTGTTTGGAGAAAAAACACTGTCCTCGTTCTAGGTGACAGCATGAAGTGGCGTTGCGTGACCATTCTCGCTGGGGGGGGGGTGTAAGAAATGCAAAACCATATTTTACCGACAGAAATTATTTCTATACATTATTATTTTGTTATTAATTTAATTCTACCAACGAGTTCTCTAAAAGTTGAGGGGTGTACACCCCCACACCGCCCGCACGCTACGCCCCTGAAAGCATGGTTTCAAGTATTAATAAAAAACACTGAGCAGAAAGTTTCACTTGAAAGTGCGATGTTTTCCTGGAGCAAATACCCGTGAGCTCCAAGACCACGTAAAATCGCTCATAAGAAAAAGGCCTGACAAAATCATCATCGTGATCGGCACTTCTGATATAGAACGAAAGCCAGTTAATGACATCCTACGGAGCATCAAATTGGTAATGGATATCATTCTTGAAAAACTACCAGATTGCCACCTTGTCATCTCAAAGATAATCAGGCGTGCCGACAGAAGGCTGAGCGATGCTGAATTAGCGAAACTAAATGGTAAGATCAACCAAAGTTTGAAGAAAATGAATGTTGACATTCTCTGGCAACAAAATGTCATTCAAGATCATTCAGGTCGAGATAGACTACATTCGAATTTTAACGGTAACAAGCAGCTTGCATTAAACATTATAAAGAAACTTAGATCTTTTAAGCATTGACAAAAACAAGAAGATGATCCAAGGGGCTCTTCGCCTAAAGATATTGCTCATAATAGTCCAACTGATACTAGGATAACCCCTGTTGGAGTGCAGCGTCTTGGCCGCGCAAAGGAATTGTGATTGCTTCCTTAAATGTTAATATTTTAAAATTTCATCTAGATGAAATTAAATGCTTAGTTAATGAAAAAGGAATCCACATCCTAGCAGTGAACGAAACTAAGCTTGACAATGAAATCACCGATAACTTGCTCGCGATCGAGGGCTACACTCTACACAGGGAGGACAGAAACAAAAGTGGGGATGGAATTGCTGTGTATGTGCGCAATTCGTTAAAACACAAGAGACGAACGGACATGCCCGATAAGTCTCTCGAATTGGTTTGCATAGAAATCGAACCTATAATAGCCAGGCCCTTTCTTATATTCGTCTGGTACCGACCTCCATCTGCCCTTATTGAGTCTTTCAAAAAACTGGAAGGAAATTTAGAATATTTCGATAGGGAAAACAAAGAAATGATTTTCATGGGTGATACCAACTGTGACTTATCGTCGAAGGTAGCTGATGAATACTGTAGCTCGCTCAATAATGCTGCACATTTAGCTGAAATATATGATTTGTTCGGTCTGACGCAAATGATTCGCGAGCCTATAAGTGTGATGCTAACTTCATCAACGCTTATCGACCACATAGCCACGAACAAGCCTGAAAACGTGGTTGCATCTGGCGTCTTTAGTATTACTTTAAGCGACCACTATCCTGTTTATGTAACTAGATAGTTTATGGGCTCCACAAAACGTCAGCGTAAAACTATATCCACTAGAACAATAAAAAATTTCAACAGTGACAATTTCCTGTCGGATCTAGGCCAGGTTGAGTGGGACAGTATCGTCAGTTTGTCATATCTGCTCTCATTTGTTGTTGAAAAACACGCCCCACTAACAGAACTTAAAGTTTCTGATAAGTACTCCCCATAGTTGACTAAGGAGTAAAAAGCCCTTGCTCGTACAAGGGATAAGCTTAAGATTATGGCCATCAAGGAAAAATCTTCAATTGGCCTCATACCGACACGTGCGTAACCGAGTCAATAATCTCAACAAAGATTTGAAACGGGAATACTTTTCCAAAAAGATTGCCCTTGAAAAAAGGAATATTACAGAAACTTGTTAAACGCTTAATCTTTTGCTAAATAAAAGATCAAAAACAACCAATGTCGAGTCCCTTATTGTTGATGGGGAGGTCATTACTGAGAATTAAGATATCGCTAGGTCTTCGAACGAATTTTTCTGTAGTGTGGGAAGAAATCTTAGTGTTAAGATACCACAGCAACCCAACCCACTTTTATCTGGAGAATACAAAATAAATGAATCAGTTGAGCAACCGACTGAATTTAAATTTCATCCTGTAGATTAATGGAACTCTGGCTCATCATCATCATCAATATTCATCGTCCTTCCAAGATAGTTGGAAAATAGCATGCATGGCTCCTATTTTCAAAGGAGGCAAGCCTGATGACCGATCTAATTACAGGCCTATTTCTGTTCTACCGGTCGTGTCAAGGCTCTTTGAAAAACTTTTACATGATCAGTTATACCAGTACCTAAATAAGCACGAGTATCTAGTGTCTCACCAGTCAGGATTTCGTTCTCTGCATTCGGTTGTGACGTGTCTGCTAAAAGGAACTAGTGATTGGTACATCAACATAGACAACGGGAGATATACCGCGATGATCTTCGTAGATCTCAAGAAAGCATTCGACACGGTTGATCACCAAATACTCTTAGATAAAATTCAATTTTATGGAATTACTGGACATGCACACAAATGGTTCAGTTCTTATCTTGATAATCGGAAGCAGTACAGTAGAGTCAATGGCACAACTTCTAGAATCGAAAATATTGATATCGGAGTGCCACAGGGATCGTGCCTGGGACCTCTTCTTTTTCTTCTATACATCAATGACTTGCCATTTGTTTTTAAGAAGGCTAAGGCTACAATGTATGCTGACGACACAGCAATCTCGTATTCTTCTGATACAAGTGATAAACTGGACCAAGTAATCAACGAGGAGCTTTCATACATTGAAAAATTGCTACAGAGCAATAAGCTTTCCCTCAATGTTGTCAAAACCCAAGCTATGATAATTGGCTCTAAGGCAAACAAAATTTCTTTGGCAATCTTTTAGGGTAAGGGGCGAGAAAATCGATTTTGAAAACGGTACGAAATGAAAACGGTACGAAACGTTTTTTCATTTCGTACCGTTTTCAAAATCGTTTTCATTTTATACCAGATACGATTCCGTTTCGGTGTAAACGGAAGGCCAAAACGGTATAATTTCGTACCGTTTTCATTTCGTACCGGCATAGTGTAAACGGGGCCACTGATGCTCTTATTTTGCCGCTGAAGTCAACAATCGAAATTTCATTGAGAGCTAAAATGGAGCGAAGGCCGATAAAAACTTTGCTTGGACGGACGACGAGGTGGCGTTAATTTTCAGTGTTATTTTAGACTATAAAACTGCAAAGTCCAATCAAGGCTTGGACTGGGAAACAATACAAGCCTTTTCTGTCATCGTCTTCACTTCTGTTACATGCTTCGAATGAATGAATTGGTGCGGTTCTGATGCAGGAGCATGATGGCAAGCTTCATCCTGTGAGTTACGCAAGTAAAAAGCTGAGCAGTACTGAAAAGAACTACTCAACTGCCGAGAAAGAATGCCTAGCTATCGTTTGGGGTGTGAGAAATTTGAATTGTATCTGCAAGGAGTTCCATTCGTGTTACAGACTGATCACATTCCCTTAAATTATCTTGGTTCAGCTAAGTTTAATAATTCTCGTATAATGAGATGGGCATTGTTCCTTCAGAATTTTGACATGAGACTGAAACCCGTCAAAGGATCGGACAATGTGGGAGCAGACTACGTGAATAGATCCATTTGAAAATTGGACTTTCAAAGATTGATCTATTGAGTTACTAATAAGAAACTGTTTGAACTGCTGAATAAGTACATGAACCATTGTTAAAATTGTTGTTTGAAGAAATTATTACATATTTCGTTCTTAAATTGGGGGTTATGTTACATTATGTTTCATGTGCTTAAGGTGTTATCATTATGATTGCGTTTTTGGAGTAATCTTGTTGTGTAAAGCGGCTGATGTAGTATGGTTATCATTGTTTGTTCAGTGATGTTCAAGCGTTATAATTGTGCATTTGTTCTGTTCTGTAGTTGTATTGTGTGTGAATGTTCTGGAGTTGGGAGACGATGAATTGTAGTAAACATGGTAAAATGAGAGCGGAAAATTGTGTTCTAGACAGAGTATTTATTCTTTTGAGTCATCGTTTCATATGTTGTTAATGAGGTCTCCATAAATTTATGTAGCAGAAAACCTGTTTGTTACATCTTCAGAATTTCCTTTTCTTCAGAATTTGACAACATAGTTACGCCACAATCAAAGTCTCGATTACCTGAAACAGCAATACAAAAGACCTCTTTGTGAATCCGTGACAAAATCGCCTCGGATAGGTGTTTACACTGTCCGGTTCAAAAACGGAACTGTGACGGTACAAAATTCGTTCGCTTCCAAAACAGGGTCAAAAATGTTCCGGATAGCAGAGCAAAATCTTCTCGGTTCCACATTGCTAGTTTAAATGTCTTAGGAGCTGCTATAAAAAGTGCTCTTGAAGAATCTGGCTTGAGCCTTGAGAACCTCATTGGCGTGGGTGCTGATGGGTGGAATACGCTATAGTGTACCGAGTATTTTGGTGCCAGAGATTGAAATGTTCAAGTGTGCGTGTAATAGCTAAGAAGCAAAGGATCACAAGTCATGCCAGGTATGGTGAGGGAATCTCATAACTGGTTCTCACACAGCACAATAGTACTTATAGGGAACAGGGAGCTCCATAAAACAATTACCGATGAGATTGCAGAAAAACTTCTCCAGCTAAGTGCCATGAGATAGATAAGTCAATAAAAATGCACCAAATGAATTATGGACAAATGGAATTATGGATCACTTATGCTTTGTTTCAGAAGGGCGACTTCTGGCCAGGAAGAATGTTACACTGCCCGATAGCTTTCCACCATGCTTCAAGGCTTAAGGACACGTTTATTTGGCGTTTCTTGAAGGTAAATTGAAGGATTTCTCAAGAATAAACAAACTTTTTGGTACTGCCAATGCTTATGTTGTCCGTCCTGGTAGAGATCTGGTGGACCCCTATCAATCCCTACTACAGCAAGTTTGTATTCCTAGCAAGCTTTGAAAGGTCACACAGAAAGACCCTTTTACTTTAAGTTTTCAAGAAAGATTTGATGCCTGTTACCCTGGGTGCAAGAACATCGGAGAGTCAAAGGACAAATAAAGGGGAAGGAGAAAGGGAGAGTAAGCTGCGTTCACTTCGGGTACATGCAGTGCAGAGCGTTTGGAGATATGAGAGGAAGACATGAAGAGTATCAAAGATCTTTGGAATTCTTAGTTAAATCTATAGAAGAGGTTCAACCGAAGTTTCCTGGCAATATTCCAGGCTATGATAAGGGTTTCTCCAAAACAGATAGGTTGAGTGCAGGACTTAGCAGAACGCTTTAAAACATATCTCCAGACATTCATGGTGTAAAAAACTAGCTACGAGAATTAAAGTTTATAGAATAATAGATTTATAGAAATTAACTTTTGGAGCCATTTGAAACCAGTTAAAAATACAGCTGGCGAGTCTTAATCGATTAATAATCGGGTACAGCCTGCACTGGGTTTATGCTTATTATCTTACTCAAATGATGATTAAAACGCATTTTTTCCAAAATGAATCAAAATGAATCACCTTAAATGTAAATTCAGAAACAAGATGGCAATCTTATTCATAGATGCTTAAATTCGTTTGGATGGCCGTCTTCAATGGAGGTGAACATGCATTTTCAAAGTATCACATGATTAGGAAAAGACAGAAAGGGTTTTCATTGTCAATTCAGATGACGACTTCGTTCTTGATGATAAAGGTCTTCATTGGAAACTACTCAGCTTCATTCAGTTATGCTGGTTCATTTTAAATTTGATTGCAAACGAGGTAACATAGAAACAAAACAACATCTTTTCCCAACAAATATATTCATTAATCAGAAATTTTTACAAAGTCTAACAAAATGTTCGCATCATTCGAACTGTCTCTCACTTAAAACCAAGAGATTCCTCATTCCGGGGGGAGTAAAACAGTTCTTGTTGGTTTCTTTATTATACAGGGGGTCACCCAGAGGTTTTTACACAGTTCATGTTATAAAGGGCGTCACCCAGAGGTCTTTGCACAGTTTATGTTATAAAGGCGGTCACCAAGAGGTCTTTGCACAGTTTATGTTATAAAGGGGGTCACCTAGAGATTTTAATGATTTCAATCTTGCAACTCTGCAACAAGGTGGTAGAAGCTAGCTAATTGTGTTTGGGTACCAGTTGGTTAATACATTATTGACTTCAATCACTCACCTAGAATTGAGTTTGAGGGTTTCGAAGCTTATTCAAATTCGATCCTTTCACAGATTATTACTGATAGCCTCTGTGTCACTGGAAATAAAGCATTCTCTTTCCAGCTAATTCTATTAGGTGCTTGTGTCATATGAGATCCGCTTAAATGTTATTTCATTCGTTCTATTACTTCACATAGGTCAGAGAAATCCAAAACATCTCCAGTTTTTTTATTGCTCTCTGTCACTTGCAAGCTTGCCAGGAGAAATAACTTTACTTTTCAAACTACTTACTTGCGACCAGGCCCGTAGCCACTGGGGGGGGGCAGGGGGGCAATGTACTCCCAATGATTTGGGAAAGTTGTGTTTAAAGATCTTATAAGCGCAGCTTGATCTGACAGTATTTTGTAAGGCAGGTATAGTAAAAGCTGTAGTGTTCATACGTATGTAACAACATTTTCAACAATCTAAGTTAATTGCGATGAAGGAGCCAGTGATAGGATATTATTGATGTGTTCTATTTCATGAATTTGCCTATTCACGTAAAATCATATCGAATGTATACGTTTTGTTTCATATTTACTTGTAGTTAAGATGTTATGTTAAATGCCCCCATCGTAGACACATCCTTGTGCTCCTCGCGGTATCGTTTTCGTAGTAATTTTTTGGATGTACAGAACTTGAAAATGGCTTTGAAAAAAGTAAACATTTTACAACATATTAACTACAAGCTTTTTCGTCTGACACTCATAGAATAAAACGTCAGAATAAGGGTCCGAAAGAACACGATGAAAAATATATACCCAGTTGTGGATCGAATTAGGCCAATCAGAAAAAACTCAAGCACAAGACCGGTATAGTTGACCAATCAGTGCCGCATGCCTAAAGAAAAGTTACCACTGGTGTCTAAGAGAGAACTTTAATTACTTGATCTGACTTGCTTCAGCAAAAAGAAACGAAAAATTTTGCAAGGATTGATACAAGTAGTGGTTATGATATCGCACCACAACTGGATTCAAAGTTTTTCCTGGTCAAAAATTGATGACGTAATCAAGGCTTGATATAATCAGCTGGTCTTGTCTTGCATCTGAACATAATTACCTGAAATTTTCACAAAATGTTGGAAATAGCCACACGACCTTGAGTCTGATCTTCGTGTCCCACTGATTTTGAGCTAAGAGTGGGCAAAAATATTTCTTGAATCCTGGGGTAGAACTCTTAAACCAGCTAAGCCCTCAGTTGGTAAGATCAAATGATTGAACAATTTTTTATGCTCCCGAGGCGCTCTGTTTCTGTTCATTTTGTAATTGTTATTCACTACTTGTATTGAAATACGTTCTACTTCCTCTCTTTTGAAAGTTTTGAACTCTGAATCTATTACACTTCATGGTTGCCAATTCTAAACCGGGATATTTCTGCACTGTCACTCGGTATCATTTTTTTTAATTAAAGAATATGTTTCATATTTTGTATCTGTTATCACTAACCTTTCGCAGGTATTTTAGCACACTGAAAGCTTGTGTATGTTGAGGAATGTCCTGGATTTCCCTCTCCATATTACCACATCTCGTGATTCCTATGCCTGTAATAACTTGGAGCTGGAGACCAAATTAGAACCTGTATTTTAACGAAAAAGGCTATTTAGTATGGTTTATAAGATTGCCTGATTGGCCTATTTCGATCCGCAACTGGGTATTTATATCTCCTAGCGTAGATTTTTCGATCTATGTTCTGACGTTTTATACTCTGAAGAGTGTCAGACGAAATCTTTAGTATACTCAAATGTTCGTTTTTTTCAAAGCCATTTTTATGAATACCTTTTTTGATTCAGGTAGCATTGACAGAGTGGAAAAAATGCTGATTGCTGCAATGACTTATGATCGATCGTACAGGTAAGGTTTTTACTTTAAATTAAGGTTGTCGTAGTTGTAGCAGAAGTTAGATAAGAAGCATTATTTTTGTATTTGTTTCTATCTCGCATCCGAATGTAGTTTTTAGGACACTGAGAAGCTCATGCTTATCAAGCAGTGTCTTGGTCCTTCCTCTCGATGTGACCACACCTCGTGATTCCTATTCCTGGAATTACGGACAGCTGGCGACTCTTCTCAATCTGGGTGAAGGTTGGTCATGCCAGGGACTGGGGCATGAAGACTTGTTCAAAACGTTCGTTCAATCTCATAAACTAATCACAAAGTTACAAGCGGGCTTATTAGTATGTTGACGAATTATCGAATTTTCTGCACATTCGAAGAGACTAAATCTACATGAAAACATTCTTTCCTGTTGCGGAAAAGGGCAAATTATCATTATAGGCACAATCAAAGAAAGTTCCTTGACAAAGTGCTTGATTGTCTTGAAATGTTGGTGTAGAAAAATCGGTAAAATTAGCACCAAGTGGAATGAAACAGCCGAGATAGCTGCAAAACCTTTTCACTAAATGATAGTAAGGCAATCTAAAAAATCACTAAGTATTGAATAGTGCGAGCTTTTTTACAATAAGCCAGTTCAACTTAGATTAACGCATTGGAATTTGTATAATGCATTTGAAACACTAAACAAAATGAGAATTAACTGAAAGGTATGAAAGTGTTATGATTGATAAGTAGAAGCGTTCAGTGAACTACAGGATGGACGAGTTGCAGATATTATTGTTCGACAGAATTAGGCGGAAAGAAAAGAGACAAAGAACAAGTTTGAAAGTGCCGAAGTAAGATGGTTTATTTCATTTTCCAAAAGGGTTTTCATTCAAAGAATAACTAAAGTTTATTAAAGTGGAAACATGGAATAATCCAAATTGGTTTTAAGCAAGGGCACCTTGATATTGACAATAAGCAAATAGCCCAAGGCAAAGATCGCATGTTTTTGTCACAAGATGGATGTTAAAGTCTTGATGATAATTGGCAGGCAAAGATAGAAGGTTTAAACCATTTAGCCAAAGAAGAAGGAAGTACTGAGTTCGCAATCAAGGAGAAATTTTGCAGCTGTTTTTGAGTCGCATCAAGTAAGAAGATGGATGGAATTGTTCACGATGAAGCAGATTTTTGGTAGCATGGAGAAGCAAATAATATAATCAAACCAGTGTTCTGGATGTTTAAAGCCAACATATTTAAAACAGCTTTCATAAAGTAGAATATATGTAGAAGGAAAGAAGAGGAAATTTATAACAATGGGCTACAAGGAAAGTAACCGTGATTATGAGCAAGTATGATGAATAAGAATGATTAAAGAATCATTCACAGTGAATGAAGCTAAGAATGCAGTTGAAGGCAGTCTGTCCCTCATTGTTCTCAGAATCTCTTTTCATTGCCACGATATTCATGCATCGCTTTAATGTACAAATAACCAATCAGAATAAAGAACCACCATAACGTTATCTCCCTGAACGAGTTGCTGTGAATTTTATTTTGGTGTCAAACGTCTAAGTCAATTTCAATGAGATTAGGCATTTATTTGTTTTGTTCACCCACAAAAGCTAATGTCGGATGCTAAAATGACATAGAAAGACCCTTTTTTATGTGTGAGGCTTTCAAGCTAGAATTAGCCAATCACGGTGGGGACAGACTACCTTTAAGGAAGGAAGAGGGAAGACAGAGAAAGAAACAGAAGTAAAATTTAGATGATATCTACGAAGATGACGTTGCAAGGCCTGATGTAAATACAGCCCGTTTTTGGTCGCAAGGTTCTGATTTTTATAGGCGGCAATATTTACTGTAAGGTACATTCTGAAAGACAGGCTTTTATATTGCTGGAAAATCCCTAATGATGAGCAATTCATAATTGATAGTAAAGGGCTATGTTCTCCGCACTTACAATACCTCAGCACTATGGAAACTGGAATTTAGTGATCGACTGGCTGGAAATTGCAGTTTACAGAGATCCAAATACTGCGACATTATGTCTATCTACAAAGTTACCATGACAAAGCTTGCAAAACTGGTCTTTAGATGCCCTGTTGCTCCCTTTATCATCATGAATGGCACTGCTTTTTGAATGCCACGTGACCTGACCACGGTGATGTTTGCATCCTCACTGTGCAACAAGATTGTGTTCTGCAGCAGATGTATTCATGTAATGCCGTTGTTTTGAGTCTCATTATAAAGGATTAGCAGCTTCTTAAAAGAGGTTGTTTAGATTTGTTGAAATCTCGTTACCTTGGTCTCTCAAAAAGCCCAGTGTGCTTACGCATGTTCCACCGATGTTTACACAGTCGCCTTCAAACTCGAAGATTGCGAATTCAAATCAACCTTAATCCCAAATCTAGCCAGAATTTCTCAATATTCTAGTGTTAAATACTGCTGTTAGTTTAAAGATTAAAGAATTTACCTGCTTTGATGTAATCACATTTCGTACTTATGTTGTCGTCTTTGATGCAAATTGCATTTTTTGTAACACTTCTTTTAGTCTTTCCGATCCTTAACTTAGAATAAACCGTTTCTGTGTAGTTGTTCAAAAGATTAAAAAGACTCGTAAAGATAGCGTCGGGCAATATTTTGGCAAGCATTAAGAAGGCAAGATTGATCAAACAATTCATTTCATCGAATGGGCGAATATTGATCAGACGTTCTTACATTTTTGTCTTACACGCACTTTCCTTGTATCTTTTTGTAGTCTCTCCATCACAAATCATCGCTCGCAACATTTAACTGATTTTGCGCATCAGTTTTTAGATGCAGCAGGTTCAATTTAGCGCTAAAAATATTAGATTTTTTTTAATTGCAACAAAACCTGGAACACCCACTGAATAACGTGGTTTTATGGGTTTTTTTGAAACTGAAACAAGCGCACGAATCATTGCAATGAAGCCGAAATGCCGTTTTTACGTGCAATCGACGTTAAATTTGCAAATTAGTTTAACTCAGCTGCCTTTATTACTTGATACTCCCACTGTGCAGAGGGTTTTCTGGAGCGAATTTGAAGAATATAATAACTAGAGAAAGATAAGTTTTTTTGATGATGAGTTTTAGTATGATTAAGTATTGTAACTGATTTGCCTGAGAAGTATGAAACTATGCATTTCCTAATAAGAAAGTTTAAAAGCGCTTTAGTGCTTAACCTTTCGTATAGCTAGCTATTTGTCACCTGTTTTCCAGAATGTATCACGTGCAATTTCGAAATATCCATTGGTTGCGACATTGCGATTTCGCGTTTGTTTAATGATGCCATTTTTAGGATAGGCTATTTCAAGCATGCACTGAATGTTATCATTTGACAAAATTCAATACTGAAAGTCTTTCATTTATACAGTTTACACAGGATAAGAAAAGACCATCGTAGTACTAATTATTTATGAACCACTTTCTTAAAAAAACTTCTGTTAAATATTTCGGTTGTGGTACAACTTTTGCAACGTTGTCCACTGTGCTTATCATGTTGATAAAGCCAGGACGTATTACGTTTTGCAAAATAGTTTGATCAGCGTGGAGAAGGGTGGATTTATAAAGCCATGCAAATTCCCATGCCTGACCATAGAAACGAGCATAAATAAGATAGAAGAAAAGGCTGGAGATCAGCTGCAACGGATTCTCATCTTGCTGTCTGCATTGCGGCTGAAATTCGATGAAGATTTGACAGGCAGTGACTGAATAAGACGTGTTTTGTACAAATCAATCAGCATTCATTATGGTTAGTATAACTTCATTATAAACAATGTGTTTTTATATACCTCAAATATTATTGCATTTCTGTATTACACTATGCAAAATCACTTTTTTTGCAAATTATATTTATTTCTTATTTGTTTATTTTCCAATAAATTAGATGCTGCAACCGAGTGGGTTTAAATCAGCATTACTGCACTGGTTGAAAAACAAGAAAGATATAAATTCATGTATGTGAGTGAAATGTTTTTTTTTCAAGTTTATGACTTTTTAAATATATATATAATAAGGAAATGTTATCAACTTTTTTGGCTAAATCAAGTTTCATTTGGAACGAATGTTTTATCAAAGTAAAAATGCTAAATAGCCTTTTTAATTTTTTATTTGTTTTTTATTTTTAATTTTTAATTGTGTTGGTTGTTTTTTGAGTATCAAGCCAGGGAGAGATTTTAGATATTTCTTAGAACTATCTCTAACATATATTTGGGTTCTGTCACGATAAAGCAGTTACCTCTCTAAATGACCTATCAAATTTCCAGTTCTGAATACCAAACTAGTATCGTCTACAATTTATCGATTTCCACCTGTAAAATAAATGTTTTTTTTTCTTAAACTAAACCGAAACTTTATTGTCTTCGCTTCATCGACGGCTGATGCATCCGATAATGTGGATGGATGTCCGTACTGGCACTTTCTTCAAGTTGCACTTTATTAGTCTTATTCAAAGTCAGCTTGAATTGTGATATAATTATGATAAGGGGAAACTTTTCCCATCCTTGAAAACACATGTTGACATCTGGGTGCAAATTAAACTGTGAATGGTAAAGTATTGATTATTCTCGATTGCATTCCAAAGTTTTTTGTTTGGAAGGCCTTTGTGCATTTTGATTTGCAAATTAATCTTTGTCATCATAAGCATTCGAGGATCGGTTTTTATCTGCTAGCTTTTGACGTCGGCGGTAGAGGGTGTGGTTGCAGTATTATAGGAAGTGTCTTTCTGAGAACAAAGAATTGAATTCATCTAATTAGGTTTTAGAAAATTAGACCTAGGGCATTCTGTGCTCTCCAAAACTTTCCGGCTGTATTTAGGATTTTGGTATCATCTTTTTAGTCAATTAGTAATTAAATCGGCCCATCTTTAAAATCAAGTTTTGTTGTTAACAAGATCGGTTTTTCAAGTGGAGTTGACCATCGTGAATGGAACTGGGTAATGTTCGCCTTCGTAATACTTTTTACTTACTGGTGAAAATATGTTTATAAAGTCACAAGAGGTGAGTTGTGCGATTCAATACAACATTTCTTTTACTGCCAGAATAAATCATTTCCGTACCAACTGGTTTATTAAGCAGTGGACAGAGCCTTATAGATAACAAGAGCACTCGGTGGTTTTTGTATTCAATCACTTATTCAAGGTTGTTTTTATGGTTTCTTTGATATTTATCAGTATGAAAATACCCCCCCCCCCCCTTGTTGATATCTAGGTCAACACACTCTTAACACGCACGTTTCAGTTTCGAGTTTAACATAGAACAGGGGAGTCGAACGCAATAGAAACAAGGACCAAAAGTATAGCATGTTCTTAATCTTGGACCAAACCGATAGAACTTTTATTGACAAACCAACTATGATCTAAACAAATTTTTATTTTGATAACCATACTTGCCTTTTTGATAAAAATTGTTTCGTTAAATAAAACTTTTTTTGCTTTTGTATCTTGGCTGGCAAATAACGTGAAGCAGGATTGCTCAGATTGAATCTCTTATCTTCTTGTTTAGATTTATTTTTATTTATTTTTTATCTGGTTCCAAGACAGCAAAGATAACTCTGAAGCATAGATTACTCTTATCTTTCTTCGGAAATGCAGAACAGAGTGCAAATTCTTCTGCAAAGTTTTTCCTTTTTGCTCCATCACTATAATGACATTTATTCCTCTTTTCTTTTGTACCTTTATAGACAGCCAGGATACTATAAAAAACGATATCTTTGCTAAAAGTCATTGAGAAAGTTTCTATTTTTTGCTAGTGGATATAAATGAGTCACGTTCTGTTCAGTTAGATGCTTGTTCTGGGTCCTGTGAATGGAGTTACCAGCAAATCAGTTCATATAATGAAAGTATAGTCTCGCAAATTAGACGTTCGGGAAAATACTTTTTTCAGAATCGTAAAATCTTCAGTATTTTTCATTAGTAAATCAAAAATTAGTTTATTTAAATTTATTCATCGCTACACGAGAGGCTCTCCCACAATGTCAATTTGCGTGAAATTCAATAGTCGTGAGAATATTTCATGACTTTACTTAGTCGCGTGAAAAGTTTCCGAATAGGAACATTTTCCTGTAAAGTAGTCTCCGTGGAACATTAATGTTGAACAACCGTCGTTGCTCTGATTTACTGTTAGATTTTGTGTACGCAATGCTCTATAATGTTTTTCTATGTAGCATAAAGGATAAGAAATCCAGCAGTGTTGTGCGATAATCACTATTACATATTCACTCCTTTGCTCTGGGAGAGGGGGCAGTTACCCTCACACCGCCCATGATTTTCACCCCTGTTGTTCACCTGTACTGAAGCGCTGGCTCTTTCATTCCATTATTTTTATCCGTCGCCTCGTATGTCTACTTTTTTTGCCAATATAAGAGGCAAATATTTGCCAATAAGCCGTGGAAAATGCCCATCTGTCTCTGTACGACACTTCGTATCGCCATTCATTATTTTCTCAATAACTTGCTAATAGGAGTAGAAATCCGCAAGTTGTATTTATTATATGATTATCATACGCGACATAAACTAACTTAATGAAATCAGTTTGCGATGAAATCTGAAGAGAAGAGCTTGTTGGCTTTTGCTAGCGAAGGACTAAACTGTGCCGCATTCTTTCACCATTTAACTTGTTGAAACTTCAGGAGTCTGAAGTTTTTACTTGAACCTTGACTGACTTTCCCGATTCTTCAAGGATATCATTCTTTGAAAACATTGTTGAATCTATGCAACTGCAGGTCCTTTGTCATACACGTTCTTTGAGATCATGCAGGTTCTGCTCTGTAAAAAACATTAGCTTTTATTCAGGATAATGATTTATGGTAACGAAAGGAATAATTTGGAGGATGGTAAGGGGATACAACATACTGTCTGTAAGGGAAAGATGTTGATGTGAAAAACGGGAGAGGCAGGAGTGCCCCTCATGCAGAATATTTGATTTACACAAGGAAGATACAATTTTTGCTTACGACCTGCATAAATGCTAAGTCTGTGATCGTTAAATGGAATGCCTATATCTTTGATGATAAGAAATCTTAACACGCAATAGTAAGTTTTATTATTTCGCAAGGCAATTGATTCAAGCACTCTGTTAGATAATTTCTTATGTAAAACTATTCCAACCACTCTACAGGTGAATTCCACATTGAAGAGCCTATGAATAACGAAGCTACAGGCTGCAATTTTTAGTACGCATCTGGTGCCAAAGAAAATATTTTTGCCTGACGAATCATAAGGTTTTGTTATAAAGGGCATTATCCCTAAGCAGTCTTTTGTCATGAAGAGATATCCCTTTTGCTATGCTTCACCGATCAAGTAATCATCAACATAAATCTTGATAGGATAAGAGTATAATGTCAGAACTTTTGACTCTGAAACATCTGTTTGTACCTTTGGAATAAGTCTAAGAACATTCCAACCCTTGAGAAAGCGGGATCTTCTTGCGATGAGTTGTTGTTTGCTTCTATGCATGATGGTTAAAAAGTCTTTTAAACCTATGGAGACGGGGGATGTCTTGATGATTGGAAATTGCTACATGCTGTTGACGCAAGTTCAGTACTACAGAAACAGTAGAAGAAAAACAACGACTTGTTGCTTAGGGTCAAATTCTAATTCCAGTTGAGAACTGTATAACTTCTATCCGTTTATGTGTCTGCCTGATCGAATCTAACCTCTATGGCGTATGACAACGTGTATTCTAAGCGACAATTACAACAACAAAGGTCGAGGCGTACGTCACAATACACACTTTCTTACAGATGTTTTGTTTGTTTGTCCACTTCTATTCTTGAGTCGTGACTACGGATCATCAGATAAGGATTTCAGTTTCTTAAAGTGGAGACTTTTCTGAAGGCTGTGGTGATTATAAAATGGAGGCGTGCTCCCTGCTTTTTCTAACATGATGATCTTCTTAAATACCTTGTTTTGATCCATGGGATTTTCTTTGCTTTCCCCGGGAATAAATCCAAGCTTTCAGTTTTGGTGTGATCTTAATTGCTATAATTGTCTTATTTTTATCACTGATATTAAGCTCGTAGACATTGAAGATTTCTATGGATTATTGCTTTTTGTAGCCTTTGTTTGGAGGAGAGCTGGGGCCGTATCAAAGCCAGAGCTGCCTAGAAATGGCCAGGGGAAAAAACTAGGATACTTGGTTGCATTTGAAAGTTTCGTAGATGTTTCCTTGATGCGCAGGTTTGAAGGTTTTTTTTCAATTAAAACAAATAGCATAAAACAAAATACAACTACGGTGCCACTCACTGCAGGAAAGGGCAAACACTTACAAATTTAAGTGAAAACGTAAGGGAAATTGAAATAGTAGAGAAAACGCTGCAAAAGTCGGTTGCTAAATAAGGAAGAATAGAAGGCGGCTTGGTAGAAAGCCCAGCGGACGCCCATGTTTGAAGTTTCTCTTTATTTTACATGTTGCTCGTTGTGTTTCTACAGCTTTAACTGTTTAATCTTATAATAGTAGTGAATAATAGTGAAATTCCTTTTGTTGATAGAGTTTTTTTGCTTCGACTTTTGAGCTATGGATAGGTGACTGATATAACTCTGATTAATATAATTGGACCTGAAAACCAGGATGCTCTAGTTCTTATTTTCTGTCAAAAAGCGTTTCTGAAAAATAGGGGGAAAATAGGGAGAGAACCTCATAAATTGGCGGTTGCACATCCAAGAGGGCATCTTGGAGCGTCTTAAAAATTCTGATATCTTAATTTGTAAAAGTATCATTGATTGCATCACAGGTTTTCGGGTCAAATGCTTTTTCTATAAGAACACTTGGCTCCAGTTTCAGCCTGGTTTTTCTTATCATTACACATAATCTCGGCCTCTCGTGTTTCATATTTTATTTCTTATTTTTGCAGTGGAATTTCCTGTGCATAGTAGTTCCCGGAAATAAACTGTGTTGGAAAAAGTAATTAATGCTATTTTGCTTATCGCTTTCTATTTTTTTGCTATACTTTTCAATTTTTGCTGGTATTTTATTTCATGAGTTTTGTTGATCTTCAGCCTGCCTTGTTTCTTATGTTGTTCTTATCTTTTGGGCAAATCTCAACCTGATGTTTCCTATAAGTGTTGCTCTTATAAAAAGGCCTGTACCACAGGACAATGATATGATAGTAGACTGTACAGTAATACAACAAAATCATTTCGTAAATACAATCGCAAGTCTCTCAAATATACGTATATATAATTTTTTTTCATGTTATAGTTTTAGGTTCTCGATTGTCTCGCATTGATTGTAGTTTTGGGGGGAAATGACCTAGCTCGATGTCCCCCCTTTGTCTTCTTTGATTGAGTACCCCACTGGGGTTGAAATGCTGACGACTGTGAAGAAGGTTGTTGGCAAGAAAGTAGTTCAAAAATGGACCCAAGTTTTTATATTTGGAAAGTTTTGAAAGTTTAATCACATTTGTCGGATGAAGGGTTTAAAATTTTCTAGAGATTTAAAAGGAAGGCCCTAAATATGTTTTCTGCGAGTATTGTTCACGATTAAGCTTTGTGTCGGGCAATTTTGTGCATTTCGATGGTCAAATCAAACTAGCTAATACAAAGGTGAAATCAATAAAATGCCCTTTCGTTCTTGTAGTTGCAATTATTGCATGCCAAATTCTCAAGCTTCATTAATAGGCATTCATAGATATAATCTTGAGTAATCTTAGGAAGTTTCTATAAATCCTTGTGAGTTCAAGCTACCGCCTCAACGCTGTTATGATTGATCGTTTGTTGTTTCTCTACTATAATGCATAGTACGAGACAATGCATGGAACGAAGATGCCTCTAACTTTTTAATATGGCAATTTACAATTAAGCTTACTCTACTCAGTTAAACTGACAAAATCTACAATTTTCATCAACTGCCGAAAAAATGATTAATTGTTGCATTCTTTTAATTTAATGTCGTCTCTGTGGAGGTATTTTGTTTTCGTTTGGGCTTTTGACTTTTCATTAAAAAGCTAATAAATGAATGTCTTTGATTGAGACTGACATCTGCTCAGACCCTTGACTGAAGCCTTCAGATTTGCAAAAGATGCATCAAGGAATTATGAAGAAATTCTATATTGGCATAAAGCCTGGTTTATTTTATATCCAAAGAAATCTGTCCTCTTGGCATATTAGAAGGCTGGGATAATCATTTTAAGCAGTAAAGATGAACATATCAGCAAAATGCAGATATTTGTTTCATCATATTGCTATCTGGCTAAAATTTATCCTTGTGATGAAACAACTTGATAATGGAAGGTACAACATAAGGTTTTGTAATTCAAGTCCATTTTTTATCATAATAAATCTGTCCTCTTGGTATATTACATAGATGGGATAATCATTTTAAGAAGTAAGGATGAACAATTCAGCAAAATGCAGACATTTGCTTCCTCGTATTGCTATCTGGCTTAAATATGTCCTAATGATAAACAACTTGATAATGGAGGGTTTTGCATCATGTTTTGTAATTCAAATCCATTCTTTATCGTCATGAACCTGGACCCTCGGTATATTAGAGAGATGGGATAATCATTGTAAGCAGTAAGGATGAACAATTCAGCAAAATGCAGACATTTGCTTCCTCGTATTGCTATCTGGCTTAAATATGTCCTAATGATAAACAACTTGATAATAGAGGGTTTTGCATCATGTTTTGTAATTAAAATCCATTCTTTATCGTCATGAACCTGGACCCTCGGTATATTAGAGAGATGGGATAATCATTGTAAGCAGTAAGGATGAACAATTCGGCAAAATGCAGACATTTGCTTCCTCGTATTGCTATCTAGCTAAAATATATCCTAATGATAAAATACGAGACTTTATAATGGACGGTTTAACATAAGGTTTTGTAATTCAATTATAAATCATTTGATAGTCAATTTTGTAAATTTCCTAAAAATTGCTTTTTAACAACTTTTTTCTACGTTTCTTAGATGTCCTTGTCCTTTGTAATTTCAGTCTAGCCGATTTTCAGTAACTTTCGTGGTTTCAATAAAAGCATTTTGTCAGTTATTTTCTTTTTTCAATTTTAATGCTAGCCAGTTCTCTTTCAATTTCAGACGTAATAAATTCTCACTTTCTCAGCATTGCCTAAACCTGTTTTTATTCTTACGAGTTACATCTACCATTGTGATTTTCAGCCATTTAAGTTGCGGATTCTTGGACTTCTATTCGAGGATTTCTATCAGAACAGTTCTAGAGTTGTTTTTGAAATTGCATCTATTTGGTCTTCGAGCTATCTTTTAACTTCAATCACCCCTGCCTTCCATTTTGAATTCTTTTCTTAGTTTTATCATAGCATATAAATTAAAAAATATAACTGGAAGAATTTATTTCTATTTCCAGACATGGATTTTTTGAATTATTTTAATTTTGTTTTTTTGATATTCTGTGGAGATTATAAAGTAAGTTTGCTTCTTAAAAATCTATCACTAATCCACCGTTCACTATTGGGTTTGAAAAATCATGTTATTTAATTTAAGACAAAATGAAGTAAGCTTTTGAATAAGCTCAAAGAAGACTTCCTCCCATACGACAGAATTCTTCATACGTTTTCATATGCAAACGAAAAATTCTCATTCGTTTCCTTTTCAAACCACGCCAGTTCGGTCGCCATTTCACAGATCTTAGCAACAGCATTTGCATTCTAAAATCACCTTTTAAGTCTGTGTTATCTAATTTACTTTCAAAATAACTTCTTTCGCTGGTTATTAAATTTATTCTTGTATTGCCTTCGCTGCCTCTGTGTTTTAACTTGTTTGCTTTGCAATTGTGCAATTTTTTCCCGAACCATTCTTCTTAAATTCGCTTATTTTCTTCTTTGTTGGCTACCATCTTTTTTTGTTAATAAGAATCTTTCCGCTGTGGTAGCGTAGCTGTGTTATCGTCCATTCTACTTAGCTTCATCTCTAAGAGAATTTTTTCTGCTAAGGTTTTGTTTCTTCGTTCGTTGACAAAGAGGCTTCCTTCGATCTGCATATTCATTTGATCAAGAGGTTGTCTTACATTCTGTAAATAATGCTTGATCTTGAGAAACATATTCAATTAAAGCAATAACATCTGAAATAGTAGAATTTGAACTAGGGTGTTACCAACACTTTAGCGCTCTCTTCACCTGCCCTGCGGTCAAAACGATGTAGTTTTCTAGGACTCTAAACAAACAGGATCATTATTGTAACCAATGTGGTGCACAGGGGTCTCCCTAATCTTTTCTTATGCTCGCTGAAAATTCGAATTCCAGTCGCTAATTCAAACCTTAACTCCCCAATCTTAAGTCTTCCTTTCTCTAGGTATTTGCGCAAACAAGCACCAAATCTGCTTAATCTTTGAATGATAAATAATTGAGAAGGCATAATAATCCAAGCCAAGCTCCGATATTCTTACACGTGCGATCAGAGTGATTGCGCGTTTTTCACGAGCAGTGGGCTTCTATATGAGCGTCGAATTTGAAACTTAAAGATACTTAAAGAAGGATACTTAAAGATTTGGGTGACACGATCGAGGGACAAACAAATAGAGTGAATGCCGCGGGTTCACAGCAAACGTGAGCAGCTTAGACAGAACTTCTGCATTTACTACTACTAAAAGGCTTGTTATCACAATTGGCTTCGTTTACGTTCAGATTTTTCCTCAAAAAGAGGTATGTTTTATTTTGCTGCCTTGAACAAGAATCGTTATTCCTGTAAAGTTTACTACTCTCATAACTACCAGCTTGGTCCCATACCAAAATAAGGGATATTGTTATCCAAACTAGTATGATAAATCTTTACGTTAGATTTCACTTTTATAAAAGCGGTATATGCAGGGAAAGATTTGATTGTAACATTTTCGTAGCTGATGTCTGAGTTGCATTTGATGAGATATTTCGCACGTGTTACAATATTATTTCAGCTTATATTTACATTAGCTTCGTAGAATGGTAATATCAAGCCATCATTTGAAGGTAGTATAAAATCAAGAGATTTTTTCTGAAGTTACATATTCACCCAAATCCAACGTTAATGCTATTATAGACTTTTCTGTTTTCAAGATTTGGATTGCATATCAAATCTTTTTTTTCAAAGATTCTTATTTTGAAAACTTTTTTCAAAAATGGACGATTTTTCTCAAACTATGCTCACGACCTTGCTGATCGCTGGTCAAGACTTTAATTCTAAATTTGAAATTGATATGAAGTGAAATATTTATCCCCTCAGTGCTGGACGATTTTGCAGGCAGCCTTTCTCCATATCCCAGTTTTCAGGGAAAATAAAGTAGGCAAACTTCTTTTTTTACGTCTGGAGCAGCTTGCTGAGATATCAGTGTGATTTTATCCTTTTGTAATATATATAATGACTTTACAAATTAAGGGTCGGCAAATACCGACAAAGAAGTTGCAAATTCATGTGCTTTTCATATCGCGAGTTGAAACCATCCATATAACTTTTCATATCGCAAATGCTTAGTATTTAAAATAATTCGAATTTCTTCGGCTCTTTGCCTACTTAGCCTACGTTTTATGCAAGCAAACCTCAGAACTGTTACTAGTGTAAGACTGTCTGTCGTCTTTAACATCTCTTTGTCGATGATGTAGGCGATATGTAGACAATTATTTTTATACTAAATTTTCATTTATCTACAAGGCCGAATGTTGGAGTCTTAGATTTACAATCTTTGCCAAACATCCTTGGAACACCTTTTATTTTAAAGGGTCTGTTTCCATTAGTAATTATTTCCGTTCTTCCATCTTTTGGGCTGATGGCTGAGTTCCGACCTTCCTATAAAAGCGTTGTGATTTCCATCTTGTGGTTTGTATGAGAAAAGATTTATCCGAATCAAGTGAAAACCTGCTGACAGTTTGTCGAATCTCACGTCTTGGGATGAAATAACGCCAGTAAATTGACTGGAAAGTGAGATAGAAATTCTCATATTTGCGCATGCGTTCGCATTCCACAATGAATAGAACAAATGAATGACGAATTGTGGAATGAACAGAGAAAGAAGGAATATGCTTGAAGGTGTGACTGAATTTGCATGTAAACATGCCGTGATTTTGTGTCCCAGCTGCCAGAAAGGTAGGGCTGAAAGGTAGTATGATTTTGCTCATTTAAACAGGCCCCGAGTGTTGCTTTGAGGAAGTTTACAGTTTCCTGTGTTTAAGACTCGTGAAGGCTTTTAGGTTGCTTGTAGAAGTGGATCAGGTAACTATATGATCAGAGCAAATTTACAACAAACAACTATAACCAACAAATAAAGCTGAGAATCGGCAAAATGAGACAATACCTTTATAATGACTCATTAAAAATGTAGTCTAACAGACCCAGCTATAGGATTTCCCATTGCAAGAAATTTTGCTTATTCTATCTCCTTTATAACATGGCCTCTAAATTTATTTACCACAATGACTTATAACGCTCTTTTTGGCAAGCGTTAGTTGCTGTTGGACGAGTACATTGGCTCCGATGCAGGTTGGAAAGTTGGGGGGGGGGGCAGATTTCAACTTTTGCTATTTTTAGCAGCATTTTATGCAAGAGCCTCCTCTTTTTATTTTGATTGCACCACACTACTAACGAAAAGTTACTACAATCGATTCAACTTATAGTCACTCTGCTTAAAGTCACACTACAGTTTACAGTCACGTAAGATTTCAACTCATTTCTGCAAAGCTATTACCTTAGGCTCCGTCTGCAGTCGCTTACTTCGCTTACTGCTACAGCTTTCAAGCAAAAATTAAGCGTTACTATAACTTGAGTCTACAGACAATGCTGAAATCTACTTGTTTGCAATGGTCTTTCCCAGTGTTGGTTATAATGCGTTGAGAAGTATACTTTAACTTTAAACCTGTCCAGGCTTGTTTTGTAAAAGATTCTCAAACGTTTCATGTCACATGTTAGTGTTCATATCAAGGGTATTATACATCAGAGCTGTTAGTAAAACGGGCCATATAAACCTGCATCCACGTGCGTTTGCAATGGTGAGATACTGTGGACACTGTGAGACAAACAGACTGTCCAGAATAAATTTTTCTCATCGTTTCAAGTAGAATATTCATCGACAAATTAAAACCTTAGTTGCTAGAAGGCCACGCTTTACTACCTCTTTCTTGTTTTCGCTGGTCTAGCAAAAACCAATAGGTCTTTCTCCAGGGAAGTGGAGCCGGGGAGTTTGGGGGCAGGGGGATAAGCCCTTTTTTGTCGCCCTTTTGAATTCTTGTTTTGGCTTCGGGGGGTCTTGTTATTTTCTTAATACCTCACACCTGCTTTTTTTATCGTTTTTGCAAATATTTAATCCCACGCTAAACCGGTTTGTTCTTTGAAAAGGGAAAAATGCGAGCAATACGTGCACATTTAGTCGGCGCAGTACATAGGTTTTTATATGTTGAATTTACCTTGCCTCTGTGAACAAACAGCCATGAAATATTATTAAAGACACCTGTAAGGCCTATGACTACTGGATGATAAAGGAAGCTGATATCATTGGCGTATTAGATAGCAACTAAAGAAGTAATGTTGCAAAATCAGGGCTATTGACGAAGGGGGCTGGGGTGTCATACCCCCCCCCCTCACTTTTTTGCAAAAAAATGAGCTTTATTCAAAATCTATTGTTATGATTGTTAAATATGCATCGGAGCCCATGAAAATGTTATTTGTATGTGAAATGTTTTATTAGAGTAGTGGTTACTTTTGTAAATAGAAAAAGAACAAGTCACGGAGGCAGTTTTGCAACTTTTTACTGCAACTCTGTGTTAATTATTAACCTAAAACATTGGTAGTCACCATAAAATGCATTAAAAAGTGTGAAATCCGTCAGATATGTTGAATTAGATGAAATATGTCAAATTAAGATTTGCTATTGTGATGTTGTTGGTTTGGTTCAAAAGTTTATAGCCGAGACAAGCGTGATTTTTTGGGGAATAACCTGTGCTCATGTGGTAGTATGTCAGCCAATTTGTAATGTAATCAATATGACGTAATATATTTGATGATGACTTGACTATTGAAACACCAAGGACAAAATTAGTGACCACTGGAGATCGTGCATTTACAGGTGCCTCTCCTCTTCTTTGGAACAGACTGCCATACACGTTGCGAGCAGTGGATTCTTTTGACACTTTTAAGAGTAGACTGAAAACGTATTTTTTCTAGACCATTTTAATTAGATTTTATTTATTTTACAAACAATTTTTAGCATACTTTGTAATACTGTATATTATATCACTCTGTTAGTTTTATGAACATTATTTAATGCGCCTTTGAGCCTCGTAGATATATGACGCAACCGAAATGCCTTTTATTATTACATATATAGTTATTATGATATATTAAGTAGTTATGTACATAAAGTTGTATTATAGAGTGCTCTTTCAGATCTGTTTAATTTAAAAAATTCTTAAAATATCTTTTCATAACGTCATAACAACAACTTTAGGACTCTCTAGCTTCGTGATGTGGCTGTTGTTCTTTTCCTCTTTAGTTTTAGCGCTCATTGCTAGTGACGATGTTTGAAAACACTGTCAAAAGGCTTGCATTGCAATTTTAGTATCAAGATTTAAAATTTCAGTATATAACTCAAGAATAGCATAATTAAAAGGAAAATGTCCATCAAAACTGACCAATCGGCTAACAGTTTTCGATACAGGCCAGTCAGAGTCACTTCCATATTCCGTAAAAGCCGTCAAAGCCCACGAATGCCATGCAAGTGGGTTTACCATAATGTGTCTGTTTGGGAGACTAGATTCCTATCGTTTAGGGTTATCATTCTAACCATTTGCCTGAATCAGTGAGAAAATTCATCTTATGTACATGCGCAAAATGGCATCATGAGCTTTAAATTTCTCTGCTGTGCTTTGCTCCGTTAACTTTTTGTCGGTTAATTTGCTGACAACGATTCGATTAAAGTACTGCTGCATCATGGTCGATGTTTCTTTTCATGGCTGCAATTTTTTGAACATTATTTATCCTTCGCTAATTTCTTCATATACCAAAGCGATGCGCTACAACGATTAAGTCCTTGGTAACCAAAACAAAAACCTCTCTGATTTCGTAGTTTTGTGCTTTTCGCTCATTATGATAGCGACAAGATTATCTTGTCCATGCTGTTCCCGCGAATTCATTTTAAAGTCTGGTTTTGCGGTTGATTTTGCTTCTTTTTAAAGTACAACTGTTATTCTTTGTCTAATTCCTGTTTCGTTGCAAAGCAATTGGCATTTGAGTTTTGCTGTCGTGCCTCTTTCCCTATGATGTTATGAGCTGCTATAAAACTCTACAGGGCCGGAGCTACTATCTATTTTTATCCGTATACGTATTTCACGGACAAGTTATTACCTGTACGTATACATTTTCTTGATACCGAACAAGTATTTGTTCGCTTCGCCCTTTCTTTTACACGTGACATGTGAACGTGACATGTGCACTGACTAGCAAATCAAATGTTGGCGCCAGATTCGTTCTTGTGTGCTTTGCCGGCCAGGTCTGTGTCTAAAGTAGCGGGTATAAATCGAATCGATGAAGTTATCAGATAAAAACAACAACAAATTGCAACGAAGGGCCAATGGAAAGACAACAAGATGACAGATTAAAATGTTTCTTCCCATTCTTCTGCTAGAACAACGTCCCTTACGAAATTCCTCTTACACTCTTAAGCCGAAAACCCACTCCGGAAAATGATCCGCGGATCGAATTAGATCGTGTTGTTCTTCCGATCCGCGGATCGTTGGAATGCACGTTGACATTATTTCCACGGGATTCGTGCATCATGACGCAAGTGCAATATTGTTCTAAAAGCTCTAATTCAATTTTGATCAAAAGAAAACTACTACCGGAACTTTTTGTTTGGGGGGGGGGGGGCAACCCAAATAAACTAGTGTAACGATATCCATGTTTTACAAATTAAAAGTATTTTACTTAAGGTAAGTTTTTTGGGGGCCAAGGCCCCGCCCCTGGTATCTCGGTACTTGTTAACCTAACCTTGCAATCCTGTCGCTTCCTCTTAACCTTAAGAACATTGAGATATTTCCAATCTTTTCAGAGCTTTGTTAATGACCGATGCCAGTCTTCGGCGCTTGCTAATGTGGTAACTTGCTGACAAAGCCGCCACTGCTGCATAAGCACCTGCAGCTAACGTCCTGAGAAGTGAACTTCTGCATGCAAACAATTTTGTACGCAAATCATTTTCCATTTCTTTTTAGTTTCTGTCCAGGCCAAACATCATCATCATAACCAAATTTAATATTGGCGCCAAAATATCTCTACAGGACAAATACAGACTCTGCCATTTTTCCACTGCCTCGTATTAGTGGAATTCTACCCTCGTTGTGAATCTGGACAAACAGAAGTTCAGCATGTTACATTTACACACTCAATGCTGCATTAGCCTGAGATCAGGCTCCCGGGGTGGCTTTTTTGTCCATTGCACAGATTTTGTGCAAGTTCACTACTTGTACGCTTTCGTAACAGCACAAGTTGTTGTCCTGATAAACGAACAAATATTTGTGCAGATAGGGAGATACCTTGTAAACGCAAGCCTTTGGCACTGTGCAGATGAGGTCTTAAACTGATAAATCCTTTTGACAACGATCGTGATCTGGTAGATTTTCATATGATTGGGTTATGCACAGTGGAATCTTTCATGTTGTCATGTTTGCAATCTGCAGTTTGGCTATCTTCACAGTGAAAGCTTTCCGAATCTTAGTTGTGATCTTTATAATCGCTTTGCACTGTAAAGAAATTTTGCCATCTTCGTCATAATCTGTTTTTGCACTTTGAAACTGTTCTATCTTCGATGCAATCAAGTATTCACATTGGAATATTTGGAATCTTAATTGTAAACACTTCTGCATTTCGAATCATAGACGTCTTCGATTCGATGATGCCTTCTCCAATGTTTTTATTTTCGATATCATCGATCATAGAAGCTCTATTATCTATCTTGTTTCATATTGTTGAAAATGTTCTTTTCATGTATGCAGTGACGGGTAATTGGGCCTTCAGTCCGTGGGCTGGTTCACCTGGTCCAGCTGGTTCAGCTGGTTGGTTTCGAGCTGGTCCAGCTGGTCCAGCTGGTTCAGCTGGTTGGTATCGGATATCGTAAGAGATAGTATTAAACGGTAGAGTATTGTTGGCGTCAATACATATTATCATTTAACTCTATATTGAATTCATTCCAAGTCTAAAACTTCAAATTTTGTGTAATTTAGAAATAAAGACACTAAGACTTTTTTAAACTTGACTGGTGTACCATTTAAACAACAAAGTGAATTCGTGTTCAGTTATGTTGATCCACTGCAAAGTAAATAAATTTTTGAAGGTGGCATAAAATAGCGGAAACATACTTAAGTATTGTGCGGTGCCAAAAACTAATTCAAAATGAATTTTCTGATTTTTTAAATAATTTGTTTCGAATTTGAATTCTTTGCTTTGAATTTTACTCCCATCAAAAGCCAAAGTAAGAGCATTCTGATAGTTAGAGATGAAGTCTACACGTTCAATTAGGGTAGAAACATCGAATTTTATATGCTATTCTTTCTCGATAAAAATGCTTTGTAGCAATATATAGCCACTATCCTGGACGGGTTTCTTTCCTTGGCTCATCGACCAAACAAAAAGGTTTACTGTTTCTAATTGTATCTGAACAAAAACTTGTGAAAAAAGACGAAGTCCGGCATAACCTTCCTTTCATTTCGTACTTCTTACGTCAGTTTTCAATGGCAAATTCAGCAACCCCCCTCTCCCCCTAGGGACAATGTTGATTCACTATAGAAAAAAGGGAATATGGAGTGCGCTTTTTCTTGTGGCTTGTTTGATATTTTTCTATACTTTCAACATTGTTTTGGGGAGAAAGGTGTATGCCAGTTTTCAAAGGCAAAGCGCGAAGTGTTGGGTGTTCCGAATAATTTTGGCAGTGATTGTAGATGATTCAATAGAATACCATGGTCTTCAACAAAACAAGGTTTACTCGAATTGCGAAGATAGTAAGTCTTTTAAATTGCGAAGCTTTCTATATCTACCAATCTTAGTAACATATTTTAAGCACCCTAGCTGACGGGAATAGCACGATAAAAAACGTCAGACTTAAAATTCATTTTGAAAGATGCGAAGAAAGCAATCCGTTTCTTGTCATCTATTATTGCTGATTTAAAGTGCGCTTTTAAGATATATATATACTGTCGACTGAATGACACAATTATCAGTTCCAATTTCAGCGTGATATATCGATGAAAAAACAAGCAACTAGCTTTATTTGTTTTTCTTCGATTATCCAAACTTTGTAAGCGTTCAAAATTTTTCTAGATTTTTATGTGTCGGATAAAAGCTACTGAATATCTTTCTAATTCAGCATAAAATGCGTCAGAGAAGTTGCTCGATTATTAAACGAGGTATTGAAATACATACATTGAATCAAACGAAGATAATGCAAATACAGAACATTTTCGCTGAAATATGAAGCTTCGACAGCAAAGATTTCTAAGACTATCACTATTTTCTAGCAAGCAACAACCAACTTGATGCGAAGAACAAAACCAAGAGCAAGAAAGAGGGCCTAGAAATGTTTCAATTCTTACAAAAAGACGTTTCTGCAAACTGTTTTTCTCTGCATAGTTGGCAGATTTGGTTTAAGTAAACCCCGCCTCTGCAATCAGTCTGGTTAAGCCAAGTCTTCTTATCAACATATCGCCTCACTCTAAGTTATTTTTGGACAATCTTTCTTTAGGCACGACTTCTGTTGAATTAGACGGGCCCTCAGTGCAAATCTCTCAGCAGCGTTTGAAGTATTATTGTAACCCAATCATATTTGCTAGAAACATTGATTGCAGGTGGTGTGAAGGTGATAAATCTACCTCGCAGAAAGAATCTACCTCTGAGTTATTTTTGGGCCCTCAGTGCAAATCTCTCAGCAGCGTTTGAAGTATTATTGTAACCCAATCATATTTGCTAGAACCATTGATTGCAGGTGGTGTGAAGGTGATGAATCTACCTCGCAGAAAGAATCCTTGCCTCTCTCTAAGTTATTTTTGGACAATCTTTCATTAGGCACGACTTCTGTTGAATTAGACGGGCCCTTAGTGCAAATCTCTCAGCAGCGTTTGAAGTATTATTGTAACCCAATCATATTTGCTAGAACCATTGATTGCAGGTGGTGTGAAGGTGATGAATCTACCTCGCAGAAAGAATTCAGTGGGAAAACACTTTTCATACATTTAGTAGTACTTGCCCTTGCTTGAATTGTAAAACAAATTGTAGCAAAGCTGTTTACACAAATATGGGAAAAATGTTTCTGGGCTCATATTTGGTTTAGCTTAAAGTAATCTTTTCGTAATCCCAGTCTCTATTAACATACTATATAGATCTCCGTAGCATTAACCATATTGTTCTAATTAAGCCGTAATAAACGCATGCTAGGGCGATGCCTACCAGATTGCAGAATCGGGTTTTCCACTATCGAAGCATTAGAGTCACGTTGCTGTTAACAAGAATAGGCTTCACTGTACAGGGAGATCTTTGAGTGGCCTTGCTATTTCCTCACGGCTTGCGAGGTACTTGTAAGTATATTTCATATTAACAAATGCACGATTTCCATTAAATTATGTTTTCAGAGTCTTTCTTATTTTAAATATAATCATTAGTAGAGTTGAATATCATCCCCGCCCTGGAAGTACAATCGCAATATATGTACCGGTTGGACCAACTCATCAGGGTTGTAGTCTAGAGAACAACAGGAGGCGGTTTTGCGAGAATAGCAATAAATATTGTTTTGTTGCAGGTGATCTCACTGCCATTTAAACATTCTTCAGAGTCATTTTTTGATTGCATTTTATGACATTTGGCTGCTTTATTTGTTTGCAATTTTTCTAAATTTAGCTGACAACCTTCAAATGTTGTTAACTTTTCAAGTCTTGACCTCACCACATATAGCGTTCCTTTGTTATGTTCTCTTCGTGGGCTTACTTATTAATTTGGGGTTTAAAGAAGGCCATATTGTGACCGCCAATGTATTAGATAACATCGTAGATTACTTCAAATTAAGTTTTAGTATAAGGCGAAGTGAACATTTTGATTTAAGTTTCGGATTTATTAAGAGGGACTGGCAAAAATTAGGTTATGCAGTGTCAAATGGTCTTTGAGAACTTTTGCCATGTTTCAAAACGTCATAAGTGCATAGAAGTGTAAAATTGTACGAAGTAGTTTCTTTGATTTCACACTCCTGTCAAAAGTAACTTAAAGATAGTTGCATCTGCTATATCTTGGTCTGAAGTTTGATGATGTATAGTTACGAGAAGTAATTTGGGCTTAATTTATTGTTTTTGTTGTTGTGAAAATGATGCCTATCCACATCTGAAAATCTGGTGTGATATACTATGTAATTATCTTCACCGACGAAATGACATTCTGATAATTTGGTAGTTTTAGAAAAAAGTACCCCTAATAAAATAAAACATCCATACTACCACAAACCGATTTGCGAAGATTTCTTTTCCAAGATATACACCTTAAATGTTCCATACGAAAAATACTTCCTCTCAAAGGCAAATCCTATAATATCCTACCTTAATATCTTGCCAAATGCGGGGAACAAACATAATTGGCAATAAAATTGTTAGATCAATTGTTGGCAGTGTCATGAAACGCATTGAACTTCTCACCAAACTTTGATGGACAATGCAGAGATGGGTTATGCCATCAAACAACCTTGAACTAACTAAAACAAATCAAATTTTTCTATCATTTCATACCCGCAAGACTGTTAAGCATATGGCCGCTCTCTCTGTCATTCTTCCAGTGTCGTTCTGAAATTTCTATTGTTTGTTGTTTCTTTAATGATGCCATGTAGAAAAAAAATCGATCTTCCACAGAACACCAAGGTTTAATATTTATTGGGTTTCAAATGGGCCAAAATTTTAGGACGGAATAGAATCTTATGAAGACTTTAAAATATCATCAAAGTTTGATATATCATCAAAATTAGGATATACCTCTCTTTACAACAAAAGTTCTTCATAAGATATCATATATTCATTTCTTCATGACATTCCTAGTATCTTTACCAGAATATTTGCACAACTTCTTGATGAGATGTCCGCTGATCGCTTGATGAGATTTTCAAATTAAATTTTGTCCCAATCGGCATGTTCACAGAATGGTCCGCGAATTTTGAGCCCGCAAAATGCAAACGAGGCCTTTACTCAAACGAAACCCCAATATGGCGTTGGTGTTGCCAGAGATCGTGGGTGCGATGCAATCTGGTGCGTTTTCGTTTGAAGACCTGAAAAGGTTTCGTTTCTGTAACGACGATTTAACGTGTTTGTTGGCGAAATGCGCGACCTGTATTCAATCATTCTTTCAAATTATATAGCCTTTTTGTTTTAATCATAATCATCAGTAAAATTATATATTATCCCCGCCCTAGGAGAACCATCGCAACATGTGACTCGCTAGACTAACTAATCGGTATTGTGTAGAGAACAACAAGAGGCCGTTTTCGAGAATTTTGTTGCAGGTGATGTTATTGATGCATTTGATCAGAGCTAAAAACAACGTACTCTGTGTATTTGTACGGTAAACTTTTATACGGTATAATGTTGCACTATAGAAGACGCTTGCGAAGACCTAGAGCTTATTTCACTCAATTTTCATTTTTAATTATTTTTAAAAGGTTGCCCCGTCAGCAAAGAAAAACTGGCTTGCAGTGGCTCACAAATTAAAAAAATTGATTTTAAATGTAGAAATTCAAAACCATTCAATACAAGTCATCTGTCCTTTCGATGTACCCGCATAGATTTTGTTTTACTACTTTCAATTCAACAGAGTTTAAGCGTGGTTTAGTGTGTGTGTTTTTTTTGCGCCAGAGTGCATGTCTTATTTCTTTCTACAAAAACATATGTTTTTGAATGACTTTGCCGTGTTTACGGCTGGGTATATTTAGGTATGAGTCCAACCAATAACCTATAACCGTTTATTGTTCTTTCGTATGCACATTGTCGCCACCACCGCGTCCGCTTCAAACCATTATTCCTTTGAGGGTCATTTCTATAAACTGCTCCATGTGTGGACTATATTTATTCTTTATTTCGTCATACACCCGATTCGAAGGTTGTTTACTCTTCATCGCTTATATCTTTGCCTTCTCAAAGTGCTCGTGTCCATACGTACGTTGAAGCATATGGCAAGAGTGTTCTACACGTGTTCCTAGCCTTGATTAGGCCACTTTTAGTCGCGATATGTCCTTTGTTCAGGTTTGTTCTGTTTTCATAATAATATAGTTATTCTCGTAGCACCTTTGCATTAAAGTTAAAGCGTGCAATCAATATCTTGATTGTTTTTAATTTAGATGCCTGGTTTTTTTTCTTACCTAAACTGAAATATTTGACAAAGTAAACGTGCTTACTCGGGGCTGATTTCGCATCAATCCAAGAAGTAGAACTTTTTACTTTCTTGAAATTGTTACTTTTGTTCTGCGAAATAAATAAGATATGCTTCTTTTTGACGCTGATGAAGTCCTGTTTGCCGGGGCGAAATATTAGCATTTATTAAATTTTATATATTTTAAAATTCTATTTCACTACATTGAATTCTCGCCGTCGTGTTACTTTGTTTGACTATTATTCGTATTATTACTCATTGCAAGATTCGCAGAATCCGGCGGACAGCAAATCCTGCGTTTCTTCCTTCTTACGCTATTCCTTCTTTTTTCGGATATCACTCAGGTCTTAGCGATAACTTTTAGAGAACAGGTTAGGGGAGGGGTACAAATCGAACAATATGGGCCAAACCATGCCTGTTGATACACTGTTAAATTAAAAGAAAAGAGAACCATTTCTAGCAGAATTCCTAAACAAGACAAAGTCCCTAGATCCTTCTAATTTTCCTTTTCTGCCACTGCATGTCCTACATGATAGGTAGGTTGTGCATGGAGACTGTCCTAGCTTGAAAGAATGCTAACTGATTTTAGAATTTGTTTGCTCTCACGATTGATGAATTTATTTACATGTCGTGGAAATGACCCTCAACGTTCGTTAAAATGTCATGGTTTTGTTGGGAGACGAGTCTGTATTTCTTTTGGGCCATCGTTTTATCCATTTGTCTGAACCAATGAACAACTGTATCATAAGCACATGCGCATTAGGACGAAGGCAAAATTTACATTTTGTGGCTCTTTACAGCATTTAATCAAAATTGTTGCCTATATTGCCTATATTGCAAAATTTTGAAAGCCAACAGACTTTGGGAAATATGCTGGTTCGTCTTCCAAACACGGTAGTTGTAAGATGTCGAATAAAGCTGATGGTCGGAGTAACGACCTAGAACCTTTCTGTTCTGAATTTCAAAGCGTGTACAGCTATATGATGTCATGCACTGTCTAACACACTTGTTAATACCATAAAATTCATTGGTATACAATTTCTGTGTGACAGATTTGAAAATCTGATTTCACAAAGCACTGCCTGTTCTTGTATCTCTGTCCTGAAGTGCAATGGAACTGCCCTGAAGTAGACATTCGTGGAGCCAGAGCAACTGACCGTTTTTTGAAGATATCCGCTGTAGGAAGGTATCCTTTGTAAGGAGAGGTCCATTATAAAGAAGTTTCCGTTGTAGGCAGATGTCCCAATCTGTAATTATATCCGGCCCGCGAGATCATTTTAGATCGCCCACAAGCTTAATTATGTTTTTTTTTCATTTTTTCATTTCCAACAGTGCTTCCTAACAGCTGCTTTAAAATCTCTTAGCTTCAAATTCTTTCCAGACTATTTTAATGAAAGTTTATTAGCTATTGCTTTTATCCATGCGTTATAAGGATTATGAGGTAGTTTCTACATGGATTTGTGAATGCTGGTCCAACTACCTGTCTCACTTTTTATAAAAACATTCAAAAATCCGCTCTAAAGTTTGCGAAGATTTTCTCGCTGCTCTTATTTTGTCCTTTTGTTGAGTTTTGATTACTACTTTTTAGTTATCTTTAGCTGCTCAATATCAATTATTACAAACTTTTTCTGTATGTTTTAACATATTTGTAGATGTAATTCAAAAACAACGTTTCCGAATGTTTTTTGCCCGAAAGTTTTTGTCCGATTATAGTTACCCTTAGCTGCTCATAAATAATCAACATAAACTTTCAGTAAGTTTTGGCATATTTGCAGATGTAATTCAAAAACAACGTTTCCGAATGTTTTTTGCCCGAAAGTTTTTGTCCGATTATAGTTACCCTTAGCTGCTCATAAATAATCAACATAAACTTTCAGTAAGTTTTGGCATATTTGCAGATGTAATTCAAAAACAACGTTTCCGAATGTTTTTTGCCCGAAAGTTTTTGTCCGATTATAGTTACCCTTAGCTGCTCATAAATAATCAACATAAACTTTCAGTAAGTTTTGGCATATTTGCAGATGTAATTCAAAAACAACGTTTCCGAATGTTTTTTGCCCGAAAGTTTTTGTCCGATTATAGTTACCCTTAGCTGCTCATAAATAATCAACATAAACTTTCAGTAAGTTTTGGCATATTTGCAGATGTAATTCAAAAACAACGTTTCCGAATGTTTTTTGCCCGAAAGTTTTTGTCCGATTATAGTTACCCTTAGCTGCTCATAAATAATCAACATAAACTTTCAGTAAGTTTTGGCATATTTGCAGATGTAATTCAAAAACAACGTTTCCGAATGTTTTTTGCCCGAAAGTTTTTGTCCGATTATAGTTACCCTTAGCTGCTCATAAATAATCAACATAAACTTTCAGTAAGTTTTGGCATATTTGCAGATGTAATTCAAAAACAACGTTTCCGAATGTTTTTTGCCCGAAAGTTTTTGTCCGATTATAGTTACCCTTAGCTGCTCATAAATAATCAACATAAACTTTCAGTAAGTTTTGGCATATTTGCAGATGTAATTCAAAAACAACGTTTCCGAATGTTTTTTGCCCGAAAGTTTTTGTCCGATTATAGTTACCCTTAGCTGCTCATAAATAATCAACATAAACTTTCAGTAAGTTTTGGCATATTTGCAGATGTAATTCAAAAACAACGTTTCCGAATGTTTTTTGCCCGAAAGTTTTTGTCCGATTATAGTTACCCTTAGCTGCTCATAAATAATCAACATAAACTTTCAGTAAGTTTTGGCATATTTGCAGATGTAATTCAAAAACAACGTTTCCGAA
>NW_027020174.1:5185242-5223226 GCF_013076305.1 Rhopilema esculentum | reverse complement strand
CAACTTGATATGAAGAACAAAACCAGAGCAAGAAGAGGGCTAGAAATGTTTCAATTCTTACAAAAAGACGTTTCTGCAAACTGTTTTTCTCTGCATAGTTGGCAGATTTGGTTTAAGTAAACCCCGCCTCTGCAATCAGTCTGGTTAAGCCAAGTCTTCTTATCAACATATCGCCTCACTCTAAGTTATTTTTGGACAATCTTTCTTTAGGCACGACTTCTGTTGAATTAGACGGGCCCTCAGTGCAAATCTCTCAGCAGCGTTTGAAGTATTATTGTAACCCAATCATATTTGCTAGAAACATTGATTGCAGGTGGTGTGAAGGTGATGAATCTACCTCGCAGAAAGAATCCTTGCCTCTCTCTGAGTTATTTTTGGACAACCTTTCATTAGGCACGACTTCTGTTGAATTAGATGGGCCCTCAGTGCAAATCTCTCAGCAGCGTTTGAAGTATTATTGTAACCCAATCATATTTGCTAGAAACATTGATTGCAGGTGGTGTGAAGGTGATGAATCTACCTCGCAGAAAGAATTCAGTGGGAAAACACTTTTCATACATTTAGTAGTACTTGCCCTTGCTTGAATTGTAAAACAAATTGTAGCAAAGCTGTTTACACAAATATGGGAAAAATGTTTCTGGGCTCATATTTGGTTTAGCTTAAAGTAATCTTTTCGTAATCCCAGTCTCTATTAACATACTATATAGATCTCCGTAGCATTAACCATATTGTTCTAATTAAGCCGTAATAAACGCATGCTAGGGCGATGCCTACCAGATTGCAGAATCGGGTTTTCCACTATCGAAGCATTAGAGTCACGTTGCTGTTAGCAGGAATAGGCTTCACTGTACAGGGAGATCTTTGAGTGGCCTTGCTATTTCCTCACGGCTTGCGAGGTACTTGTAAGTATATTTCATATTAACAAATGCACGATTTCCATTAAATTATGTTTTCAGAGTCTTTCTTATTTTAAATATAATCATTAGTAGAGTTGAATATCATCCCCGCCCTGGAAGTACAATCGCAATATATGTACCGGTTAGACCAACTCATTAGGGTTGTAGTCTAGAGAACAACAGGAGGCCTTTTTGCGAGAATAGCAATAAATATTGTTTTGTTGCAGGTGATCTCACTGCCATTTAAACATTTTTCAGAGCCATTTTTTGATTGCATTTTATGACATTTGGCTGCTTTATTTGTTTGCAATTTTTCTAAATTTAGCTGACAACCTTCAAATGTTGTTAACTTTTCAAGTCTTGACCTCACCACATATAGCGTTCCTTTGTTATGTTCTCTTCGTGGGCTTACTTATTAATTTGGGGTTTAAAGAAGGCCATATTGTGACCGCCAATGTATTAGATAACATCGTAGATTACTTCAAATTAAGTTTTAGTATAAGGCGAAGTGAGCATTTTGATTTAAGTTTCGGATTTATTAAGAGAGACTGGCAAAAATTAGGTTATGCAGTGTCAAATGGTCTTTGAGAACTTTTGCCATGTTTCAAAACGTCATAAGTGCACAGAAGTGTAAAATTGTACGAAGTAGTTTCTTTGATTTCACACTCTTATCAAAAGTAACTTAAAGATAGTTGCATCTGCTATATCTTGGTCTGAAGTTTGATGATGTATAGTTACGAGAAGTAATTTGGGCTTAATTTATTGTTTTTGTTGTTGTGAAAATGATGCCTATCCACATCTGAAAATCTGGTGTGATATACTATGTAATTATCTTCACCGACTTCACCGACAAATTTTTCTATCATTTCATACCCGCAAGACTGTTAAGCATATGGCCGCTCTCTCTGTCATTCTTCCAGTGTCGTTCTGAAATTTCTATTGTTTGTTGTTTCTTTAATGATGCCATGTAGAAAAAAAAATCGATCTTCCACAGAACACCAAGGTTTAATATTTATTGGGTTTCAAATGGGCCAAAATTTTAGGACGGAATAGAATCTTATGAAGACTTTAAAATATCATCAAAGTTTGATATATCATCAAGATTAGGATATACCTCTCTTTACAACAAAAGTTCTTCATAAGATATCATATATTCATTTCCTCATGACATTCCTAGTATCTTTACCAGAATATTTGCACAACTTCTTGATGAGATTTCCGCTGATCGCTTGATGAGATTTTCAAATTAAATTTTGTCCCAATCGGCATGTTCACAGAATGGTCCGCAAATTTTTAGCCCGCAAAATGCAAACGAGGCCTTTACTCGAACGAAACCCAAGGATGGAGTTGGTGTTGCCAGAGATCGTGGGTGCGATGCAATCTGGTGCGTTTTCGTTTGAAGACCTGAAAAGGTTTCGTTTCTGTAACGACGATTTAACGTGTTTGTTGGCGAAATGCGCGACCTGTATTCAATCATTCTTTCAAATTATATAGCCTTTTTGTTTTAATCATAATCATCAGTAAAAATATATATTATCCCCGCCCTAGGAGAACCATCGCAACATGTGACTCGCTAGACTAACTAATCGGTATTGTGTAGAGAACAACAAGAGGCCGTTTTCGAGAATTTTGTTGCAAGTGATGTTATTGATGCATTTGATCAGAGCTAAAAACAACGTACTCTGTGTGTTTGTACGGTAAACTTTTATACGGTATAATGTTGCACTATAGAAGACGCTTGCGAAGACCTAGAGCTTATTTCACTCAATTTTCATTTTTAATTATTTTTAAAAGGTTGCCCCGTCAGCAAAGAAAAACTGGCTTGCAGTGGCTCACAAAATAGAAAAATTGATTTTAAATGTAGAAATTCAAAACCATTCAATACAAGTCATCTGTCCTTTCGATGTACCCGCATAGATTTTGTTTTACTACTTTCAATTCAACAGAGTTTATGCGTGGTTTAGTGTGTGTGTTTTTTTTGCGCCAGAGTGCATGTCTTATTTCTTTCTACAAAAACATATGTTTTTGAATGAATATGCCGTGTTTACGGCTGGGTATATTTAGGTATGAGTCCAACCAATAACCTATAACCGTTTATTGTTCTTTCGTATGCACATTGTCGCCACCACCGCGTCCGCTTCAAACCATTATTCCTTTGAGGGTCATTTCTATAAACTGCTCCATGTGTGGACTCTATTTATTCTTTATTTCGTCATACACCCGATTTGAAGGTTGTTTACTCTTCATCGCTTATATCTTTGCCTTCTCAAAGTGCTTGTGTCCATACGTACGTTGAAGCATATGGCAAGAGTGTTCTACACGTGTTCCTAGCCTTGATTAGGCCACTGTTAGTCGCGATATGTCCTTTGTTCAGGTTTGTTCTGTTTTCATAATAATATAGTTATTCTCGTATCACCTTTGCATTAAAGTTAAAGCGTGCAATCAATATCTTGATTGTTTTTAATTTAGATGCCTGGTTTTTTTTTCCTACCTAAACTGAAATATTTGACAAAGTAAACGTGCTTACTCGGGGCTGATTTCGCATCAATCCAAGAAGTAGAACTTTTTACTTTCTTGAAATTGTTACTTTTGTTCTGCGAAATAAATAAGATATGCTTCTTTTTGACGCTGATGAAGTCCTGTTTGCCGGGGCGAAATATTAGCATTTATTAAATTTTATATATTTTAAAATTCTATTTCACTACATTGAATTCTCGCCGTCGTGTTACTTTGTTTGACTATTATTCGTATTATTACTCATTGCAAGATTCACAGAATCCGGCGGACAGCAAATCCTGCGTTTCTTCCTTCTTACGCTATTCCTTCTTTTTTCGGATATCACTCAGGTCTTAGCGATAACTTTTAGAGAACAGGTTAGGGGAGGGGGGGGTACAAATCGAACAATATGGGCCAAACCATGCCTATTGATACACTGTTAAATTAAAAGAAAAGAGAACCATTTCTAGCAGAATTCCTAAACAAGACAAAGTCCCTAGATCCTTCTAATTTTCCTTTTCTGCCACTGCATGTCCTACATGATAGGTAGGTTGTGCATGGAGACTGTCCTAGCTTGAAAGAATGCTAACTGATTTTAGAATTTGTTTGCTCTCACGATTGATGAATTTATTTACATGTCGTGGAAATGACCCTCAACGTTCGTTAAAATGTCATGGTTTTGTTGGGAGACGAGTCTGTATTTCTTTTGGGCCATCGTTTTATCCATTTGTCTGAACCAATGAACAACTGTATCATAAGCACATGCGCATTAGGACGAAGGCAAAATTTACATTTTGTGGCTCTTTACAGCATTTAATCAAAATTGTTACATATCATAGTTTCATCATATAAACCAGAGCTTTGTTCTCACTCTTCTTGAAAATTCTTTTATCTTAATTTTATTCGTCTTTTTATTCGAGACTGCCTTGTTTTCATAAAAGACACGTAGATGTGAACATGTCGTCGTTGATTTTAACTGCGCAAGTGCCTATGTTGCAAAAATTTGAAAGCCAACAGACTTTGGGAAATATGCTGGTTCGTCTTCCAAACACGGTGGTTGTGAGATGTCGAATAAAGCTGATGGCCGGAGTAACGACTTAGAACCTTTCTGTTCTGAATTTCAAAGCGTGTACAGCTATATGATGTCATGCACTGTCCAACACACTTGTTAATACCATAAAATTCATTGGTATACAATTTCTGTGTGACAGATTTGAAAATCTGATTTCACAAAGCACTGCCTGTTCTTGTATCTCAGTCCTGAAGTGCAATGGAACTGCCCTGAAGTAGACATTCGTGGAGCCAGAGCAATTGTCCGTTTTTTTGAAGATATCCGCTGTAGGAAGGTATCCTTTGTAAGGAGAGGTCCATTATAAAGAAGTTTCCGTTGTAGGCAGATGTCCCAATCTGTAATTATATCCGGCCCGCGAGATCATTTTAGATCGCCCACAAGCTTAATTATGTTTTTTTTTCATTTTTTCATTTCCAACAGTGCTTCCTAACAGCTGCTTTAAAATCTCTTAGCTTCAAATTCTTTCCAGACTATTTTAATGAAAGTTTATTAGCTATTGCTTTTATCCATGCGTTATAAGGATTATGAGGTAGTTTCTACATGGATTTGTGAATGCTGGTCCAACTACCTGTCTCACTTTTTATAAAAACATTCAAAAATCCGCTCTAAAGTTTGCGAAGATTTTCTCGCTGCTCTTATTTTGTCCTTTTGTTGAGTTTTGATTACTACTTTTTAGTTATCTTTAGCTGCTCAATATCAATTATTACAAACTTTTTCTGTATGTTTTAACATATTTGCAGATGTAATTCAAAAACAACGTTTCCGAATGTTTTTTGCCCGAAAGTTTTTGTCCGATTATAGTTACCCTTAGCTGCTCATAAATAATCAACATAAACTTTCAGTAAGTTTTGGCATATTTGCAGATGTAATTCAAAAACAACGTTTCCGAATGTTTTTTGCCCGAAAGTTTTTGTCCGATTATAGTTACCCTTAGCTGCTCATAAATAATCAACATAAACTTTCAGTAAGTTTTGGCATATTTGCAGATGTAATTCAAAAACAACGTTTCCGAATGTTTTTTGCCCGAAAGTTTTTGTCCGATTATAGTTACCCTTAGCTGCTCATAAATAATCAACATAAACTTTCAGTAAGTTTTGGCATATTTGCAGATGTAATTCAAAAACAACGTTTCCGAATGTTTTTTGCCCGAAAGTTTTTGTCCGATTATAGTTACCCTTAGCTGCTCATAAATAATCAACATAAACTTTCAGTAAGTTTTGGCATATTTGCAGATGTAATTCAAAAACAACGTTTCCGAAAGTTGTTGTCTAAATTTTTTGCAAATACGTCCAAACATTCTTTGTACACTGCTAAAAAGCTTATGTTTATTTCCTTTTTCTTTGACATTTATTTCGAATTGGCCGCTTTTCTATCTGAAGTTTTTAACTCTACTTTAGAATCAGCAGTTATTGCTATAACAGAGATCTAGATTTCTGAACAAGAAAACGTAAGGCGTGACGCATGACGCAATACGCGACGGCGTCGTATAACAGGTGCCATTTAACAAGATAATTTATTCTCGCACTGATTTTCCAAAACAAAACCCTCTAAAACATTTTCGTATCCAATCCTCGTTAATTTCGGTGACCTTAAAATGAAATGCCCAAGAGTGATCTGTGCGATCAATGCAAATGAAGTGGAAGTTTGAAGTCGACATGGACCCAATCTGCTTTCATCACTCCAACTTTCTTTTGCATCTAAATCTTAATAAATTGAATAAACACGCACTCTAGAAGATTACAAGCAAATTATAAAAATGGAATAGTCTCTGTATTTCAAAATCAAAACCTTATTTCTTCAACTAAATATTTGATAACTTTTTTCATGTTTACGTTTGGATTTAGAACTTGTCAAATCATTCTGCAGTTGGTTTACCTTAGATAAGTGGTTCTGTGAAGAGTGGCAGATTTTCAGCCGTAATAATTTCAAAAAAAATTTTTATAGTAACATTCAGTAATGCTATTTTTCTACAGGATTAAGGAAGCATTTCAATCTTGAATTAAATTAAGAAGTCATTTGTTGCCGTAATTAAATTATTCATCCACAGGACAGTGTTTTTCATAGCTGATCCTTTATTTTTTTTCTTAGGGTATCAAGATTCTTTGATCATTTTCGTGAATCGTGGAAAAAGAAGAATTTAAACTCGTTTGATAGCAGCGTGTGGCAGCACCAAGTCTGGGATTATTGAGTTTGCCATTCTGTGTCGTGTCCTACATTTTGTGGCAAAATTCAGAGATTAAACAGTATATTGTACGCTTTTGAAACTAATGCTCTTAAGCAGCAGATAGATAAGCGAAGGAAAAGATCGCTTATTTACTTTGAATCTAATATTTTATCTAAACGAGGTCCAACAACATCTGCAGCCAAAAGCGGCACGTCAACAGGATAGAAGCAATATTGAAATCAAAGCAGCAGTTAATCAGAGCAAATATGATACACTAACATCTGCGAAGCAGTGCTGACAGTGGCGATCAACCATTTCTTGCTTTTCCACATGGAAAGTTGTGTTTGTTCCTTCGGAGTTAATCAAAGGGGGTAGCTTTCGATTCGCTCGAAATGAAAGGAAGAAGATGTGTCTGCGTTGCTGCATAGCCGTACATCAACAGCGCGTCTAACCAGGTATTCAAGTTACCACGAAGTCTGTCTCGATAAGCTAGAACGACGGCGGTTATCTGCTTGTTTCAAATGTTTATAGTTGGTTTTAGTTCATCTGTGTATCGCAAAACACCATCGCAGACTGGAGCAGCTTAAGTCCACTGTCAAAGAGGAAAATATGGCCGTGCATCAAAGAATCGCTCTTCTCGTGTTCCTATTACTTATACATGATAATACCGGACAAAGGCAACGAAAGATCACTAATGATTCGTACATATTGGACCAATGTCCCTTGAATAAATCCTTAACACCGAATAGTACGTTTGCGAAAAACATCACTCACAATTCGTGTTCGCAACCGCTGAAAGCATTGAATGTATTCTACTCGGTGTATCTCGTTATAGTGATGGTAGCGGCGTTTTTTGGCAATGTATTTGTCTGTTTGGTGATTATCAGGTCGCGTAAACTACGCTCGCAATCTGTTTTTCATTTGCTGTTTTCATTAGCTGTTAGCGATGTTCTTGTTTCAGTTCTTTCCTTGCCAATTAAGCTACATGCAGGCCTGCATAATCAACAGTTCTGTTTGGACATAAAAGTTTGCTGGTTTTTCTATTATTCTGATATTCTAGCGAATTGCTCGTCGGTAACGCATCTCCTTGTAATCAGCATTCAGCGATTCGTCGCTATGATATTTCCGTTTGAAAACCATTTCATATTGTCTCGCCGACGAATAGACATGCTGATTGTCCTTGTATGGGCCTATGCGATTATCTGGAGCGCTCTTTGCAGCTTTAATTGGCAGAAACCCGATTTGCCAGCTGTGACAATTCATGAAAAGCCAACGATACGTACCTGTTTCAACGACAACCCAATTTACTGGACCGTTGTTTGGGTCGCCGTCTTCATCATACCGCTCTTCATCATGGGCTGCCTGCAAGTGGCAATTCTTCACAGTGTTAAGTCGCACACCAAGCGACTTTTGAGACTCGAGAGGGACGCTGATAAGGCAACAAGGATTCGGAGGCGGGAAATCAAAGTCGCCAAAACCGTCTCTATAGTTTACGCCGCTTTCACCACATGTTGGCTGCCCGTCTGTCTTTTAACTGTAACCGCAAGCTGGTGCCCAGAATGCTTTGCTAGTTTTCGTGAATGGAATAGTGACGTATTCGTTGCAACCTATCTTATTTTTACCCATATGCTTCCTGTGCTTTCGTCGACTTTAAACCCTTTCATCTACGTCATATCCGGCGATGAGTTCAGAAAAGCCATTAAGTCCCTCTTTACAAACCAAAGAAGTGGTCGATCTTCGATGTTGCCACGCAACCAAAGTACTGATCATCGCAGCTCTTGGGTTTGATTACAGCCTATCCTATTGACAATGCAATTCGAATGTTTCAAATGACTGAAAGCTGCTCTATAACTACCAACTAGCCACCTACCAGCAATTTCATAATAGCTTATATTAAATATCTACGTGTAAAACACCCCAGAACGTGTGTAGAAGCTATGTCAAATGAATGCATACAGATATTAACTTAGACTTGTTGTTGGTTTTAAGCATGTACCGACTTCCGTAATCAGTTATTCTTCTTCTTCCTCTTCTTCATTTGCCATAACGTATAGTTTGGGCGATAATGGACCTTCATTGCTCTCTATTTCGGCAACTGTGAATCACTGCGCAGCTCCTGTCTAATTGTAACCAACCTCTGATTTTGTGAAGCTGTTTTGTTCTTTGTCTCCCTCTGTCCCTAGTGCCTTCAATTCTACCTGTTATAATCAGCTCTTATATGTTTCCCTCTCTTACAATATGTCCGAAAAACTTCATTTGTTGTTCTTTGATTCCGTTCATTAACTCTTTCTTTGTACCCACTGACCTCAGCACTTTATCGTTACTTTTCCTTTTGGTCCAACTGATATTTTGCATTCTCCTATAGCACCAAAGTTTAAAACTATCAGTTTTCCTTCCTTCATCTTGTCCTGTGTTCCATGTTTCACAAGCGTATTTCATGATGGGCCAGATATAAGCTTTTAATGTCCTAAGCCTTGTTCGGATTGAGATTTTTTATACGGACTTAGAATGTTTATTATATTTCCAAATGCGCTTTTTGCTTGTCCGATTCTTCTGTCAATTTCCACTTTGCTTCTGCCATCTGAGGTAAGGATACTACCCAGATAATTAGATTGCTTCACTTGCTCAAGTTCTACTCCATCTATCTTGATGCTGCACTTTGGAATCTCTTTCTTTTTTCTCTCTTCTTTTATCTTGTTTACTAGCTCCTGAAGATCTTTTTCTGTGTTCGCTATGAGTGCTATATCATCAGTAAAGCCTACATTGTTTATATTAACCCCTCCCACTTTAGCTGATGGCATGTTTTCTATTTTCTTCATTACTCTTTCGCTGTAGAGTAAAAACCCGTCTAGAGAGAATACGCAACCCTGCCTCAAGCCTCTTTTGATATTTTTCCATGCTCCTAATTCGTTTTCATAGCTGACCGTTGCACTTTGATCCCAAAAATGTTCCTTATTAATCTCCAGCTTTTCCTACCGATAGAATTTCCATAAATGGTTCATGTTGTACTTTGTCAAATGCTTTTATGTAATCAATCATGCAGACATAAATATCCTGTTTCATTTCAATGCTTCTTTCGATAAGTGTTCTCATCGTGTAAACTGCATTCCGAGTTCCTTCCCCTTGTGCGAACCCGCATTCATTTGCTTTTGGCTTTTTTGGTATTGCTATGAATACTGACTTTAAGAGATCTCCCGGAATGTTTCCCGTGTTATAAACCTTGTTGATAAGCTCAGTCAACTTTTCTAGACCTATTTCCCATGCGCTGTCTAACATTTCCACGTTAACCTGATCTGGACCTGGTGCCTTTCCTCTTTTAATCTTTCTTAAGGCGAATTCTACTTCGGATTTTAGATTGTCTTCTCCATGGTCCTCATCTTTTCTTGTCCGCTTTATACCCCTTTCATCATCAAATAATTCTTCAATACACTCTTCCCAACGCTTAATAATTTCCGCTTTTTCGATAATTATTGTTCCGTCTTTTGCTTTCAGACATCCACTCGAAGAACACGTGTTTCTCTTCTTTCCAGCTATCTCTTTGATCTTGTTGTGCAGCTTCCTGCTGTTGGTGTTCCTATTTGATTCTATTTCAATACACATGGTATTCAGCCATTTTTCTTTTTCTTCTATACATTTTCTTTTTATTTCTTTGTCGACTTCTCGGTACTGAATTTCAGATCTTTTATGTTTCCTTCTCTCTTCCATCATATTCAAGATTTCATCAGTCATTCACTCCTTTTTTACAATATTTTTCTTTGCCGGTATGCTTCAGTTGGCTGCTTCGATGAATGTTGTCTTATCTCGGTCATAATGTTCTTCGATGTGATTACTTTGCTCAATTTCTAGGGCTTCGAATCGATTTTCAATTCTAATTGAAATTTTTCCTTTACCAGAGGATCCTTCAGTTGCTCATGCCTAGCTTCATTGTTTTTGGTCCTGGTTCTTTCAGTATTTTCAACTTTAGTTCCGAACGAGGAGGTAATCCTTCTTGGTATACCCCCATTCATGCTGTTGTCTGATTCGAGATTATTGGTACTATCCATGATGAACTTGGTAAAAGATAAGTATGGTAGTATCCCGTTGCTTTCCATACTCAGCAATGCCAGTTAACTTAGTTGGTGCTGCCGACTGTTGTCACTGTAGTGATCCTCCATTCGCCAGAAGGTGGTCTACAGCCGTTGACAATGAATACATGCTCATCCGCCTGTGCACCTACAACGGTCTTGCTGCCGATCGAGGGTTGTAACCAAAATAGAGAGAGCAATTACTGGGTTCTACATCCATGCTCGAGGATAACCCGAGAGTAGCAATGGTCAAGGGTAACTCCATTCGTCCCAAAGCAGCGCTTCCATTGCCGGATGCAGTTTATCCTCATACCCAGTTATTCTAAGAAAAGACTTTGTTGTTTAAAGACGATGACGCAATAAATATTTGTCATCTTATGTCAATAATGCTTACGTCATAACTCATAACGGTCTATGTGAAGTGATTGCGATACAGCAATGTAGAAAATCCGGCAACTGGTAGACCATGTTAGTAAAAGTATTGTCAAGCAGCTTTATTCCGTATTCCATTATTTAAAGTGTGAACATATATGTTCTAAGACTATATCATTGACTGAATTAGGTAGTCAAAAATTACTGCCACTATTAAGAATGCTAAAAAGTCGGAACCACTTTGATCGCATGCTAAAAGTTGCTGGTCGACGTTCTTCAGAGTTCGATACGTTAGATGTTGACAATAGCTACACTAGTCAATACAATCCTGGCCACAGATAAAACCCTCGTACATCCTGCATGTATATTCCAACATTCCCCCACCCTGTCCATTCAAAGTTAAGGTCTACACACATGAATAGCAGAGATGTCGACATTTAATTAGGGATTAGATGCAAGTCACATAACTTGCAAATTAGAGATTTTTTTTGACGTTGCTAAGTAGGCCTGTAAAAAGGATACAACGTGTTTTGAAATAATCTTACAAGTGCGTTACAATCATATTGGAAGTTGATTGATTGAAATGAACCAGTGGCGTATGAAACGTTTTATTCTACATAGGCCCAAGATTCGGGTCCCGGGGTGTTCTTCTCAGCTACACCCCCTACTTTCTCGACACCCCGGCGAGAGCCAAAGGCGCAAGCAAAAGGTATAAGGATGCGTTGAAAAGCAGTCTTGCTAATTACCAATTATAGCTATATAAAACTATGTATAACTTAAGTATCTTAGAGTATTTACACACTTTGACACACGTAATGGCGGTCGGTGAACTAGGACTGTGATGAATCTCATGTGCAGTTGTTAGGTTAGAGAACGAAGTAATTAACAACATAGCATTAAATTATATTTCAAACTTGTGACTGTTTTTTTCCAATTACTATCTTGGTGTCTCCCCAAGTATGCTTCTGTTTACTCGGCGAAACCTGGTCCACCAGTACAATTGCAACTCGAAAATTGTTTATCTATATACAGTTGAATTCCGTTAAGTCTTTCCCCGGATAACTCGGCATTTCCTTAAATCGGACTTTTTTACAATCCTCGTAGGATTTACTTACCTCATTCAAATCAAATATCGTACCCTGACCAAGTAGGAAATTCGCTGAACAAGTCTTAACATTTCCTTAGGCCCCTTGAAGGTCCAACTTAACGTGGTTCGACTGTTTTTATATTTTCCGTTTCCTTTTTAATGACCCAACGACTGAAATAGAGAGAGTTAAAGCACATTCATGAGTATATTAAATGCGTCTAATGTCTTTTATAGCATTCCAAATGAAACGTCAGTGGAACTGTTGCTTCTTGCTGTAAGAAAAAAGTACAGGAAGTGTGGTATTGGCCATTGGCTGTTAGAGGTACTGCTGTCTTTGTTTCGTTTAATTTCAGCAACAATCTGCAAGTGGCTGGAAAAATCTTGGCATGGTTACTAAAATCTTGCCATTCATGATAAATAGATGCAAGCTGCTTGATCTTAGATTTGGATGTAAACGAAGCGCCAAAGAATTTGATACGTGTGAAACCTTGAGAACAAGTACAGTAGAAACAACCTAATTCGTTACTTTTCTTAATGGCTAGATTACGCCAATTTGAACCAGTGACGGAAATTAATTTTTCGTTCGAGAAAGGGGCAAAACCCACAAAAACAAGCAATTCTCCAATAGGTAAGAGGTTGGCTTTCGCTGATTGGTAAAAACAAAGAACCAATCAAACGCGTCTTTCTTCCTCTAACGTTACTTTCGATCCAAATACGGATATAAATTTTCAGCTTTCTTTCGGTCATTTTACGACGTTACTACTCTGAAGATTGTCGGATGAAAAGTGCTTTAGTATGCCATGTTTCCGGTATTTCGTGCAATCTTCAAATTCAGCAAATCATTAGAAATCATTAATAGAAAATGAAGCAATCATCATAGTCTGTCTGATGAGTGCGCAAGCACGAAACTCGGAGTAACAGAGAACATGTCTCATTTCTAGTCTATATTCTATTTTATTATATCTATTGCTCTGTGCTTTTGCACATCGAGCACTGTCACGTCAGAATAGACAGCGCAATCTGGAATAAAAAATGAATCAATATATAATTAAAAAGGTTGTTGACCTTGATGCTTTCTACTGCATTTTCAAAATATTGTACAAAGCCATTTTTAGATATTTTGGTGTCAGTTTAGATCTTTTAAATAGGATAAAGCAAATAATGGTTTAATTTGCTGCATGTTCTGCTGATATATATTTAAAATCAATGTGTTTGAATATGAGATGTATTTTTAGACACTGAAAGATCCTGGAACGTCTGGGCCGTATGACGCGATTTGCACCTATGCTGACCCACAAGCAGCAACATTCTTTGCAACAAATGGTTTTACGGATGACGTCATTCTCAACAGTAAATTCAGGTACTTAGGCATACATACTCTTAAGCTAAAGATTCTATATTTGTAAAGTTTGCTGTGTCATGCTTTTTTAACAGATATGAGATCGCATTTTTTATGTAACAAAAGAGCTATCCTGTGTAGGACAGGACTGTTCTATGTTGCTACTGTGAATAGATTGATCGTCACATAGTGCTTGAAGCTTGTACAACCGTTTAACACAGTACCAAAGCGTTTGTGGCTTTAGAAAGTATCAAGCACTGTGAAATAGACGTGAAAATCTTAGACGATTCTGCACGAGAGCCACAACTCCCTTAGTAAATGTTTGCGGGGAGGGCAACCTGAAAGAATATAGACAGCCACTCTCTATTCAAAAAATAAGAACTTCTAGTTAAAATTCTATTCAACTGAGTGAGTCGATATTGTTCCTAGCTTAGAGGGGTGTCAGGCGATAGGCTTAAAGCGCATATGTCGCATTAGCAGTTGGCTAATAAAACAACAGCGTTTGGAGTGGAATTCCATTGTTTCGTAACTTTTCATTTCTTCTTCTTGAATTTATACTGCCGTAAAAATTCACCCTCGATGCCATGCTTTGTACTAAACAAAAAGGTTATTGCATTGCATCAGCCAATCACGTTTTTATGGCGCGCATATACCGCCAAAAATAGCTCTTTCTAAAATTTCACCAACTTTCTAAAAGTTTAGTGATCTTCTAAAAGTTTAGTTGCTCTGTCTAGTCTTAAAATTTCAGTCATTTCCAAAGTTTCAACCACCGTTCAACATTTTCTAAAATTTTAATTACTTAAGCAACGTTTCTAAAATTCCAATCGCTTGCTCTGCGAGATTTCTAAAATTTCAGTCATGCTAGGTTAGTTCTAATATTGCAACCCTTTCTAAAGTTTGAACCCCCGCTCAACATTTTCTAAAATTTCAATCATTCTAAAGTTTCAGTGGCTTTTCCAAAATTTCTATGGTGAATGTTGATAACCTCTTCCTGAACTTTGCCAATGCTCGACAAATTTTGAGTCGTAAAAGTTATAAAATAGAGCCCATATGAGAGCTTACGGAACAACGTTGAGATAAAGTAATATAGAGTGAAGTATTTTGGTTTTGCAGAAAAGTTGGAGATAACTGGCTTAACAGTACCCCGATGTGTTTTATACCACGATTCACCTTGTGCTCTTCACAAAAGAAGGCAGCCACTTGCACGGAGTCTGTCACTTCCCTCGACATAGAAGAATTAGAACGTAATATCAGAGCTTGGTGAGTGGCAAATTAAATTTCCTTTTGATCGCATATTTTTTCAAGTCCATTAATCATTCACAGACTGTGTCTCAAAAATGCTATACGTCCGTGAATGTTTCGCTACCTTAAACCATGTTGTGAGCATTTTCATTTCTTGCGCTTGAAAGGGAGATCTTAATGGGGATATAACTGTGGAAATTACACTGTGCTGGCGGCCGTAAATTCTGATATCGCTAATTGGTCATTCCCATCCCACTAATACGAGTATATTTTGTAGTCTATTCTATGAAACCCAACATTTCCGACATAGCCATCTTGCTTGCCAACGAATCGGCTTGGCTTGAGCCTGACAAAGTAAATATGTCTATATGCATTGCAAACAATTATTGATCCTGTTTTTGATATCACCTAGGAAAATGGAGCAAACAATTGCTTATCAGAAGCAGATGACATGCATTTTGGCAGCAACACAACAGTTAAAGCGCTTAAAGAAAACTGTAAGTAACCCGCTCAGAACATATCATACACTGTGGGCACGATCAAGGACGACACTTATTTGCTAAGAGACTCAGTATTTTCCTGTAGGCCATTTGTGGTTTTTAGATGCGCTAAGCGAGTTTGACACTTGTTCCATGCCGTTTGTCTCGTATAATTTTTCTTTGTGCAGAAGTACTACGCAGCTGGAAAGGACACCATTCTGCTTCGTCAAGTTCGTGACGCAGACGAGTTGATCTGCTACATACAATAAGACGTATGCATAAAGTCTTATTTCTTTGCTCACGCCAAGTAACGCGAACGTATAGAATGGGTTTTAATTCTCAACCTGGTTGTAAGTACATGTGAGATCTCGTTCTTTTCAACAATGTTTGAAAGCACTCGGTTTTGGGATACTACAGTTTAGTTGGCATTTAAAGGCTTGGCTATAATCTTATATATGTAACGCTTCAGATACATATCTTCCTGAACTCAAATAAGAACATTGTATTACCATTCTTTCAAGAAGAAGAGCACATACTTATAAGTTGATCTCCCACAAAATAGATATTCTGTGTATTCACCTTGCCGATCTTTTTTTGCCCTGCTGTTTGCTAACCGTACCGCTAATCGCGCTCAATTTTAGCCCCTGCCGAATATTTTGAGTCCGCAAACCATTGTCAATAGAACTATTCTCTTCAGATTCAAACATTTTTGCATCTACGCGTAGTGTATTCAAACCTAATCCGACTATCCACACAACACATTATGATTCACTGGAGTTTTTACAACCCATCTGTTGGAATCTCCATCAGAGCATGTGCCATCCAGCAAGCGAGTCATTATTACGCCATCGCATTAAATCCAGCCTTCGCACATCGGTTTCGTAGCGTAATCAAAGTTTTCCATTGGAAGTTTAATTCGAAATGTTGCGGATACAATGGTGTATGATTCGTGTACGTCTGGACGAAAGCCCTAGCCCTAACGAAAAATTTGAGATTCAAAAAATATCCGTACATGTGGACTGCTTCCTTAGGCCAGATCTTCTACGTCAATCTTGATTTCATTATGAGAGAGATTCTTTCTCTAGCCGTCGTGAATCCATGAGCCTAGTTATATTTCAACATTGTTTCTTTTGCGGGTTTTTTGCAGTTTCATAAAATATTTTATAATAAAATTCGAACTATCAAAATATGCGAACCTATTCGGCGGCATTACTCTACTGAAGAAAAAACCGCTCGTCATATCGATGCCAGCCTGTCTTTTCGCAAGCATTAACAAGCAAAACATTTTTCATAATATTCTAGATTTGTTTTGAGTCAGTAAACAATTCATGATGAAATGAAATAATGCATGGCCTTTGCGGATACAATGCAAGAAACAACCTTAATTTCCATGTACTCCCTTTGATTTCTATCTCTCACATAACAACACGAATTACAGTAGCTATTAGGAATGCGTACATGTTTAACTTCAATCAACACAAGCTACTGTAAGTGAAAATTAATAATTATCAAGATAGATCCGGCTAGAAGAATTCCGCAAGTACCATTAATGCCAATGTCACAGATTATCATGCAACTGCGTCTTTACTTCCTCCTTGTTTTCTGCACATTAGCTAAGGTCATAACTCAAGCACATGACGACTTCCAACCTCCCGACTTCCAAGCAAGGTATAGAATGCAATCTAACATTGTTGTATTGTATTTTTGTATTGTTCGCTTCCTAGCATCCGAAGGTAGTTTTTAGGACACTGAAAAGCAGAAGCTCATGCTTACCGAGCAGTGTCCTGGTCCTTCCTCTAGATGTGACCACACCTCGTGATTCCTACTCCTGGAATTACGGAGAGCTGGCGACTCTCCTCACTCTGAGGGAAGTTTGGTCAGGGGACTCGAACCACGGACCTTTGGGTCTGTAGTCAGCGACTCTAACCACTGAGCCATCCTCGTTTCGCAGTTAATATTGAAACAGCTGCACCGTGCAAGGAGAAATGGATGCTTTTTTTCATTGTAACAATAATGAAATAGTCGATTTTATAGTTGGGTATCATCGTTTAGGATTATTATTTTGTTTTCATCTACAATTTTTACATCCAGAAAACCAAGAACGTATTTACATTCCGTCATAAGATGTGCTTCCCACTGCAATGCTTGTAAAGTAGGTTGTAGGTTTTCAAGTTTAATCGATATTTTGGTCCCATAATAGAAAAAATCATCAACGTATTTTTCGTCGCTTCAACCTCATCGGACAGGCCCAATGCTTGTGACCCTTCATACCAAGAGCAATAAACCTAAAAGACATGTAATATGGATTTGAAATGCATATAACTTTCTTTATTTGCTTTGATTTATATTTGTAAAACATTTGTGAAATGCTCGCAATTATTTCCCTTCCTTTTTTGCACCAGTCTCATTTTCATCATTCGCAGGTTGAATCTCAACAGAAAGCCATTGCAAGGCTCAAAGAGGAAAACAGCAAACTTCATACAAAAATGGATGTAAGTGGTATGTGAAAGCTGATTTTGATTTTGTTTTGTTTCAAAATCACGGAAGAAGATTGAATCATCTAGTTACTTCACCATTTCTAGGTTCAATAAGACCATTCAAAGATAAATGCTTACTTGCCTGGTTGTCTAAAAGTGGGTTCATGCCTTCTCCAATAATCAGTAAAAGCCCCCAAAGCCAAAGAAGATAGCACATTTTATCTCCGATGATTTCTTAAATGTTATCTTACTGCTTACATTACCAGTGTTTTGCCCGTCTTTTTCTGCTCTGTCGGCGTCTCTCTTTCAAGAACCTTTCCAAGCTGCCTTTCAAGCAGAATCAAGTAAGGCAATAATACATCGTAGCAAACTGAAAAATATATATACTAAAAGCAAAAATGAGGAAAATCATAAAGCATATTTACGGCAAAGGAACAAATGTGTGAAGTTATTACGTAATGCTATGTAATACGTAATTAAGTAATCTTACAGATAATCGCAAATTCTGGAGAGCGATCAAACCGGTCTTTGCAGAAAAGATACAAGCAACACCCTCCATTACATTGGAAGAAAATGGAGAATTAATTAGTGATGACCGCAAGATTGCAGAATTATTAAACAACTACTTTCTAAACATAACACAAGATCTAGGGATTCCGAAGATAAAGCTCACATATCATTTACAAATGGTATAAATGAGCCAGTTGATAAAGCCATTGAGAAATATAAAAACCACCCAAGTATCGTAAAAATAAGAGAAATGTACCCTAACCTGCAGCCCTTTGAATTTAGGAAAGTTAACAGTGGGGAAATTTGGAATCAGATAAACAAACTTAATACCAGAAAGGCCGCACCAATAGAAAGTATACCTGCTAAGATATTTAAAGAATATTCTGACATTTTCTCTGAAGTCTCTGAAGAACATTTAATGAGGAGCTAGCTAATATGAAATTTCCAAAAGAACACAAATTAGGAGACACATCGTCGTTGCACAAAAAAGATGATATATTCATTAAGAAAAATTATAGACCTATTGCTATCTTACCGTCAGCATCAAAAATATATGAGAGAATCATGGAATCAGAAATTACTCCCTTCGCTCATGGCTTTCTGTCATCACTTTTATGTGGTTTCAGACGGAGTTATCGCACCCAACATAGAAAATTTCCCAACATAGAACGTTACTCAGACTCATAGAAAATTGCAATAAGGCTCTAGATAGTAAACACACAGCCAGTGCACTATTGATGGATCTGTCCAAAGCATTTGATTGTTTGAAGCATGACCTAATGATTGCTAAACTCAATGTTTATGGTTTTAGTAGAATCGCCTTGAATTTCACATTATCGTACCTTAGCCAGAGGAAACAAAGAGTCAAAATAAACGCTCTTGCTCTTTCAATGAATGGGAAACCAAGAGTAAAGGTGTGCCACAAGGATCAGTTTTGGGACCTCTCTTGTTCAATATATACATAAATGACATGCTCATGTCTATATCAAATAGCAAAGTATGCAATTATGCTGATGATACAACGCTATATGTCATCCACCAAGACATCAAGCAGGCTATTAAAATACTAGAACAAGACGTAGTTATTATGAGAGAATGGTTTCAAAATAATTATATGAGACTGAACGGGGACAAATGCCGTCTAAATTTGGATGTTCTATGATCGTCAGATAAACAACAGGATAAATAGAATTCATGAAAGATCTTTTCGTCTTGCCTTTGATGACTATGAATCAAACTTTCAAACTCTTCTTGAAAAAGACAACTCGACGTCTATCCATGATAAAAATCTGCAGTTGCTTTTTACAGAAGTATATGAAACAATCCCAAGTTTCATGAAAAAAAATCTTTACTGAAAGAAATACGTGCTATAATCTTAGAAACATATCCCAAATATCGCTTTCAAAACCAAAAAAATAGCTATGGTATAGAAAGTGCAGCCTATATGGGATCCAAGCTCTGGCAAGAGCTTACAGATGACATTAAAACATCTTCTAGCTTCGCAATATTTAAGAAAAAGATTAAAACTTGGAAAGATACAAAATGCAACTGAAGACTATGCAAACCTTACATTGCGCAGATTGGATTCTTGAAATAGTCATCGAATAATTGTATATTTTTATCTAATTAGTCATCCTCTTGATTTTGTACATTTCCTTCAATATTCTATCCATTCATTGTAATAAATTTTAGATTTGTAAATTTATTATAGATAGTAGGCTTTAATCAGCTGTGATATTAGCTATCTTAATTTGCCTCGCCAACTGTAAATAATTTTATAATAGTAGTAACAGTAATAATAATAATAATAATGGAAACTTTTCATTTTCAATTCCAGTTAAAACTACAATTACAAATCTCACTATTACAAGGTAATTTGTAACTGGCTAGCCTGTTTTTACAAAATAAGACTATTACAATCGTAGTAAAGAGAAAAGAAAAAAAAACGTTAAAAGGGGAGTAGCTCTGGGTTAGTCCATGTTTTGTTCCTACAGAAAAAAATGTAATAGGTGGTACGAATGGATATCGTAGAAAGCTTAGAAATGAGACATCGTTTGTGTTGATCATCGATGGAAAGAGAGTCACACATTTCAAGGAATGAGCTGCATGAGTCGCCGAAGATGCCAAGAGAGCTGACGGAGAGATTTACAAATATCACAGATTTGAACCTTGGTCTTAGATCTGAGACAAGGCGAGCATATTTTGAACGTTTCCTTTCTGCATTGCAGTTAAGATTAGTTTCAAATCCTATCGTTAGTTCCAAAACATAAAGAATGTTTTCCTTTGTACGCAGAAGTAGATCTGGGCGCAGATTGTCTCCAGTTATGATGGATGGTGAGGAGAAGCCAGGTATATCGGCAAAAAGAGAGGATCCCTCTATTGCTTTCAAGGAGGTTGCAAGAAAATTTAGAGCAGAATTATGACGCCAGGTATAACGACCTTGTTCGAGATAAACTTTGCAGCCTGCAACGACATGGAGTAAAGTTTCGGGAAGAATACAGAATTCGCAATCAGATGATTGGCTTAGGTTCCAAAGGCTTAGATTTTTGCGCGTAGGGAGAGTATTGTTCAGGTACTTGATGGTGAAGTTGAAGATGTTCGTGGGTAGGTTGCTCTGCACAACAGACCAAAGACCATTGAGCTTTTTAAGAGAGTGGTCCAACAGAAATGAAATAAAAGCACCCTGGGATAGTAATTGGTATGCCAAGCGCTCTCTACTGTCTGATTTTACTGCTTTCAGTACATCTTTGGTGTTACGGTAAATGTCGTATTGCAGATTCATCCCACTACTGGTGTTTTTCCATAAAGCTTGAATGTTTGTGTTAGGAGAAGTTCGGAGGGCATTGCGTGAAACAGTTTGGCATTGAGTGAATTTGACAGAAGGTAGCTGAAGATCGAGACCAAATTGATTTTTAGAAAGAACTATACTAGTTAAAGTAGCACTTATGGGAAGATCAAGCCACTGGCGAATGTATTTAGAGACAAGATTATCGAGGTTCTCAATGACCCAGGTCTTCGATAGGTCTGTAACAGTGAAGTGCCAAGAAACTTTGGACAATACATATCTGTGGTACAATAGAAGTTTATTTTTGGGATGCAGAGGCAAGTCATCAATTTCTTTCAGAAGGCTGGGAAACATTGATAGCAGTTTTTCTTTATGACTGCCATTGGTCATTTCGAAGTCAAGGTATTTGAAGTCAAGGAAGCGGCCAAGGTATTTGAAAGATTCTCCATTTTTAACAACAGGCACGCTTTGGTTGTTCACGAAAAGCTTTGGCTGGAACTGAAGAGATCTTGTTGAGTATTTCTAAATGCCAAAGGTGACACATTTATCAACCCTTATTACAAAGTTTGCCCACTGACACCATCTTGTAAAGCAGTTTAACAGGAGTTGGTTCTCCTTTTCACCACTAGTAACAACCGCAGCATCATCAGCAAATTGGAACCAATGCACTGGCTGGAACATGCGATCGTTTTCGTCGTGGGGAGAGAAGCCAAGCTGTTTATATTTTTCTGCTTTTATGTATTGAATATACGTATTGAACATAGATTAAAGATAAGAGGGCTGAGGCAGTCGCCTTGAAGAACACCACGACAAACGGGAATGGCAGGGGTTTGGAATGTATCTGTGAGGATAGAGGTCTTGAAGCCCGAATATAAGCTGGAGACCAGAGCCTGAATATGAGATGGTATATGATGGTACGAAAGAATAGTGGGAATCAAATTATGGTGGACCTCGCCGAAAGCATTTTTGAGATCAAGCAGGGTAACAACCAAAGAGCGCTGTTTTGTGCGAGCTTTATTTATCATATGACCCATAAGTGCCGTGTGTTCTAAAGTACCTGATATCTTGGGAGTGAAGCCTTTTTTAATTTGGCTTTCAATGAAACCATTTTGTTTCAGAAAGTTGAAAACAGAGTTACGTAGGCAGGAGGTGAAGATTTTCAAGGGAACAGATTCTAAGGTTATTGGTCTGAAGTTAGAAGGATCAGCTGTATTGTCTTTTTTGTGGATCAATATCGTTGATGCTTTTTTAATAATAATAATAATAATAATAATAATAATAATAATGATACTCCAACACAGAGTCCTACAGGAAAATGATCTGAGGCAGTAGATGTTTCCGTTCCCTCGAGGGTACATGGAAACGAGGCGTTCAGGTCACGGTTGCTCTGTACGGACTGGATGTTTCAATTAACCGTACAGTTGGAAGGGATGACTAACAGAAATTACGGGAAATTATTACCAGAATCAACGTTTTTTCCGCTGAAGAGAAAGTGAAAATATTAAATGGCAAGTGTCGGAATATAAGAAAAGAAGGACTAGAGAAGAAGCTTTCCTATCGATAGTTCTCAAACCCGGTGTAAAATCTAAATTACTTTTGACAGCCTCCACACTTAATGCTCTTTCCTTAGCGAGTAGTTCTAGTTCTGTTCTAACATCTCTTTCCTCGTGTGTAATTTCTTCCAGCTTCTCTATCTTGTCAGAAAACTCTTGTCCTCTGGCCTCCAATTCCTTTATCGAATTCAGCACTTCTTCTGTCTTCAGTCTTAGGTCCTCCAAAGGTTTTTCATTTCCATCGATGTCCTGACCTTCAGAACAGAAAGCATCTGCAACTTCATCGTTTTCCACTTGCCCTCCTTCTTCCTCGTTTTCATCGGCTATTTCTGCAGAAGCTTCTTGTTTGATATCCAATTGTACTGTACATAAACCCGCATTTACCTATTACGTACAATGGTTAGTACAATTAAGGAAAAGTAAAATTATGAAGTGATAAAAGCCAGGATGAAAAAAATATTTTTGCAGCGTGATCCTGAATGAGGGGCTAATTGGGAAGATTGTTAATTGCCCTCATGGTACGTTCTTGTCCCTAGGTCAGTCCTCAGTCTAAATCAGCCGTGAATAGGAGAGGTTATGAGGGGGGATAGTGGCAAATAGGAGGGGATAGTGGCAAAATTTGCCAGGTTAGGTCTTCACGATTTTGCTTGGTGCTTCGACTTGTACAACCGTATGCTATGCAGTGTTATCCGTATGCTGAGCACTTAACCGATAGCCTCGCTTTGATCAAGAAAAAACCGCTAATCATGTGAATCGCGGACGAAACAGACATAAGAGCTCGTTTATTATGCACCTAAAAATACCTGTCTCTTTATCGAGGGGCAATTCCCTCTGTAGAAATCTCTTACATATTCAATGGAAATCCTTTTGCTTCCTTTGAAAACCTGTAAAAGTCCTTTTGTTTCGATGCAAATCTCGCACGCCTTTTCCGAAGTGAATTGCCCCTCGAATTTGATAACGTATGTTCTAACTATGGGGTCAAATCTCGAATTCAGTTCTTTATTTTTTATTTTATCTTTATTTGGTTAGTAAATATTCAAACTAGGTTACAGAACTTTTACTTGCAAACGGCTTCTGTAAATTTGTGTCTAGAGAAGTAAAAAAAAACAGTAAAAAAAATAAAAGGCCTTTAAAACATAAAACACAACTGGGATAGCTTAAAGAGGAAGGAGAGACTAACAAATTGGGAAGGAAATTATTTGTAATACTTACGCTAGCTATCTAAAAGCTTTAGTTTATTTATTTGATTTAAAAAATCACGAATTTTTCATGTAATCAGATGCTGATGTGATGACGTCATTGCGCACCGATTCAGAAGAATCAAGACTAAACTTCGATTTCGTCCAGCAAATGATGATAGAAAACACCGTTCTGTCTGCGAGGATATGCAATTCACAGAAGGCAAGGCTTTCCTATCTTGTCTGTTTGTAAGTTTATACGTCCTTAAATCATATTCATCAAGGCATCGTCACACGTCTTTTCAAATAATTCATGAGTTGCATAAGAAATGAGGCGCAAATTGAAACAGTGTATGCGTCTTTAAACTCTATTTGCCGGTATATGCTTGCACTTTTCTAAGTTATAACTTTATCTGCCTAGCTTAAAGCTTTCAATTTAATTATCTCCTGGAATCAAATTAAACGTCAAAACTAACTCCAGGAATCCATGTACATCACCTTTAAGATAAATGTTAATTATGGCAAGATTCTTCAAGTAAGTGCAGATATTTCAAACAAAAGATTGGAAATGAAGGTAATTGTCATTTCTTGGAATGTTTATATTTGTCCAAAAATTCCAAGAAACGTCGGCGATAGGCTATCCGAAAAATTTCATTTACTTTTACTTCCTTTCCGACCAGCTACGCATTATCAATCTCTTGTTGCACCTATCATTTTCTCATTCACTAGCAGTAGACTTTGTTTTCATATTTGACCTGCTTCCATTATTGTGGGCCTCAGCAACTTGCTTTAAGGGGAAAGGTTTCATCGAACTATTGCCTTACTACACACCAGCATCAACCCCTATTCTGACCCTCTTCCCTGTATTCCTCTTCCCTGTGTTCCCCCCTGTATTTACCATTTTCATTTCTTTACAGGCGTCGATTAATCGAGGCACGTTTTATGCAAAATTAGAGACTTTGCGAGACCCCCTTATGTTTACAGAGCTTTACTTTTGCGGGGGACCTTCGCTGAAGCAGTTAGAAGTTATGGCAGAAAGAGGATTTTCATCTAACGGTAAGCCTTTTTATGGTGCATTTTTGCATTGAAAACGGGTGTCGTGGCTGCTCTGAAAAGATAATGGTGAATTTTATGAAAAGTGTAATTGGTAGGGCTAAACTTCATTACAGCCTATGCAAATTGGATGCATTCAAAGTCGACCAGGATTTAAGCCTGGTTTCCATATAGCCGTAAGGCTGCCTGCGACTGCCTGCGACTGCCTGCGACTGCCTGCGACTGCCTGCGACTGCCTGCGACTGCTTTCTGCCATCTTCCACCCTTACAGTAGCGCCGGCAAATGGAAACGTTCTGTTTTCAATTGCCTGCGGTATCGGTAACTATGCCGGTAACTAGGTAAAGTTTGAGCGGGAAAAACTGGCGGGCAAAATTCAACAACAAAGCCCTGTTTCAATTGGTTCTTGCACATCACATGATCCGTTTGAACAAAAGAATGCCGCAGGCAGCCGCAGACAAGGCGTTTCCATTTGTAATTTGTCTGCCGGCGGTACCGGGAGGCTGCCTTAAGAGCCGGGAAATGTTGAACTCGTTCAACTTTCTCCCGGCTCTCCCGGCAGTCTTACGGCACTTCAAACAGCTGCCTGCGGTACCGTTAGAAAGCGTTTCCATAAAGAATTATCTGCCGGCGATACCGTAGGGATGGAAGATGGAAGATGGAAGATGGCAGAAAGCAGTCGCAGGCAGCCGCAGGCAGCCGCAGGCATCCTTACGGCTATATGGAAACCAGGCTTTATCTCTGATAACTTTTTTTAAACAAGGAGGCTTACTACCTTGTTTTGGCTTTAACACCAGATCAATGATTACAGCTTTTACACAGTGACAAGATTTTGACCTGCAAATTAAAAGAAGAGTTTTTGCTTGAAAAATTTAAACCCTTTGGCAATGAAGACTTTATAGGATTACAATATCAAGCTGCTTTTACCGGGGCCCGCGCCACCGGGGGGGGCAGGGTGGCCATGGCCCCCTACTTTTTTGCGAAGCAAGTAGTTTAAAGCTGCTGTAAAAGGGGTAAAAAGCCTTTTACAAAGGGGCCCCCTACATTTTAGCCTTGCCCCCATCTCCCACTTTCAAATTCGTGACGCGGGCACTGTGTACCAGCTATCAAAACAAAAAATGTTTTAAAATAAAAGTAAATTTTTAACTTCTTATCTGATATTCTAGATTTGTATACACTTTTCTCGTCTTATATATTACGTCAAGTGAATAGGTAAAATTTGTCTGTCCTTTTTTTAAGCCTTGAAAATCAAGGATACTCGATTTTAGTGGTTTGTGAAAACATTTTACTTTTTGTACCGTTCAAATGTATTTTCTTTTTTAATATAAACATTTCTTCCTCTCTTTTTGGCAGATTTTATAACCGGCCCTTTTGGAAAAGGACTTTACTTCAGTCAGAGTCCGCGCAAAGCTATGGAGTTCTCGGTGGTAATTACCATAACATTTTTCAATTAAAAAAAGTTCAATTATTTCCTTCTTTTTGCAGTCCAATACTTAGCCTGAATGGAGAATATAGGATTTCTCTCCCAGTAACAAATCGAGTATGCGCGCAGGCTACCCAATCTTAGGTTGGGCAAAGAACCTCCTTTTACGAGTTTAGGCATATCATGAAAAATGTTTCTAACTGATTATAATTTGACACAGGTGTTTAGATATTTACTTCAATATTAAGTAGGTTCGCTTTTAAGTCTTGACCCTTCAGCACTTAAGAACATTCAAGTAATGCGACTCAGTCTCGACTCAAGCAATCAAACTCTGTACTTGATGAAACGTTTTTCGAGTTTGAAAATTACGCATGAGTAATGAGCGTGTCATAAAAATTATGCCTGACTTATGAACGTGTCTTCCTTAGCTAGGAGTTCTGCATGAATAATGCATGAAAAATTATTCATGAAAAGCAAACGTATTTTGAAAATTATGCATGAATAACAAATGTATCTTGAAATTATGCATGAATAGTGAACTTTTCTAATAAATCAGGCATTGATAACAAACCTAACTTAAAAGTTATGCATGAGTAATGAACGTATCTTGAAAATTATTCATGAATAGCAAACATATTTTGAAAATTTTGCATGAATAATGGACTTGTATAAAAAATCATGCATTGATAAAAACTTATCTTAAAAATTATGCATGAATAATGAACGTATGTTAAAAACTATGCATGAATAATAAACGTATGTTAAAAATTATGCATGAATAATGAACGTATGTTAAAAATTATGCATAAATAATGAACGTATATTTAAAATTATGCATAAATAGTGAACGCATCTTCCTTAGCCAGGAGTTCTGCTTATCTGTCTGGTTGGATTGGGTAATACATGCTCCGTTGTGAAAGAGGATTTTTCACGGTAAAATTATAATTGGATTTCTGTTATACTTACAAAATTAGTTTTTACTTCAGAACGGATTGTAAATGGATTTTATTGACACTTGTTAAATTAGTTTTTAACTTCAGGAGGCAGTGAAATCGATACTCTGTAATTTCAGTTAATTTTTATTCGTAAGTAAGTATATTGGTTATTTTTATTCGTAGATAAGTTTTGGTAGAAAGAAACCAGTTAGACTCCTTTCAATTGGTAGAAATAAACCAGTTTTAGACATACAATTGCCTTTAAACCTGTGTGGACTGATCTTGTGTGGACTAAAATGTTTAATGCTCTGTGGAGTGCAGGACGGAAAGTGATTCTCAGTTTTCTAATATTTTGCAGGATTTCACCACCAGAAGGATGTGACTCAGTCATGGTAAGTACCGAATGGTCATCCCATTTTTATTATTCAGATCATTTATGATTGTCTAAAAACTTGTGACAATGCCTTTATTCGGATGATAATCCCTAAATTAGCCAGCGCCAATTCAGCTTTTCCAACGAAGACGCAAACAATTGATAAACAGGTGACGTTTTCATCCCTTGAAATTTCAGTGGACGTGTTGGGCTTTCATCCAACATTGGGGCTAGTGCCTACTTTAATTTGTATTGTCCATTCAACTCAAAGGACACAAACCTTTTTTGCACCTGTAGCAGAACATCGCAAAAACAAAGTGCATCGAACTCATGGAGCACGGTGTAGCAAGAAGTTTGATCCTACGAAGCTAAAGAGCATGCTTTGTAAACGTGATTGGCTAATGCAATACAATATGTCGTGAACGTGATTGGCTAATGCAATACAATATGTCGTGAACGTGATTGGCTAATGCAATACAATATGTCGTGAACGTGATTGGCTAATGCGATAAAATATGTCGTGAACGTGATTGGCTAATGCAATACAATATGTCGTAAACGTGATTGGCTAATGCAATGCAATTATTGCTTTTGATTTTAAAAAGCACGGGATCGAGGGTGAATTTTTACGACATTAAAATTTTGTGAAACAGAATGAAAAGTCACAAAACAATTAAATTCAAATCCAGATGTTTTTGCTATATAAGCCAACTGCTAACGCAACACTTTAAACATTTAATAAGAAATTTGAGCGTAATTAGCGATATTCAAAAGTTTTGCAAATAAGTTTGGAGTAATTTCTCAAACGGGATCGTAAATTAAGTTGTGTATTGTATTGGTAGATGACTGGAAAATTTAAGTAGCACCATTTCGAACAATTTTACTACTGTTCCTTTAATTTTTGCATCTGCGGAGACCAACACCACTGTTTCAATTATAGACAATTGGGAGAAAGACTTTTGGCGGTGACCGAGTGGCAGGTCAAGAGTATGTGATCTACGATTTTGATCAGGTATGTTATCTATCATTTTCGTGAATTTTTAACAAAGATGTTAGAGTAGAGTTACGTTTTATCAAAAACGATAGCAAAGGAAAGTATTTACTCCATCACCAGAAGCAGTTGTTTGCTACTGATTTATTGTTTAATCTTTCTGTATTAAGTAAAATGCATATATCTGTAAAAAAATGCTAAGATTAGGGAGTAAAAGTGAAGATAAAAGGTAGCAACAGATGCAAATTTGAAATTCAATTGAAAATGGTTTGAATCCACATTAAAGTCTGGTAGAATTTTCAATTTTTTTCTACGCTGTTTTACCGTGGAAAAATTGACTAAAAATTATATAAGTATGATTATTTTTAATTTGTGTTTTTAACAGGTCAATTTGTAAAACAGTTAGTTCTAGCTGAAATCTTTTAACTGCTTAAATGTTTTCAAAAAATTAAAAAAGGAGAAAAAAAAGATGCTTGTGCTTGTAACAGTAAGTACTGCATTCAGTAAAACTAAGAAAAATCAACGGTTATACGTCATGGTGTGATAATATAATATTCCATTCAGTCGCTTAGGAATGAGGGTTCAAGCCCTTCCACATATTTGCAGAACAAAAGAGCTTTTTGAAAAGTCTTCCCCTCCTCTTCTCCCCCAATTTTCAACTTACATATGTTTCCCTGTCGAAGAATTTTTTTGTTCTCTTTATATTCTCTCCAAGTAATATTCTTCGTATTCTTTATTCTTTACATTCTTTTGAAGGCTGTACCCATTTACCTCGTTGAATATGAAGTAGAATGGATGAGCTGACTCTCTGTGTTTCCAAGAAGATAAGCAGGAATCAACTTTCTGAAATCATGTGCTCATTTTGCGTAACAGGTGCAATATAAAAACTTCCTTCTCTTTTTGGAAAAGGTAGGGGGAAGTCTTTACAAGAAATTAAATTTATGTTGCTGTTGGTGCAATAAAATGAATAAATGAGACATGAAACTGATATAAGTTTTAAATAAAATTATAACATCCAATAACAAATTCCAGAACTCTGAAGGTTTTGTAAAATTTTTCTTTGTACTTATATGCATCAAGTTAGAGGTTTGAAAAATGCTACATTTTCCAATGATGCATTTAATTGTGTATATCTCTTGATATGCACCTAATTGTTTACATACATGCTCTTCAAATTATTGTCTCTCTTGAATTAGTCAACTTATTAGAATCTGTACTCTTTGTTTAGCATTGAGTTGCCAGAAGTGAATTTATTCCAGCCAATGAGCTCAGAAATAAAACTTTTGCAGCGTTTAAATAAACGTGCTTCTAAACAGTTTCTAGAAGGTTTTCATTTAAAAGGTTTTAACGAGTTTCCATAAGACTGCTAGAGTACATCTATCTAACATTGAGTGAATTAACTATTCATCATATGAGGAAATCATAATAGATAAAACTTATACAATACTGTATTTATGCGTATTTTTTATTACCAATCTTCTTATCAATAGGAAAAAAATTATAGCAGTGTTTATCAAAGATTAGACTTGCTTTACAGTCATGAAATGGCGTGAACATATAGAGTCACTTTCAGCACCATTCGCTTGACAGACCTCGTCTTGATGTACAGCTAAGTTCCATAGCTTTTAAAGATAAAAACCGCTAGAAAAGCGACAAATATTGGGTACAGCAGCAGAAACGCAACAATACCCAAAACTATGAGCGAACCGTGCGGCCCTGAAAGGTAACTGCTGACATCGACTCCACCAAACGAAATGTTTCCAAGAATTCCTGACAAGAAAGAATTCCTTGACAACGTTTCCAAACTGAGGCCAGTAGCTGAAACTTTCTTAATTTCTGATATCACTCTCTTTTCCAGCTCTTTGGAGCAATCACAATAGCTCAGTAAGCAAACACAGAATTCCTTTGCAAATTCCACGCAATCATCGATAATTGCGTTATAATGATGCGGGGCTGCACGCAAACACGCCAAATCAAAACATTTGATGCTCTTAACATTTTCATATCTTCCTATATAGAATGTTTTCTTAATGTGCTTCTCTATGTCTTTGAAAAGTTGAATTTTTTTAGACACCTTGTAAGTTCTCAGTTTTACCTCTTCGAACCGAAGGTCAATTTTCCAAGACAGCAAGCTACCTGGAATAAGGTATGGATTTTCATTGGTCGATTTTGGGCCATACACCGGTTCTGTGTGCGAAACTTCAGCCAAGACAAGAAAGGCATGACCTCCGTCGGAGCAAATGAAAACATCAAATGTCCTTCGATCATTTCCTGATATGATCTCTTCGATCCTCTTTTTATCGTTACTTTTGTACGCCTGGACAATTTCACGATCGAGATCAGCAACCTCGTTTACCCAGTAACTCAAGGGATCAAACGACTGGACTAGTTTTTCAGCCATCGAACAAATTTGGTCTCGGCCTTTCTTGCCTGGTAGATTCACTAGAATGGTCGAGTTTATTGTTGGTTAGAAATTGTCATCTTATTGTTTACACAAATCTGCTGTTTTTCGGAGGCCAAGCTTATCGCTGGTTGCTGCCCTTTTTATTGTGTCCAGGCCTCTACTTTTAGGTTGGTGGCTTATGATTGAAATGATAAGGCGTTACTGTGGAAACCACTGGCAGATGGAAGTAATAACGTCCTCATCCTTTTACATATTTCTTGGAACCAAATATTTGTTCATTTCCATGTATCTTGTAACTCAATGTCAATTCTTTTTTTGCCTAGTTTAAAAAGTAGCTCATGCTCAACAGCTTGTTATATAAGTGATTTCAACGGCATAATGAAGTCCAAATGGTAAACGTTAGGACTCTAGAAATTATTCCGGGATCTGCGTTTTCCTTTGCAGAGGAACGATATTTCCCAAGAGCTTGCTTGGTTTTGCAAATGTTATTCGCCAGAAGAATATGCTTACCAAATCTTTGGCTTCGCATTTTGCACATTTATTTAGGGTTTAAATCAAGGGGCAATTCACTCTTGCAAAAATTGTACGGTCAATCTTTCGGTGGTACAAAACGTAAAAATGGCTTTGAAAAAAGCAAACATTTAAGGAAACACTTAAACATGAATTTCTGGTATCGAGCAGCATTTACTGGAAAACCCAGCTTGTGCAATAAACTATGATCAATGGCGACATGTTTTGGATGATTGGTAAAGTCCGACTGTCGTTCCATCTAGCAGTTTTAGAATCTATCTACATAAGCACGAAAAAACCGCTACTGTGTAGACAAAAGGAGTTCGTTTTCACCTTAGGCCTTCATTGGTAACATTCTCAATAGGCAAGCGGCACTGATTGGGCAACTTCAACAGTCATGTACTCCCCTTTCTGATTGGCCTATTTTGATCCACAACTGGGTATATATATTCCTTAGCGTAGAGTTTTCGATCTATGTTCTGACGTTTTATACTCTGAAGAGTTTCAGATGAAAAGCTTTAGTATTACTCAAATGTTTGCTTTTCTCAAACCCATTTTTAAGCTGTACGATATTTTTACCAAAACAAAAGGATTTCCGGGGATTTTCAGACAAAACATTTACACCTATGGTGTACGAGACTTTCAAAGAGTGATTTGCCCCTCGTTTTAGATAACTGCTCCACTAATATAAACTCTAAGACAGTTTCTCAGCTCTACCAAAGTCAAATAATTCTATGTCATGGTTCTGTGTCATGATACATGATCATATAAGTCGTTTGTCAAGTACTCTTTATCAATACTTCTTTATTTTACTGTTTGCTGCAACTTTTTCTATGAGCCTCATATTTAGAATTCTTTTGCCAATTCTTAACACACATCCGGCAGGCTGAAAAGGTTATATATTTGTGGGTCAAGATATCTCTCGGCAATGTAGCTAGAAATCTGCCAGACGCAATGTATAGGTGTCAAATATAAGAAATTTCCCCCTCTTACTAACAATCTAATTTGATTACAACTTTTTACTTTAAACTTTGTAATTACCAAATTTCTTTTTGTATTTACATCTATTCCAAAAGTAGATACAGTAAACAAAAGGTATATAGGGAAAATATAGAAAAAGGCTTAGCCGCAACAAAATCCAACCCCCCCCCCCCCTCCCTAAAAAATAATATATATATATTAAACCAAGACTCGGCACAAAAACTGGTATATTGAATTGGTCCATCACAAAAAAGACTGCATTTACAGCCCAAATCAAACACAAAGGCTGCATTCACATTGTACAATCTTTTTTGCAACTTATAACACGTGCCGATTTCCGCTATACTAATCCCTATGATATGTTCAGACTGCATAAATTTTTACATGAGGAAACCAACGTGATTAGGCGTTGTAACTTTTAAGTTAGCGATCACAAGATGGGCCAAGAGCAAAAGAACGCAAGATGGATTTTAAACTGTTCGTTTCGGAAGTGAAAGAATGATACCTCAACAAGGATTTACTACTTATTACTAGGCAGACGTTACAAAAATAAGGCAATCACAAGGTTTGCTACCCAAACTTCTTGTAATTATTTGATAATTAAAAGGGACTATAAAATGGAAATAAAATGGAAAAATAGGAATCCTGGAGAATTGAATTTCGAATTCTTTTCAAAGATAAACATAAAAGAAAGTTCTCCAAAGATCAAGCAGAGCAAAAACTCCGAATAAACATTCATTTTAATTTGGAAAACTGATCGAAAAGATATTTCTTTAGTTCAATAAGCAGTTCTCTAGCTTTGGTTGTTAGATGGTTTCCCAATCTCCTGCTTTCTAAATGCCCTAATATATTAATTGCGAGTGCTAAACGAGGAGCATCAGTAAGTCCGTAGCCTGCTAGGCCGTTGGTGCACCCATTGCCTGACGCTCGCTCGCCATCGTTCCCTGTTTGCTGTGAGGTGATAGCATGCCTGTCCGCCGAGTCCGGTCCATTCGGTGATGTTGTCCTGTCAGACGTGCATTGGTCTTCCTTGGTACCTGCTACCCTCACACTTTCCCTGGATAAGCTGCCTTGTATGGTGGCCCAACGTTATCATTAAAAATTCAAATGTATTATCGAAAAAATTACTTTTTAATTAATAGTTTTTATTTGCAAAGTTTTTCATAGACATTATTTTTTAATTACGAGAAATATTTTTTGAAATAACTTTTAAAATTTTTAAAAACCAACTTCGAAAATTGTTTTCGAAATTTTGGATTGCTTTGAAATCGTCTGACTTTGAAAATCGTTTTTGAAAAAAAAAGTTGAGGTCGGCCCAGTGTTATCACAGTATACCATCATGCTTTGCGTCACCGTGAGGCTGTATTCGAACTTTTGCTAGGGTCTCCAAGGGGTTTTGGAAACAAGGGAACATGGCAACAAATTGTACATTGGTATAGAAACACGGGAACAACAACAATTTTCCTCTAGGAACATGGGAACTTTATCACTTGTTTAAAGGAGGAAGGAAACATTTTTTTTATTTTTCAACGGGAACATTGGTCATTTTTTTAACACGGAACAAGTTTCGAGTTCCTTTGAGATCCCGATAATCAGAGCTTTTTGTAATTCGACGAATTGTTCTGGTCCCCTCAGAAAAATCACCTCTCTCCCCCCTGAACCCCCTAGCACTACACCCCTGCATATAAGTACTTCATTGAATTAAATTCTATTCAAACAGGAGAAGGATATATCTAGCTGATGACTGAAGCAAATTCAAATTTTTTGGGAAACTTCGAAGAATAAATCGAAGATTTTGTAATTCGAGCAGTTTACGATCATCATCAGCCTTTCTATGTGGGATCTGTGAAATGTTTGTACATGAAGGCCCCTTGTTTGAAACAAGAACATCGCATGAGGCTGCTGGAAAATTAAATGGGTAGCACATGCGTCTTTCAAATTTGTCAGCGTCAGATCTTCATAGGCAAATTCAACAAACTCTCTGGGTTGAATGGGACGGTATGTTTGTCGGCTGTCTGCCTCAGATGAAAGTTTTTGGACCACAATTTCATGAGGTGCAGACCCTTTGTTTCTTTGCTTATTATGTGCATCTGTGTTGGTCCGCTTCCCGCTCATTTTCGCCTGGAACTCGTCCCATAACAACTGTCCTCTTTTGGGTGGTATTTCTGTGGCCAAGATGCTCAAAGTTGAATTAAATGTAAACCTGGCAGGCCTCAAGGAATTTCGCGCAAAAAATGGAATGGCCTCACCACCGGTGACGCAAAGCATGATGGTATACTGTGATAACACTGGGCTGACCTCAACTTTTTTTTCAAAAGCGATTTTCAAAGTCAGACGATTTCAAAGCAATCAAAAATTTCGAAAAAAATTTTCGAAGTTGGTTTTTAAAAATTTTAAAAGTTATTTCAAAAATTATTTCTCGTAATTAAAAAACAATGTCTATGGAAAACTTTGCAAATAAAAACTATTAATTAAAAGTAATTTTTTCGATAATACATTTGAATTTTTAATGATAACGTTGGGCCACCATAGCCTTGTCCATCCATCTCGTCTTGATTGGTGTTCGAAAATTGTAAGGATCCTTCTCTGCACCATTTGTATCAGTCTCTCCGGTCGTTGCCCACCACAGACAGCCTCCACCAGTCCCGAGACATATTCGTTTTGCGCTCCTTTCATGTGATGCCAAGCTTTAACCTATAGCATTTCATCTCGAATGCTTCCTTCTTTCTTCAGATCTTGTCCGTGACTGTCCAACTTTCACAACCATAAAGAAGGATGGCTTGTCACCATCGCATTCATTAATCTTATCTTACTTCCTACGTTTAGTTTCCTTGCTTCTCCCAAGTACTTGAGTTCCGATACATTTTGACGCGTCATTTTTAAATTAATGTATTCTGATCTTAGGCCTAGAAGGATAAGTCAAAAATAGAACTGCTAAGCTGAAGGAGCGGAATATCAAAGTGGCGTGCTTTGACATGAACCATGAAGGTAAATTAAACATTTCGATAATTTCCTCCCAATCTATTAGGAAAGCCAGTTCATCGAACTATATCGAAATCATTGTTAGTATTAGCGATCGGTTGTTCTCGAGAGTTATATTCCCTGATAAGTGAAAAATTTGCAGTATCCTCGCTTATATATAAACTTAAATCAAGGTTGCAGCATAAAAATTATTGGCCAATTTCAATTCTTTCACTTTTGAGAAAAATCTTTGCATTTGACGGTGTTAAAGTTTGAAAAACTTTATGCCACTTATTGATCTTGATAATTTTAAGACTTATTGAAGACTGGAAAACAGAACTGGAAAGGAACAAACATATTGGCGCTGTCCTTATGGATTTGTCAAAAGCCTTTGACTGTCTACCAAAAAACCCACATTTTTCGCAAAACTACATGCCTATGGTGTAGATAGAATTTCTCTTTTACTTATACAAAACTACCTGTCTAATAGAAAGCAAATAGTCAAAGTGAAAGGTCATTACAGCTCCTGGGGTGAACTTGGACAAGGAGTGCCACAGGGATCAATACTTGGACCTCTACTTTTCAACATTTTCCTAAATAATATTTTTTACAGCCTTACTGAAGGGTCTTTATATAATTTTGCTGATAGCAACACGATATCTGTCACTGCAACAAATACTGATGAACTATTGCAACTTGTAAATATTAACACCAAAAATGTCTTGATTGGTTTAAATCTAATGAAATGATTGCATATCCCTCTAAATTTCAAGCTATCACAATCGACAGCAAGGATAAATGCATAAATGAGTTTGAAATTGACCAAGAAATTGCAATTAAAACAGAGAAAAACGTTACTTTGCTTGGTGTTCAGATCGATGAAAATTTAAAGTTTGATTCACATATCGATAAGATCTTTAAAAAGAGTGGCAAGATTTATGGGCGACAGAGAAAAAAAGATGATTATGAACTCATTTATACTATGTCACTTCAATTATTGTCCATTGATATGGATGCTATGTAGTAAAGGAAGTCAGGATAAGCTAGAGAAAATTAACGAGAGGGCATTAAGACTAGCATATTCGGACTATTAATCTTCGTACACCATACATGTCCAATCAGTTAGGATTTTAGCGCTCGAAGTTTATAAAAAACTTAACAACCTCAATCCTGTTTTCATGAAAGACTATTTTGTACCCAAAACAACAGGTCATAACCTCCGACTCAAAAACCCCCTTGACATTCCAAAAGCCAGAACTGCCAATAATGGTATCAGATCATTAAGTTTTCAAGGGCCTAAAATCTGGAATTCACTCCCGGAATCAATAAAGACAGCACAAAGTACTAGACACATCAAGAATCTGATCAAAACTTGGTTCTTTGAAAACAAGTGCGCATGCTCATTTTGCAGTAAATGAACTGCCTTATGCAATCCTTGAAATTGCTTCATGTTAGTTTTAATTAGTGTATATTCACTATTGTAAAAACTAACGTTAAATAATCTACAATACAATACAATACAATACAATACAATACAATACAATACAATACAATACAATACAATACAATACAATACAAATACAATAAGATATATCGTATGTTAATCCATCTCTTTTTTATCACTAACATAAATATCTTATTTTTTGTTTATTTTTTCCTGTTCTCACTATTTTCATTTTCTCCCCGATATTTATCTTGCGATATTTGCTATCGCTATAGAATTAAACCAATTGAGAGTTTCATTTTTGTTTCCAGTTACAAAATTACAATGTTTTTCGAAATTGTATTATTTTTCTTAATTAACATAAAGCATACATAGAATTTATTCTTGTAATTAAAATTTGATACTGAAGAGCGTTTTGAGTTTGAGTTTCTAATGGCCATAAAAGAGTTATCAAATATTGTGAATATCTTTAAGAAGACAATTTTTGCTGCAATCTCTGTGCTTGCCTTTTATGCTCGTGTTTCTCACTAGCGCCATCTCATTGTGGTTAATAGTAGCTCCAAGGTATTTGTACTCATTGCATTCTTTGATCTCTTTATCACCAAATTTCCAAATTTTGCATGCCTTAGATCTTTTCTTGTTTTTTCTTATAACCATTATCTTGGTTTTGGAAGTATTTATCTCCATATTAATGGACAAGCAGAACTGGTTTAGCTCGTTCAACTGGGATTGCAGATCATCAGCAGAATTAGCTAATAAAACTGAGTCATCAGCATATAAAAGGGTGCAGATATTTCCATCACCCAATCTGACACCGGTAGACACAGCATTAAGAAACAAAGTGAACAGCAACGGACTTAACAAATTGGCAATGGTATCCCTGTGGTCGTTTGGTATCCCTGTGGCCGCGAATCTGGGGATGAAAAGTACTGCCTAGGCCAACAAGCAACATTGGAAACAAAGTGGTAGAAAAGTGACATTTATCTAGTAGAAATTGACGGAAAACCGCATATTGCTACATATTCTCTCGAATTATTGTCATTTTGACACCTCTCATGCTGTTATTAGACCCATATTATACAAAACGCGAATCTGGGGATGAATCTGGGGATGAATCTGGTGCTGAATGGTACGCGGTGAAAACTTAGTACCATTTATAAGCATGTCACCATTGTGTGTTGGTGTTTCAGTTTTGCT
>NW_027020174.1:5161154-5185142 GCF_013076305.1 Rhopilema esculentum | reverse complement strand
AGTTATGGTCAGATGAGCACAGGCTCTTGCCCCATCAAACCTCTTTAAGTTGGTCTCTGTTCATAAACTTTATGAACAGAGCCAAAATAACGGTGATCCGTTAGCAAATTTCAAATCTTTCATTTGCTATATCTCATTCAGTTTTTGACTCATTGGCCTGATTTTGCATATTTAGAAGTAATTGATAGAGTTCTTCTATGTTCTTTGATCAAAATTCAAAAATTATAAAAATAGTTTTCTTGTGACGTAACACTTAGAACTCAATGCCGTTAATAGTCGTGCCACAGATGTTGCGAGCGCTTGGATACGCCGACGAAAGACACTTGGATACGGTCTTGCTACGCTTTAATCAGTGGATTAGTCGTGAAGATTTAGAAAGTTTAACAGCAAAGTTAAAAACAGGTCAAGGGCTTTATCAGGGGCGGACACTTGGTGAAATATTGGGGGGGGGGCAAGCCTATTGTTTTAATAAGATGAAATCACATTTCCCAATGTCTTAGAACAAAAGACCACTGTTCTCCAAGGTATTGGGGGCGACCGCCATCGAAAACCTTAATTTTTTGTCTCTGTTTATAACCTACCATAACATAACCTGTTTGGCAGATTTAAAAGTATTTCATGTTGTCCTTTCAGGTTATATGGTCAATTTTCAAAAATTCTAAAAATTGTTTTTTTTTTGTGAAATGAGGCTTTGCTTGTTATGGCAGTTCAGGTCTTTTGGGTGGGCGCTAAATATCTTGAACTCAGTTGACTAACTTCACGCTCAATTGAACCTTAGGCGAGACAAGTAATAAATGTCAAGAAAACTTGATTGGACATTAGCTTTGTATCTAGAATTATCTTAATATTTAAGAAGCAAAGCCTCACTATTCCTGGGGGGCTTATACGAGGGGGGCTTAAAGAATCATTGTTGACATTAAGAAAACAATTACTACCGAAAGTATGAATTTGTTGTGGTAATTCAATAAAACGCCATAGGCAACCCAAGACGGCAAAACTCATCAAATTGAGGGGTCCAATTAGAGAATTTACGGTAGCAGTGGGGGCTTATTCGAGGGAGGGGGGGCTTATTGACAATTTGTAGTAATAGGGCGGGGGCTTATTAGAGGGGGAGGGGGCCAATTCGAGGATTTACGGTATGTTCAAAGTCTGTTGCAACTGATCCAATACCGATTGTGTTGCTTAAATGAATACACTCTTTTTATTTAAGAAACAAAGATCTTAATAACGATTGAGTTTTGCAGGCTCTAAACTCTGCTCAAATGTTCAGCTCACATTGTTTTTGAAGTGTTTCTAAATTTTAATGTCGCAAAATTGATAAATTGAGGTCCTGTGTAAAATTTGTTTCTTATGAAATGAGGCTTTGCTTCTTAAATATTAAGATAATTCTAGATACAAAGCTAATGTCCAATCAAGTTTTCTTGACATTTATTACTTGTCTCGCCTAAGGTTCAATTGAGCGTGAAGTTAGTCAACTGAGTTCAAGATATTTAGCGCCCACCCAAAAGACCTGAACTGCCATAACAAGCAAAGCCTCATTTCACAAAAAAAAAACAATTTTTAGAATTTTTGAAAATTGACCATATAACCTGAAAGGACAACATGAAATACTTTTAAATCTGCCAAACAGGTTATGTTATGGTAGGTTATAAACAGAGACAAAAAATTAAGGTTTTCGATGGCGGTCGCCCCCAATACCTTGGAGAACAGTGGTCTTTTGTTCTAAGACATTGGGAAATGTGATTTCATCTTATCAAAACAATAGGCTTGCCCCCCCCCAATATTTCACCAAGTGTCCGCCCCTGATAAAGCCCTTGACTTGTTTTTAACTTTGCTGTTAAACTTTCTAAATCTTCACGACTAATTCACTGATTAAAGCGTAGCAAGACGGTATCCAAGTGTCTTTCGTCGGCGTATCCAAGCGCTCGCAACATCTGTGGCACGACTATTAACGGCATTGAGTTCTAAGTGTTACGTCACAAGAAAACTATTTTTATAATTTTTGAATTTTGATCAAAGAACATAGAAGAACTCTATCAATTCCTTCTAGATATGCAAAATCAGGCCAATGAGTCAAAAACTGAATGAGATATAGCAAATGAAAGATTTGAAATTTGCTAACGGATCACCGTTATTTTGGCTCTGCTCATAAAGTTTATGAACAGAGACCAACTTAAAGAGGTTTGATGGGGCAAGAGCCTGTGCTCATCTGACCATAACTCTGTCAATTCGTAACACTTTTAACTGATTTTTCATATTTAGAGGTATTTTACGATGCTTTTTCAGGTTATGTGATCAGAATTCGAAATTTATAGAAAAATATTTTTATGACGTCATTCTATTGCAATTTCCACTCCATTATTGCAAGGAAGCTTTCTCGATGCCTTGAAAACACAGTTATACTGGAAAACCCCGAGAAGGGGATTCATAGCCACGAAGAGCACCCAAAAATATTTTCTGACCCTCTCCCGTTCACACTTTTTGCACCATAATTGTAAGTGGGAAGATCATTTGCCAGATGCCAAACTTTTGTTAGTCTATCTGAAAATGACTTTGTGATGTTTAAAAGCCATTCTCTGGCCACATTTTACAGTAGTCGTGCCGTGTTTCTAAAATATGACAATGCCTTGTAAAATCGGATCTCGGTCTAGATATCTATAAATAAAAAAAACTTTCCTTAAGAACCGGCAAATTGAAATTCAGCCTGGATGTTTTTAATTTTTTCGAAAATTTGCTCCAGGATTGTTCTAAATTATTTCTTGAATTATGCGGAGTTCAGGCCTCATTTGCCAACAAAATTGGTGCGACAGGCGTTATTTGCTGACAAGTTTGAAAGTTCACCCAAAAAGCACCCCTAGATGGCAAAAAACTCTTCCTTTTTATATAAATTTTTTAAGGGTGATTTCACATTATTGTTCTTGACATTTGACAAATTTTGAGGCTCGTGTTCTTAAATAATTGTTTTTGTAAAAAGAGTAATAAAACTGCTGAAAAATAACTCGGATCCACTAACAGTAACCAAAATCCAGATGTTGTGAATGATATACCCGCCGAAGTAAGAAATGTCAACAGTCTAGAAATCTTCCAAAAGCTAATAAAACAAATCAAAATTCTGTACTCCTGCAAATTATGAACCCGGATATAGCAGGGCTAGCATATATCACATAGATAGATTCCCAGAGGGTGGGGGGACCTGACTAGGAAAATGACAAGGGGGCTGTGCGGGAAACCTTTTTGCACCCTAACCCTGTCATATAAAAATTTGCCAAAAGCATACCCTGACCCACAAAAGTTTTCCAAAAAATACGGCACACAAATGCCAAAATTTCCCTAGATGTCATGATAATTACCACTAGCGAACGTAACTGAAAATGCTCATTCTAATTTAAGAAAAAATTAAATAGCCCCCCAATAATTCCCAAATTATATTTAAAACCATACAAAAAGTTGGCCCCAATCTGCTCTTAGTTTTTAGCATCTTTAGCCCCCTCCCCCCCTCCCTAAAAAAACGCTTTAGCTCCTCCAATCTGTGATATAAACCGCTGTCCTTGGTATTCAATAGCCTTTTGCAGGAAGAGCTTGTTATTGTCACAAGTTAGTGTAAAACTAAAAGGACTAGCAAATTAGACCACAGTTTTTTTGACTTTAACATTTCTTCAAAGTGTAAATTATATAATGAAAACTAAATTGAAACGGTTCTTACTTTGGAAAACCCATTATAGAGATGCTCAGGGTACACTTTTGATCTTTTCGAAAGTTAGAAAAACAATTTTTCCCGTATATAAATGTTCACAAGAATAATAACTATACAATATTTGATCATTAATATTCTTCTATGTTTTCAAAAAATTTTCATTTCTTGAAGTCCTTTTAAGTGTTCTTCTACGTTTTTACGTCCCTTTATAGCAGGACTCTAACTTTGACCCTAGTTCGTAGACGGGGCTCTTCGCAATTTTTCTCGCCTGGATTCAAGGCAACCGTAGCCAGCGGAGGATACACAACGGTGTCTCCGTTTTTTTTTTCAAAGCTGTTTAGCTGTCAACAGCCATCAATGATCAATGGCCGATTGTTCAACATGCTGCCAGCCGCGATAGCATGGTGTAGCCTGCGACACAGACCAAATCGAATGCATTCGATTTGGTCTGTGTCGCAGGCTACACCATGCGATCGATGGTAACAGCAATTCACATCATGTTAATTCTCACAAAACACCAAGGAAAACATGAGTAACTTACAGGAAGGACCATACCAACCATCGGATTATTTGTTAAATAATATTTACAAGATTTTCAATGCCAAATAGCGAAAATTGTCGCGGGAAGACTGCAGACACGTGCATGGGATTTGGCGCGAAAACGGTTTGGTTAATGTGGTGCAAAGCCTAAAGCTCATACAAAGGACAGAAAGGAGTTGAGATTGCTGCTAACCTTACAGTAACCAGGTAATGCCTCATTTCGTTTTATAATCGAAATTTCCAATATAAGTTTTTTAATAATTTCATGGAATTAACATAAAGCGTTTACTAACATAGGATTTGTTTCACCGAAACATTCCGATTTTTCATGAAAGTGGGGCGACTACCACCCAAAAACCCCTCCCCTCTGCATAGCAAGTGTCGCGAGAGCACGCCCGAAGTCCTGTAGAAAAAGTCAAAAACGCTTTTTGTGTTGCATGCAGTGTTTTGCCGCGAAGGCGGAATATCAAAGGCATCAAGCAGGATTATCACCCGTCCATGCGCTGTCATCAGGATTAGCGCCAATATCACTGTCATGCGATTTTTTGGGAAAATGCAGACTTCTGATTGGCTTAGGTGGTAGAAGCTGCTTTTTTCTACCGATTGCGATTAATCACGTTTGATTTTGATTGGTCTGTGTTTTCTTTCTCCTTTTGGCGTGGATTTTCTCCTTATGACATGGATCGCGTTACTGCGAATGTCTATTTTACGCGAACATTTAGGCCGTGTACAAAAATTTTCGATGTTTTGCCTTCCCTTTAAAGCATAGCGCGTCTTAATATAAACAAGATACACGAATCGACAGAGAATCCAGCCAAGTTTCCCACTATGAAATATCTTTTTATTATATCTTATGGTTTTTTTGTAAGAAGCAATCAAAGTCCGAATGTATACTCGAATGTCTAACTGAATGTCTAATCGAATGTCGCTCGCTAAATAGCGGACCAAACCCTAACCCTTTAAATGTCTTCTGTTCGTACCATATAGTCGTCGCAGAAAACTTAAGAATCGAGCTTCGCTGGAATGAATTTGATGTGGATGGAGATATGCCTGGTTGTAATTCGTCTTACTCGGAGGACTTTGTTGAGGTATACGTCGGGTATGTTATCAACAGACTTTTTCTTCAGGTTTTTAGTTCTAATGCCATGCCATCGAATGGTTCTCTTGTCCATTTGCAGATGCATTTTTCAGGATCATGTAAATACATTAATCTGATGGGACTTGAAACCAACAAAAGGTATCATGTAAATATGATCAATCCAGCAGTGCTAATCAGTTTTCTTTAGTATAATTGTTAATTTTCAACTTAAGAAGCACCACTAACCTACTTACCACTATTACCCCTGATACCAACGAAGGGGCCTGCAGCTAAAATAAGATAGATGAGATTAAAAAGTTCACACAAGTATTAGGGGTACCGTCCCATTCATGAAAATTTCAAATACAAATGCTTTCACCTTCATCATTCAGTGTTTCAAATTTCTATGGTCTTGATTGAAGAAAACTGACAATTAGTTTGCTAGGAGCATTAAAGCTGCTTTTTGTGATGATTGTATAATCTTGGACACAGCTGTTGAGACAAACTCCTAGACACATGCTAGGGATAAAAGTATGCATGTATGCAGTGGCATAGATAGAAAAATTCGTAGGAGGGGCAAGAAAATTTTATATCTAAGAGCTTTTTTGAAAAATTTGGACATAACAACACATAAATCACGTGTCATAATCATATTGCAATAAAATCTCTATTAAGCCCCAGGGGCATATTTATTTTTTCAACACTAGAAAGGGGGGTTTAAATTTTGACTTGGTAAGGGGAATTTAATAGAGAGGGGGCTTAATAGAGAGGAGGGCTTAATAGAGCTTTTATGGTACTTGAAGATTTTTCTTGTTATTTTCACTGAAAAAGATGTTTTAAGTACTATCTTGTAGAAAAAGATTGCCAATTTGATTCAGAACAACAGAAGAAATCACCACTATCAGCTGTAAAATCTTTTCTCTCAAAATGTAACTCGATTACAAAAAAATGGACAACCATACGATAAATTTCTTTCAAGATCAGAAGATTCCAACAAAACAACAGTTTAGCCTTACAGGGGTTTTTTCCCCCTCTGGCCCCCCTTTATCTTCACCACTGCATTTATGCAATAGTCAAAATTCTACTTTCATGTGCATGTGTAGGTCAGTACCAGGAGATATCAAAATTTAATTATAATCTAGGCGATAGAAAATCTCAACACGGTCTGTCCATTTGTATCTTGAAAGAGTCTAAAGGCAAATTAGAGCTATTCATTACCAAGATAAGCTATAATTAGCTCAAGATCAAACTCATACCACTCAGACTCAGTACCCCAGGGCCTTTGCTCAAAACAAAGGTGTTTTTCTTTTTTAATAGTAATGCATCATTCAAGGTAAGGCTTTTTCTTGTAAGGGGTCCAAAAGGCCTGACCTTAAATATGAAAGTATTTGAAATTAATTCTGTGTTGTTTAAAACATCTTTTAGACAATCTTGAACTCAGGCTTGCAGAGTGGTTCTGTCAAAATTGTTTTGACGCTGTACTATAAAGGTTTTGAAAATAACAAGTAAAAGTTTGAATAGAAATATATCGAGGATAGTGGGGCTCCAAAGTTGACTCACTTTAATTGCCATTCACGAGAAAGATTTAGAAAAGACAAACATTTTCACCACCCTACAAAGCAATGTATAAAGCCTATTTTAGCCTTCGATTTCATAGCAAGGGCGATTTCAGGAATAAAAACAGGGCATGGCCCCAACAAATTTTGCGTTGGGACCCTGGGTGTATACTCAGGAATATGAAAGGTTGAGGCATTGAGATCCCACAGTTGAGTTCATTTCTTGGGTCTCTCCTCTTTCTAATTATGGGAAGAACCTTCCTTATGTTATTTTTATTTCATTTAATCTGAATTTTGATCTAACATTAAACTAAATCTATCATCATGAAATTTCATTGTAGATGCTCCTCCCTGTCCTTAAGATTTCAGTCCTTAAGGTTTTTTTTGGTTTTTGCAACATTCAAGAAAAGTTTTTTGGCATATAGTTTCCATTTTTTTCAAGCATTATCTATAGTTGCCTTCAGTTGGGTCATGTCATACCATTGGTGGCATATGCTGGTGTCATGAGTACACATGGCAGATAAAACAGAGTTTGATAGTATCATATGGATAAATCTCAAACATCGGGTTGTCAGTAACTTTCACTTTAAAGCACATAAAGAGCATACTTTGATAATAAAGCTATAGACAAAATAACTACTATTTCTTAACTATCTTTTCACTTAAATATGTATTTCCAGCCTTTATGAGGATGTGGCATCTAGCAAATTTCTGGGCAAGATCCCTGATCCCATGTCCACCTCACATGTTTTCTGGATGGCACCACCCCTGTTTTCTGGATGGCACCACCCCTGTTTTCTGGATGGCACCACCCTTGTTTTCTGGATGGCACCACCCCTGTTTTCTGGAGGGCACCACCCCTGTTTTCTAGATGACACCATCACTGTTTTCAGGAGCCTTGAAACTGACTTTTTCTATTGACCTACTGAGTAAAAAGCCAAGAAGAGAGCTCTTAATGGATGGTAGGGCAAGTTTCAGGAAGTTTCATGAGATATTGAGAATCCCAAAGCTTATCATGGATTTTACGTTCCAATGCATGCTGATTATACTTTTCTATCCAGCAAAGCAAAAAGTATCAGTCAATTTAACAAAGCTATCAATCATGATATTTGGCATAATATTTATTATACTCAATCTAAAAAGTACATTTTACAAATAAAGATGATGCCAATGGGAACATGATAGGCACGGTTACCCATTGATTTTTACAAAAAATAATACAGTAGCACCAAAGGCTATACCAAAATCCTGTTTAGGTCGCTCATAAGGGGTAAACAGTTAGATCTCTATTAACATGATTGTGAAAATTTTTAATTGACAATTAGCTTATATCTTTCTTTAATATTTATTTTATGTAATATTTTCTCATATTTTAGTTGTGAGTTCTCCAGGCGGTACCTGACCAAGTTTTGTTCTCGAAACTCCGGATTGCCACACACAATATATTCCTTGGACAGCTGTCTTACATTGAACTTCTTTGCCAACCCAGGTGCTGCACCAAAAACGTCTAAAGGCTTTTCTGCTTTCTATAAAACCACACCCAAACACAAACCTCTCCGGACACAGAGCTGCAACAGGTTTGTTCATATAAAATCATTTTATTTTCTTCTTCATAGCCTCATTGACTTTCTTGAATAATTTCTTGTGAGATCCAAGTCCTTTAACTAGTCTGGTATTTTTCCTGGTAAATTCAAATATTTTTATGATTTCAAAGTTACTTGTGTTTTGTTTGTTTTATTTTAGTTTCAACTATAGGGGGCATTGTTATTTACCTTCTATATCTTTAGTTAGGTTGCGAATGTTAGTAGAGATTTTCATCTGGACTGTAAACAAAGTGGACAAAGAAAAGGTTGTATAAAGATACAAGGGTTACGGAAAAGATATAATTGCCTTTTGACAAACATATAGCTGTCAGTATTCTTGTGTAAATTCTTTGATGTTTGTGTATATACCCGTGTCCTCTCTCTGTCTATTCAACGAAGTGGTGCTGTGACCATCAAAAATGCGGTACGTTAGGAAAACGTCAAAGACCTTGACAAAGATTTTTTTCTCTAACAAATTTGACGGCCCTTCCGTCGTCATTGCAGCGTTTTTTAAAAGACGCTTAGATTCATTTTAACGAGTGCTCAAACGCTGAAACGTGCCGAAAAAAGACTGATGGCAGTTACTTTAACTCTCCGAAACTCTGTGCTTTTACTCAAACCGCCATATACTGGCACATGGCACCCCCACATGGTCCTCATTGGAGTGGTGGGCGTCCATTGTACAAACTAAACGTTACTGAAGAAAATTCACTGTTAATCACTGATATCTCTGGCTAAGTTACACCAATGGGCCATTGAATGATCGTCCTTACACTTTCGTATATTTTGAAGCAAATGACTTGCAGGCACTTACGCCCAGCCACATGCTCTTCAATGTCAGCATTACGTCATTGCCACACCCTTCTGTTGACGAAATGTCTTCATCAGACCCAACTTTTGGACAACACGAACAGTCCCACACTCGCATAGTCATTTATTAGTTCTTTACCATCATTTTATCGAACGTTTCTGTAAGGAATTCTTACCTTTTGTAACAAGAAACACACCAATTTCACAAAAAAACTTTCGAGGCAAGCGACGCTATTTATACCTAGCTAATAGATAACTTTTTAGATTAGCTTTTCGCCGGGCCCTAAGCATTTAAGGAAATGGAGACTGAGAACTAGTGACGTAAAGCCGTAAGCTTTATAAGCCCTCACGAGCAGAGCAAGCTTTATTTGCTTTACACACAGACTTCTTTCTTGCTCCACAAATACAGATTCTTTCTGTAATTTTTTAAACTTAGATGGAAAAAGTTTTTAAACACGTTATTCATGTGAGATTAGAATTCTAATTTTTATGCTCTTTTCTTTTTGTGCAGAATGTATCGATCAATTTCATACTCTTTGTACCCATACCTTTAAGACCGGCTATTGTTTTTGCGGCTGTAGAATCTAATGAGGCAATGTTCCTATGTTGTTTTGTATCCATTCGATACTGATCTTAAGCGTAAAAAGACAGTCGTTGTACAAAGTCGTTGTACAAATTTTGGTTTTGCTGAGTGCTGTGGCAATGACTTTTCTTCCCATAATTTTTCATAGTTTTCATCTTTGATATAATCTATGAATTTTTTTTCAAATTATCTACTCGAATTTTTCAAACATTTTTCAGAACACTTTTGGAAGGGTCTGGTGTCATTCATAGCTCTTATTGGCCACAAACATACAACATTTTAGACATCGACTCTTGTGCTTGGAAATTAAAGCTGGATGGTGTAATGGCAGTGAAATTTACTATCATGGATCTTTATACAAATTCATATTACTCATTCTGCCATTATTCTTGTTATAAAAGTGATGTTGTGTCTATAGAAGGTAAGAAGTTGAAGTTTTGGATAAATTTGTATGGTTAGTAAAGCATTTATAATGCAATCTTCGTGAGCAATAGCACAACAAAATAAAAGAGCCTTTTAGGACATAGATACGTATCCAGATTCAATTCAGCAACGATGGAGTGTTATTTATAAGAACCTTGATCTTCTAAGCTGCCACTGCTGTTGAACACGGGTTATGTATTGACAGGTTTATCTCATGGTTTATCTGCACCGAGCAAATTTATCCTTGGCATTTCTTTCATTTTTTCAATTCAACAGTATTTACTTTCACTTTTCTAAAGAGCTCGTAAATCATCTAAGGGGCTTTCCTATTTCGAACACATGTAGGAGTCACGGATCACAATTAATCACCTTTCTTCTGGCCTCAGAGTGCTGAATCCTTGATTAACGTTTTAGCCCCTTCCCCGTAATATACTCCGTGGCCGCGGCCCCCGCCCCCAAGTTGACTTTTTTCTATCATTTTCTTATCTCCTATTATTTTTCGTTCAATTATATTTTCTTTTGATCTCATTTATTTTTCATGTTAGCAAAGTTCCAGGATTCCTTCGCTTTTTTCTACATATTTGCTTTTTGCGTAGAGCATCAGGAATTTTTCAACAGGGCAGTTTTATTTTATTATGTAAGAGGCTAATTTAAGAAGGGTTTTCCTGCTGATGTTGCCAGCCATTTTCTCCAAATTTTTCCCAAAAATGTTTCAGAAAAATTCCTATTAGTTTCCACTGTCCTCTCTTCAAATTATTGACAATTATTTTGTCCCTTGATTTCCGACAGACAAATGAATGTTTCCTGAAATAGCGCCAAGAGAAATTGAAAGTTTCTTAGACCCCGTTTACACGAGGGCGGATTCGAACCGGATCGGATCCAAAAGAGTACGGATAGGCCTTGCGTTTACAAGGGAACTGATGGATCCGTATACTTTTGGATCCGCTATCCGAACACTTTTGGGATTGCTTTCAGAGGTGATCCCGTATGGATCCGATCTGGACCGGATCCCGTGTAAACAGGTGGATCTGGTCCAGATCGGATCCGTCTACGTTATTTGTCGAAAGTGAGACAGAATATTTTTCAATTCAAGGTAGTTTGAATATGTAATCCGTGGCTTTTTGGCCCAAAAAACCGAACATCAAGTTATCGACTACTGTGTTGAAGAATTATTACAAAACTTTGACGATATGTCGTCGTACTTTGTCCTCATATTTTCCCAATCCTGTCCGATCCAATCCAATCCTGTTTACAGTTTTGTAGCCCAATACTACTTTTAAAAGTAGCGCAGTTTCTTCTTCAGTCCATGAAAATTCACCCTTTTTAGCGTTACCTCCCTCCATGTTCCGGTTGAACTGTGTTTTGATCACGCATGAAGTTCTGAAAACGTAATATGCGCGCCAATTTTTGAAAAGCGCATGAGCGTAACCTGTAGAATTCATTTGGATCCGTTCCCGTGTAAACTCAAATAGTTCTGGATCGGATCCCGTGTAAACGCTTTGCCATTTCATTTGGATCCGATCTGGTCCAGGTCTCGTGTAAACGGGGTCTTAAATTTGCAGTTTTTTGCAGGTGTAGCCTCGCTGTATGCAACTCAACGGGTAAAACAGAGCTTCTGTGGCAAATGCACACCATTTGTTTATGAAGCATTATATTCTGAGTTAATCATCAACTGGAAAAAAAAACATACCTATTACACTGAACCACGTGGATTTGTTATTGGCTTTGTGTCATATGTACCAGGTGCGTTTTGACTATATTTGATGTGTACCAAGTTCGTTTTGGCTATACTTAAATATGTACCAAGTGTGTTTGAGCCAGTTTTTATTTGTACCAAGCGCTCTTTGGCTATTTTTGATGAGTACGAAATGAGTTTTGGCAAGATTTCACATGTACTAAGTGAGTTTTGGCAAGATTTCCTATGTACTCGTGTAAATCGAACTTTTAGTCGTGAAAGTCGAACAAAATCCCAGGTCCCTTGAAAATTTCCTGATCTAAAAAAACCACTATAACAAAAATCCCTTTATTTCGAACTTTTTCAATTCGATTCAATTTTATTGCCCCTCTTAGCCCCCTTTTCCTGGTATTTGGGATGTTTCTACCAACCTTGTTTTGTCCAGGACTCGTACTCGAGTGTATTCTATATGGGAAAGACACGGTCCCCTGCCCCTAGGAGCTACAGGCACGGTTGCCTTGATAAAGAGTTTGGTATTTGTTACTGAAGTGTACCTATGCATTTATGAGGCAAATATAATACAATTCCAATATTTTGTTTCAATGCCGCCTCTACTTATCAGGAGGGTTTTGATAAATGGGGACTCGACCTTTTCTGAAGTGATCTGCAAGTGCCAATGGTACTTCAAAGTTGCAATATTTCTTCCGAATTGCGCCCTTACAAAATAGAGGTATTATATTAGAAGTTTTAAAGGATGAATATCATTTTTTGCCTTTTCAGTTACCACGATGTCAACTTTCGCATTATGGCAATATGTCTTGCTTGCAACTTGTTGTGCCGCATCCATCTGTATACCGCTGCTTTTATTTTGTCGCTACAAAAGGGGAGGCAATCAATCCAGCCCACACCGTCTTTACTCCCGACTTGTAAATGTTGGGACGGATACAAACGATATCGGGACTGCTACAGACAACGCTAATGGCCAAACAGAAGATGAGGTTCCCGGTAGTCCACCAGCTGGGAATGATTTGGAAACAGATATAGCGGATCAAAGAAGACCATCGCTTGATGTCAGCACCACTTGCTACGGATCTGCTGATAGCATCTTAGCTATGAATCGTGGCCGATTCGATATGCGCGATTTTGCCGCTATCGGGACCGCAGCACAAACAAGCTGTACTTTGGATTCAGTATATGATGTGAGCGAGTGTAGAAGAAGGGTGCCCATTTTCACTGATACGGTCTCTGTTGAGGCTCTCTTTCACCCCAATGCTCCTTACGTAGAAACCACTGCGCCAAATGCACCCATCCCAGATTCCCTCTCTTCTTATAGTGACTTAGTTCATTCTCATCCACCTGCAGCAGAAAACAACGGCCAGAAATACAAAGAAGTTGACGGATTGGCTCGGTCCATTGCCGATCGCACGACAGAAGAGAACGAGCTTACAACAGAACATGCCTGTCACAATGAAGCGATATATAATGCCAGACCAGACGCACGGCGTTTTCTTGAATGGCCCATTGTCCCAGATAGTACAGGTATGTGGCAATTTTCATTTCTTAGTTGAGACCCCCCAAATTTGAATTTTTTTATTCCACCGTTTACACTGTCCCGTTCAGAAATAGAACCATGACGGTACAAAATTCGTTCGCTTTTATGGCAGGGTCAAAACTGTTCCAGGTAGCAGGTCAAAATCGTATCGGGTCAACAGTGCTATTATATACGGAAGGGCGACCGCGATATTTTTGTCACGGTTCCAAACTTGCACGTGACAGTGTAAACGGGGTCTGGATCATCACTGCTACATAGGTCGGTCCCCGGGCAACTTTTGTACCATTACGGTTCACAAGTATTCTTACTGTCACTGGTGTGAATTTTTCTGTTTGACTCTTTTGTTTATAATGAGTTGGAACAGCTGGTGAAATAGGGTTAAAACCTATAATAGCCATATTTCTTAAATCTAGGCCTTTGGTTTGATCTCTAATGCCTATATCTATGATCTATAAGTACATCTTCCTCTTCTTCAAGTGTGGACTTGCAGACATCGACGATCATGGCTCTCCATCCCTCCCTGCATTCAGTCAACCTTATGAGCTCATTTATCGTGTATTGGTGGTTCCTAGTACATGTATACTTGCTCAGGCTGTCCATGAATTTAATACGCTGTCTTCCCCTGCTTTTCTTGCCGTTGATTTTTCCCAGTAATAAGCATTTTTCGAGTCCGTTCACTCTTATTATAAGTCCTAAGAATTTCAACTGTCTTTCTCTAATGGTATTGAGTAGTGATCTCTTTTATTTAGCCATTTGCATTACTCCTTCGTTGGTTTTTCTTTCTGTCCATGAGACCCTCAGGATTCTTCGGATATACCACATCTCCACTGCTTCCAGCCGACGTTCTGTGTCTTTTGTTAAAGTCCAACATTCCCTACCATAGAGAAAGACGGACCAGATATAAGTCCTCAGGGTACGGATTTTCGTGTAGAGGCTTATATTTCTGTTTGTGAATATGCACTTCATATTGTTAAATGTGGACTTGGACATATCAATTCTCCTCTTGATTTCGGTGCCACTCTTCTCATCTGGTGTAATGGTGTGGCCTAAGTACTTAAAATTTTTCTCTTGTCTAATGATCTTTCTTTTGCATGAAATCTTGCAGGTTGGTGTAGTGGCCTTTTTAGAAATTACCATGCATTCTGTCTTCTTTGCATTGAGATGTAGTCCTTTCTTTTCACTTTCTTCTGCCACTGTAGTCAATATTCTTTGCAACTTTTCTTCAGAGTCGGCGATGAGGACTGTATCCGGTTTCTTTGGGACTGTAATGTATATTGACTTTTTCAGGTCTGTATATAGACCTTCTGGGATGTTTCCTGTGTCCGTAACCGTCTTAATTCCCATTTCCTCTAAAACAATTATCAATTCGGATGGGATGTCATCAGGCCCCGGTGCTTTACCACTTTCATATTTCGAAATGCATTGCGTACTTCATCTTCGAGAATTACAGGACTTTCATCTATATAACTTATCTCAGATGGTGGGCCTCTGTCATCATGATAGGCCTTCTCGATATATTCAGACCATCTGTTTAGAATGTACTCTTTCTCTATTAGAATATCGCCTTTTTTAGACTTAAGACAGCCAGTTTTCATTAAAACCTTCTTTCTTGTTACTTCTTGTATCTTTTTATGCCTGAGTTTGTTATCGATGTTTGATTTCTTTCAAATTTTACTGCATACAGTAAATCCTCAAATTAGCCCCTTGGGGGCTTATTTATCTTTGATATTTTTGGACGGGGGCTTATACGAAGGGGGGGCTTATAAAATTATTGTAGACAATAAGAAGACATTATTAAAAGACTTTAGTAGGAATCTCTTTATGAGCTTTTAATTAATTACTACCAAAAATACGAATTTGTCGTGGTAATTCAATAAAACGCCATAGGCAACCTCAGATGGCAAAAACCGTCAAATTGAGGGGTCCAATTCGAGAATTTATGGTAGCAGTGGTGGCTTATTCGAGGGGGGGGGGGCTTATTGACAGTTTGTAGTTTTAGAGTGGGTGCTTATTCGAGGGGAGGGCTTTTTCGAGGGGGGGGGGCAATTCGAGGATCCATTCTTCCTTTGCTACATTGAACTTCTTTTTGTCCAGTTCTCTGTATTTATTTACATCACCTTTTGCTTTCCTTCTCTTTTCTATCTGGTCCAGGATTTCATCCATTTTTTGTCTTCTTTAATCTTTTTGACAGGTATTTGTTCTTTTGCAGCCTCACTTAGTAGCGGCGCCACGGGGGGATTGGGGGGACACGTTCTCCCCAGTTCTCAGCAGAACCGATTTTGTATTTCGTCCAAATTCGATGAGAAAATGTTGGGGGAGGGGTAATATTTTGACACCGTACTTTTTGTAATGTAATCCTATGATTTTCAAACTGCCAATTTTCAAACAAAGGTTAGTCTTAGGCGTTCCCTTCGGATAAAATTGGCGTTCCCTGTTGGTAAAATGGCGTTTTCTGGTGGTTAAAAGGGCGTGGCTTAAATTTTTTTGGTTTGTCCCCCCCAGAGCTTAGTGGCTGGCGCCGCTATTGGCCTCACTTATACTGTTTTTCATCATCTGCCACATTTCTTCTGCATTAGTGAGTTGTTCTACCATGTCAAACTTATTTTCTACAGGGATCTTATATTTTTCTTTGATATCTTGATTTTGTTGCCGAAAGTTCATTTGTAGTTTTGGAGCTGTTTTTGTTTTCTTCAGTTTCTTAAGTTTCAGTCTCATTGTGGCAACCACTGGGACGTGATCACTTCCACAGTCTGCTCCTGGCATGGACTTGCCAGGATGTTGCGAATGGTATGGAGTTACGAAAGCGTTCATGAATCAGAAGATAGTCTATTTGATTTCTGGTCCTGTTACCTGGGCTTTTCCATGGCCAATAAGTACATCATATTTGATAAGTACATCAAAGATGCTTAAAGATGCCACGTTTGCTCTTGTTTTTTAGGAATCTTGGCTTATTCTAGGTTTTTTTTACATTTTAGACAACCAAGCAACGGCAACGGAACAACCTCCTCCTTATGACCAAATTTACAATGAGTTGCAATCTTTGGCCTTCCTTGTCGATGAGCTGGTGTCGGATTTCAGCCAGGAGCAAAGTGATTAGATAGGACATCTCTGCGCCAATCGTTTATTTTTTCAATATTGGCTTGATTTGTACGAAGCTGTTTGGGCAAATTTTTCTTAACTGCAGGCTGATGATGATAGATTGTTACAAAAATTGATTGTAAGAATAAAATTGGCGTGAAAACAGGGTCTGCACCACAGGGGGCCACTGCTTCCCTCAACGGTTTTCGAAATAAAATAATTAAATAAACCCAAATTTTCACATATAAACTTCTAGATTACATAAAAGATTAAATCATTATCCACGAGTAAATCAGCGTGAGCAATATTTTGGCACTTTGGGGACAAGAGGGGTTAGTGGAGAGTTTATTTCCACCCCCTTCCCCGTTTTAGAATCGATAAAATTTGCTTGTAGCGGTATTGCACGAAATCGGGGTTTTCCGTTGCCCCTAATTAGATTGAATGTATGTTGATAATCTGACCTGAAAAGCGAAGTAATTGTGTTTTGTTATATCGATAAGTAGCTCGTAGAGTCAAAGGCTGTTGCGCAACCGGCATGCTTTGCAGCTATATTTTCAAAACCGGCCTGATATCGTGCTGCATGAAAGTACAAAATACAGCCCATGTCGTCTCGTGTGCAATAACAGCTACCGCAAAGCATGCCGGTTGCCCAAGAGTCTTTAAGATTAGTCGTTTTGTTCCCACATCCAGCATATGGCATACTCCTAAAAATTGTCTAAATGCTATGTTTTTTCAACTCTGTGTTCATACGTCACTGATATAAAAAGATAACCTATTAATTTGTTCTTCTTGCCCCCATGGAATCCCCTGCTTGTTCCCATCTGTGTAGTTAGATGAAAAGAAGGCGTTAAAGGAAAATTGGCAGGTTTTAACTAACTCCTCTGTCTTGAGGTCGGAAATAAACGCCCCGTTTATTCTTTAATTTTCTTTGCGTTTATTGAATTCGACCCTCCTGTTTATTGAAATTTTGGAATTTGCAGCCACTCCCCCCCCCCTGTTTATTTAATCCACCAAACCCCATCCCCGTCCAGCCTCAGAGTATATGGCAAATAGTTACTGGTAGACATCGCACATGTCCGTTGTGGGTACAACAATTATCAAAGGGACTGATAAAATGAATTCCCCTTAAAATGACAATGTCACGGGAATAGACATTTTCATTCAAGTCCCTACCATTGGGTTTACAAAAACGATGCATTACTACTCAAAGGGTGAACAGTTTGACAATAGGGGCTGCCACATTTGACAATGTTGTTACCTTGTTTCTTAGGCTTTATCACTTCAGTAAGGTAGCAGCTAAGGCTGACAAGGATTTTTGAAGCGCTAGCCAAATGATACCAAGTCCAATTGATACTGATACCCAACGCAATATCTTTGTTGTTGGCTTCACCGGGCATTGCTCATCGAGAACGTAAGTGAGTTCCTCTTAACATATCAAAGAAGTAAGTGAATTGCTCCTTTACATATGATACAGAGCTGTAGAAAGCCAAAAATCTTAAAGACAGATTTTAAGGAGATTCGATACGTATCAAAATTAAAAACATAAGAGACACTTGCCAAAGCGAACAATGTGCAAGCTGGGAAAACTACAATAAAATAGGCCCTGGATGAATTTAGGAAACCGACACTGAGCCACGTGCACTATAAGAAGTTGGCTCTACGTATTATCAAAGAATTTTATATTCACAATTTAGCAGAAGAGAGTTTCTATTCATCGAAATAGTTGTATTCCGCTATTACAAACTCTCTATGGATCAAGAAAACAGCTCGTAATAGTGGCAGCTCGCTATACCGAGGGTTAGTTTTACTTGGAGCTCTTTATACCTAGGTTTACCAAGAGACCAGGCTTCGTTACAGTGCGAAGTTTGTATGCAGGGCTCGTAATAGCGGGATTCCACTATAGTGCATATTTTACTATTGAATTTCTATCCAAATCATTTAATAAAAGCTTTTAAATATTTCAATTTCGGAAAATTTGACAATGTCATGATTATGTTTGCCTTCCAAGATCAATATGGATAATAATAATAATAATAATAATCAATTTATTTAAAGTTGGCGCTACATAGCTATTTACAAAGAAATGAGCTAATCCAAGCCAACTGTTAAAACTACTACATCAACTAAATACATACGAGATTAAATACATAAAATTTTAAATACAAAATGATCCATTAAAAAACTATAAAAACCTGAGCTATTTAAAAGATAGAATTACAAAAAACCAAGTTGTGGCACGAACGTCCTACATAGTTTGCATGTACAGTCTGTGCCATTCCAGCTTTTAATTTCTTTCTTAAACTCATTAATAGATTGAGCATTCCTTATGTGCTGAGGTAAAGAGAGCCAAAGACGCTGCCCTCTATATTTGATAGTTTCGGTTCCATAAATGGTTGTTCTTACTCTTGGTGCCATAAATTCATTATTATTTCTCAAATTATAAACAGCATGACGCTCGCAGAAAATCTCCCTCATAAAAGGAGGGTTGATATTTCCCTTTGTTTTAAACATTTCAATCATAAGATTTCGCAGGTGTTTTACATGAATATTTACCGAGCCATCATTTTCTAGCAGAGTGTTGAAGCTAGAATCATAGTCTTTGTATGCAATTCTCAGAGCTCTTTCGTGTATTCTATTAATCTTACTATTCAAGTGCCTACTATGGAACATCCAGACTAGTGGACAATATTCGAATTGGCTAATTACAAATGCTCTCATTAAGATTTTAAGTTTATTAGCGTCCATGTATCCAGATATGCGAGCGAGGGCGGTGAGTTTGCTACCAGCCTTCTTACATAACTTACTGATATGTGTCTCAAAACTGAGTTTTTTGTCTATCACAACACCTAGTAGCTTTTCCTCTTTGCTGCGAGAAATCCTCTATGCAGTTAGAATCCTACTACATTAACTTTAACCTGTTGATTAGAACTTTTGCCAAGAATAAGTAAATGACATTTGTTTGTATTCAACTTCATAAAGTTATCAGCGAACCATTGGATAGTTGTAACTTGAGTCATTCTTCTACCCCTTGCAATTACATTATTGAGAATTTTTATCGCACGCATATAAAGATTTGTATCATCCGCGCTAATTGCAGATATCCGTATCCATTAAGGAGAGAAGTAAGTCATTTATGTAGAGGTAGTTAAGTATATAGTGAGGAGAGGGGATCTAAGAAACTACGACCAAGAACTGATCCTTGCGGAACACCAAGGAACAATTGTTTGTAGGTACTGAATGATCCATTAATCTTAACTCTCTGATGCCTATTTTCCAAGTAGCTGTTAACAAGACACAGTGCTTCATGGCTGAATCCATAAGCATCTAGTTTTGCTATAAGGAGGTCATGTTTAATACAATCAAAGGCTTTCGAGAGATCCATAAGGATTGCGCCAACATTTTCTCCCCTGTCTAAGCTTGCTTTCCATTTTTCAAGCATTCGAACTAATGCGTGCTGCACATTGTACCCTTTACGAAAACCACATAAAAGTGACGATAAATAAGATTGCATATAATCAATAATCTGTTTATCCATAAGTCTCTCAAAAACTTTTGAAACAGTTGGTAATACACTAACCGGTCTGTAATTTTTCTTATTGGATTTCTCCTCCGATTTGTGGAGGGAAGTGACATCTGCTAGTTTTAATAGGTCAGGAAAGACACCATTTTGAATGCAGTTATTGAAAATAAGCTGCAACGATTCGGAACAAATGTCAGAGCTATTTTTCAGCACTCTCGCGGGTATATTTCCAAAGGTTGTTGCCTTTTTAGGATTAAGCCCCTCAATTTCAGAGTGCATCTGTTCCACAGTAACCTCTTGGAATTTAAAGTAGCCGTTAATTCGAGCAAAACTGCGAATTTTCCTAATGCTAGGGTGTTTTGAATATTTCATTATAGCCTTTTCTATAGGATCTGATAAACCATTTGTACTTATGGTAACCTCCCTGTTCCCTGTCAGACCTAATGAGTCAGTAATCGATATAAAATAATCGTTCATGGCTTCTGCAACTTCCTTATCATTGGAAATCATCCTATTATTATCGATAAGGGTAATATTTGAGTTCGATCGACTTTTATCGGAAAGGACAGGTTTTACAGTTTTCTAAAATTTCTTGTTGTCTGTAATATCAGAAGTATTCAAATTTTTATAGAAATTTCTTTTTTCCGTTCTAAATAATTTGACACACAAATTACGCTGTCGACGAAACGCTTCCCAATGTTCAGCTGTGCGGCTTTTATTATATCTATTTTTCAACCTAGAGCGCAGCATAGTAGCTTTACGAAGAACTCGATTCATGAAGGGACCATCATTGGCCCTTGCGTATTTTTTCTTATGGATATTGAGATACGTGATTTTAATCTTTTAGGAATATATGTGCTGTTCGTTTTAAAGTTTTAGTCTTTTTGGTTCATATTTTAAAGATACGATTTCATTTACAATGATTATTGTAGTTGTAAACTCATTTCAAGTATCGACTTAATTTCTTTAGTTATCTGCGCCTTTGGTTTATTTGTGTCATATTAGCAAGAAAATGTTCTCTAGCCCCAGGCCACTTGTGATTGGCTAATACATTAAAAAAGACTCCTTATCATATATGACACACAAGAATCCTTTAAACGCTCGCGATAACTTGCTGTAATCTGAAAACGTTGCCACAAAGACAATATTTAACATTTCACAAGAGACAGAAGCTGCATCTAATAATCTTCATATGATTTTATTATAACTCTATTTTATAAATAATTTACATAAATTTCACAAATGCTAAGTAATAATTGATAAATACATAATTTTGATTACATTTGCATAACAAAAATAAATAACACTGTCTATGATTGTATAAGAAATGTAAATTAAATTACTGACACCCATAGTCACACAGAGTCACCCATAAATGGCAAAAAACAACTCCTCCGTCTTAAACGGGATTTTCAAGGGCCTTTATCACTTCTTACAGTACCTCAGCCTCAGCTTGTTCTTAATTTATTCTTAACTTTAGACAAATTCTGTGGCTCGTATCCTGATTAAATTCCTCTAAAAAAGAGTATGTATATAGGTAAAGAAAATAAAATAAAAACTTTTATGCAAAAATAAATAATTTCTTCGACTTTGGGTAAACTAAAGCAACAAAAATTATAAACGAGCCATCATAATAACAATAACCTATTTATAGCAGGCATCTTTAGCACGTAAATAAACAAATTAGATTTTCTCTCCAGAGCCATAATCCTTGAAAGGTGGCAGCTCTCTTTCTACATTATACTCGCTTCAGTTCAAGAAAAATGGCAGGTATTCAAGAAATACCATTGTAAAAAACTTACAACTTTGTGAAAGGGTGGCTAAAATGTCTTAATAAGACCCCTGTCTTATCACATCCAATATTTGTTTATAGAGTCAAGCAGTCCAATTGAATCAAATAAGGATATAAATCTACTTCTTTTACGCAACTCGTTGGAAGTTAACTTGCTGGAAATTAGTCGGTGGAAACTTCAATATTTCTGCTCGCTCATTAAAAATCAATCGTAAGGGACGCAAGGCAGCAGCTATCCCCAAATCAAAAGAAAAAATACTTTGGTCGTAAATCGCAGAGACACCAACACTTTTTGTCGAAATGTTTTACATGCTTCTCTAAAATTTTCCGAGTTTTTACAGCAGTGGGAAAGCAAAGTCATGATTTTAAAAGTAAATGCTAATTTCTACTAGAAGCCTCGCAAAAAGATTAAACATGTATGTGACAGAGGTACAAATACAACGATAGATTGACAAGTCCGCTTTCAGTTTATAACACTTGCATTCTCTTCTATTCTAAAAACATCCAGTGGCCTAAACAAGAACGTTTTTGGCGGCCAGTTTGATTTTTTCCGCACTCTCAGTGATGTCTTCAGATGAAAGTTCACTGTTGACCGTTATGCGGATGCTGAAAAGAGATCAGCTCTGAATTACATGAAATAAGAGAGATTGTTAATTGGTGTGTGTACTTATTTAAAGGCAATCTGTCTCGTTGTCGATTGTTTAACGAGAACAATAGCTGGAACAATAGCCTAAACACAATTCCAGCGCTCCGCCATATTTTTTTACAATGCGATAAATTAAAGGGGGACTGGAAACAATAAATAATCCCTTTGCTCTTATAATCAATCAATGTCGTGACAGATTGCCTTTAACTTGGGCAAAGCTGAAGATGCTACTGTTGAAAACAAGATTAAAAATGTGGGTCATAATCCAGGAAAATTGCACTGGTATCCCTAGCTGTATGATTTTATGCAAACTGCTGAGTACTTCACTAGTAGGTTCTCTACTGGTCTTTCTACAGATGAATCTAAGATATACAATTTCTATAGGTTGTCTAGTCAACACTACAAAAGCCTGGGTAATAAACAAACCTTGCCGAGGGTAAATGAAGTTCCTGGTCGTTGAGATATCTAGCCAATGTCAAAGCAACACCATCTTCAAGAGCCTGCGAAATGATCAAAACCTTATAAAAAGCGACCAAATCTTTCTTCTTTAAACTACCTAAATAAATTAGTCAATTTTACATGTTGTCGTTCAAAACTTAGATACTGAAGAGAAAACAAAAGAACTTCGCGCTCAAAAGGGCTTTGTGTGCTATTCAAGAGCCTGTATGGGTCACACTACTAATTCCTTACAACATTATACTACAGAGCATTCCAGGGCCACATTAGGAAAAACGCGATCAGGGCCTTAAATGATATACCCTAGAGTTTTTATAAAGATCATTAATGGCCATATCCACAAACCTCATCGACAATCTTCTGAAGAATCCTTTCTTGCTCTTGACGCGACTTTTCTGAATTTTCTTTAATCAGACGAAGATGGATAATCGGTGAAATCAAATCCCCTTCTACGCTCAGACCAGTAATCCTGCAACAGGGTAAAAGAAAATAAGAATTGGCCTGAACTATTTCCATCTTCCACTATAGTTGCATATTCAAAGGCAGTAAAACGTGAACCCGAACAAAGGTCAGAATTTTAATCATTCCTTGCAAAGGTCAGTTTACCAGATATACTAGATAGAAATCAGTGAAATTGTTTTAGACTTGCCAGAGATTCTGCACCAAGTAGCTGGCATTTGCTTACCCATTGGTTGCGGTTCCAGGTTTGAATGCATAGATATTGTTTCTTAGATATTCCTTTTTTCTAAAAAATCTTTCAGAAAGCGAGGATGCAGATTTTTTTGCTCGGTGACAAGCAGCTGCAGACTTGCAAGCAGCAGATGGAACAAGTTAAAAATTGACGATAAAGATGGTACGACTTCATCTGCGCATACAAAAGTCCAGTCTAAGAATAGCAATCGCGGCTTCAATGAAATCATCATCATAACTGCAATAATCCATTATATTATCACTCAACATGTGAAATCATTGACAACAAGATGAATAAGGAAGAATGCAGAT
>NW_027020174.1:5111710-5151460 GCF_013076305.1 Rhopilema esculentum | reverse complement strand
TCTTAAAGGGCCACTCCAGCCAAAAAATTTTATTTCAGAACACGATGTAATCAGACCTCCTGAAAACGAATCTGTTATTATTTTTTTCATATCTCTAACCGTTTTGTAGTTATTAGCGTTTGTAAAATGGTCATTGAGTTGAATTGTTTTTCAACCGTGTTATCGGAGATCTTCGAATTGACGTCACAGGCATTTTCGGCCTCGGTAAGTTTGCGGCAAGTATCATCGGCTGTCCAAAGGGTCAACGAGAACCTAGCGAAATGGCAGACAGGGCCTAGCAGCGGCATGCTTGTTAGAAGGCCAGACTTTTATCTGGAATCGATATAAAGAGAGAAGTATCGCTCATCAGTCTTGATACTCTGATCGAATATGGAAGTTTTTTGTCGCACGAATCTTTCTGACAGAGAAGTCAAATTGGCAAAGTAGGCCAGCGAGACAGAGACATGAAGATGTTGACAGACTTTCATGGAATGTTGCTTTTGAAGCAATTTGTATTGGCAGGCCAGTTCCCTGATTTTAAAAAGAAGATTCGCGCTTTTTCATCAGCCCCTCCTTTAGTGCAACAGCTAAAAAACCATCGCGCAATTAATTCGGGAGGAAAGAAGAAAACAAAACCGGTATACCGGGAATGAAAGCTGTATGAATTGATACAACATATTCATTAGGATAAAGTGCTTCATATCAACATGACTTATTGGAAATAAAACAGGACAAATGAGGACATGGACAAGAAAGTATACAACTTTCAAGACATGACTAAAAACCTACCATTAGTCATGAGTCAAACAACTTTTTCAAAAATTATAAATTTGTTTTTATACAAACAAAAAAGGGATTTGAGATTATATTAATAAATTCAACTTTTTCAATATACTTTTGTAAATATAATTTTTGTATTTAACCTTTAAGCTATTACAGGGGCCTTGTCAGCTCCTTTAAGCTGTCAGAATCTCAACCTGCTATATTTATGAATAATAAATACATGTTTGATGTATTTAAATACTTGGCTACATTGAATTATACAATCACATCCAGTGAACTAGCTAGCAATTTGTAATTTCTATTGCACATGAGAAATGTTCTTATAAAAGTATCACGAAACAATAATCTATTGCAAAACTTCTAGAAAATACCTATATGTTGTTACTAGCTTTAAAAAATTTGCAAACATTATATATGACCAAATTATATATAAAATTTTGATAATTTTAGAAAAATAGTCTCCTTTGTGAAAATGTTAATACAAAAACAGAATAATGTGTTGAGGTCTTTGTGGTAACTCTTGAATGGAAGAGAGGGGCAAGTTATCACTCCCACAAAGCCAGTAGCCAGATAACAGGATGCATGTAATCTCCAACCTTCATCTAGCATTTTTTGCAAGATCCTTTCTGCTGGTCCATAAAAGAGTTTGTAACCTTTTTTATGCCTAGAATAATAAGGTTGACAGGGATAAATACTAACATACCAGTGAAATTTACTTTTGAGTCATATTAAAACATAAAATCATCAAAGAAACTTGGACACTCAGGGGCATTCAGAGTATAGATATTTAGAAGGACCAAAGAGAAATTTAGGGGTGAAAGGGCAACCACTGTTACTATAGCAAATAGCATCTAAGGATATTAACTTGAAGTAACACAAAGATGAATTTAAATGATATAGGCCATGCTTATATGAATCAATGCTAGAATAGCAAAGGTAAATTTAACAAATATAAACAATTCTGCCTTTAAAACATTAGAATGAGGATATTACACATCTTTTTTCCAAGACCAAGGGTGTAAATTCCATGTTTTTTCTTTTGGGTAGTAGATCTTTTGCCCTGGATATTGATCTGGCAAAATTTTGAAATTGTGCATCAATTTTATGATGAAATAGGCAGAATTCCAAAATTGAAGGCAGAACAAGGTAGAACATGAAGAAGAAGGGTTCAGGAGACAAACCCTGGGAAATTTTACACATCTATACCTCAAAAAGGTGTAGTGCACAGATCATTGGCAGGGATGTAGTGCTAGGAGGCTCAGGCCCCCTTGTTGGTACAAAAAAGTAGCAAACTTCTACTTTTGGTAATATTTTATGTGACATTTTGCTTGAGAGCCCCTGTTGTACTTTTCATATTACCACATTTCTGACCATTTGGGGGACAGTTCACAAGACTGGCTGTTAGAAAACCTGTATTTAGAGCCCCTCCAAACCTCTACACCCTGCAGTTTCGCCTAACATTCAACATAGTAAAATGATAAAAAGGATGAATTTTGACTTACAGGAAAGTTTTCATCTTGTGAATGGGGTTCTTCTTCTACTGCGGTGAGACATCAATTCTATTATTCAGCTCCCTGGAAATCCCTGAGATGACACGACGATAAGAAATGCCTTCGGTCAGAAATCCATTCACATCTGAAAATTCGTGAAGCATTCCATATTGAAAAGCTTGCTGCGTTGCCAAGATGGTTCAGGTTGAAGCTTCCATCTTTGATTTGTCGAATTACTAGTCCATGTTGGCTGAAAGCCTCCGCTGAACATCAATCGCAATGAAGGAAAATAAATAAAACGACAACCGAGATTCCGACATGAATCGCCTCTTCCGAGCCTCTACCGAGTCGTGCGAATTTCAGTGCGAACGTATAACAATAGCGCCGAATGTTGAAACAATAGCCCTTTCACACGTCACAAAGTGCTTTTTCCGAAAAAATTTTTGTCGTATTTTTACGGTGATTCTCAACTTTGAGCGTCTATATCTGGAAAACGAGTTAAGCTTTTCGAAAAAAAATTTCACGATAGCTTCTTTTTCTCGACTAACTACCAATTTATGCAAAAAAAGTTTTGGGCTGGAGTGGCCCTTTAAAATGTACTGTTCGACGGCCATTTTGAAAGTGATGACGTAATCATTGAAAATTGCTGACATCGTTAAAATACTGATGTGTGTATATCATTGGCAAGCTTTTTTTCAGGCGAGCCCGAATATAGCATTTATATTGAAGTCAGACGTATACTTAAGAAGTTACAATGGTTTTGAGTCTAGGAAACATAACCTTTTTGACGTCATCGGTAACGTGACTTTGATGAATTTTTGAAAATGTTGTAAGGGCTTAAATAATTCGTTATACCGTATTGTTCCATAATCAGCCGAGAAAACAAAGGTTAGGCAATGCGGTCGATGGTTCAGAGGAATGCCCTGCCTATTAGGTTCTAATCGACAGACAGAAAATTCAAGAATTATATATCTAAATAGTCTATATCATTAGGTAATAGACTTAAAAAGTTTTTTCTAATCTATAAACAGATAAAAATTGCAAACACGTACTTTTTCGACTCATAAAAACACGACAAGCCACTGCCATCCCCCCCCCCCCCGTAACTGCGTAAACTAAAAGAGCCATAATTTTTAAAATTCTCTTTAAAAACCCCCAAAAATTGTTATGTGTTGTTGATTTATATCTCCTCTAACTACCTGCATCAGAAAAGGCACTGGTAGTTGTGAGCCACTAGAAAATCATTCATTAAAACAAGCAATTTTCCATACTGAACCCTATTGCAGCTCCCTTTTTGCCACTATTTAAAATGGCGGAAGTTAACAAATTTGCCTCGCTCGGCAGTACGCAGCATGTCCACTGATCAAAATTTTTTTTAGATCAGTGAGCATGACCCGAGTTAGCGCCTTCGGCGCGTTACTGGCTTTTTGGGCTAAGTAGTGAGGACGAATTGTGCATTTTATGATACAAGCATGAAAATTGGTACAAGTACACAGTTTGACATGCTGAGTAAGATGAGATGCAGACCCCACTTCGAAAACGCCCCAAAAGTTATTTTAAAACTGGGGTACTTGTACCCAGTCCTCCTTCGGGTCTTCCTCCATATCTTTTATACTATGCAAGTTATAAACCCGAAACTTAATTTTCTTGCGTAACTTGACATGTTGGACCCACAATAAAAGATTTTTGGAATAAAGCTCTATTGTTTTGCAAAAAAGTGGGGAGGGGACCATGGCCCCCCGGCCCCCTTCGTCGGAGGCCCTGTTTTCAATATATTCTTTAGTTAAATGCTTCTTTGTTACAATTTATTCTACTTTGACAAATTTGCTATGATATCCTGTTATTAAAAATTCAAACCCGCATATCAAATTTGAAATTCATGAAAGTTTTACGGCTCGATTTGCTGTCTCGATTCCATTCGTTCTTGGAACTGTGGAGGGCTTTGGCGATGTTGCACTGATCACTGAAAATGGACGAAGCTGCAAGCGAGAGCTTTGCAAGCAATGAAGCGAAATACATTCTGTCTTTCACGTTATATTTGTCACGATTTGTTGGATTCGTTGAAAACACTTTAAAGGTACGTGTTATACATGTAAATAGCGATGTCAGACAAGCAAACAAGCCCCACGACAATTGTAGGCCCAAAGGAAAAGGGCTGGTTTAGAATTCACCACCATATCACAGACATAGTCCTTTTACTAGTGTTTCGTATTTTCATAGAAAAAGAAAAAATGTTTGAAAATTTGGCAACGAAGTGATAAAGCAACGAAAACACGTCTCGTTTAACGGAAGTTTTTCAAAAGGGGTGTTACCCCTAGTAGGGGCCAGAAGAGCCCTTCTCATTCGTTGAAGTTACATAATACATTCAGCTTTTTTAGAACTCTTGAATTCCTACAAGGCCTAAGATTTGGTTCTAAATCGTAAAAATCGCTATGTAACGCTATTAAGCTCTTTAAAACAACTTAATAAACGATTATTTGAAAAAGTTGATATTTTAGGGATCACGGATTATCCTATTGACCACTTGTCTTTTTTCTGTGGCCCCAGACTATAACTGATGATTTTTGATTGTGTCTTTTTTCAGGTGCCATTTTATCATGTCCTTTTGGAAACAATTTTAATTCTGTGGATCATCAGACTTTTGGCAACAAAGAGCTACACTCCAAGAGAACAAAGATTGAAGCTGAGCAAAGAGGTGTCTGGCAAGGGTTCTGCCTGTTTATTTTGTACTGGAATGCTTTCAACTCTAAAGATTGATACTTATATGAAATAAAAAGGGATATTTAGAATAGGTTTATTAGAGTTTTTATACTTTGCAGATGGTATGCAAAATTTGCATTTGTAAACTAACAGGGTAGGTCTTCTCAGGACAATGATACCAATAAGGACTATGATACCAGATACCAACAATAGAATCTTTTGTAATGTCTTCTCAGGACTATGAAGATGTCACTATAGGCTGCTCTGTGTGGGGGTGTGGGATGGATGGGGATTGCTGTAGGGCAGTCTTTTCTATTTTCTTTTCAGAGGGAGTGGCTGTGTGGCAGTTGTTCTTGTTGGCCCTATGGCTCCCTCCTGGGCAGCCTGTGGTGTAAATTCTGAATTAAAATAGATTGTTACCACAGGGGGTGCTTTCTCCTCGATTAGTCTATCTATTGAGAGAGCTCCTCCTTAAGAAATTTTTGCATGCAAATCTCATTCGTTTTTGTAAAATCATATATATTTTTTTCTTGTTCTCTATTTCCCTCAATGTATGTAATTTATTTCATCTTTTGTAACCATGTTGCTGTATTTTAAAAGATTTGTATGTATGGATTTTTAAAAAAGAAATGAATTGAACTGAACTGGTATGCATAGATAACAGAAAAAACCTATAGTAGGTTAGGAGTATTACAGGACTAATGCATTTTTATGAAGTTTGAAGTAATGATCTGTCTATAACAGTATGCATTGGTGTGTAAAACAGGATCTCATCGCATGTTCTAACTTTGTTTCCTTACCATAAAAGTGTTCTTATGAACTGCAATTAGTTATTCCTCGGGTTGATTCACTTGATGATTATTTTAATGGGTTTGAAGATTATAATTTCAATATGCAATAATTTTAAGAAGTGAAAAATACTCTGGCAATAGAAATAGAAGAGTTTTGTCACACCAGGGTTTTATATTTAATAGTTTTTTAAATGAAAATCAATTAATATTCATTTATAAATTGTAAGTACTCAGTGAATATGTAAAGGTTCAGCAGTCTAGTCAATTTTAACTTTTCATTTTGAATCATATTTTGTGCTTGCTAGTCCTTAATCAAAGCATAGCATGACACATAATTAAAAACATTTATTTTTAGGTATTTCTGACAATTTGCAAATCTATGAGATATTCTACAATTTCAAATCAGCATTTTGTTGTTTTAGGAGGAAGAAGCATTGATCCAAGAATGGGAACCTGAGCCATTAGTTCCAAAAACAGGGATAGATGATTACATTGTAAAGCCAAAAATTGTCAATGGGTAAGATTTCTGGCAATAAATTAGAGTATTTATTCTTAAGAATGTGATCATTATTACTTGCATCTAGGAGCACTGAGGTAGATCCCTTAGTAGACTTTTTCCTCTATGTAAAATCAGAGGCATTGGAAGCTTCATGATGCAACAGGAACTGAAACCCCAGGAAGGGTGTCAGAGTTTGCTCCCTAAAGACTTGCAAAAGGGGGCAATGTCCACTAGAATCTGGATCTTGGAATCAAGACTACTGTCAAACTTCATTCTCAAAAATTCTTTCAAAACCAACATCAACCATCAAGGGAGGCTGGACTCAATCCTACCTTGTTGTTCTCATGATCATAAACACGGCTTGCTATAACGTTTTGAATTCTTATGAACATACTGTGATCTTGGGAGCAGAAGGTATCATGTCATTCTTTAATTCTTGCTTCTAAAGAGAGACAACTTGGCTACAAAACGGCTTCAAAAACCTGCTTTTGAAATTTCAGAGTGCCTTAGTGTTCCCATAAGGATATCATCAAAACTCAAATCACACAAAATCTATCGACTTTTAAATAAGCTTTAAGTACTGGCTCATAAAGATATGTGTGCATTCTAGCACTGCTTGTCAAATTAAAGCAAAGTCTTCAGGATATTTTCTTAAGGATTTCAACTAGTGGGAATTCAAAATGGCCCAATAGGACAAGAAAAAGGGCCCACTGGGACAAAGTTCCAACCAGTTGGTAGGCTAAAAGCTTCAAATACGAATACTGTGCTGCATGAAAAGTTCTTGATTCAAAAAATGTCTTGAATAAAATGTCTTGAAAAAACGTCTTGAATTGCTTTTCAAATTGATTTTTAGTTCTCATCAACTTGGAAAATATTGACTTTCCTCTTACATATAGGTATCAAGAGACATTTTAAACCTAGATTTCATAATCATTTGAACCATAGATATTAATTAATGTTGCTTGGAAATCAATTTCTTGAAAAGGGCATTTTGCTGCTTCTGCACCACTAGGGCAAAGGGGGCAGCTGCCCTTGCTGCCCCTGTGGCTCTGGTCCCCTTGTGTAAAATGCAGCCTTGTGCAAAAAGGAACATTTAGTGTTTGTTATAAAGATTTTGAAAGAAAAATACATGGTCCTCTTCACTCTGCTGCCATTTTGTGAAGTTATGAAGTTTCTGGGTTTTTTTTACATAAATGTTTGTCGGTTCATGCGCTTCAACACATCTTAAACCTCTTAAAAAACATCCAATTATACATCTATGGACTTCCTGTTTGATTTTTTATTGTGTCAGTTTGACTATCAATTTAATAATTTTTTTAAAGTATGCCTATATGAGCCTGGTTTGTATTATAGAAAAGCTGGCATTAGAATGAACATTGATGGCAAAGACTGCCTCAATCTTGCAACTTTCAATTTCTTAGGGTTTATTGGCAAGAAAGAAATAGAGGTAAAATATTTGTTTGTTATGATCTGATTATATCAATATTGTCTATCTGTTGTCCATTGATGTGTGTTGTATAATTTCTGAAAATTTCAATTTTGTGAAAGGAGTGACCATAGTGTTCACTAGGTATTATTAAACCCCAAGCATAGACATCATTCTTGCATCTAGAAACTGATACATGAAAAAGTGATAAAAGGTTATGATACTGATTATATAAGAATGTTCCATTTCAAAATAATTTTATGAATTGTTAAATACAGGCTGCTGTCACTGTGAAAATAATTAAATAATTAAGTCTTTGTATATAATGCATCAAACAAAGAATGCAAAAATAGAGAAGTAGTTTTATATTCACATAGGGGGAGATTTAAGGCAGTCTGTCCCCTCAATGATTGGCTAATATGGACAATTGGTCTTCCGGCCTTAACTGATTGTGCTGCTCGCTTTGGCTGGCCTAGTTGTGGTAAAAGATGACATTTGAAATTGCGATAAAAAAGATAAAAGAAATGGCAAGAAAATTTGATTACTGGAATTGATTGATTTTAACGGAAGCATTTCCTTTCGCTGTTGACATATCTGTCGCACAAACCAAACAGGGAACCAACTTTTTCTAGCCACAGCAACAGGACACAGCCATTTGATTCAAAACTCAGAACCAAATTTGTCTCTGATTGGTTTAAATTGTTTAATTATCGATCAAGCTCAACAGTGCATGAATTTCACTCCCGTGAAAATAAAATTGAGCACAATAGGGGACAGACTGCCTTTAAATGAGTCTGAATATAGGGGCAATAGTTGACTTTGACTTTCTTGATTTTTAATCACACTTTTTAAACCACTGTTAGGTATACAAACTCAAGTCAAATATTTTCAGCATTTTCTAATTTTCATACTGTAATACAAAAATCGTCCTGAGTTTTCCCATTTTTATTCCCTTTAAGGATTCAGCTATTGATACATTGAGAAAATATGGTCTAGGGGCATGTGGTCCAAGAGCTTTCTATGGCAGCATTGGTGTGTTTGTATCTTTTGTTCTGAAGATCTCTTCTTATAAATTTTAAGTTAAAATAAGAAGTAAGGTGAAAAGAAGCTATTATATATAGATAGCAAGGCTTAATAATGTCAAGGGAAAAGTGAGTCCTAAACAGAATCTGTTATCTGGAAAGAATTGTTAGGCTACACTTTTTTGGCCAACAGCATTACCTGGTAAGGTGGCTAGTTTTTTGCTGAGTTTAATTTAAAAAATGTTATTGTTGACACATCTTTACAGTGGGAACCCCTTTAAAATTCTAAGGGGGCCCTAACGGCTGGCTAGACAATGTCTTAGCTTCAATGTTTGTGGACAGTACCTGGAATTGTCCTCCTAGCCTTCAGCAGTACATTCAAGTACATTAACCACCTGTGCAACATTCCTTTCTAAACATCCTACAGCATTTTTGTTGCCCATAGCAACTGTAAGATTTTTTTAAATGAAATATATTGCCCTGGTAACGAAAAATTAAAAGATGATGGGGCTTGAAATGGGCTTCTCACGCATATACAGGGTTCTAAGTAATTCTAAGTTTTGGGCTGAAAGCTGTGACTTTCCACCGATTATTCCTATACAGTTACCAATGCATGCCATTCCAGTTATCATAAAGTTGTTTTTTCCATCTTGTATAAGATTGTTTTAAAATACATTACAATTCATGTAAGAGCTGTGTCATAGAATCATTGGTAGCAAGAATATTCTTAAAAGTGCTTTTTTGTTTCCTCAGATGTCCATCTCCATCTAGAAGAAAAGATTGCTTCTTATCTTGGCACACAAGAGGCTGCTTTGTATTCTTATGGCTTTTCAACCGTTGCTAGTGTTATACCAGCATATTCTAAAAGGACTGACGTTATATTTTGGTAGGTCTAATTAAGATGCAGTCCGATTTTAGGAAGATTTCTAGAACAAATGTTTGTTGACATATATGTAGCTCAGAAAATAGCATCACATTAAGAAATGGCATGGTCCCCTTAGAAGATCTAGAAGAGGGGTTGCCTCTTCGAAGATTGTGCGTCGTGGATAAAGCCCTGTTCTATCAGGGAAGGCCTGAATTGCAACAAGGAAAACCATTGTATTGCAGCAATTTTTTTGGGCAATCCCTTATCCTTGTTCAAAATGGCAATTCACTGCTCTTGAGTATTAATTTTTTTATAGATTTCTGTTAAAAAAATGTTAGGTCAAGTGGTATCAGGATGTAGTTCAGGATTGTTGAAGCTTCAGGCTCTACAATAAGGCTCCAAAGGATTTTCCATAATAAAAAAAGCCACTGCCAGGTACCTACCGAAAATGAATGAAATTTGCAAAAAGCATACGAATAAAGATATTTGCTCACCATTTTTTGAAGCAATTGTAGAATATTTTTTTTGAATTTCGAATAAAAGGCACTTGCCATTCATTGTCATTTTTCAAGATATAGCGAGTCCGATTTTCTAATCTGGTTTTCTTATAATATTGTTCTGATAAACAAGATATGATCTTTTTTCTTGACAGTGATGATGGAGTAGGATTTGCAATTCAGAAGGGAATTATGGCATCAAGAAGCAAAGTTTATTGGTTTAGACATAATGATATGATGGACCTCGAAAGGATATTGAAAGAGCAGGAAGAGAGAGATATCAAGGTACCAACTGATTGCTAAACACTACTAACTTACTTTTGTACTATTAGATTGATTCATCTGCTATAATCATCATCGAGATTTCAGCTTTTTGTATGTATAGATCAAGTAAAGAGACAATTAATTTTGCCAGGTTGAGGTTTAGCTTTACATAAGAAGCCCACATTTATTGTCTGTTTTTAAAGAACGCTCAGATGAGTATAGAGATGATAGTAAGTATTACCGTGAAATTAGGCCACAATCAAATCTGCTTCGGATTCTGAATGAGCTGCTTTTGTGTAAACTGATACGTGGGATTTTTTCAGAAAATGCACAGATTTTCTGCATTAATATTTTTAGGCACGGTAGCACAAAAAAAGTCATTTCCTGTTTCAAGTCACCCCCCAGCTCGGCCTTTGGGTATAAACTGAAATGGTTCTTTTTCGGTCAGTATCCAAACTTTCCTGTGGATGTGACATATTATTTTATAGTATTGCTGGCTTGTAAAAAATACTCTTTTTTAGAACCCGAAGAAAGCTAAATCGACGAGAAGGTTTTTGGTAGTTGAAGGGATTTATGCAAACTATGGGGATATTGCCCCCTTGCCAAAATTGGTATGTGCATTAATACTTTTTATATATCAGTCAAACTTTCCAGTCACTGTTAAGGATTCTTTGCTGTGCATTGGATTCTTTGCTGTGCATTGCTATGTTAATGCTTACAGTAATTCGGAAAAACAAAAAATATACAACAAAACGGAGGTATTTAATTTTTTTTGGTGGTCCAATCGATCCAAGAAAATGGATTAACGACAGCAGATAGGCTACAATGTAATGATTTTTTACGGTTTATGTTTGAGTGCATTTGCCAATGCAACAATGCCAGTGGCTTGAACGCAAGTCAAGGACTGCACTTTCTCTTTCAAAGTGTTAAATCCCAAATGTTAAGGTTCAGTCAGAGCTTCCTTAACATGATCCAAATTATGATCCATCCTTATACGTATAGGCCATAATTTGGGCAGAACTTTTAATTTCAAATCCAACTGGAGATCATGGGTAAAATAACCAGTCTCTAACTTCCTTTTTGAATTTACATTTGTAAATAATCAGTTGAACTTAGAAATTTCTAAATTAATTTCTCAGGTTGAGTTGAAAAACAGGTATAAAGTTCGCATGATTGTGGAAGAAACAATGTCATTTGGTGTGCTTGGTAGACATGGCAAAGGAATCACTGAGCATTATGGGATACCCGTAAGAGTATTTTTTCAGCTTCATAAACACAGCAATGGCATATGGATAGCTAATAACCAAAATTCTTTCTGATTGTCTATGTTAATGCTTTTGCATTAATTAGTTGTTCTGTGTTTTTGAAAATCGTGCTAGAGATTCGAAATGTAACTAGACCAGAGACCAAACAAGTAGAAACCATACTAAGAATCTTATTGATAAAAAGACATAAGAGAAATAGGCCAGGTAAGTCTAAATTTCTGCGTGAAACTTTTCCTGTTTCACTCAAGCTTAAGGACGTTTAAACGACTGGAAATATGTTTTGAGATGTGGAAGATCTTTTCATAAGAACATTTAAATGTTTTATTAAGCTTTTGGCACATCTCTGTCACCACTCTGAATCGATAATAATGGAGACACCAAAATCCTTTAATCCTTTAAATAGAAAGTATCCGTACGTTGTAGTGTTCGGTGTCTTCCTGGCTCACTTTGATGTTAGCAACGTGTTACAGGTGCTAAAAACCACACAATTTTCAAGCCCACAATGTGAACTCCCACAAAACCATTTTTGATTATTAAATGTTTATAATATCTACCTCGTTTGCTTCTTCTTCAGGTTGAAGAGGTTGATCTTATCGCGGTCTCTTTAGAAACATCTCTTGCCACGGTTGGTGGATTTTCTGCTGGTTCATCGTTCATTGTTGATCATCAGGTCGGTATTTTTGCTCAGGAGTATCCTAAATGCAATTATTACACATTTAAAAATTTTTTATTTATAAGTCATTCACTTTTTAATATACACTTAGTGAGCAAAAGTATTTGCACAGGCTGTGACAGAAATGGCGGCACTGCAGCCAAAAGTTTTAGCTAACCAAAATTCAAATGGCCAGAGGAAGTTTCAAGAAAGTCAGAAGATGACTTTTAGTTGGGAAATAATGGAAAATGCTTTAAGTTTTGATGCTGAGAATAGCAAATACAAGAATATTCTTGTTTTTTTGCCTCTTTCTAAACCATATCAACATTTACAGAAGCAAAAAATTAAGAAACTATTCAATCGAAATAAAACTGAAAACATCGAAATTTTGTAAAATCCAAGAACACGATTGCCCTGTTGGCCTAGAACTTAAGACACAAGGGATAAAATATGCTTTCCACATGTAAATACAGCATCAGAACGGAGGCGAATCTTTTGACGTGATAAGAAAGGTCACGAACTTTTCATAACATCATTCATGACATCATAATTCAGAAACTCTTAAGAAACAATGAGTATTGAAAATTCCAGGAGATTAAGAAACTGGAGTACTCAAGATCGACCTTTGTTTCTTATAAAAAAAATGAGTTTAGTGAAACGAGTAAGACCTTTTCTGTTGTACACTCATTCTTTTTATAAAAAACAAAGGTCGATGTTGAGTACTCCAGTTTCTTAATGTCCTGGAATTTTCTATACTCATTGTTTCTTAAGAGTTTCTTAATTATGATGTCATGAATGATGTCATGAAATGTCCGTGACCTTTTTTATCACATCGAGAAATTCGCTTCCGTTCTGACGGTCTGACTGTCAAGTACTCGTTTCTTATAGCCAGTTTCTTATTAAAAAAATGAGTGTACACTTTTTATGTGTCAGAGCCATGATTTTCTAGCGTTTAACTATAATTTTTATTTTTTCAGCGCTTATCGGGTCAAGGGTATGCCTTCTCTGCATCACTTCCCCCACTTCTTGCAACCGCTGCGAATTCGGCATTGGATATAATGAACAAGCATCCAGGTTGGTGTGACTCAATTCTTGGCTAAAATCACATCCTTAAGTGAACACTGCCTGGAGCGTTCAATAATTTTCGTCGTCTCTAGTCCTCTAGTAGCTGCTTTGATTATAAAACTATTGCTTAAGCATTATATTTGATGAGTTATATCTTAAATGACAACTTGTATGTCTGGTAAAAATACTCGGCTCATGCATACTTGTATTCAAGACAGTCGTAGCTACTCGAAGAGCAGCAAAAATCCCTCTCGTTTGACTTTTTTGAAAGTGTATACCAAAGCTGTTGAAATATTCTTTTGTTGAACAGAAATGTTTGAAAGGACTCGGAAGAATGCAAGTCTTTTAAGGGACGAGCTAAAAGGGTAAGACCATTAGAGTTCTTTAGTGATCTGCATTCTTCCTTATTCATCTTGTTGTCAATGATTTCACATGTTGAGTGATAATATAATGGATTATTACAGTTATGATGATGCTTTCATTGAAGCAGCGATTGCTATTCTTAGACTGGACTTTTGTATGCGCAGATGAAGTCATACCATCTTTATCATCAATTTTTAACTTATTCCATCTGCTGCTTGCAAGTCTGCAGCTGCTTGTCACAGAGCAAAAAAGATCTGCATCCTCGCTTTCTGAAAGATTTTTTAGAAAAAAGGAATATCTAAGAAACAATATCTATGCATTCAAACCTGGAACCGCAACCAATGGGTAAGCAAATGCCAGCTACTTGGTGCAGAATCTCTGGCAAGTCTAAAACAATTTCACTGATTTCTATCTAGTATATCTGGTAAACTGACCTTTGCAAGGAATGATTAAAATTCTGACCTTTGTTCGGGTTCATGTTTCACTGCCTTTGAATATGCAACTATAGTGGAAGATGGAAATAGTTCAGGCCAATTCTTATTTTCTTTTACACTATTGCAGGATTACTGGTCTGAGCGTAGAAGGGGATTTGATTTCACCAATTATCCATCTTCGTCTGATTAAAGAAAATTCAGAAAAGTCGCGTCAAGAGCAAGAAAGGATTCTTCAGAAGATTGTCGATGAGGTTTGTGGATATGGCCATTAATGATCTTTATAAAAACTCTAGGGTATGTCATTTAAGGCCCTGATCGCGTTTTTCCTAATGTGGCCCTGGAATGCTCTGTAGTATAATGTTGTAAGGAATTAGTAGTGTGACCCATACAGGCTCTTGAATAGCACACAAAGCCCTTTTGAGCGCGAAGTTCTTTTGTTTTCTCTTCAGTATCTAAGTTTTGAACGACAACATGTAAAATTGACTAATTTATTTAGGTAGTTTAAAGAAGAAAGATTTGGTCGCTTTTTATAAGGTTTTGATCATTTCGCAGGCTCTTGAAGATGGTGTTGCTTTGACATTGGCTAGATATCTCAACGACCAGGAACTTCATTTACCCTTGGCAAGGTTTGTTTATTACCCAGGCTTTTGTAGTGTTGACTAGACAACCTATAGAAATTGTATATCTTAGATTCATCTGTAGAAAGACCAGTAGAGAACCTACTAGTGAAGTACTCAGCAGTTTGCATAAAATCATACAGCTAGGGATACCAGTGCAATTTTCCTGGATTATGACCCACATTTTTAATCTTGTTTTCAACAGTAGCATCTTCAGCTTTGCCCAAGTTAAATAAGTACACACACCAATTAACTCTCTTATTTCATGTAATTCAGAGCTGATCTCTTTTCAGCATCCGCATAACGGTCAACAGTGAACTTTCATCTGAAGACATCACTGAGAGTGCGGAAAAAATCAAACTGGCCGCCAAAAACGTTCTTGTTTAGGCCACTGGATGTTTTTAGAATAGAAGAGTAAATATTTGCTACGGTGTCAATAAATGAAAGCAATAATTCGAGTCAATAATATTTTCTACTAATAACATATTTTATTACGCTTTCAGAAACATATTTAAGCATTTTGATTGAAGGGCTGACTGGTCTTCATAGTTATTGCTGTTCCAAAGTTATCGTTCACAAGTAAAACTTTTAACGTTTATAATGCACAGTTCGAGCTTTTTGTTAGTAACTCCCTATCACTGTGTAGGAATATGATGTCATTTGCGTTCATTCGTCTGCAAGTTGGAAAATCACTTTTTGCCACGCTTTATAAAGTCCTATCTTCTTTACACGGATGTTTCTTGTATATCTGCCATTTTTCTTGAAATAAAACGAGTTGTCAATTTTCAAGGAGTTAAGTTTCTTGAGAGCGAATTTCATATTCTTTTCTTATGCGATGGTTGACAGGGTGGGAAAAGTTGTTTATTTACGTGCTAAAGATGCCGGCTATAAATAAGTTATAATTAAGGCTCGCTCATTATTTTCGTTGCTTTAGTTTACCTTAAATCGTAATTTATTCATTTTTAAGGAACATTTTTTCAATTTTTCATTTTGTTTTCCTTAACTATAAACAGACATAACTATAAACTTTTTTAAGAGCAATCTTATAACAAGATGAGCCCCAAATTGGTTGAAAGTTTGAACAATTAAAGACCTAGCTGAGGCTGAGGTACTGTAAAATGTAATTTTGAACAAAGTTGTGTCATCTCCTTAAAAATTCTATCTAAAAAACGAGGAGTTTTTTGCCATTTAGAGGTGCTTTGGCTGGCGAATTTAAACTTGTCGGCAAATGAAGGGTGGCTTATTCACCATGGTGGCAAAGGGGGCTTGAGCACTTCTCTTGAGCACAATAGCTAGAGACTGCACTGCATACATCATAATATTTTTAAAAAAATTCAGCCTCAAAGTTTATGATGTGACACCTACGAGGAGTTTCTTGCAATCTGGTTGGCAAATTTTCAAACTTGCCGGTAAGCTAAGGATGGCTCACCCACTTTGTTGGCAAACAGGACCTGAAACTTCTCTCGAGGACAATATCTATTGTTGGGCCTGGAATTATGGTCGCTGTTATTTGACACGAGACGGTGGCTGTTTTTCCGAAAGTACAAAAATATTATCTCCTAGCAGAAAATGACATGAAAAATAAAACGCTCCTTAAGAAAGGTGCAGGAGGCCAATTTAGTAGTATATTGATAATTCATAAAGAAATTGCTTCATCGAAATGTCATAGAAATTTAAAACTGAAAATTTTCCTTGACAGCAGCTCACACCTTTGTCGATATGTTTGTAAATGCAAAATTTCCCTTTTCGCCATTTTTTATCAAAGATTTGGTTGTAGTAAGTTTGAGCTCTAGTCTTCTAGTCTCATTTTTTAAAATGTTTAAAATCTCGTTTGATTAAAGTGGAGAGGAAAGCATCAATTACAAGACAATTCTTATATACTGTTGGACCCCGTTTACTTGGATGTGCTGGACCTGGAATGATGGTCCCTGTTATTTGGTACATATGTGCTGGACCTGGAATGATGGTCCCTGTTATTTGACACGGAACTCTTGGAACATATAAGGCAGTTTAGCTTCGCCCCTTCTGAACCCCTCTACCTAGGCCCAGTGGCGAATCAACAAATACAAGGGGCGGGGGCCTAAGATATTTTAGGGCCGAATTCTGCCAAGGAAAAGACTATTATAAATAGGCATTAACATCATTAACGTATATTGCAAAAACTCGAAACAACAAGTTAAGATGTACGACAATTACAAATTAAGATGAAATGTAAGCAAAAAAATGTCAAACAATAAGTTTGCGCAATAACGTCCTTTGTACCAACTTTTTTCGTGTTTTTAAAGCTGCAAAGTCAGAAATAATGTCATCAATGAAAGCATGTCCATTACACCATGCTCGATGCTCAGCAGAGACAGTCTACCCAATCGAATCTGACCTATAGTTGGTTGGTCGAAGGTATTTCTTTGTGCGTTTCAAAACACTGAAAGACCTCTTGCTGCTGCAGTTTTTCATTATTAGAGACAGAAGTAATTTCAGCATGTTTGTTTTGAATTTTGAAACATAGTTTTTGAAACAGTATGATTCGAAACATAGTTATTTCGATAATTTTTCTAAAAATTACTGGCTCACTAAGCCAAGCAAAGTCAGTTGTTTTTCTGACCCTTAAAATGACCAGGCAAAAGTATGAAAATACAACCAACAATTTTATTAGCAACGAAAATATATTTGACTCCTTACTACAACACAATGTTTTCTGATGCATTGATTTGCAAAGATGTAAATCTGCATTAATCTGATGTAAATATGAGTTACAACAGAGAACATTCAAGTTCAACTGAGCGTTTAAACTATTGCATTCAAGTGTTTTTGTTTATCTTCCATCTTTTTAATCTTCCATAGCTAATGTTTTCACATTTTTACAGAAAGTTGATTCGTATTGTGAAAAGACTTCCCATAAAATACTTTGTTCAATGAAGAAAGATAAAATAAATAATATCATATTTAGCATAATATAGATGTAAAGATAAAGTTTTTCTTCATTATTTGAGTTTATTACCAACTCCAATCACTTCTCTTTGTCAAATTTTTTTCAATTGCCAAACGAATAAGATATCGGCATAAAACATCATCCAACATTGTTGGATAAAACATGTTTTATTCGTTTTGACAACATGTTTAACGATGTTTTATGTTGTTCTGCGATGTCAAACATTTCGTAAAGCATCCCTTTTGTTTTCATGTTTGATCAACAATGTTCCAAAATTTTGGCTGCCTGTTGGATAATCCCCAGCGAAAATTGTCCTTATGAAAACTGTTCTTTGCATTTACATTTCACTCCTTCCCAAACGATTTCATTGAGCGAATATGCAATTTTCACCGATTTTGCGTCTCGCTATCAAAATGGATCTCATAATTAAAATGGTTTAGTCTACACGGAAGCTTCATGTCGTTTGGACTGCAAAAGAAAAACGCACAATCAAAACTGAATTTTGAAAATTGCATTTTTCGCGGCCTGACTACACAGGCAACAGCGCGACCTGTCTCGGCAATGACTAATTTCAATTCAACATGAAGATTCCAACTCTGTGATCCATTTTTGGCAAACATGAAGATAAAAAATGACAACGCTAACTGGTGACCATATGAATAAAAGGTAACACATCGTATTCCAATGCTGTATTGCTATCGGTCTAGCAAGTACCTCTCTCGATTTCTTCGTTGTTTCATTCTTTTAGCAGCACATAGCTTAGACCCGATTATCAAATTATTAATCTGGTGGACTTAATCAATAAAAGTGGAAAAGCACACTTTATTGTGGACCAGAGATGCAAAGGAATGACCATATGAATAAAAGGTAACACATCGTATTCCAATGCTGTATTGCTATCGGTCTAGCAAGTACCTCTCTCGATTATCTTCGTTGTTTCATTCTTTTAGCAGCACATAGCTTAGACCCGATTATCAAATTATTAATCTGGTGGACTTAATCAATAAAAGTGGAAAAGCACACTTTATTGTGGACCAGAGATGCAAAGGAATTCAGGCTTACGAGTAGGCTGGACGTTTTAAGTGTAACTTCTACCCCAATTATCACTTCGGAGTAGAATCTTCTCTGGTCTCTTCCTTTCCGATAGCAATCCCGGACAGTGTAAAAGGAACTCTATTCCTCTCTCCCCGGGGACGAGGCATTTCCTGACCTCAGGATTCATAAAAGCTGAAATTGCATGCAAGCAGCATTTTACCAGTTGCTAATTATAACTAAATATGTTCTACCAAACACAAAAGCCAAATGACACGTCTTTGACTCTTTTGTCACTACAGTGAGATTTATTATCGCTTCTTCTGTCACATTGGCCTCTACGGGACAAGCCGCTCAATCTAACGACATTGGCCCAGTGAATAGGATGTCCCAAGTGTATATATTCTCATATGTAGCCAGCTCGTTCCAGACCCTTCCTCCCACCGCATGCTCATGCTGAACCTTACCTCGACCTGGCGGACAGTCGAAATCTATCATGAAGATGGATGGAACAGGCTGGCAACCAAACCAGCAAGGTTTAGAGCAAATTCTTCAGTTGCTAAAAGAAAGTCAAAGTCCAAATACTGACACTCAGCGAGCTGTTCAACAAGTATCCTTTCTTTATTGTAATTTTAAAACGACGTGGTTTGCATGGGCCTAGATTTGTAGCAAGCAACAAATCTGACGAAATTAAGCGGTAGAGTATTAAAACGCGCTAGAAATTGAAAGCTGTATATTTAAATCTGTTGGAATAAATTTAAAAAGCAAAGAACAATGTTTATCTTTAAGGTTTCGTTTTTACCTGGTGTAATCTCATAGCTCCAACTTAGACTATTAGGCTAAGCTATTCAGCTAGAAGTAGAATGGTATATCTTGTATCCGGTTCTACATATGCAGCTTGTAGAACACAAACAAAGGGAAAATATTGCATTTGTAGTTTGTGATACCAGAATTTTCCCTTGAGAGAAGTAATGCGTTGTCTTACAAAAAGGCCTTTTTGAAATCACCACTTTCCTGCACATAAATGTAAAAGAGGTGTTCTACTCTAAAGCAAACTAGACACACAGACAGACATTGTAAAATATAGGTAAAATACCATAAACCATTAATAAACAGTTGAACTTTCAATGCTAAGTAGGAGCAATAGCTGGCAAGATCTTATTCTGAAACGTTTTCAAGGAAATTCTTATTGAATATTTGTTTATGTTATATTTTTGCAATAAGGCAATTTGTTTTTTCTTCAGTCAATTTTGTATTATTTTGGTTTGAAACCAGGAATTTAAAACACCTTCTCTGCTTCAAAACAAGGGCAGCCTATTTGAAAATTTTGAGGCAGTGTTTCTACCAATATTTAGTTTGTGTCTCTTTTACGTGATATTGAATAAAATAAAGTTGCAAGGCTGATTAGAAAACAATTGAGTGGCTTTGTTTCCAAAACCTGCTTTTACCACCTTTTTGTTATAATGTTCAGCTGCACTCCATTTTTAAAAATCATCCCTTCTGGGCCCATTCCTGGTGATGACTTCATATGCTAATCTTAACCTAACTCAAGCGCTGACCCTGTACTCACTCTACAAAGCAAAATTCATGGATCCCAGATTATTAATTCTGTGAAATATATATCTGTTCTTTATCTAGTCTACAAAATACAAACCACACTAGAATCAATTTTTGGATGCAGGAGAAACGGAAGAGCCAGAGGATGTGACTGCCACTAAGGCATTTTATATAAATGTTGTTGAGTGTTTGAAATTTCAAAATTATCAGATTATGAAGTTACAATGTAACTTTTAAAGTGATTTTTGTTGGTTTTGCAGTTGTGAGTGTTGTAGTTACAGTTGCTTTTTGCATTGCTTGGTTGCAATTGCGCTTTCTCTGGTTTTGGTCAATCTATATATGCATCCATGTGGATATGTATATATATTGTTTTTTTGTGCTTTTGGTGGTCAGTGCTGTGCTATAATTTTAAAAACATAACTTGGTCATTTTCAGATTTTGTACAATTCAATCTATGGTCTTTATATTGCTTTGATTCAAAGACTGTTTCATAAATAAAGTTTTCTCTTTCATGTGTCATTCCTTTACTCTTGCCAGAAATTGGAATCTTTAAATCAATATCCTGATTTCAATAGTTATTTGATATTTGTTTTGACAAAGCTGAAAGGCGAAGGGATTGGTAAGTTTTTCTGATAAGATCTCTAGATAAAAAGGCCCTTTAAATTTGAACACAATGTCCAAATTTTTTGTTTAAAGTATTATATACATTCCTAACTTTAACATTTTGACCAATGATATGCCAATTTTTCATCTTTTAAATTTCTTTTCAAATTTTGAAAAAAATGAAGAAAACTTGAAGCTAAAAGTCCTAATTTTGTCACAACTAGAGAAATTTGTTTGACTCTCTTATTCAGTGAATAGACAATCAGAATAAAGATATATAAGATAAAGTTTTAAAGTTTAAGATAAAGTTTTATATATATTTCATGAAAAAATTGAATAGTGTCAAAGCTATCCATAGAGCATGCCCTTTTTTGCTAAGGAGAAAACACTGCCAGATTAATTCTGGCTATGGCACAGTAACTACTTGAAAAGATGTTGTAAAAGCCAAAAAATTTGCACAGTCATTTTTCAACAAGTGATGCAGTTTTAGACAGAGTTTCAAGTTGCTTTATATATAATTACAAAAGGAGCTATAACCTGTCCTTGTAGCATTTTTGATGATTTTTTTATCAAGCTGATTGCTATCAGATGCCCTTTTCACTGTACTAAGTTTTCTTTTTGCTGATTTTGGTAATGGTGTAATAAAGTTTTATATTTAAATCTGAAATTGATTAATCAAATCTTGATTTTGATAACTTATAAAATTGAGAGGCTATTAGAGGCTTTGTTCCCAACACATGAAGCCTTGGCAAAACTTGGCAACATTGTTGCCTGACAATGTTGCTCAAAATTTTGTTGATTTTTTTGTCATCGAAACATGGTGGCCAAACTGGCAACATTGTTGTGCAGCATATTTTGCTCATTTTGACAAAACAGCACGCCAAATTTGATTTGATATGTGGTTTTCAAAAATTTTGATAGGCACCTTTTTATTCTCCCTGACCTATTCTTCCACTCCATGTTTTTCTCCCCATTCTGTACAATCAACTTCAAAGCTTAAATTTTGACAGGCCATTTTATTTGAATCAAGTATAGCATATTGTTTTGCAATACAACATCAGACCTGGCCATTTTAGGTGGGCGATCGCCCGCACGTGCCTCCACCATCGCCTTGGGTAAGTGAGTCGAGCTATTCATCGCTCGCCTCAATGTCAGTTCGCACATTAACCGCCCACCTTGGTCTTCGAGTAACCAGAAAGGATCGACTGATGAGCTGAGAACTTTTAAAAAATCTGACAACGGGGCTGTTCTTGGAAGAGAAATTGAGGAGATAGATGGATAGAAGATGGTGAGGTTCATTTGGTGCAAACTTTGCACTCAAGATAAAGCTTCTATTCTCTTGAACCTGCTTTGCAAAGGCAGTGCAAAGGCGGCTGTTGAAGCCTACATCAATGGAACAAATTTTGAATGTTGTTGATTTGCGATTATATGAAACTATCGTTTTATTTTTGTCAGAGAATCGCCATCTTGTTCTGTAAACTTAGCTGTTAAAGAATGTTGTTTATTCATATACTTCATACATATACTTATAAAAATCACCCGCCTGAGGAGAGCGATGTACCCCGCGCCTGCTAAAATGCTCACTGCCAGGTCTGCAACATTGTGCATGTTGATTTTTCTCAGATGGGAAATTAAAGTGAATTGTTGCCTGACAATATGGCCAAACTGGACAACATAGAGCTGAGAAACAAATGTTGCCAAAAAATGTTTGAGCATGTTCAAACATTCGAGCAACAAATTTCTTAATGAATTTGTCAGCTGACATGGAGGCCAAGCTGGGCAACATTTGAGCAACATTAGGAATTGGTGAATGTTGCCTTAATTGGAGAAATGGCTTACCTTAATCAAGGAGTACAAACTCATCTTAAGCAGTGTTGCTACAATTTTTCTGAAGGTTTTGATATCTGTAAACACTTAAAATTTGCAGTTACCTTTTCTGGCTAGCCTTCTATTGCAGTGAACCCCCTTGGATGAAATAGAAATAGCACCACCTGTATTAAGGTCTCATATAAATTACACATTGTTGAAAGGGCTTCTTTCCTTGATTGTGACATCTCTGTTTTCCAAAATTCAACATATGAAAGTCTGTTTTTACAACATGTTTTAAAAGTTCATAACAGTAGATTAGAGAAATAGCACATGTATGAAATTGTTCTTTTTTCTTGTTTTAGATGAACCAACCCGGTCTTTGGCAGGTCTTATTCTGAAGAATAATGTTAGAAGTAACTACCATAGGTTTCCAGCCGAAGTTAGAGAATTTGTTAAAGCTGAATGTTTGAATGCGATAGGAGACCCATCCCCACTTATAAGAGCAACAATAGGAATTCTTGTCACTACCATTGCACAGAAGGAACTGGGCACATGGCCTGAGCTGTTGCCTCGGCTCTTACAGCTGCTTGACAGTGAAGATTTCAATGTTTGTGAGGTACATTGAAGTTGTCTAATTTGATCATGCTGTTGCCATGTATTTGTTTTTATTTTCACTCATTGTGTTTAGCATAAACCAATGGCAATATTAATTTGAAAAACAAGTTTATTTAAATAGGCCTGGCTCAAATAAGCTAAAGTAAACTGCAACAAATATCTAAAAGGTATCAACAAGAAAAACTTTGTATTCTATCATAATATTGCTAATGGGACACCAACTCAAAATCACTCTGCAATTTATATACATTATTTGGTGTTGTTGTAAAATTATATATGTATTCAAAAGCATGGGCAGACACTTGGTGAAATATTGGGAGGGAGGGTTAAGCCTATTGTTTTGAAAAGATGATGTCACAATTTATCATTGTTTTAGAACAAAAAACAATTGTTTATTGTCAGAAATATTGGGGGCAACTGCCCCCTTCACCCCCAGATGTCTGCCACTGCTAAAAAGCTATCTTCAATTTCTTTGTATTGTAGCAGTTATGGAAGGATATTTATTTTTATATTCCACAGGGCTCTTTTGGAGCGTTACAGAAGATATGTGAAGATTTAGCTCCACAGCTTGATGCAGATGGTACCAACCAGCCAGCTAGCATCATGATTCCAAAGTTTCTTGAGTTCTTTAGACATAACAATGCTAAAGTCAGGTCAGTTCTTAGTTGTTGTATGATTTTCGTGAAAAGTCACAGCTGTAATTAAAGAGGCTATGTGGGCTTAAAATCTATTTTGCAAGCAAAAACAAGGTTTGAATCATTTTGGCAAAAGCATAATCTGGACTGGCCCTGGAGAATAGTAATATCTGGGCTGGCCTTGGAAATGCTTCCTTGGACCACAGAAATGGCAGCTTCCTTGCAGCCTGATGGGAGCCTTGTTAAAACATACCTTGGTGAAATTATAAGAGAAATCCTGTGCTGTTTCAATGCTTTTCTTTGTATATATTTGTTAAAGTCTAGATGATAACATAAGAAAAATTTCATGGCTTATATACCTTGATTAAGAAAACAATTCTCAGAGAATCAGCTCTTGTAATCCAGGTCTATGAAATGAAGTCAGGAAATATACGAATGAAAGGTTTTTTGTGGAAGAGCTTTGTTATTTTGAGTGACAGGATAACAGGGATTCACTACAGTTTTAAAAAAGTTCTAAAGTGATGTGAGCTTTGTCTGGAATAAGATATTGATAAAGCAAATTAAGGCTCTAGGCATGTACACAATACAGAATAGCAACTTAGAACCACACTGAATCATGTAGCACTATTCAACACTCAACGTCAGCTAGTAGCATCCACAGTTTGTAGGTGATGACATCACATAAATCTATTTTTGGAATTTTTTAATTGGATCTCATAGCCTGAAAGAACATCACAACTACATCTAAATGTGCAAAATCAGTTAAATGAATTAGAAATATTTGATGAGACATTGCTTCACGAGCACATGCTCAATCTCTATCAAGCCTCTGTAATTTGGTCTATGTTTGTAATTTTATGAACAGAGCTAAGTATTTCACCCAATTTTTTCCATACTTTTCTGATTTTCCAGTTTTAGAATAATTTTGCAGTGTTATTTAGATTATATGGTCAAAGTTAAAAAATTCAAAATATAGGATTTTTATGATATCATACCGAAGAACTCTGTTGCTTAGTAAATGATAATGAAAAGCAAGATTTATCTTCTTCATGGATTCCTTTTTATAGCTTTTGTGTCACAGACTTTTTATCCCTCATCTGTTTTCATGTTTTTGACTTCTATGCTCTTAGGTCCCATGCAATTGCTTGTGTGAACCAGTTTGTACTCTGTAGAAGCCAAGTCTTGATGCATCAGTTGCCACAGTTTATGGAAGTATGTTTTAATTGAATTTGTTGCCATGAGTGTTTATTTAGGGATTGTACAGTAATTCTGTTTAGCATTTGCAGTATATGACATCCTTAGTCATCTATGAAAAGTTGAAAAGATTGGTGTAATTGAAGTTTAAGCTAAATAGATAGAAAGGGATCTTTTGTGATAGTCCTCAAAATGTGAGAAGGGCTTGCACATTTTATTAGAAAAACAGAAAATACTTGTCAATTATCATTATACATTGCCTAGATTCTAAAAATTTTCCACTTGGATAGCATCTATTGACATGTGGCTTAAAAAAATTAAGTTGCTGAATGTGTTAAGACAGCTGTTGTGTACTATTCATATGTGTTGTATTTCAATTTTGAAGTCCTGGCACTCACAACTTTTTGTTGAATTTACTATTTTGGTTGACTGATAAGTAAGTCAAATATGCAATTAATGATAAATAGGCTTTGTAAGTCTTCACAGTATATTGTTTGAATTCCCCAAATCATATTTTGTTTCCAAAGGGCCTTTTCAGCCTTTCAAACGACAGTGATCCAGAAGTGCAGAAAAATGTCTGCAGAGCCATTGTCATGTTGTTAGAAGTAAGAATGGACCAGCTCATTCCACAAATGAACAATCTTGTTGAGGTAACCATCATAAACTTTGTTGTGAAGATTTAGATATTTGTAATTGTGAATTTTTGCATGTTGATGTTTTTAGGTAATGATTTACACCTCAATATAGAACCTGCAAATTTATTGAATGAATTTTGTCCAAGAATTCAAGACCCACTTTGACCAAATGAAGTCTGCATTAAATGTGAAACTCAGAGGAGCAACTTAGAGTCTTCCTGTTTTATACACAAAATAGCAAATACAGCTCTGCCTATATGGTATCAAACACTTTATGGTGAAGAGTAATTTTCATTACTTTGACCAAATGTATTTATTCCTTTCTGATTTTCGTACATTGATGAATTTCATCTTTCCTTTTGTGGCATGTCTTGCTGACTTTCACACATGAATTAATTTCATCTTTTCTTTTTTGACATATTTTGCTGTTGTTCCCACATGGATGAATTTCATCTCTCCTTTTGTGACATATCTTGCTGACTATTTCACATGGATGAATTTCATCTTTCTATTTGTGATGTGTCTTGCTGACTTTCACACATGAATGAATTTCATCTTTCTATTTGTGATGTGTCTTGCTGATTTTCACACATGGATGAATTTCATCTTTCTATTTGTGATGTGTCTTGCTGATTTTCACACATGGATGAATTTCATCTTTCCTTTTGTGACATATCTTGCTCACTATTACATATGGACCCTTTTGTGACATGTCTTGCTGACTTTCACACGTGGATGAATTTCATCTTTCTATTTGTGACATGTCTTGCTGACTTTCACACATGGATGAATTTCATCTTTCCTGTTAAGACCTTATATAGCAAAACTGTAGTGCAAATTTGCACCTGCATATTGCATTATTTATAACATTTCTGGTTCAAATTTTGCTCCATAAAATATCTCAACATTTTCGATCTCGTTCATCTAATGAATCTATGAAATGAGATCTAACACTCCTTTCTTTTGATATGGGAAGGTGGAGATGCAAATAAAGTTTATCAGTAATTTAAATTTTATTAAGCAGTATGAAAGGTGTATATTAGACTTGACGTTTTATCAGTGGAATTTCTTATCTACCAATTTTTGTAAATTTTCTAATTTGCCTGTTCATTATTTAGTACATGTTGCTGCGCACGCAAGATGCAGAAGAAAGTGTAGCTCTTGAAGCTTGTGAATTTTGGCTTGCCCTAGCAGAACAACCAATATGCAAGCAGGTTCTGGGCCCATACCTTCAAAGGTATCTGCTTGCCAACGCCAGACGATATTTTATTTTGTTATTCCTTGTCGTCATTTATATGCACTATATTCAGCAATGTTGTTGAAGCTTTTTCAATTGCTGTTACCTATGTGAATGTAGTGTTTGCCATCTTGCATCCCTTAGTCATGATTTGGAAATCGTATGCTTGGCCATTTTTAGGAAATGTGTATAGCTAATGTTTACTGAAGTTAAAATGCAAAGGAGTTTGGCTTAGCTAATCTTACTGGTCTGCAAGCAATTTTATTATTTGACAGTTGATTGCATTCAAAGTTTTTATTGAAAACCCTGGGCTCAAAGCTTTATTTGGAAAATAAATTGTTTATGGTTGTTCATGTAAGGAGTTGCACCTCTGACTCTTTTTTCATAATCTTTGAAATAATGATATGGATTCTTCATATGGATATGAATTCCAAAATGTTAGCTATTTTTCTTTGTACAGAGATCCTAATCCAAATATTGTAATGAATAAAGTGCTTTCTGAAGCAAGATTTAGATGTGAAGTTTCAAAATGTTATTGTAAACCCTTACCAGTTATGTTATTGTTCAGTTAAGCCCCTCTTACAGACAACCAACATTGAACCTTTTGATCAGTTGATGATAACTTTAAAATGAATTGTATTCTTTGTTATCTTAGCATTCATTATAAGTTAAGTATAATACTGCACCGCTAGGCACCTATTTTTAAAGTTATCACTACCACTATGATGATAATGATACAAGAATGGTAATGAAAATTCACAAAATGTATTTTGATTTTTCAGGCTGATACCGACTCTCGTGAATGGAATGAAATACTCAGTGATGGACATAGCCCTTTTAAAGGTAAGCTGTAGATCTGAAAACAGGCTATTCCTATCCAAATTAAGAATTCTAAGATATATAATCTTGCAAATTTGCTCATTTACAAAGTTCAAGATACATCAGCTTTAGCATATTCGATAGAAAAGGCCTTTCAATTGACTAGTGTTTTGGTGACTATCTGTTATGGCCCATACATTTCAAGCATCCATTCAAAGTTAGATACTGACTGTCTCTTTGTGATAGGAAAGGCTGTAACTCTTTATAGAAAATAATCTGCCTTTACTGTTGTGGTGAGTCCATCTTCCCGCCGGTATTAGATTGCTCTTTCTACCTTCAATACATTTCGAAAGTCCCAATTGATAAGTTCTCTTATATGCTGAAGACTCAACAAAGAGGATGTCGCCGAGTCTTCAGCATTTAAAATGAATTTAACTTGTGAAGTCTTGCTTGTCACCTTATTTTATGCACATTATCAAATTTCAGGGTGATCTGGAAGAGGACGAAAGTGTTCCAGATAGCGAGCAGGACATAAAACCGAGGTTTCATAAATCAAAGACTCACAACCCGGATGGGCAACAGGTATATATCCTTATTCAGAATGCTGGTCTGGTGATGCAATTGAACTCAGGCATATGATCGCACACGCACATGCTGGTACACGCCTCCCCACACTGAGAAGTGCATTTAATCACACGCCTGTTTGATAATTATTCGATTGTTTTTTAACCAAAGCGCCGGAAACTAAAAAGGTGACAAAAAAAATCAAGAAATTGTGTTACACCAGTCTTGTCCGCTGTACTGGGTCACCGTAATCATTTTGAAGAGCTGTTGCGACGACATTTGTGTGAAATAAAACACGCACCAAATTACCATAGCATCAAGGCTAATAGCAGTCCGGTAAATTTCATTCTCACCTCTAGGGCTGCAGAAATCATTATTATATGACAATTGGCATTCATTTACTAGTCCAGTGCTCGTAAAAACTAACTCGCATTTTTACCATAGACCTGTGTTAGCACGCACGTGTTTCTAAAATACCATTTTCGATTTGTGAATCAAGTTGAATTTTTGTACAAATGGCTAGACTTTCTAGTTTTGACTAGACTTTGGACAAGACACAACTTGTACCATATTTGTTCTTATCTACACTCGTAAATTTGCGTCTTCAGCAAAGAAAAGTATAGGAGTCACAAAAGAGCTCTCCACACTCCTGAATGGGACAAAGCTGGCTTTTCAGGTTATTCTATTTAAGCCCACGACAATTGCACATTGTGTGCGAAATATCATAACCAGATCATCAGGCATCTATCATTCTAAGGATGATTGGAAGTGGGGGCCAAAATATAAACATTTTTAAAGGGTTTGATGAAGATTTCCACCATGAATGACGGCAAGAGGGTTGCCCTGAAACTGCATCTTAAATATTTTCAACATCAATTTAGACCAAAGACCCACTGCCACTAGAAATATCTATTGTTGCGTATGAGAACTGAAGAAATGACTATAGAATTGTGGTTTTTAAGGTTCAATATACAATGTTATTAAATCTTTGTAGAAAACACCAATTATTCCTCCATCACACGCCTATAACAGCCCAGGGGTGCGAAATGCCACACTTGTGCTAATTTATTCCCAGAAAGGCCTGATTGAACTGTTCTGAGATTGATTCTTTCGTTGGGCCATATTCCGATACATATGCTCAGCATCAGCTGTTGATAAAATTGTTGGTAGGCAGACTAGTGAGTGAGCTCAAGGAAAGTAGCGGGGTTTCAGAGCTGTGTTGTTATCTTGTTAGTGTCACAGTAAGGTCTGTGTAATCAAGTTTGTATTATGATGCAAAATTTTGCATATCTAGTAAATACCTACGTAACGATGTTATTAGTAGTTGACGGCTAAAAGCGAACTATGATGGTCATTTTTGGAAAAAAACAACGTTGATCTTGATCCATAAATCGATAGTCCTAAATCTAAGTCGTTTTTTGGAATGCTTTTAAGGAAAAAATTATGTGTACCTTCAAGGGAAGTTAGTAACTGTTTGTCTAGCTGCTTTACTTTCGACCCTTTCATTATTGTTCAAACTTTTTGCAATAAATCGAGTGCTGTCATATGTATGGACAGGTTTGGAGGCAATTAAGATTTTATCATTCAAAGAATAGGTTGTTGCGATATTTGCGGTGTTTTAATTAGAGAGATTTTTCATTATTTTGATGGTTTTGTTTTTGTTTTGTGTCAGGAAGACAGTGAGGATGAAGATGATTTAGATGATGATACCCTGTCAGACTGGAATCTAAGTAAGTACACTGTGTAAAGGAAAGTCTGTGAAACACCTAAGCCTTCCAATGTTCTGCATAAACTTGCGAGTCCAGTGTTGCTTATCGTTTTTCTGTCTGCATGCGTTAAGTAGAATGTCTGTTGTACTGACAAAGAAATGATTGTGTGGTATGCTTTGATAAAACACTCTAAAATGTGTCCAGTGTAGTAATTTATAACTCGTACTTTGTAACCTTGCCTTTTAGATGCAAATTAAACTATTTTGTTCAAGCTTTTTTAAAGTTATTTTTGTCTGTCGTTTTGGGGTTATATGCACGTTACGTTAAACGTGACATAGGTTTGATAAGTAGTTCGAAAAGGCGCTTCTGATGACATTCCAGAATAGTTTGAAAGAGGCTGTCAAAAATTTTCAAGCAAAAGTTCATTGTTGAATCCAGACTCGCTTCCATTCTGTTCACCTCCTGTTAACCTTGCAGTGACAATAAGAACTGACCGCAATTCCTTTTCAATGCTTTTGGCTTTGGCGATGTTATTTGTATCTCTTTTGTGAAAGGCATTGCCTCAATTAAAAGCATAGTATATGGTCTCACTTTAACCCCAGTTTATAAAATTTCCCCATTTTATGACAGGAAAGTGTTCAGCAGCAGCGTTAGATGTCTTAGGGACAGTATTCCGTGATGATTTGCTGCCTGTGTTACTGCCGATTTTGAAGGACATCTTATTCCATCCTGAATGGGTTACCAAGGAGTCAGGAATTCTTGTTCTCGGCGCAATAGCAGAAGGTGATGTTAACTAGTTTTGGTTTCAAAATGATAACATGTTTTATGACTGTTTGTTCAAATTTGACGGCCAAGACGATATATTTCTCTCTGCATTTTGCAAATTTACTCTTCTCTGGTATCCTTTTTCAAACTACATCTAGTGTCTTGAGGAATATATTTCTTAGAACCTCGATTGAAACAAAAAATTAGTTTTCCAAAAGGGTAAACTCTGTGTTTCGGTGAATGGACAGTTTTAAAAAAGACTGTTGACGTTGGTGATATCTATCGTGCTCTTTAATGTACTGAATTGAAACATTGCTCTAAACCTAGCACATTTACTGCACTCTGTAACAAATATTCTTTAATTTTGAGTTGTGTTTTCTTTTAGGATGTATAAACGGGATCTCACCTCATCTTCCAGAATTGGTAGATTTTTTAATAGCGTCACTTTCACATAAAAAGGTAAAGGGATAATATTTTATTAGCGTGTCACTCTTCCTCTTCCTCTAAAGCATGAAGCGCATTTTCATCTGCCAAATTGCATAACATCATTTAATAAAGTATTATTAACTGATTGTGTAGATGCTGAGAAGAAGTAGGCCTAAAGTTGTGCCCTGAGGTATAGTTGATGGCATTCAAAGTTACAAGCTGTACAAAAGGCTCTTTGGTGATAAGGGTTTTGGATGAGGCCAATCATGGATCGATTAAGTGGTTGACAGATTTGTTTTGATCAATCCAATTCACTATTGTTGACACGCGAAAACAATTTTCTTGATTGAATAAAAGTAGGTCTGAAGCTGAAGCTTGAGGTACCTCCCATGCCCAAAGCAACATACTGTTTTTAGTTTTCTTAGATGACCCATGCCAACCAGTCAAGGACGGTTTTTGCAGACGTTGCGTTCATCCTCAGTTCATAATTTTGAACACTCGGTTAATGATCCCGACTGATTGTTAAGTTTGTAATTTTTGGTTTCTAATTTTGTTAAGTTTCTTTTGTAGGCACTTGTTCGCTCAATTACTTGTTGGACTTTGAGTAGATACGCTAATTGGGTGGTACAGCAACCACCAGAGACATATCTGCAGAGGTTAATGACAGAGGTTCGTTCAAAAAGAACTTGCTATGTATAAATAGTTCGCATTAATGAAATTTTTAATTATCCATATTCATCTTTCACCTTCCTGAGATCACCCTCGTGAAAGCTACCCTTCTGAAGAAATTTTTTTGAATCGCTTTAATTATTTGAGATGCGTTAAACATACGGTGGAGTGCTGGAGGAGATGAGTGCTTTTTGTATGCGCTCATTATACCATTTTACATTGACTTAATCAAGGGCCTTTGCACTTCTGTGTGTCGTCCGCTCTTTTGGTTCACATTCAAAGCCCCTTTAGGACGTCATAAAAAACTAGATAGGAAAACTATGGTTTTGATTGATTACAGAATAAAAAAACGTTAAATTGAGGAGCAACCTCCCATATAATGATGAAAATCTTTTATAATCAACTCATATAAAGTAGTTCCTATTTTTAAAAGTAAGTCAAGTATTATAGATAACGATCAAGCAGCTATAGCGACGCCAAGATAGCACTCTGTTGTGTTGATGTTTATAACATTACAGAGAGGCCCTTTGTTGCTGTTGACGGAGTTAATCGATGAGTTTGATGGAGTGGATCCCATCAATGATTTTACATATCACATCTCATTTTTGTTTTTGTAAAAAATCTATATAGACTAAAAGAATAACAACTGATACCGTGAAGCTGTGGCAGTCATGGTGCAATAGGATAGAAGGCCGTCAACCAATAGTATTTTAGAATGAAAATATTTGTCCAATCTTGAAAACCAGAGCTCGAGCTGCCTTTCCAACTAATTGTTGCATGTATCGCGATTCTCGATGAAATTTGATAGTTTTCCATGATTTTCCTTTGGGCAGATACACGTTTGTTAATGATCACCAGTAAGCTAGTTAAGGTGTTTCTGTAGCCTCTGTAGCTAAGAATCATTTGAGGGAATTTGTTGATAAAGCTCATTACCTATTTTCAGCTTCTGAAGAGAGTGCTAGACAAAAATAAACGTGTACAAGAGGCAGCTTGCAGGTAAGCCACGTCTAAGGGTGTTTACTGGAAGATTCTGACGGAATTCTGTTTTCCTTATTCGTTGAAATCATTATATAAAAAACCCGTAAAGCTCTATTAGGTGAGAGATTGTGCATAATTCTTGCTAGAGGGCGCTTATTTCAACGTTAGGGCCTATCAAAAGGGATCGGGATTTTTTTCAAATTTCGGTTTCAAATAGGAAGGCTAAATAGTGAGGGGGATTCTTAGAAAGCTTGCACGAAAAAGAAAATTGAAGTATTTCTGCAAATTATTTAAAAAGGTGCGGTCGTATCAAATTAGGAGAAAACAATGTCAGGCTCAGCGGAGAACGCTCAAAGATACTGTAATCTGACATTTCGCCAGTTTAGGAAGAGCTTTATCAGTGTAAATGAAGACTTCGCGTGTTGATTCTTTGAGTTGCTGATAACTGTTCGTAGTCATAATTTCCATCATAGCCAGTACTCACGAACCAAAACAGGAAAACAATTGGTTTATGCTTATTACTGCGTTGAACGCTAATAAAGATTTGCTTCAACTAGAAGTTAACCAGAAATTGTAAATTCTCTTAATGCATAACTAAACTCCTTATGTTTGTTTTTTTATCTTCAGTGCATTTGCGACATTGGAAGAAGAGGCGTGTACGGAACTCGTTCCCTACCTTGGGTTTATCTTAGAAACCCTTGTGTTTGCATTCAGTAAATACCAGGTGAGAATAAAGTTTTAAAGGAAAACACCTGACGAAACCTGTTCACATAACCTTTGAATAAACAATCAAGTACCTATTAATATGCCAAATCAGATGCTGTTTGAAATGACACTGCTGGAGTGATATTTCTATAACCTGCTCGTGTTGCTAGCAGTCTTAAGAGCTTTGTCAAATGACATTACATTGCAGTTACATTACGTCCGTCTTTTAAGCTTGACGTCATTAATGTGGCGGTCGAGTTACGCTGACGGACAACATTGTTAATGGTATCTTGCAGAACTAGAGGACCAATGTTAGCCCTCTCGCATTGTATGTTACCAAATATTTCTTTAAACTAAAATTATTGTAATGATGAGTCAATGTTTTAAAAAGCATTGACACATTGTAAATCAGGCCGTTTTTCCAGGCTTGCTGGGCAACCATTTTTCACAGCTTATTGTTTACGGAACCCCTTTTTAAGATGTCTCAGGCTAATTGGTAATATTAGAGCAGGAATATCGTGGCAGCATATTTGTTTTTACCCACTGGGTCTTACCTTGCTTTGCGCCTTTTAATGCATCACATGTTATCTTATTTTTCTAACAGCACAAGAATTTGTTGATCTTGTACGATGCCATTGGCACACTGGCAGACTCCGTTGGCTCCCACCTTAACAAGCCGGAATACATAAACCTGTTGATGCCACCTTTAATACGCAAATGGAACGAATTGAAAGACGAAGACAAAGACCTGTTCCCTTTGCTTGAATGCCTGTCCTCAGTAGCCACGGCCCTTCGATCCGGATTTTTGCCCTACGCTGAACCCGTCTATCAACGGTGCGTCTCCCTTGTGGAACAAACACTTACCCAAAGCTATGTAAGTTGCTACATGTTTCATTTTTGCGCTGGCTACATGTTTCATTTTTGAATGTCTCTGTTGCTGATTTGTTTTTCAACACTGCCACACTCGGTCCATCAAATTAATAGCTAAGAGATATTAAGTTACCTTCCTCATAAAAGTTATTCGTTTTGTCCTTCTTTTGAGCTTTTAGTTATGCCATATAACTTGAAAGCTAAGCTGTTGGACTAGATTAGTACGGTGTGTTTTCACTAAAGATTCTGATGGCGTTCAGAATTTTACTGACAAGATCATCTACAGAAGTGATAAATTTTGCCACATTGAAAGTGATTTTTTTATTGCAGCATAATAAGTCCTAAATGTGCCTCGAGTAGAGTGTACAATTGTTCGCGCATTTTCGCATCACTGTTGTACTTTGGCATATTTCAATGTAAATCAGAGATGACAACAGGGCGTCCAAATGGTGCTAACTTCGAATACCTGAAGCATCAGGACCGACAAATAAGGAGGCGTGGGATGGAGAATGGCCCCTGAATATGTTACTGTGTCCGTTTTCCATTTCAACAGTGCGCCAATAGTGACCTTTTTGTCCTTTTTGTTCTTTTTGGCTACATCAGTCCAAAACGTTTTCTATTGGCATTTAATACATAAAGCTGTATCGACTTGTGCGTAGCTTCACAGCTGATCTGCTACGGAGGGACACAAACAAACCCGAACGGAACCGAAGTCTTATTTGGTAACAGATCAAGGACTGCGATATGAAATTACTATTCTTTATCTATTAAACTGGCTAAAAACAGGCTTTTCCGCTAGGCTTTTTCTTCCTGAACTTGTTCGGATCTTTCACGCGTACCCAATGAAGTACGCTAAAATACGCCCAAAGATTGCTTTGTTGTACGACCATGATTCCTAGACGACACGCTCAGTCCCCAAGGACATTGAAAAGTAACGCTGGTATCTATTTTTAATAGTATGGGCCAAAGGTGCAAAATAGTACGATGTAAACAAATGAACAATTCATATTTAACATGATTCCCAATCAATGTGTACTTAATTCCAAGAATCAGAGCTCCTTACTTCGATTAGAAGCATCATTTTGCTGTATTTTAATGTATTTTGCTGCATCTTAGTCTGAACCAAATCTTGAACCACATAATGCATTTATTAGAACTTCCTTTCTTGTTTATTATGTAGCGCTTAACCGAATCTTGCATATTGCATTCTTTGCAGTACCTTTGCATATTTAATACTTTATTCTTAGGCAGCACAGATGCATCCGGACCAAGTTGATATGCCTGACAAAGATTTCATGGTTGTTGCCCTCGACTTACTTAGTGGTCTGGCGGAAGGACTGGAAAGTCGCATTGACCAGTTTGTTGCCAAATCAAAAATCGTAACATTGCTGTATCAATGCATGCAGGTAAGACGAATTGATTGAAATTATCTATTTATATTGGTTTATGTATGTTTCCCTATGAAAATCGCCTGTATTTTGTGTCCAGGTAATTTTTCCTTGGCTTTATGTCACCTTGCTATATGTATGATGTCATTTTATATTTCTGTCTATTCCTTCATGCATAACATTTGAATCTAGTTTGTCAGGAGAATATTGCTAATTGTTGCCTAGACGCATTTTTGAAATCATCAAAAGATGCAAAATAAGCTTATACGTAGTCAATTATTCCTTCGTTCCTTCATTCACTTATTCATTTTTCTTTTCTTTCTTTCTTTCTTTCTTTCTTATATAGGATCCCGGATTGGAAGTTCGACAAAGCTCCTTTGCTCTGCTTGGCGATTTGGCCAAAGCGTGTTTCCAGCACGTCAAGCCCGCTATCCGTGAAATGATGCCAATTCTAGGGCAGAGTCTGAACCCAGAATTTATTTCCGTGTGCAACAATGCGGCCTGGGCCATTGGAGAAATCTCTATTCAATTAGGTACGTTCATAGCCATTTCACTGGAAAGTCTTCATTTTTTTCAAGTCAGATCTTCGACCTCTAAATTTTCCTTTGAAAGAATGTTTATCAACAACATGTTCAAGCAGTTGGCCATTGTCAAGAGTGTTACCATTAAGATCACGTTCAATAAATGCTGAATCACCAGTTTCGTCTGGGCTAGCATGTGCACTGGGTTGTCAATGACAGATATTATTGGGCTTGCCGGATAGATTTTTGTCCTTCAGCAAGACTATCTATGTCATCCGGCCTCGTGTAAATAGGCTATCTGCGTAAATTTTTTAGGGCATTCCAAAGACAACAACTCATTTGTTTGGGCCTTTCTAAGAGGGTGACCATATCCGAATCTGACTTACTAATTGTATGAAAATGCATTGTGAGGAAAGTGCTGCGTGCAAAAGGACAGTGTTTGCAGAATTCGTTGCATCTGTTTCATTGGGCTGGCCCAAAGCCTAGTTGTATATTGGTCAGGGGTCGCAACGGTAAAAATAGCAATTGTAACAGCTGTTATGCGATGTTGACGTATCCCATTGCATTTGACGCAGTCCATTTGACTTAATTAATTTACCGTAGACCCTCCAATGAGCGCCAGACTACTAGTATGCCCCACGTCATACAAAAGATTTGTATTAGTGTTGAGCTTTGCAGAGCCTTCTCTTTAGGCCTTGCCTAATCCAGTCAGTGGCGCTTATTCGCAGGAAGGGGGGCTAATTCAAGGCTACTTGTACACCGTCAAGGCCATAACTTATCGAAATTATAATTGACGTTTGTCCATTTTGAAAATGGAATTCAGCCGATCATATCCGGTACATCTATTTTACAGATGCTCCTCACTTATCAAATGTTATCTTATGTAATATGGAGCAATTAGCCTCTCAATGCACTGCGTTTGAAGTTGTTACAAACAGTGACAGAAAGATGGCAAGTCAGTGTTTGAAATCTGTTATCATACCTAAAGCTTAGCGTACCTCGTACCTTAACTGTTCAGCGAATTACAAGAGAAATGCAATCTAAATACCTTAACTTGCTGTTGCAGGGTCAGAAATGAAAGAGTACGTTGAGATTGTTCTCCCTCGTCTTATCGAAATAATCAACCGACCAAAGACCCCGAAGACTCTATTAGAAAATACAGGTAACTGTTCTCTTGTTAAAGCATTTGTGTTGATGACGTTACCGAGCACAAGGTCATTCAGACTTTAGATATACAAACCTACGATTCTGCTCAAGCAAGTCTTCAAATTCTTCTAGGATTTTCCCAACTCCAAAGATCGTATATGTATTATACTGGTTTGAAGTAAGATGCTAACTGGGTGTTTTTCGTGTTTTTCATAGCATTACGGATCAATTCTGACTGGGTGTTTAGTCAATCCCTTTCTTATTCAGATCAGTCAATAAGTTACGTGTTGTTTTATTTAAGAAATATCAAAACAAGGCTTTTGTTGGATAGAAGTTTATGAACTGTCCTGCACAACTTAAATTCATGAAAACATTATTCTTTTTTGTAGTCCCTGGCCTGTAACTTGGGTGTCCGCCATAGTTTTTAAGATCAGAGAACAGAATAACGGTTCCATTTAAGAGAAATATTTATTCCTAAGATTAAAAATGACGGTAAAAGTGCCAATTAGTTGCTCGATTTCGGCTATCTAGCTGACTTGACTGGAGGAATCACACAAGAGCCAATGACGCTAATAGGCAGTCGAAATTTGTCTTTAAAGTTTTGGGAGTTTCATTGAACAGGCTAATTCTGGCTTGATTCCTTTGCTATCTCCACTTCTTTACCAGTGTATTGGATGCCTCTGTGTAAACCCTGTCTTGGTTTCAATTAGTTTCGTTTCAAAGAATCGATCCACCGTAACAGAGTAAACCGGATACGTGTCGAATTTTGTGACGTTTTTATGTGATTCTCTACGTAAAAAATGATTGTGCACTGTTACAATGATCCTTGCTAGTTTTTACATGTCGTTGAGATATTGCGTAAAACCTAGCATAGTACTGTTACAATATGCTTGAATACTTTATGTCGATAACATCCATTTAAAAGGGATATTACCGCTTAGAACGGAGCATTTTCTTTTTAAAAGAGAGAGACAAATTTTCACACCTTGCGATTTGCAACATGTGAATCATAAGCATTTGTTGCACCATTTCATGACCACCATGAGTAATTATGTCAGAGGTCCATGAAGACCCCCCCCCCCTCCCCCCACCTCCAGTAGCTAAATGAATCATCTACGACCACCGTAACCCAACATTTTCTAAATGCCTCTTTCTGATGCAAAAATCAGCTATGTTTTCAATCGTAAACAAATACTTCTGTTCCCAACCGCTCAGAAACCAGTACGATTTTGGATCAAAAGCAGATAGTAACGTTTTTCAACGAAGAAGAACCGAACGTATGCCTATAGTTCTGTGTAAACAGGGTCTCCACACCATCTAGCCCTCACTTTTATTTACACATTCACCAGTTTGTTACTCTCAGTTTTTTGCTTTCTCCAAGCTGTTCTATCTGACAAATTCCTTCATTGTCTATGCGTAACTGAATAGTCTAGTCTACAACTTTCCCCTATAGGTCACCAGTTTCGCCTTTAGGTCAAAATTTTCGCCTTTAGGTCACAAACTTTGAAACAACTAGTTATCGTTTACTCTCGCAGATGTTGCATCTCTTACACAGACCGGCTGGCATCTGGAGTTTTCATGTACCCTGTCAGCTCTTTTTGTCTCTGGCAAAGGGCAGAAGCTTAATGGGTGCTAATGATTGTCTTTGTTGCATATTTGCCGTCAAGTTATGGACAAATTGTAACCTTGGTTTGAGATTTAGCCAGGCTGATTTAATCGCAGTAAACCTGTCTTCGCATAATCAGCTGAGCTTCCGGCTCTGAAGGTACAACTGAATTATTTCCTGCAAAATAGTATGCAACAGACATTTCTAACTTGCTTTGCAACAAGCATGTTCCCTGGTCCAGTCGTCAGGCGTGGTTTTTTCTCATTAGCAAGCCAACCTGGAGTCATTCTAGATTTAGCAGCAAGGCTCCATAAGTAATGCTTGTCATGAAGAGAGGCCTTCCGAGGGCCACAATGGGCAGCTAAAGTACTAAAAACCTTTTTTATTAGACATTGTCAGAGTATTACTGAGGATCTCTCTTATTCGATTGGAAAACGAGGCTAGAATACAATTTGTAGGATTGATTTTTTTGCTAAACACAAATTATGGTTTTTGTTTTAATTCGATTTTAGTTCCAACTGACGAAGGCATTTTTTTACATTTTTAACCCCATGAAAGTGCCGGGGCTTGGTGTAATTGCCCCTTTTGCCGATCTGCCTTCTCCCCCTTTTTGGGCCTGCATGAAG
>NW_027020174.1:5005956-5111610 GCF_013076305.1 Rhopilema esculentum | reverse complement strand
TTAACTGTTCAGCGAATTACAAGAGAAATGCAATCTAAATACCTTAACTTGCTGTTGCAGGGTCAGAAATGAAAGAGTACGTTGAGATTGTTCTCCCTCGTCTTATCGAAATAATCAACCGACCAAAGACCCCGAAGACTCTATTAGAAAATACAGGTAACTGTTCTCTTGTTAAAGCATTTGTGTTGATGACGTTACCGAGCACAAGGTCATTCAGACTTTAGATATACAAACCTACGATTCTGCTCAAGCAAGTCTTCAAATTCTTCTAGGATTTTCCCAACTCCAAAGATCGTATATGTATTATACTGGTTTGAAGTAAGATGCTGACTGGGTGTTTTTCGTGTTTTTCATAGCATTACGGATCAATTCTGACTGGGTGTTTAGTCAATCCCTTTCTTATTCAGTCAATAAGTTACGTGTTGTTTTATTTAAGAAATATCAAAACAAGGCTTTTGTTGGATAGAAGTTTATGAACTGTCCTGCACAACTTAAATTCATGAAAACATTATTCTTTTTGTAGTCCCTGGCCTGTAACTTGGGTGTCCGCCATAGTTTTTAAGATCAGAGAACAGAATAACGGTTTCATTTAAGAGAAATATTTATTCCCTAAGATTAAAAATGACGGTAAAAGTGCCAATTAGTTGCTCGATTTCGGCTATCTAGCTGACTTGACTGGAGGAATCACACAAGAGCCAATGACGCTAATAGGCAGTCGAAATTTGTCTTTAAAGTTTTGGGAGTTTCATTGAACAGGCTAATCCTGGCTTGATTCCTTTGCTATCTCCACTTTACCAGTGTATTGGATGCCTCTGTGTAAACCCTGTCTTGGTTTCAATTAGTTTCGTTTTAAAGAATCGATCCACCGTAACAGAGTAAACCGGATACGTGTCGAATTTTGTGACGTTTTTATGTAATTCTCTACGTCAAAAATGATTGTGCACTGTTACAATGATCCTTGCTAGTTTTTACATGTCGTTGAGATATTGCGTAAAACCTAGCATAGTACTGTTACAATATGCTTGAATACTTTATGTCGATAACATCCATTTAAAAGGGATATTACCGCTTAGAACGGAGCATTTTCTTTTTAAAAGAGAGAGACAAATTTTCACACCTTGCGATTTGCAACATGTGAATCATAAGCATTTGTTGCACCATTTCATGACCACCATGAGTAATTATGTCAGAGGTCCATGAAGACCCCCCCCCCCCCCCCCCCCCCCCCCCCCCCCCTCCCCCCACTCCCCCCCCACTCCCCCCCCCACTCCCCCCCCCACTCCCCAAAGAAGAACCGAACGTAGTTCTGTGTAAACAGGGTCTCCACACCATCTAGCCCTCACTTTTATTTACACATTCACCAGTTTGTTACTCTCAGTTTTTTGCTTTCTCCAAGCTGTTCTATCTGACAAATTCCTTCATTGTCTATGCGTAACTGAATAGTCTAGTCTACAACTTTCCCCTATAGGTCACCAGTTTCGCCTTTAGGTCAACATTTTCGCCTTTAGGTCACAAACTTTGAAACAACTAGCTATCGTTTACTCTCGCAGATGTTGCATCTCTTACACAGACCGGCTGGTATCTGGAGTTTTCATGTACCCTGTCAGCTCTTTTTGTCTCTGGCAAAGGGGCAGAAGCTTAATGGGTGCTAATGACTGTCTTTGTTGCATATTGGTTTGAGATTTAGCCAGGCTGATTTAATCGCAGTAAACCTGTCTGAGCTTCCGGCTCTGAAGGTACAACTGAATTATTTCCTGCAAAATAGTATGCAACAGACATTTCTAACTTGCTTTGCAACAAGCATGTTCCCTGGTCCAGTCGTCAGGCGTGGTTTTTTCTCATTAGCAAGCCAACCTGGATTCATTCTAGATTTAGCAGCAAGGCTCCATGAGTAATGCTTGTCATGAAGAGAGGCCTTCCGAGGGCCACAATGGGCAGCTAAAGTACTAAAAACCTTTTTTATTAGACATTGTCAGAATATTACTGAGGATCTCTCTTATTCGATTGGAAAACGAGGCTAGAATACGATTTGTAGGATTGATTTTTTTGCTAAACACAAATTATGGTTTTTGTTTTAATTCGATTATAGTTACAACTGACGAAGGCATTTTTTTACATTTTTTAACCCCATGAAAGTGCCGGGGCTTGGTGTAATTGCCCCTTTTGCCGATCTGCCTTCTCCCCCTTTTTGGGCCTGCATGAAGAAAGCACTTTGTGTTTCAGTTGTCTTTACGATTTCACTTATTTATCTGTACATTTCGACTGAAGATGCCAGTTAAGACAAATCCTACACCACTGTTTCGTACACTATCGTAAGTCGAAGGGCAATGAGACCGATAGTTCAGATTAATGACACCGATAGTTCATAATGTCGAAGAAGCAAAAAATGTATAGTTTACCTGTATTCTCTTGGAAGGTTGTATTCCTCTTGGCCTTTCACGGGTCTTGAGCCGTAAGTGCACGATTCATTGTCATACCATGAAACATTGTCATTAATATAAATGGTTAATAGGGTATTATAATGTTATTTAGCGTCTTTCTTTATTTACCTAACTTATTGGATCAAATTGTTTGACATTGGCTTTAATGGGGTTTCCTTAAATATTATATTACGAAAGTGCCTTTTACAGTTTAGTGTACCTTGTCAACTGGTTCTAGAAATATATGATCAACACCAGATTGTATTCAAGGCCCGGCTCACACTTTACCGAATTCATTGCTTACCGGATTCACTGACCAAATCAGATAGAAATATTATTGCTTCTTACACAATAGTTGATTCAGTTTTCATTTCTGTTCTTTCGGCATTGCCATGCTTCGCCGTCGCGAATACCTATTGAATTTATGCGTTTCCACGAGCCCAGACGTGTTGCAATATGGTTCTATACCGTATCCAAAGCGGAATGATTTCACTCAACAAAAGCGGCAATGCGTTTATCGGATTTATCTGGCATGAAAAGTGATTCAATACGTAATTAACCCGATACAGCATGAGCTTGGCCTACGTGTTTAATTTGTGTTATCATCTAAACTTAAGAACCAATTGGTCACCCAGTTTGATCATAAACAGTTTTATCATGTCCCATTTTGATAGAATTGCCATGTTTTAAAGAATTGCAAAACTAGGAGACGCAGCACAAGATGACTGCACAACTCAATAAAAATCGTATCTTGAAAATCAGTTGATGTTTATGATCCTATCTAGGTGACCTTGGTTGAGTTTTGCGTCTTCTTTGTTTATCGCCAAATGTCAAGTGTTGTTTGTTGACTTTTGTTGTGTTTGTCTCTGCTAGCAATCACGATTGGGAGACTGGGTCTAGTATGCCCTAGTGACGTCGCACCCCGTTTACAACAGTTCATTCGACCTTGGTTTGTATCTTACGTATATATTTTGATTTTAGCATAGGATTTTTTAGTTCGTTAGAGGCGCTGATATGGGCCTTACTTTAAAAACGGGGTGCTGTTTTATGTACTCGTTTTTTTCATTGAGCTATTTTTCGAGAGGCAAATCATTTGAAATAGGATGTCCATAACCGCTCATCGTTTTTACACTTGTTATCTTATAACTGTTTTATATTGCCTTAGTAATTCACTTGATGTTTTAAAGCGTTTTTTATACCATTACAAATATTGCTTATGTATCATTTTTTGCTTACCTTCAAGCTGATTTTTTATTGTTCTGGAATACTGTGTTGTGTTTAGTGAGTGATTTGCCACTCGCTTCTTGTCACTGGTATACTTTTGTTAAGTCGATTTTTGTCCTCTCAGTAGAATACTTTCTTATAGTTCAATGTCTTTCAACCAATCTTTTAATTGTTTTTTGTCACCCTAACTAGGGCCTGAAACCAGGGCATGTAACCAGGGCCTGAAAATCAGAATCATCTATGACATCAGATATAACCTATAAGCTATATACAATGAGAGAAAAAGAAAATAACAAAAAGTGCCATTGTCATTCCCAACCTCGTGATCCTGTCTGTTCTACAGCCGGTTTCCCAATTGGCTCATAATCAAGGCCGAGTAAATTTTGAAGAAATATTGCAAGCCAGAAATTTGTTCAATCATAAAGTTTCTTTAGAAGTAATCCATTTTGGCTGATTATCTTCGCGCTATTGAATTGAAGAAACAGAGCTTATTTATTTTAGAAACTTAATTTTTCTTCATTTATCCAATGTTTGAAAGAAATTAGAAAGTAGCGTTTTAGTTTTATGCACTTAAAAGGGATATAAGCATCTCTGTTGTGTGATTTTGCCTTTTATTTCACCAAACGTTATTAATCTAACCCGTAAGACCAAAACGCTAAACAGCTTAAAAGCTAGGATGGTTCCCAGAAATCGCAAGCTTGAGTGATAACAATCTACTAACATGACCAGCATGGCTAACCAACATGACCAGCCATTCCTTTGAAATGCAATCGACAGATACTGAAATTGCCTAAGCCACCTGTCAGGTATTATTAGCCAATCAGTATCACGTTCGATCAGTAAGCGCGTGGGTAGTATCACGATCACTGATTGGCCATTTGTTGATTGACAATTCCCTTGAGCCACTAAAGTATCTCTCGATTGCCTTAAACAGTTGAATTATGATTCCTTAAACATTTGCAGATTCAGCAGCTGTTTCTTTTACTTTTTAAGTATTGTTGTTTATCGACCCAAGTTTAATTCCATGCGTAGCTCTGTATCTCATTCATGCCATATGGAAAATCTTCTTTTATGTGCCCCTGTCCATGTCTTCAGCTGAGGGAAATAAACGCCACTTATTTAACGCCTAATATTAAAGGGGCGTTTATTAGTATATTTTTGATAAGAATATATTCCTTCAATATGATGGTGTTTAGCAGGTCATATAACTCGATTTTAATTTTGTCAACGCTCTTAAAATATGTTTAAAAAAAGGATTATATTATTTTAGTAATCGATAAAAAAACATTCATCACACATAAATTTATTAGATGTTTTTTATCTATGATCATGACAGGAAGGCTTGTATCTTGATAAGCAGTATCTTGTTATTTTATGTGCTGTATTTTTCTATTATTTAACAGGTGCACATCGTTGAGAAACATACGGGACAATGAGGAGAAAGATTCTGCTTTTCGCGGTGTATGCAGTATGATTGGTGCGAACCCAGGAGGTGTTATTCAGGTAACATGAATGGTTTAAGTGATGTTTTTGTCGTCTAAGGGATGCTCATCTTTGCAAGAAGTTTGTTTTATTAACAAATTGAAAGCAGAATTTTTTTACATTTGAGTTGTAAGTTTAAATCTGAAGATGATATTATAATTTCTGCTTGAGGCCTCTAAAATATATCAGAAATCGTGCTTACTTGATTGTAAATTTGATTCTTGATTGCCCCTTAATTTTGGCCCATATCATTTTCCTCTACTGATGAAAAAGTAAGATTGTTTGGGATGGTGATGACTTGCATTAGAGAAGCTGAGATCCCACTTTCTAGCAAACGGGCTAGCCCTCATAACAAGGATGGGATGCTGTTATTAGCTTAGGTAATCTATTGGCAATTAGAAGCAAAGGCCAGCACTCTTGCAGGGCCAGCCCTTCCCATGTAAGCAGGCCCTTAGTTAAAGGGCCTCTCCAGCCAAAAAAAAAATTTTTTTTATTGACTAAAAAGTTAGCATCTGGTGCGTGTATTATGGCAAAGTCGTTGTTTTTTGCAAAATTCCAATTAGTTTAGAAGTTATAAGGCTTTAAAGTCGCACCTTTCCGAGTAAAAAAACGACAAAAGCCGGATCAGTTTTGTGACATTCTGACGTCACAATGTGCGGCTCTCATTCGCCATGAATTTCGTATATCTTCCACCGAATCGTGAAGGAGTCATGGTCACGCGTTGATAACGGCATCTAAATCTAGAGCAGGAGCTTTTTAGGATCGAAAATATAAAATGTTTACAATCATTCTAAGTTTGCGGGTCGGAATGTGTCCGTGCTGTGTCACGACTTTGTTTTGATCACCTGTGTAGGCCCACAAAGCTACGGCTTCCTGTTCCAGCTCTTTCCTCGCGTATTACTAATCGAAATTGACACTTCAGTTGTTCTCCAGAAACGATGAACAACTAAAGGCTTCAGAATTGATATCTGAAATGCTCAAACTAAAAGCCGGTGGAACAGAACTGAGAGTACTATCACTTGCAGTGTTCAATTTGCGAATCGCCGACGTTCGATTCGGTTTGAGGCGAGACTAACGAAATACACTGTGACGTCAAAATTGCGTCACAGTGTCACCAAACCGAAAAATTTTTGTCGGTAAATTCAATTCAATTATCGAAATGCAAGAGCTTATATCTCATAAAATGTAAAAAATATCGAAAAACAAATAACGAATTCGTGATCAGCAGGTTCAACTCCTTTAGATTAGCCAATAAAATGCAAGTGCAAAATTTGGCTGGAGAGGCCCTTTAAGTAACTGGCATGATTCTGATTGTTGTGAAATCTGATTTATTCCCAATTTTTGTTGTGTAATTAAATAATGTCAATTTGTTTGATTAAATAACATTTAGATTCATGTGAAATATTTGTCCGTGTATTTCATTAAAGTTTTTTGTCTAATTTAACTGCTGTTTTTCTTTAGGACTTTATTTTTTTCTGTGACGCTGTTGCATCCTGGGTGAATCCAGCACCAGACCTTAAAGAAATGTTCATGAAGGTATTTTGCAGTTAGAACCTCTCCCTTTTCCAGCCGTTGTGTGATCAATTGATTAATATCTTACCCATCATTTGCTTTTTCTTCAGCGTTTTAAAAAATCTACTGCAACTGGGTTACGATGATGATACACTCATTGTACATCAGTAATATGAATTAATGTTTGCTTGTCATATGCAAAGTTCAATGATACATTATTTTTCACAGGTACATATTTATTTCTTCGCTAGGTAGTAAGTAGCCTTGTCTTGCTTTTTGAGATGATCATATTTCCTTATTCCTTTGTCTAGATTCTTCATGGCTTCAAAAACCAAGTTGGTGATGAAAACTGGAAACGGTTTTCAGACGAGTTTCCTTTGCCGCTGCGCGAGAGGTTATCGCAGCAGTATGGTGTCTAACCCTTAGGTAAGCATATTCTTTTGGCCGTCATCATTTTTTCATTTTTTTCATTTTTCAATTTTTTAGGCAAAATAGTTAGAGAAAAACTGATTTGCGGGGGCCATGCATTTAAATACCATTCAAGCTAAAATAATTATCATAAATACAGTATAATACAATGAGATTAAAAGAAACAAGATTTAAAAAAAGTTAACATTGAAAAAAAACTTTAGTGTTGAAGAAAATTAGCAGAAATCTCAACGTACGTTAGCAATTAACTAAAGTCTTCTGGAGCGTGGCCCTAGTCTATGGGCCAGGTTTGTATGATTTTTTATTCTTAATGGGTTATGGTTGGTAATTTACCTGTACGTATGATTATAACAGAAGGAAGAAGGATGGCGATAAAAACGAGGCTTTTTGTGCAGTGGGGAAGTTAGGACTTGTATAGAATTCGGGTAAAATAAGTGTCTGTTAGGAAAATAACGTAAGCATTTCAGAAATATGGCCGATCCCCTGTTCTTAGGTTTGCTACTTAAGCGAAACGCTGGAACGAATCTTTGGCCATCATCAAAACCCAGTGAAAAATTAAGCATTTAGAAAGCCATAGGGTCGTGCAACATTATAGCTAGTGAAGTTTGCAAAATCTGTACAAAGGCAAAACCAAGCTAAGGGGGTTGCCGATATATCTTAAACTTTTAAGCCACTAGAAACAAATCCCTTAAGGCTGAGCTACCCTTTGGTGGCAACAGTCCAGTAATGCTACACCATGGAGAAGGTCAATTTCGAACGAAGGCGTTACACAAATGATGCCAACAATTGCGAATTCAAAGTTTATTCGCGCTGGCTCTTGAGATTAGAACCAAAACCAGATTATAGACGTTCATGGGTAAGGAACTCTTTGGCCACAAGGCTGTTTTTGGGTAGATTCAATTGTTTTTTATCTGTTAGACAGGTTTTCAATGCTACCTTTGATGTGGTCAGAATTCTAGGATGTTCAAAACAATTTTTTAGAACGTCCTCATTTATCACTGTAGTAAGCATATATCACTACAGTATGTGATTACGTAGTCCCTTTATTACTCTTTACTTATTTACTATTTTGCTATTTACTAGGGAGGTTTTTGACAAGGGTTGCATTTGATCTTGAGATCCTTTCTTAGGATTAATTTCCAACAAAGACTATTATTGTCTGAGATGATGTCTTTTCTTCTCTTTCAGCACCACTGACGTAAAGATAAATGCTTTGTAAAGCATCGTGTATCTTGTAGCTTCACTCCAAGGGAAGGGAGGGGGGAAGGGATTCTGCTGGGAGGTGGGAGGGGCAGTCGGTATCACTAAACATTTCGTAAACAAACTGCGTAATTAAACTTGGGTATAGTAACTAAGCATAGCTTCTTTAGGCTTAATTGGGAGAGAGAATTTCTCTTAATTGTAATGTACTGAGACTTTTCTCGAGAGGGGCCTGGCTTGTTTGTTTAACGTTGGCTGAATAGCCATTTAAAAGGACACACCCCTACAAGTACTCACCCTTATTGGCAAGTTCTGTGCTGCTTTATAACATAGGTGATATGTGAATGTTCTTCATTCATATATGATGAAGTGAAAGTATAACTAAACGTCTGTTTGGGAATGAATTGTTCCTTTGCTCAGGCCGCGTTTTGAGCTGCCATTCACTCAGACAATTTTTCCCTCCCCCCCCCCCTCTTGATAATTTGAGACTGAAAACAAGCACTGCCACACCCCTGTTAATCTCGTTGAAAACTCAAAAGTACGTTTGAGATAAATTTAGGTTTCGCATTAGTTTTGATTTGTATTGATACCCAAAAACTGTAAACGCATACGGGAATTACTGTGTTTGTGACTGTCCCGTGCTAACCGTAGACTGTCAAATTATTCAGTTGGTAGCCAATGTGTACTGTGATCTCCGTTCCCTCGTCGATGCATGTAACGTGTCGTTAAACGTATCAACTGGCATGGAAGTTCTGTGTCAACGTTGCTGAGCTTGTTTACCAAATTGATAAATTCATTTTGTGCCATTTATGTTGATGGCTTATATATTCAAGTGCATGATGGGTTTTTTACTCAAAACTCTCTCAGTGAATGAACTAATTGTCTTGCCACTTTATCATCAGACATTGTTTTCAAAACTTTCACTGGTCATTGTCAAAGTACAATTGCTAGATATTTTGCTCTGAGTTGTAATAATTCAATAAAACCTACTCCCTGCCAGTCATAAATGCCTAGAGCATGCCTGGTTGGGCCTTGCCAAAACTGAACGCTGGAATTGCAGAGCAGCTCCGTCTCTGCTGCCTGCAATTCTTGTTGAGATTTCCATGCACATCAAGTTCAATATTTGTCGCAATGTTTTGTAATCTTTTTGTAAGTGTTAATTTCAAGTGAATTCGTGCAGAAATCGCTGTGTAGAGTTCAATTTGCTGTAACTAGCGAAAGAGTCTTCCTCAAACAAGCTGACCCTGGGATGTTTTTAACTTACTAAAGGACCGTTTCCCCTCCATTGACAAAGTTGACAGTAAATTAAACACTTGCCCCTCGCTATGTATGAAGATCGTTTGATGTCTTCATTTCCAGAACTAGAGAGATTAGTATTGATAAGGCCAACCAGAATGGTATGATTGATGTGCTCTTCTATATTGCATGCTTAGAAGTCAGTTTTTATTTCGAGGTCCTTTATAGTCTACTCTCTTCTCACCCTTGTCACTAACAGCCTTGTCAAATATATGTTTAAAGTACCTGTAAAAATGCAGCTTTGTGTAATGATAATGAGCAAACACCCTTTGATATTTCTTTTTGTAATAGTCTATAAAAACCCACGTCCTAGAAAAGCTATTTGTGCAGTAATATGGCCTCCTCACAGCGTTTAATAATTTGTATCTTTTGTAATGTTGTGGTGTACATTTGTCTCTCGTAAGCGGATAGATGATAATTGTCTGGAAAACAGCTTTTTCTTTCTCTTCATCTTTCATTGACATCGGAGAATAAGAGTCAAAACTGGTTGGAAAGAACTTGGGGGTTTATGGTGAGGTGTAACATATTTTTGCCCGTCAAAAGCTACGACTGGCATTTGGTTAGTGCAGGTACAAAGTGTCCACTTTTAATATCATCTTTGAGATGTTATCAAAATCTCAGAGAGGGTTGTCAGAAAAGCGAGGAATGTAATTTGTGGGAAAGTAAACAAACAAGACTCGAGATTAGTGCATCTTTTTTTGCCCTACAAAAAGGTGTATTGTTTTTATAATACATCCCATAATATTTTTCGCTTTCCGTTGAAAAAGATGTAGAAAACTTTTATTCAGCCCCTTTGGTGGTTTCAGACCTAGGCCCTTAGCCAAAGGGGTGGCATGGGGCCTTTGGAGCAAGACAATACCAGCCAATAGCCATTCCCGAATATTGTGAATCTACATTTTTAATGGAGTTTTTCTTCCTTGTCATTGGATTGCCATGATTCAAGCTAATACACGTAATTTTTATAAGAAACTAAGGTCTGGTGCTGGTAGGCAGTTTTTAAAATCTTCTGGCCATTTTCTTAAATTTCTTAGGTAATGAATTTTTCAAACGTGCTTCCAAGGTAAAGTAAATAATTCACTCACATTCAGAGATACACTAACAAAGCGATCAAGAAATTTTGTTTTCCTAGAATGACTAACTCTGTCGAGATCTGTAAACAGTTAAGCTCATTGAATGAGTTCAATGTCAAGTTGAAGTCAAACAAATTTGTAGGACGTAAGATTATTTATAAGACTTTGTAGAACATAAGACTTTCGCTGCCAGGCAAAAACTTCACAGTGGTCGGGGCATTTCAAAATCACAAGTTGTGTGAACAATAAATTTGGTGGACAATATTCTATAGTACAGGGCCCACGCCCCGAATTTGAAAGTGGGAGGGGGGGGGAGCAAGCCTACCTTCATCTTCGAAATTTGTAGCTTTGAAATTACCTGCTTCACAAAAAATGGGGGGTGCTTCACAAAAAGATTAATTGTGTTGTTACAAAATACTTAAATACTGGAGAGGCGGAAATTCTGTTTTCAGGTGGGGGAGGGATGGTTGTCTAAAGCTCTAAAAACAATCAAATTTGCCGACAAGATACAAAGTTTACCGACAAAGACACTGAATCTTTTTTTACCGACAATTTAACAGAAGCTAGGAAAGCTCTCGTCCCCTTTACACTCCCGCACCCCAAGCTTCCTTTACACATTTCCTCCAAGATCCCAAGCTTCAGGAAATGGGTTTTTGTGACGCCAGTGTTTTGCCACTCTGCTAAAACAAACCGGAAATATTTGCATAAATTGAACAAGGTGGGTCCAATTCAATTCAACAATTCAATTCAATAATTTGGGGCCTAAGTTTTTGTTAAACAATTTCGAAGAACGGAGGGAAAATTTTTTTCCGGCGATAGTTAACAATGGGGCCAAGCGAGGAAAAGGAAGTATTCCCTTTATTAAAAGCTGTTTTTGAAAATGATTTAAAGAGACTGTCATCTTTATTAAGCTGTCATGATGCCGATGAGAAGGACCAGTTTGGTGAGTTTGGGCTCTACTCTGAGTTAGCCTTTTTTGTGTTATTGTTTTGTCTAAGTGATGTGTTGTCATTTCATGATCAATGAGTTCTTTTCTGTTGAGAACCGTGAATCGTTGTTTCAAAATGAGTTCTAGTAGCCTTAATTGATAATCTTCTTTTCATATTTAATATAACGCATTCAGTGTAAGCCTATTGGCATATTTTCGTTGACGGGCCTTCTCGGTTTGACTCGCCTTTTATGTTAGCTACCAGGTCCTGACCTTTAACTTCGATTTGATTGAATCACCCAGACTTAATAACTTTCTAGCTTGGATTGATGACTTTCTCAACTTATACTGTCAGTAGAATTATTTTTCAAATTTTTTTCTTTGCTTTGTTATGCCACCTATTTTATGTATGTAAGCCCATTGATCGGCTCTGTGATATTTTACAGACTTTCAATACATTAGATAACTTTAAGGGTGTCTTTACAATGAACTCGACTTGTTTAAACCTTGAAAAATGTAAAATTTCTACCTGAATTTGTATCAAGAACTTGTAGAAATACACTTTTATAGTCTGCTAGATATTTTCAAGGATACCTATTGTGTAATTTTTGCACAGCAGACCAGCTTCTGAAAATTTATAACGATGTTACTTGTTTTGTAAATATTTACCCTGCATGAATGATATTGTGATTTCGTTTGTGAATATTTTGGCAGATTTTTGCTGTTGGCATATTTGGTTGCTAAGAAATTGGTACAGCTGTGAAAAATTTTGTAAATCTCTTCCCCCTGGTGGAAATATTGTCTTTCTTGCTGATAGAATAAATAAATTGATGTGTGTTGTTGTGAAGTTCTCGTTTGTTAAACCAAAGACCCATTGAATTTTTAAATGGTGAAAAAGCTATAGGACAAGCTTAAGTTTTAACAAACAAAAACAATAGGATATGTTTGCTGTCAAAGGCCTATAGACGTTAGAATCTGCATTCATGAAAATCCATAGGACAAGGTATGGGGAGTAGTTATTACTTTACCATTGGGGGCCAATTTTTTTGACAACATATAGAAATGACTATATATTAAAAGTAAAGTGGTAATGCACAAACATGTAAAAACCAATATAGTCATGGGAGAGAGGATTAAGAGGCAATATATGCACATTTTCAAACCCAGTACAACTTGCAGACGTTTTTTGGGGACCCTTTAGAATATTGGGGTCCTAGTTCCCCTCTGCCCCCCTCCAGCTACCCCCTGATACACTGAAGTTTTAATGTACAAAAATGATATATTTGCATTCAAAGGCCTATAGACTAAATAACCTGTATTCATGATTGTTCATACATATGCCATGCTTTCTTGGTGTGCTTGATCACCAAATGAAACATCTGCTTAATTGTTAAAAGCAGTCCATGCCACAAGCCTTGCTTTTAATTGATATTATACCTATAATTCCCATATTGTATATCAAATCTGAATAATTAGGTTTTTATCTTTTAAAGTCCTAATAAATCTGAGGTAAGCTACAGTCAACACTGTTGCAAACTGTTGGTTATGTTCACAAAAATTCTTGCCTTGAAAATGTATGGCTTTGAAAATATATCTCGTGTGACTATTAGCAGATTTAGATGCGAAAGATCCATTATGTAAGCTTTTTTGGAAGCTCTAATTTGCCACAGACCTTCCTGCCTACATAATAAGTCAACCATATATAGCTTGCCTATCTGATTTGAGAGTTTATAAATAATTACTGCTATTTCGCCTGATAAGTAAACAAAAGGATTAATAGAAATCCATCAAGCATCAACAGGGAAAACAAAGAAGAATCTGGCTAGAGACATGGGAACTGATAAAAATATCTGGAGGCTCAATGCCTTTTGACCCCTTTTGATAAGGGCTCTGGGAGTAAATGACTGCCAACTCTGTATTTCAACCCAAATTAATTTTTCAAAAGCATTCAACTGAAAATTTGAAATTTGGATGTCCTTGTGATGAATTTCAAAAATGCAATTTACCACATACACAGTATTTTGCTAGTTAACCCCTTCCCCGTTTATTAAAACTTGCCTATTACTAGATGTTAGGATGCAATTATTTCTGGATAGTAATGAATAAGACATTCATTTAAGCATACAGGTTGAAGAAAAATAGAATTGAACAAGTAGATGGGGCTTTTTATTAGGCACCATAGATATTGTTTTTTTAATCCTATTTTTGCCCATTATTTGGGGGCAGGCCTTGAATGCAAAATCACCACCACACATCATCATATTGTTTGTTTTGTGCAGGTTCTCTTTCACAGGCATATTTCTATACTGGCTTTGTATATAACTCACCTTTACCTTTATCTCCATGCAGTGAGAGGTGTTTGATTCTATACAGTTTTGTATTTCTTCTCAGTCAGTACAAGAAAGTTTTTTGGTTTTTTCAGGAAATACAGCATTACACATTGCATCAATGCTTGGGAGAAAAGGTATCTAGGAATATGGTTTAGAGTTTTTCTTTGCTTGTTGCTAATCAAACTATGTAATGTTCTGCTTTATATATTAGTTTAACCTAAGTATTTTGAGATTTAATACTTCTCTGCTATAAGTATTTTTAAGAATTAAAAACACCATTATTTTCTTTAGACTGTGTGAATATTCTTTTGATGCATGGGGCATCAATAATGATGAAAAATGCCAGTGGCTGGACTCCACTTGCTGAAGCTGTAAGCTATGGGGACAGGCAGCTTAGTATGTAAATTTTTTTCTATCCTTCCAATTAAAATAACATTAATCTAATTGAATGGAACAACTGGCTTTTTGCCAAGTTTTAGTGGGAATTAAATGATTCTCTTTTTTCTCTAGAAAGACATTGACCTGCTAAGACTCAATATCGTTAGGCTGGAAAGCAACGCAGGGTTGTGAAAGGGAAATTAAAGAAAAAGAGACTTATTAAGGCAATTTTGTTCCCATTTTATCTACCATCATTCCTGTGACAGATCAACTATAAATTGTGCATATTTATGTTGAAAAAATTATGCCCTGTCACATTTGACAATACCCTCTATCAGATTTTTCCCAGTCTGTTTTATCCCTTTCATTTTTTATATGAAACTGAAACCCATTCATCCATTATTACTTTTTAGTAAAACTGTTGCTTAAGCGACTGAAAGTGCAGAACAGGGAGACATTAGAAAGTAGAAGACCACAGCTTGTTGAAACTCTAACAAAGGTACAAATAACATGCATGTGAAATTGTTTATCAGTTTCTAAAAGCTAATTTTTATAGTTCCTTACTTGATTATTTGAAATTCTGCTTGTGATTGTTATCATGATTATATCATATCCAGGATGCTTGAGAACAATTTTGATTGGGGGGAAGGCTCTCGAAAAAGTTGGTAAACTCCTATCTGACAGCCCCCTAACCCCTGGCTACAATTTGCCTGAATTTTTCTGTGTGCAAATTTTTCTTATCATTTTTTGTGGCTTACCATTTTGTGTTTTTTATTTTTGTCATTAGTCATTTCATTGCAATTTTAGTTAGATGATTTCATCCTTGAAGTCAAATGGGAATTCCATAGTTGGGGTGAGTTTTGTATGATATCTTTCACAAAAATTTAGCCATGCTTTACAATTTATTGATGGATGTTCTTTTTTCTATTGTGCTTGAATTTTTGTACATATGTAATTGAATTTACTGTATCTTCAAACATTTTTATGTCACTGTGTCTTGTTGATTGTTTTGATACATTATTATGGCAATGTTTGGAAAACGCTTCAATTGACATGTTGCCTTCAGTGACATGATAACAAACGTTGTGGCTATTAATATAAAAGCTGTTGGACGCAATTAGTTTCAAGTGTTTTTAAATAGTTCTGACTGGGTTATGTCTCCCCTTCTCCACTTTAAACAATAAATTTGTGCCTTAGTATTAAAAAATATACAATCAAATGTGCTGTTGATGTCAAATTGGTTTGTTCTTTTGTATGTCCAGGTTAAGGAATCTTTATTCAGCTTATTTACTTATTGTCCATGTAGGTTTTGTTAAATGTTTTAAAAAGGCTGTCTTTAAGCTGCAGCAAAACCTTTTTAAAGTGGTCTCAGAAGGTTTTAAATTTTAAGTGGTTTTAAAACCGTTCTTAGCTTAGCGATTGTTTTGAAAAACCCTACATCGTTTTTTAACCATATGGTATACATATTGTAAGGTTATCTTCATGCTAATCAGTCTGGGCCCAGTAGTTTAACCAGAAATGTTTCAAAGCACCAGGTTCTTGTTGGCATGGGAAAAATTGCAAGTATTCAAAAATCATTTGGGACTTGGGAGGACTGTAAATCCCAGAAGAGGGTTAGGGAATCAGGGCAGAAAATCTACCAATGAGTTCGAAGAATGAGGTGAGGTTAGCCTGATGCTTGCCTGAAAATTCTCGCCATCAAATGATTGGATGAAAATGTTGACAAATACTGTTTGAGGTGGGGTATCTTTACCCACAGGCCTACGCATTTTCTCTGGTTATACCACTCGACTGATACTTTATATTCAAGCAAAGGTTTAGAACCCAGATTAGAAGCGTCTTGAAGTAACACATCATTGGGTATGAAATGCGCATTGGGACACATACAAGTGTATTCATTGTTTACATTCATTCCATTTTAGTACCGTTTTTATCAAAATATCTACCGTCCGACACTTGTGTTATAAAGAAGCGAGGTTGCAATATTAGGTATTCCAATGATTTATTTCTTCGTCATTTTATAGTACTTTCTTGAATGGCAGTAAATTAATCCCTTATCAATATCACTCAAACAAGAGTTCCCCCTCCATTTCTTCTACATTTGTCATCAAAAAACAAAAAACTATAGTCACAATTGTGCTTTGTTTCTTGTCTTGAGTAATTTGTTCTTCAGACATCTAAACGTTCGCTTTGCAATGAATAAAAGACTGGCAGTATACTTCAACTTTTTCTTTTGTAATTTGTCATATTCATGAAACCTTATCACCTTTTGATAAATTAGTCCCTATTAGATCTCTTGATCAAACTTGTAATCAATGAAGGTTTTAATAACGTACGGCCGCCACTGCTAAATACATTTAGGCCAAGTCGCTTTTTAAATTTTTTTTATTTAAAACCTCATTTTAGGATGGACAGCACATTAATCGAATTTACTGACATGAAATGGCACAGAGGAGATATTTCATTTATTTTCAATGGAGCAACGAAAGGTGAAATTCTTATTTTACTGTATCGGTGCTTAAAGTTAGAACTGTTTGTACAAAATTAGTTTCGAAGCTTGTTCGTCGATTTTGTTTTTACCATTGATACTGCTTATTTTATTCTTTGTATATGTCAGGTTTTGCTGTCAGCCATTATAGTTATAATCAGAAATCAAAGGTTCTGTTTTCCTTGTGACCTTTTAGTTTTTTATTATGCCTGTGCTTGTTCGAAATATGGATATATTTATTTATTCACTATCGTCTATAATGTCAGTACCACTGCTCAGCTTGCTAGAATTCTTATTTAATTTCAAGAAAATGGTGCCTTTATCATTTGTCATAAATTGTTTGATTTTGTATCAAATAGAAAATTTAACATTTCTAGTTAATGAGAAGAAAGACAACCCGTTAATTAATATGACTTGTCAGTCAAATAAATTTTCTACAATGGGTTGTGGTATCAGGGTAGCATAGAAAATACGTATTGAAAACATTGCTGTACGTTTACTAATGATACAACCTTCTTCGTTTGAAAGTGACTAGAGATAGATAAAAAATATATAGTATATATTCCCACCGTCATGAGCTTGGCGTTTCTTGCTTTCCATACAAAAATATTTTAATCAATGACACACTCCACTTTCTCTAACAGTGTCCTTGAAAGTATTCAGGGACAGATGTGAAAATTGTTACACTTTGGTCGCCTCCCGTATCTGCCTTATTTGTCTTTAGAAGTAACGTAATATATGTAGATAAATAACAAACAAAGAATTATTTGAATTCAACAATGTTACTGAAAAGAACCTTTTTTGTAGGACCAAAAGCTTTAGTTGTTCTTGACAATAAAAAGAAAGTATTTCAGAAGCTACGACATGAGGTAAAAGAATATAATATTGAATATTATATATATAAATATAATATAATATATATAAAAGGAAAAAATAGTTCATTAAAATGCCTTGAATAATAGATAGTTTTCTCGAGAAATGCTTTGTAGGGAAAACATTTGTCTCACTTATGCTTGTTGGGCTCTGGGTCTAGGTCAATAGCACATTGATTCTGTGGGAGGCATGACTTTGCTGTTTAACTTCCCACCATCCACGGTCTGAAGTTCTGGAAACTTACTTCCATCTACGAATTATACCTTTTCTTAATATTAAAAGTGAAAATGGCCATAGGTAGAGGTCCTTAGGGGGAGGTACCTCTGAAACAATGCCTCAGTTGATGCATTTAAATTTTCATGCTGAAAGAGAGCAAAATGGTAGTTTTTGCGGAATTTTTTTTTCAAATGACCTGTAACATGAATTCGTGTGCTGCAGGAAAGCTAAATTTCAAGCCATTTTTAAGGCAACAGTGGTCTAAAGCCCGTGGAATTGTTCCCGTTTCTTCATCGTGGAAACCGTATTTATTTTTTTCAATTAAGCATTTGAAAGTTTACATTTGACAAGGCAAACCTGTAAGGCTCAAGAAGAATTCTTTGCAAATCTAGAAAATGCTCTAAAAGTTTCATATTTTTTTGCAGTAGGAACATTTCAAATGCTCAAATTTGAGCCATTTCGTACGATTAGTCGTATCTTTTTTGATTTTTTACCTCTGAAATGTATTTACAATGTCTTTATTCAGTTAGCCAAGGCTTGATTGCTATTGATAATAAGCAAAGACCGGGGCTGAATGGTTTTCTTTATCGGAAATTCTATCGATTATTTTACGAGAAGTGCTTGTTCAAGACTGAAAATAGCAACGTAGTCGTGTAAAGCTATCATACTATTGTATGCTATGTTTAAGACTACTCTCTTCCAAGAGGGCTACTCTCTACCTTCATCTGCGGGGGTCCATGTCAGTATTTAGGGTCTGTGATTTTTCCAAATCGATATTTGGGAAAGATTCTGAATTTTTGTGTCTGAAAATATGAAACGAAGTTATAAATGAAAAAATTGTAAATTTTATCTATGTTCGAATGATAACCTTAACGTAATCGTGTATCAGGTATGTGTTTAAAACAATCCTTTTGCTTTTAACCAAAAGGGGCAGAATGCTATCGGTTTTCCATGTTAAAGACCACACGACAGCAAAGTGATTTTAACCGAAGTTTCATCGCAGATAAAAAAAATAATCCGATACGAATAAATTCTACACAAAGAACCAATTAACAATGATGGCTGATGTTGTAAACATATGTTGTTATTATGTTAATGTACTATATGTGTTATCAATTATTGCCTACAGGATACAGAAGATGACTTAGAAGAAGAAATTGATTACTTGATGAGCAGGTATTTCTTCTGCTTTAACAAAACCCAGAGATTTCCATTTGTTTTCAGCATAGAAATGACTAGTTAATGCTTGGCCTTAGAGGAAACATTCCATCGAAAATTGGCAATTTCCACCAAAATTGGCAGGGACAGATTTAAAAGGGAAGGATTAGGAGGAGCGGGGAGTGTTAGTTGATTATTGGAATCACAAAGCATAAATTCAGTGGACCTGTGATATTCGGATGATCTCTATCAGCAAAGCCAATCACTTATATATTAAGACAATTTTGCCGCGCTTTAACATTTCTTTCTGTTTTTAGTGACATAGTTGCAGCCCAAATGTCAACTAAAACAATTTCATTTCAAAGAAGTTTGTCTGGATGGATATTCAAGGAAGATAAAACCGTATGTTGGTTCACTTTTTGTATTTTTACTTAACGCTTTTTAGTCGGCTGGAATCTTTTCCTGATTCTGAAGAAATTTTATATAGGTGATTACCTATAGTGAGCTGGTGGATGAACATAAAATTTGTATGCTACTTTGCTAAATGCTCAGCCAAGGCATGCAAAATTGGTCATAATAAAAAACATATAGTATCTTTCTTCTCTTCCCCGGTGATCTCTCTTGAAACTTCACTTCCGGAAGATTTCTTGTTTATCACAAATACTGATGGTTTTTTCTCATTCATTTGAAGATGCAGTTCTTTTCTTTTTGACCAATTATCCACTATCTTCTCATATCTTTGCTAAACGATCTGGAAAAGAAAATCTGTTTCAATGCTTGCCTCGGTTCAGTCTGTTTCTAAAGCTCCCCGCGCGGTGGCCAGGGTACCAGAAACATCACACCTTAAAACATGTGTGTACCGTTCTTCTCAATTTGTGTTTCAGTTTTAACTGCTGTTGATGAAATGGAAAGATTACTAACATTTACCTGGTGGAAATATTTTGAAAATTCAACTAGACATTTGGATTGCTGTTATTTGGTCTCCACAAAACAATATCGATTTTGATCGTCGATTAACTTAGATTAGCCTTGATTTTAAGAATAAATCAAATTGGATGTAACAAGATGCATTTATATTAGTAAGATAACCAAGATTAATGTGCAAAGGGGGGGCGAAGTTTTTGGATTTCTAGTATTTGTTACCGTATCTGGGGATGTTGTTAGGTTTGTCTGTTCTGTATATTGATAAGAGTGTTCACATGACCGAGGGATCGCGTAGATCGAGGAGAGGTGACTTCGCTTAGTTTAAATTGATTTAATCGTTAAATTATATTTGGGGTGTGAAATCATACAAGCAGTGTGAACTCAAAGTCTTGGATTTTTTTGCAATGTTCAGTTTTTGAAAGCAAAGGATTTTTCAACTAATGGGTTCGCATTGGGGTTTCGTCAATTTGATACGAAAGAAGGGATATAAAAATGTGAAGAAATTGTTGATGCAAAGGGGAGAAGGCAAGGCAGTGAGAATCTAGGGTGAATCAAAACTACGAGGCTTCAAATTCCGATACCTTCATGTGAAATAATTGATAACTGTGGAAAAAATTTAACCCTGTCCTTTGAGAAGTTACCTTCATAGACCAGTTCACATTACAGAATTTACATGATCAGTTCGCATTGAAGACCAAACTAGCATTCGCAGCGTCTACCCAGCTCCTAGCTCTAAATCGAATTGCCTATTACCGCAATTATTTATAATTCAATGCTATTGTACCGTTACTGGTATAATGGAATGAGTCGTACCATGGTACCATGTAAGTCTTTATTTCTCCTTCAGGAATACATCGGATTATACAAATGCGACGTTTATACTGTGAATGGCATGACTCTAATATCACGCAAAAGGTATTTTGTCCACTTGTTAATCAGTGCAATATGTTCTACGCTCTATATGAGAGCAGTTCTATTTTATAAGAATGACCCGTTACTCATCTCCATACAAAATTATCAGTTGCGGAAAACTCACAATTCAGCTTCTATGATTTGTGAAGAAATGAATTTTTAGGTATTTATTGAATGGGGGTATCAGTGAATGATACCTTCTCCAAGCTCTTTACATAGGGCACCCATAAAAAATAGATACTTCAAAACAATAGTGAACACCTTCAACGGACAATGGACATTTTCAAATAGGGAACACTTCCATACAACGGACACTTTTCAACATCAAACAAAACAAATGACACTTAGACCCCGTTTAAATGTTATCAGGTCATACTTGTATCGGATCAAAGTGCTACCTATCAGGTTTTTGTTTACAAGGTGGTGGATCACTGAGAGCAACCTCGCTTCTAATTCCTTTGCTATTGTTTCAGTTTCTTGTTCCATGTTATTGTATTCAGAGTCAGGAAAACATTACGGTTGCCCGGTCACTGACCGGAGGAAGGTCCAGGAAAAACAATAGAAGCTCATATGACACACCCAAGCCACGCCCACTTTCAATTTTTTGTGAGGAAGGTTTGCCTTCTGGGATGTTTTTGTCTGGAGGAAGGTTAACAACTTTTCTGGACTCTGTGCATGGTCTCCTGAAAGGAAAGGATGCGATCCGTTTCAACTTGATGTGGATCACTCGCGTTTTCACAGTGTGGGGCACAAGGGGTCGGGTACAAGAAAACCATCGCAAGCGAAACGAGTGCGCTTTTGTAGCAGGATAAGAATGGTACGGATAGCAGAACAGAAATTGTATCGGATCGCTTGGAACTTGTGTAAATGAAAGGCTGGTCCGCAACACTCTTGTTTCCGAGAAAAAGTGATCCGATACCGTGTAGATGGGGTCTTAAAAGAACTTTCTAACCCATCGAAAAGACACTACGCAAAAGTAAACGCACCGAAACAATGGACATTTCTGAACAATGGACATTTCTGAACAATGGACCCTCCAAGCGACGGTCACTTCTAAGCAGCAAACACTTTGAAGATTGAACATTTTTCTTTTCATTTAATTTCCTGACTAAAAACACCGCAAAACTCAGCAAATGTTTATTTGATATTTTTTGTTTATTTACATTTTTAAACTAACACTGTGTAGCAGGCTCTTTCGTACTAATATGAATTTCATTTCGGACCTTTAGTGCTGAGTAGAAAAAGTCTTTTAGGCCTACTTGACGGTGCCTTGGGATCGGTATAACTTCGCAGAACCGCATGCTATTGCTATAGCATGTTATAACTAGATTATAAGAATTAGCTACACGAGTTATGAAAGGGTATAATACTTGTTGATTTTAATTTATCAGTTGCAAATCCTATCCACCGTCTACACTAGAAACGCGCCTTTAGGCAACTTTGTTCATCTTTTGCAGGAGAGAGCATTTGACAGAGGAAGATGTCCAAAAAAATAAAGTGAGTTAACCGAAAGTGCCGTTTAAATTTGAAGCTTTTTTATGTTGGTCGAAAAATTTCTTTTACAGGCAAATTATAAAAGATTGAAAAGTTTAACCTCCCATAGACGATATCTATACTTCGTTAATGACAACATAGCTATTGAGGATGAATTTCCTGCCCATTTATCCAACTGCTCTTCTTTCAGGCAGTACATGAGGCTTTTCAAAAGGGGGACCATGATGCAATTGAAAAACTGGACCAAGTTTGTATTGTTTTCGTTTCTTTTTCAGTTATGGCATATATGGGGTGGGGTGGGGTGGGGTGACATACCTGTGCCGGGAATCGATGGGTCTCAAGACGAGCTAACAAGACTAGGAAATTCCTTGTTGGACCCTCTCAAAACTCTCCCACTTTACTAAAGGCAACCATTCTAGGTGAGCCTTGTGCAGCGAAATCAGCCTATTTGTTACTGCCTTGTTCTACTGAGCCTTTTTCACTGACGAGAATATCCAATAAATTATTGTTGTAAATAGATAGTTATAAATGTCAAAAAATAAGGGATACTAAGTTAACGCCTTTGCCAGAGTATCGACGATCTTTTCGCAAGATTTTCTGTTGATTTCCACGATGTTTATCTCCCGAAACTGTAGCCTCCAAACCTCAGACTAGCATTTGTGGGTCTGAAGACAGCCTCTCTCGTCATTTGAACCGATTCGACGCTCCTTAACTTCAGTTTAGTTTGGTTTTCCTTTGTTTTCAAAGGTATACAAACTTCCCTTTCGGTTGCAGATTAAAAGAAATGACTTGCTTTTAACAATAATAGTTTACTATAAAGCTAGCCAGTAAATATATTTTACTTAATTTGTATTCTGCCTTTGTATTTGTCTTAATTTGTCTTTGTATTAATATATTCTGCGTTGCTTTAGTTAACCAATATTACCATGATTCTATATTTTAGACAGCTTCTTGTCACATTTCTTTAGTGGCAGTCAAGGTAAAGAGATTTCAAGAGAACAAGCTGCTATATTCTAGTCAACTTTTTAGGTAGAGCGTCGAAAATCTTTAAAACCGCCATCCGAATGCACGTGCTCCTGGGAAGAATATTCTAGTCAAGATGACAACAGGTAGAAAAAAGTCTTGCTCAATTCTAGTTGTCTCAGACCGTGGTGCAACCAGAATTCTTCCATTGACCAGGTGCTCATCAACTTGCAACGGTGGATTTTAGCGGCAAAGATTGGGGGATGTTAGATAATAAATGGATTTTGGTGTCACACCCTTCGAGTGCCTGGAAAATGGTGGAAATGCCTATTTTTTAAGATTCACTTTTTAACTCTAAAATAAAGAAGAAAAGGAGATTAATAAAGAAATTTTCTGCATAATTTTATTACTATTTACTACCAAAAATACTTTTTACCGAATTAAAACAAAATTTAGCGGTACGCAAAAATATTAGGGATGTTGCTTCACCCCCACATCCTTCACTATGACAATGATAAAGTTGCAACATATGAAACCAAAGATAATTGAAATCGCATCTTTAGCAAACGGTCACGATTTTGCCATGACTATCATTTTATTTTACATATACTTATTCTAGTATTATTGAATGCTTAAATATATACTATTTATAAAGCAGATTGTGAAAGAATTGACAGACTCATCATAAACATACTACAATTCATTAAATATAAATGGAAGTTAAACAGAATATAAATTTTAAGGTTATGGATTTGGTAATGATATGTTTCTCGATTAGGCCACCACATTTGGGAAGAAAGATGATCATAAAAGAAGACAGAAAAAGTGTCAAAGTTGCAGTTTGGATGGTTTGTATCGGATCTTGTTTTTTGAGAAATCGGTTCTTGTGGTCATTTTTACTTTTTTGAAATATGAAGGCTTATGAAGAACAATTATCGTTCGGTACTTTATAAATTGAAATTGATATTAGCCTCGATTGTAAAGGATAGTCCAAAAATTGATATTTTCCTGAAAAAGAAGAATCTCTTTTAAAAAACAGATTCAATACCTGCCAGAGGTCCTTGGAACACCCGAATACGTTACCGTTTCCAGTGATAACGATCGAATCCGCACCCGGTCTCCCCCGAAACAATGTTTGTTGTAGAGTGAGATATCATGGCTATATGAAATGAATGTATTAGGCCACACGAAACAACTTAAATCCGCATAAAACAAAATTTGTAGGATTGAGGAGAGGGGATGCAGTATAAAATAGTTTAGCGCAATGTACCAAGACTTTTTGGACAAAATCGGATCAAGGCAGGTACTGTAGCTTATTGGATCAAATCGGACTGCATCGGATTTGTTCAAATCGGATCGGATTTGATCGTATTTGATTGACCAGATTGGATCAGATTTGATCGGATTTGATCGGATTTTTGTGGATCGGAATTTGATTGACATGATGTATGGTTAATGATTAAAACAAATGTGGGTGAAACATGCCATTGAACCTTTGACGAGTTAACTTATTAATGATTTCCATTTTTGTTTTTTTGTCGCTTTGTAATGTCAGTTATCTCTGTCTGTTATGTGAATTTGAATGTCTGTTGATGTTATGGGTCTTTCGATACAGAATAATTGTTTGTAACTGCAATTATTAAACTTTGAACCATTCTCTTTTTACAGAGTGGTGACTTTCCTTTGGATGTCAATTTGTAAGTCTTTTGTTTACTGCTGGCTCTTTTTAAATGTCGGTCAAAGAAACAGTATTTAATGCAATGTTCGAAACTAACCAAACTTCAAAAGGTCGAGAAAGGGAACTTGTTTAGTATTTGAATCGAGAGGTGGAGTGATTAATGTGCAAAACGTTTTCTGCAAAGTGTTAAGGACAGTCAAGAGATTTCAGGTAAAAGGGAATCCTTATCTTTTTGGACTTGTGTTGCCTAAAATCCTTGTCAGAGGTGTTAGAACATGTCAAGGGAGGACATCAGCTATGCTGTTCTGGTAACCCTTGGCTATCATAGGGTAATGTTTTACCCCATATGTAGGTTCGAAGACATATAAATGCTAGTTCAACTTCAAGAACTTATTGATGCACACTCCATAATTACAAGGTTAAGCTGTCACATAATTATATTTCTAAACAAACTTTTATAAAAGAGATGTATCTGTAATTAACAAAACAAAGCATTGTCCTGCTCATTAGTGATTAATAACAAAGGATAAAGACGTTATGTTGTGACAGCATGATTGTTTATAACAGGGGTTGTCAACGGCGAATTCCATGTACTACATTCTCCATGATATATACTTGTGATAGCGGTTAGAGCTTAAGGCTAGAGGCTTTGGGGTTTAGGTGCCTGTAAGCACAACTTTTTAATTTTGTTGATTTCAAAATTTAGGCAAGAACTCCATTTACAGCAGTAAGACGTCCAAAAATTTCCATGAAAATATTTTCTCTTTTTTTCAATGTTCTCTGTTCGCTCTTGAGTTTAAAATTTTTTTATTTTGGACCCTCTGCAGATTGCTAAGCGTGCTAGAAGTTATCGCCCCTTCGAAGCATTTTGAGAAGTTGAAAGAATTTATATCAATGAAACTACCAACTGGCTTCCCTGTTAAAATTGGTATGGTTTTGCATTATATATTTTTCTTTAGGCTCGCGGCACTGATTGGTCAACTATACCGGTCTTGTGCTTGCGTTTTTCTGATTGGCCTATTTCGATCCAAACTGGGTATATATTTTCCATCGTGTTCTTTCGGAGCCTTATTCTGACGTTTTATGCTCTGATGAGTGTCAGACGAAAAAGCTTTAAGTATGTCGTAAAATGTTTGCTTTTTTCAAAGCCATTTTCAAATTCTGTACCGCAAAAAATTGTTCACATTATATATTAGTAATGCAATTCGTAATTTTTGCTTGCTTTTTGCGACCATTTTCTTCCTTAAAACTGTATCAAGACCAACGTCTGGGCATCAAAATGCTTTCACTGTTGTCTTCACTGTTGCCTTTGTAATCTTACAACTTAGTCAACCCTTGGCAATTCCTATTTTGTTTTTATGTTTTTAGATGTTATACTCATTGTCCGTATTCATCTTGTCAATTGGGTATTTCTCACCTTCTTTTACCACTTGTCAGACATCCTCATCAGATAATATTCCTAGGTGAAATATTGCCCTGTCGTACCACCTTGAACTCTTTGTTGAGCATATTACTCAAAATAATATCTTGCTTTTAAAATTATCGTATACCACAAGTTGCGATTTGCCACCAGGGCAGGGGCGGAAACTTGGTCAAATATTTGGGGGGGAGGCCTATTGTTTTGACAAGATGACATCACATTTCCCCATTGTTTTAGAACAAAAAACGATTGTTCTCTAAAATATTGGGGGGCGACTGCCCTGTCACCCCCAGGTGTCCACTGCACCAGGGTGTGCAAAAGGGTACTTGCCAAACCAAAAAGGTACTTATTCCCATGAAGGATAGTCAGTTTGCACTATTTTCAATAGGCAAGCGGCACTGATTGGGCCTAGCGGCCATCTGGTCGCATTTCTGACTGGCCAATATCGATCCACAATATCGATCAGTATAAATATATTTCATAGCTTAGAATTTTCGATCAATTTACTGACGAAGAGTGTTAGACGAAAGGCTTAAGTATGTTCTGAAATCTTTACTTTTTCAAAGCCATTGATAGTAAATTTTTTACATTTCTTATACTTCTCATTTCTATACATTTTTTAATGCTACATATACCTGGTTATTCTAAATCTACCCTTCTCTTCATTTTAGAAATACCAGTACTGCCAACAATATCTGCAAAAATCACCTTCCAGGGCTTTGAATGGTGCAGCGAATTACCAGAATCCTTATTTTATATCCCAGAAGATTTTAAAGTAAGTTCTCGGCTTACTAAAGTCATATCTTTACCATATGCCAAATGTTACCAAATGCTATTCTAGGTATTGGCGAGCGTTAATGGGATGGAATGGGCTTTTTACTGGCGGACCGTTCCGTACTAAGTCAATGGCTGTAAGAAGCTTAACAGAAGCAAAATCATCGACAAATGTATTCCATTTACATGTGAGGCGATTTCTTCAATTTACCAACTATGAGGGCTTGTGACGTATATATGAACTCTATAGTAATGTTATCATCAAATTCAGCAAGCTCTCTCTTACTCTAACCTTGAAGCCAAAACAACACAAAGACAACTGTCTTCTCAAACCACGCTTCTCTCCCCCAAACGAGGTCAATCTAAAAGGTCCTAAAGTCCTTTATATGCAGTTCAGAACGTTTACTTTAGCGTTACTTTAATTGTGTGCCGTCTTTGATTAAAAGCATTTGTGTTTTACCAGAAATAAAATTATTAGCAGACCGTAAAACTTTTAAATTAAATGCAGGATTCCTGACAGACGCTTTGGTGTATAGAACAGGACATTTCTAAGTTGCTAATCCGAGTTTCACGCTTAATGCGACCACCAGGCAACTGTAACCAAATTTTTGATCGATACCAAAATCTTTTCTTTGTTCAATATTTTAGTTCCAAGAATTAGGTCAACATTTTGTAGAAAAAGCGATTCAAATTTCTTTTGAAAATATTTTAAAGTATATGAGTATTTTAAAAGAATAAACAAAAGCCAATTACTTCATCGTCATCATCATCATTATCATCATCATCAACCTTATTTAGTGTTAGCTGAAAAATAGTTCTACAAATAATTAACGTTTACATGAAGCATCTAAGAGATTGCAAAATGGACAGAATTGACAACTTGAATAATTTGTTGTGTACAAGAAAGTCGTTGTCACTTGAAATAATAAACCAGGTTTCGGTATGCACAGTTTTAAATCCTTCTCGTTAGGCACAGTCCTCTCTACACCGGAATCATTTTGTATCGATCGCTTTTCAGACCAGATAGGCCTCTTTGTTGATACGGACATACTGGAATTCAATAAGCACGGTACCGTTTTGGCGGATCGAGGTCACTTCTCTTTGAATGAAGTAAAGGGGTGGGTGGGTATTGGATCACTTTTGGGCTCGTGTGAACGCATGAGTCCGATTCGCTGTTGCTCCGGAACCTCCCTTTTTAGTCCCTGATTTTAAATGCTAAATATGAATCCAGTTTGTACTGCATTGGAACAGCTGTTATAATAATTTTGGACTCGGTCGGTGAATCTAATACTTAATTGACCCGTTGTAAAGTGAAAAGGGCCTAAGTTCAATCCCTAACAGCCCTTTCAGTAATAGCAGTGTCAGTGGCTAAGATCACGTGATATGGATGTTGTGCAGCAATTTTGGACTGCATAGTGATTTTGAAGAATATAAGTGTAATTGCACTATTGGTTGCTCTTTTATTTGCATTGTATGATTTTTGGACAATCTCATGAAAATGGACGAATAAAAATGTCCTGTTGATTTGTCCATAGCAATGCTCTTGTATGATTTGGCAGTGAGCCACCAAAGCAAATTGAAGTAATCAAATCGTGTGTTGAGTCTCTTTCTAAAAAACAAATCTAAACTGAACGCACCCATGATCTCTTTTACCAATCTAAATGAATGGAGAGAAAATATTGAGACTAATAATGAAAACATGTTTTGCTGTTTCTCTAAAGAAAATCGAATAACATGGAAGAGCTCTAAAAATCACGTACAGAGACTATAAATTTAATAAAAACCAGTTATTCAAAGTAGATATTTATGTGTTGATTCACTGTAGAACTGTGCAACTGCTTTTGATTGAAGGATATAAAGCAAAAATGGACATAAAAGCTACTTTGGACGCTATGTTTGACACACACTACAGGGTACTAGTTTTTGCAGTAGGACGACGAATCTGACGTCACTATAGGATGTTACCCACAAACTAATACTACCATTCACATCATCTAGATAAGATCTTTCATTTGATGCCATCTTATCCGAGGTATCGCATGTGTGACAAAATTTTCGGGCCTTCTGGGACAACTGTGACAGGTACCATCAAATATTTAAATCCCTATAAAAGAACACTAATTTACCTAATGGTCTCATTTCTTACCCTCATTGATACGCTTTCCTGTTCACAGGGAAATCATACTGACTGGCGGGGCAGTCGTTGATAAATTGTGATGTATCTTAGATAGTCTTTGCTTGCTGCAAGGTCTTCTTTTTGCCTATGAAAAATTCATCAGCACAATAATAAAGGCAAAAAAGAAACAACGTCTTTCCAACTAACATACAATAAACCATTACTTTCCGACGAATTTCGATCATCGTCTAAATTCCCCTTGGCTTCATTATGCGAGAGACTTTAAGTTTTCTAATCAGCATGCGTGACTGACTCATGACGTTATTTCAATTATAAACGCACCCATTAGCAAGGAGATAATAAAGTTTACTGTATATATTTAAGATACCAGATTTATTCTGTAAAATGATATTGGGTAGCGTTGTCATTTCAATGTAAAATACAGTAAGTTAAGAGCACAAGAATTTGGTAAGAAGGTATTTTCTTGAGAACTTCACCCTAGACCTTTTAATTGCCACCCCCCCCCCCTCCGCCTTCATGTAAGGTATCCCTTGTTACGTCCCTGTCGTAGAAAACTTAGCAGAGTGGATTATTTGACCTGACCAAAGTTACAATTCTTGTAGTTTTTCTTTGTAGGCGTGATCATACTGTTGTTGTATTGTATTGCATTCAAATAGATTCACAATTACACCATTTACCATTAAAAATTACAAAATTTAATTGCAATTACAACTACAGAAAACAACACCAAAACAAAAATCACATTTTGTAAATGCAACACAGTTTAAAAGAAAGTAATTACAGCTATGCATAAAAATACAACGATATTCTAGATGCAGATTTCTTCTTAAAAAGGAAATTCCTTATCAGTAGGTTAACTATTGTGAAGGAAGACGCCCTCTCCCATCTGTGGGTTAGCATCAACCTAATTTCTTTAACAGGCTACAACTTGGATGGATCTTGGAAGTGATTTATATCAATAAGAAAAACATTTTGTTTACTGTTTCAGACACATTTGCATAAAGCTTATACAGATTCGTTTTCATGATTGCTTTCATTTTGGTTTCAGGAAGACCCTCATCATTTTCCAGATCTTTGAGACGACGATATTTCAGAGTAGGAGGAATATGTGAAGAGCAGCCTTGGAATTTCAGCAAACTGCTAGCTTTAAGTCAGAGTTTGGTTACTTTGTCTTTGGAAGGGGAGGTTTCAAAACGAATAATCAGAACACAAAAGAAATCGCAGGATTTTGTTTGTATTTTCGTTGAGGTTCGCAACGATTTTTAACAATAATGCACGAACCCACCCGTCCCTTGATAATTGAATTTCCCCTTTGAAATCCCTATAGACCCTCTGCCATTTTTAATGCCTATCTAAAAGCAACACGTTGTTGCCCATCCAATTGCAAATCGTTCTTTTGGCTAAAGCTCTCTCACAGAAGAGAAGAGGCAATGGAAAGCCTAGTGGCAACGTTATTGGCTATTTGAAGCGTTTCAGGTGATTTGAATGTTTTCTTCCTTGAATTTTCTTTAATTGCAGCTATGATTTCGTATAGAACGATTTTAAATTTTTCACTACCTGTTAGTTACTTTGTCGGAAAATTGTACAGTATCATCTAAAATGTTTCCGGTGTTATTGTGTAGGGCAACTGAGGGCCAATGACGACTCTAGGCCAATGGGTCCTCTAGGCCAATGGGGTCTGTAGGCCAATTGGGTCTGTACGCCAATGGCGACTCAAGGTCTATGTTGAATCAAGGCCAATAGGGTCTCGGCTAATGACGACTCTAGGCCAAAATTAACTCAAGGCCGTCTCTCGCCAAGTGGTGACTCTAGGCCCATACTGACTCGCGGTCAACGGTAACTGTACGCCTATGTGGTCTCTAGACCATGGCAACTCTAGGCCAAGGCAAATGACGACTCGAGGCCAAGGCAAATGACGACTCGAGGCCAATGGTGACTGTTTGCCAACAGAAATGTAGGGAATAGCCCGGCATCGATTGTGGCAATCCAGTCCCGATAAATCAAAGATTGTAGTGTTAATGCTTATGTTGAATAGTTTTAGATAAAAATTTAAAGCCTTACAGCAAAGAAATGTTCACCCCCATAAAACGGCCAAGGTATCAGGTGTTACTTAATTTTCTGTAAGGTTTAGTTGGTCAGAATTTCGTGTTTTTAGTAAGTTGCATATATCCACTACCCTGCATCTAAGATTTCTATTAAGCTCTCAATTTTTGTCGCTTGTCATGATGATATTCTTCTCTGTAGATATTTGACTGTCAAAGATTTTTTCTTCTTAAGTTCAGTATAACCTACTTTTAACGGGAAAATGAAATTATTTTGTTTATTTTTGTTTATAATTTTGTTAAAAATTAGTTTAAAACGTAACTGATGATGTCATTGAAGATATTTTTTCTGCATATTGGCACCAAAGAGGGGTTTTGGGGGACCAAGAATCTTGTGTTAATTTCTTTTACACCTTTCTTCGTTCGTCTTTAGCTGTCCTACGGTTCTTTCAGCATTCATGTAGGGAAATTCGATACGTCTTCAATAAAAAATGATTCAACAATTATTCCTGCTGACTTTGCTATAATACTGAAACATCGGTTTCTTATAGAACTAAGTAGATTTCGTTGCGACGATATATGATTGAAAATCAACATGACAGACAGCTATGAGTAAAATTCAAATTGCTTCTTGGTGAAAAGATTGCGCCCTTGGGGAGCGAGGCCTTTTCAAAAACGCATTCAGGATGATTGAGGATGGCGCATGGACGTGTCGCTGAAGCTTTGTTGCAGAAAAATTTCTAGGTCCTTTTTTCCCAATACCGATCACCATTTTATCAGTTACTTTGATCAATAATTACAATTAATAACTCAACCCCCAAAATCATTGATTCTAATAGCTCAATAAATCTTTTCTTAGAATACATGCTGCATATAGGATATAATAATGATGTATTTTGCTCGATCTAATGAAAGAATATATAAAACTACACAGCAAAAAAAATAAATGAATAGCCAAAGCAAAATTGTATTTATCCAGTGCCCGAAGTTGGCGGAGTGTGGAGGGGGGGGGGGCGATTGCTCCATAAAATGTGCAACGTTATCAAAAATGTGCATCGTCGGCAAATTTATTTGTTTTCGTGGGCTTTACAGCAGTAGAGCCTGTTACAGGATATTGTTCAAAAGTTAAGAGTTGAGGAAGATCTAATTTTCATCAGATGCCCGTTCGCTATTGTGTCACAAATTTCTATTATTGAAAAGCGTAGAGGATTCCAACAGTTCGTGCTACTAGGAAGTATCATCCTTTCTTCATTTTCTTGTTTGTTTTATAAGATTGATATAGCAAAACTGGCATTTCTCATAGAAATCAACTTGTCGTTTGTTAGGAATAGTTCTCATTGTGTTTAATTTGGTGCAATGATATTTCCTTTGGAAACACATGAAGGTATTTGAATTTCAGAAACTTCACTTCTTTGTGAATGTAAAATTCTATATTTTAACAGATGATTTACAAAAATTCTTTGGTGCAGAGTAAAAATCCTTCACTCTTTCCACAGTGGAACTTCCTCTTTTCTAACTTGATATATACAAAATAAAGAATGTAACCAAATCTAAACCACGGTATTCATGCTAACTATTTGCCTTAGTTTATGTATCAATGAAAGCATTAGTTATCAATTAAGTTTTAGCTGAAATGAAAATACATCAAAATCATTATTCTCTTGAAAACCGCTCAATTTCTTCATTAGAACAACCTGGCTTTCTGATTTTGCTATACACACACCTGTTTCAGTCTCCTAGCTTTTTCCAGCCCTACATCTTTTTACCCTCCCTTAACTCCCCCCCCTCTACTCCCCTCCCCCTGATAATCCCAACCCACTTTGATAAACAAAATCAGCCTATCATAACCTTTTTTAAAGCTTCGAGCATAAATCAGGATGATTTTCTTATTCCTTATAACATTATGTATTTCATATTATATCTCTTGATTGAAATCCTTTAATGCCAGAATTTATTTCATGAACGAAAATATAACCTAGCTTTGTTACCTAGGCACACTCGATTTGAATACTGCACAAAATTACGATTAATTGTTCTGTAGGGATTTAATCAAGAAGTTGCCTTAGTAACATCTCAGTTTTCCCACCATATAGTATCCTTCTTCCCCACCATCCCCGGTATCACCAAACCTCACTTCCGATATTGGTAGATCTTCTTTATATCGCAAATATCCAGAGTCCTCTCTCCAAACATTGTCATTCATATCACAGTTGCATGGTTTCCCCCCAGCACATGAATTTGTCAGTTTGCAAGCACAACCCTTTGCTGTATGGTCCATACCTCCCCAGTAACTTTTCCTTGCTCCTGTAACTGAATACCATGAGCCAAAAGGGGTGGCTTCTTCCAAGTAAAGGAGACTGCCTTTGCATTCGTATTTGATGTATTGCTCACATTTGTCCGACAATCTAACTATTTCTTTTATCAGATCACTTGCAATTTGATATTTGATCTTCCGAATATACCCAAGATTCGCTTCAATCCCTTGCACGCGTGTCCTTGCTTCACTGTCGTGTGACACAACGGTCACCCCAACGCCGCCGTGAGTGCTCATATCACAGAAAACGCGCACAGGTTGATTGATATTTTGCTTTATGTAAATGCTGTAATGTCCCGATGCAGTTTGACCGCTTAGCTTCACCTCTTTGCACGTCCGCAGAAAATATTGTACTTTAGTAGAATGTTGAATAGTCGAAATACTCGACCGTATTTCACATTGATAGTTTTCCTCTGTTTTTACGTCCCATTTAATCGCCATGACCTGGTTATTTTTGGATAGTAGTGTTTTGTTCGTCACAAGATTTCCATTCTTTCTCCAAGTTACCGTGATCGGTTGTACTCCACCTTCATGAAAACAGGAAAGCAGTTGCTTTTGCCCAAATAAAACAAATCTGAAATTTGGTGGCTTTACAAGGAAGGAAAGTTTCCTTGCAACCTGTATGTTTGCTGTGGCAGTCGAATTTGCCAAACTGTTTACTGCACTGCACACATATTCTCCACTGTCCTCCATTTTAATTTTCTCTATCTCAATCGTTTGCATTCTGTCCCTGAATTTTGCATTTTTAGAAATCTTTTTTCCTGACCTTCGACTCCATGTAATTGTTGGCCATGGATTTCCAACAACATTACATTTGATAAGAATTTTTGCTCCCTCTTCTGTCTCTATCTTCGACACTATAATCCGAGCCTCTGATGGAACTAAAAAGAATGAAACAATTGCTATGTTGAGGGATACCTCGCATTATTTTTCTCGAATTTTGAAATTAATCGTTAAAATTATCCGTATAATGGCAAAGTTCTGACATTAAGAAAGGCTATTGATAGAAATCTGGCAATTTGCTGTCATTTTAGTTTGGTTCATAGGTTTAGAGTCAGGACCAAATTAAGGTGGTTCATGGGGAGAAGTGTGAAGTGAAGAAAACCACTGACATCTCAAACAATCCGGCTGCAGACCGGTCTCGCCCCATTTCAGGGCTTATTAGCACAGGTAGATTGTATGAGGGCCCCTGGGCCAGCACTTAGGCTGTCAATGGTAACGCATGTGGGAGGTAGTTACGCATGAGTCTTTGATACTCGACAGTTTCTTTGAGCAAAGCCTGTATTCGTGTGGCTGACTTTATGGCATTCTTTTAGGCTGCGTGTTTATCGACTAAAAATTGCTAATCCATTGCATTAGTCATTAATAAAATTATTAAATACCACCAAAATGTTACGAATTATTAAAAGCCACCAAAATGATACATTTCAGACGATATGAAGCAACTCTACAATTTCTAAAATAAATTTCATAATTTCAAAAGATTTCTACTCATAAGTACTTAACACACAATGTTAAAACCTTTCTAAAAACTGCAAGCAAACGACTGTAAGAAATATTCTGAATTGTATTTTAAGCTTTTGAAAAGGGCGTGGTCGCAAATATTTTCTCGCAGTTTTTACACGTAGAGCTTCCACACCCTACACAATTCAGAATATGAACGTTAGATTAATTGTGAAGGCAATAGACAGTTATAGAATGGGGTCAAACAGAAAAAGCTAGATACCGCGGTTATTGTATAGCTAGATACCGGTGGTCAGCAAAAAATTTTTTCTCTTTGCACCTCAAATCTTTCAACCCTGGCTACGGCACTGCTTCTTATCTTCTTTACCTTAGAGTAAAATACCGAATTTTAGAAATTGGCGTTTCCATCATTAACTTGAAGGGTGTGGCATCAAAATCCAATTAGTGTCAAAAGACCCCCCCCCCCCAATTATTGTTGCTTAAATCCGCCCCTGCCCTCATCCTAGGCCTATTGATGTTACCCCCGTGTTGAAACCAAGACGAGATACTCACCATTCACTTTTAATGTAGCAATCATGCTGTCTTCGCCAATGACACTTTTTGCCGCACATTTTATTTCGCCCTCATCTGTGCTCTTTAGATTTTCAATCATCAACATTCCATCTCCTACCCATTTGTACCTTCCATCAATTAACTTCTTCTTAGTCGGCATTAGACTAATTTCTGGTACCGGATTGCCCGTTGCCTCACAAGTAAATGTTGCTACATTGCCTGCTATTGCCGTCTGATTATTCGGGGGAACTATTATTTTGGGTACAGCTATTGACTCCCCCTTTTGTCCCTTGATTCCTTGTGGCCCGCGTCCTCCGTCACGTCCATGTGACCCTCGGTCACCTTTGTCACCCTTAGAACCCTTTGGTCCAGTCATCCCAGAATCCCCCTTGTTGCCCTTGTACCCCATCGGCCCCGCCTTTCCACGTCTTCCTTTCTGCCCAGGTGGACCTGAGGGACCTGGAAGCCCCGTCGGTCCTCGGATGCAAGTCGGAAGTATCAAGCTTCCATTGGGTAGCCTCGTTATCACCTTCAAAAGTGCTATTTCATCTTCATGACTCGCTGCTCTTTTTTTCCGTCTTTTAATCACCCCTACGTCATAAACGAGACATGAAAATTGCATTTGATAAACAAAACTACTTAAGATAGAAATTTCATTTGAAAAAAGTTCCTTTGCAGTAGTACTTCCACATCACATGCTTGCATGCTCATATCACTTTGTGGAAAATTTTCTTATTTTCATTTCTTTTAATTTTGTCCTGAATGCAAATATTACCACTTTTTATGTAGGCAAATCGTGAGCTAAACTCTTTTCTTTACCTTGATTAAAATATATATTTATAAGAAACTTGAAGGAATAATGTAAGAATAGAACAAGGGACAGTAAGTCTCAGATGAAAAATGCAAGGAAAAAATAATTGCATTTTTCAAAGTAAGAAGAAAAATAAGAACAAAATTGTATATCTTTGTTCGAAGTTGTGAAGAATATAAAATTGCCAACTTCAACGGCAATCTATCTCCGTTGCTTACCCAAATAGCACGGATCCTGTATTTATATTTTAGCCTTGGCTTGACTTCAGTGGATGAATCAGTATATTTAAAAGAAGGGATCGTCAAAAGCAGCAAGAAAATTCATGTAAACATTTAAATCATACTTGGAATAAATCTCTCGTTGCTTCCTGTTTCCAGTATTTCCTGGTTGCTGTTTTTGCAGCACTTTTCAAGATCTCTCAGTTTCTTCTCGATGTTTCTGAACATGGCCACGTCATTTTTGTACACCTTGTCTTCAATTCTTTCGATCGAATTAGCCAATTCTCTTTTTGTCATTACTGTGTACAGCATAAGAGACGCAAAACAAGTCAGAAATAAAGCATGATGCATCAATATTGAACAGGGTCCCGTGCTTGTTGCATTTGACTGTGATGTTCCCATTTCGACCTTCAGAATGGCTGTTCGTCTCAGCCTGTTTCGAAACTGATAAATGCTTCCTCTTTGTAGTTGATCTAGGAAGGACTGAACCAGAGAATTAAAACAAACTTAGCAAAACCACTGAATTCATAAAAAGCCAAAAGCCGCCGCCACAGTAGCGAATCAAGTTGAAACATGCCTCGACACATATATAGTAGTTAACCGAAAGATGTAGCCTAAAATTCTCTATTGCATTGTTTTTATATTCCCTGTTGAAAAACGTCATTTTGCTAAGTCAACGAAAAGAAAAACAGGCTACAATGACGCCAGAGCCAAGGGGGCTGGAGGCTTGGGGCTGTAGCCCCCTTACTTTTCTGCTCAAGTTTTGTCGCATCAAGGATAACAGTTAACAAATGCTACCTCACCCCAAAATGTGTTACGGCATAATTGAGCACACAAAAAATTTGCAACATATCAGGTCGCCCTTCTCACTGAAAGTTGGCGAAGACCGGCATACCGGAAACCAGGACACAGGACCCAGGACCTTAAGGCAGTAGAAAGGACCTGAGACCGATGACCAAGGACACAGGTTTCAGAACCAGTGGCGGCCTGGCCCTTTTCGCCTGGGGGGCCAGCATCAAAATGGCGCCCTCCATAACTAACACTATTGTCTTTTTCCTGACAATATTGGCAGTCCAGGGGCGGTGCCAAGAAATTCAAAGTGGGGGGGGGGGCTCGAGTTAATAGCTTTATTTGACTAGAAAACCAATATCCGGGGAGGGCCGGCGAGAGGTTTTCAGAGGCCCTTGGTATAAACTCTTGGGAGCGGAGCGAGCAGAAAATTTTTGCGACCACGCCCTATAGATTGGCTTAAAATACATTTCAAAATATTTCTTGCAGTCATTTTGTTGAACTCGTTTAAAAATTTTGCTATTTTTGAGGCATCCTTTTAGCACGTTTGATTAATTCCAGTCTTTAAATGGATTTCATTACTTTGTATCCCATCTTTGTATTGTCGAGACAAATTGGTCCTTTCACGAGAAATGAAGAAATGAGACAAATCTACTGTCCCCCACATGAGCAGGTCTTTGAAGTCAGCAGAGCCAAAGAGACTCATCGAAAATCAAAATTTTCCCTGGAAGGGGGGCATAAGTCCGGACACCCTAAACACAGACTTTCCCCCGACACCGTAAACACAGTCTGTGTGCACTATGAGTGCTGCGTTCTCCACACTAAAGAATTTAACTACGTAAGTTTCCTGACAATCCTCTAAAAAATTGATTAATTTTTTCGCCCGCGCGAAAAGTACAAATGTTTTGTCTGGATAACACAGTACTGAAGGGGCACAAAGACGTGCCCTTGAAGTAAGAAAGTTCTAGGGGGTATGGGGGCGTGCGTCCAATAAAGTTTTGAATTTTATGGCGTCTTTTTTGTCTTTGCTGGCCTCCTAGAGACCTAATAACCAGACAAGTCGGTCGTATCAAACTTTTTTTGAGTTTTCGGTGCCCTATACAAGCTTTGGCGCCCCTTTAAAAATGTCAGCTGGAGGGGCCCTGGCCCCCCCCCGGCCCCCCCTGCCAGGCCGCCACTGATACAGTAGAAGAGACGCAAAACAAGTCAGAAATAAAACATAATGCATCAATATTGAGGAGGTTCCCGCACTTGTTGTATTTGTTCCCATTTTTGATTTCAGATTGGCAGTTTATCTAAGCTTGTTTTGAATCTGATTAATGCTTCCTCTTCAGGGGCGGATACAGTTTACACCCCTTGTGCACCTTTTCCGTATTGGTAAAGGAAATTTGGAATCTTCTCCTTCACAACTTTTAACCTCATCCCCTCTCTTCCCATTCCAGCAGTTGTGCAGCACAATAATGTAACATAGTGTTTACAGATTTTTCAAGCCGCACAAGCATGCGAAAATTTGAACAGCGATTGGTAAGATTTGGTAAAATATTTGCATAACAAAGGGCCCTGCATATTTGTGAGGCACGGATGACGTACTTAAAAGTCATCCTGGATAGGCTTTGAATAGAGTTCTAAGGTGTGACGTCATCAAAAACCTATTTTTAGAATTTTGGAATTTTACCACATAGCGTAAAAGATCACCATGAAATACTTTCAAATACGCAAAATTGGCCAAATCTGTCTAAAATCGGTTGAGATATGGCTAATGAAAGATTTGAAGTTTGCTAACGAATCACTGTTATTTTGGCTCTGTTCATAAAGTTATGAACAGAGACCAAAATACAGAGGTTTGATAGGGAGAGAACCAATAAACATGTGGCCATATCTCTGCCATTTCGTAACACACTTGCCTGATTTTGCACACTTAGAGGTATTTCATGATGCTCTTTTAGGTTATTGGATCCAAATTAAAAAGTTTTAAAAATATATTTTTGTGTCATCACTTTAGAACTCTATAACGATAAAGGTCGGCCCTGTGTTTACTGAGAAAAGAAAGTTGAATATATTAGTTGTAAGGAGGAAAGTAAAGGATGATGATGAATATAATGAAGACAGAAGACAAAAACTCAATTCTGGAAATCTGACGGTCTTCCGTGCGACCGACCGACTGAAAATCTGCCAGCTCTACAAATTGATTTGCCATCTGTTAATTTTGCTTTGCCTTCTATAACTTCAGCTTCCTGGAGGCAGTTCCAATCCGCTTTTGAACATGCCCAACACACGCAATCTCCATCCCCTATATTGAAACTTTCTTGTTTTCACTGAGCGGGCAAATATACGGCTCACCCCCTCAGGTTCCATTGCAAGAGCTGAGCCGACAAATTTATTTTCGATAAAGAGTGGCCTTAAATTGTCTCTTCAACACCATCTCATTTATTTACCTTCTTGCACAGCCAAAAAAACCTTGTTTAGGTCCACATAAGCAAGGCAATTTCCACTAACAAAAGAAATTCCTTTTACGGCTCCTTGCAGGGAAGGGTATTCTCTTTTGCATCATGTTCCATCAAACATGGCCTTGCATTCTGCCAGTTGATCGTTTGGGATATCCAAAGCATCATGCTCTTTCTTGGCTGCGTTTTTCATGCTCAATGATGCTTCTAGTTCTAGGCTCTTGATCCGTGTTCACGGAGGACCATTTTTCTATCAAATATAATGTTCCGTTGGTTAGTCGACAGGAAATAAGAACGAACTGGTCGGTCCAAAAATGCTGCCGTTTTCTCTAAAGAAGATGTCCCTGTACCAATCCCAAGAGGCGCAAGTACCATCCTATAATTGATTCCATAGGCTCTTGATCCGTGTTCACGGAGGACTATGTTTCTATCAAATAGAGTTTTCCGTTGGTAAGTCGACAGGAAACTATTCGAAAAGCGAACGAAAAAGCCCCCATTTAAAAGATCATTTTTGCAAATAAGCCCCCGTGAGCTTACTCGAGGATTTTCGGCGAGTGAACATTTCCAGATATCACAGATAATCAAGAGAAGAAATATGGAGCAGATCTTATTGCTTTTCCTCCATCAGATGGGAATTGTCTATTGAGATTTAGTCGTACATGCAAATAAATTCTCTCTAAGTTCTTAATAATTACCCAAATGTTTGCACGACTAAAAGTGTTGACTTAAGAACTTCCAAGTTGCTTTTTAGAAAGGATGATTGCATTTCTTCTGCAGATTTTTTAACCATGCGTTTGTTTATCCAATCCACATCTGCTTAATGTTTTAAAGTTGGCCGACAAGACCTTTTCGAGGAATGCTAACACAATGTCCAGGAGCATTTTCTTCTTATGATATGTTTGTACGCAATGACAAATCGTCGGACAGTGACAGAATCAAACGCTTACCAAAGTTTGAAAAGTTAGGAAGCGCATACATTTAGAGAAGACTGGCCATAGTGCTGAGTTGAACAACCTACCTTATGCAAATGTTTTTGTAACCTTCAAAAAAGTGTTTTGGGAACACGATCCCTGTCATTGTGAACAACGCCTCCGTTGCTTGGTAAATATACCAGACATAGTAACTGGAACAGGGAATTTGATATCTTTTTGTTCGATTTGATCTTTAGCGGTTTGATTCACTCTGGTAAATTGTTATTTGATTATGTTCCATTTCTGTTAATCTATAAGACAAAAGCTGGCATAGAGTGGACTTCAGTCAGCATTGCTCGCCGATGGTGGAAAGATGGAAAGCTGCATTTACAGTACAGTATCTGACATGAGAGCGAATCATACTAGTAAAACATATTCTACTTACTTAACACCCAGCAGAACCTCTGCAGTCTACAGCAATGCTGTTTTGAGCGCAATTATTGCCCTTGGAGGGATTATCGGAAATTCCACCATCATAACCGCGTTCTTTCGAAGGAAAGCTTTGAGAAATGTCAATAATATTTTCCTAGTACAGCTGGCATTCGTTGACTTGACAAAAGCCGTGTTCATATTACCAGTCAAAGTATACACAAACCTGAGTTTGCTATCCAAAGAACAGCACATGAAACCATGTATTGATCTCGGCTACTATTGTAAGATATCAGGCTTCATTTCAACAATAACGTTTATCCATTCTGCCCTTCTCTTGGCAGCAATCGGCGTTGTTCGTTACGTCAAGATGGTGCGATCTGTATCGTTCAACAGAATTTTTTCAAGGCGAAACACAGCTTGTTATTGCCTTATGCTTGCACTTCCAACTATAATTCTGGCGTTGCTACCTGTGATTGGTGTAGGATTGTACGCATACAGCCCATATCATGGAGTTTGCTTCACCAATTGGGCTAGAGAGAACAAGACGTACAGAATCATTTTCTACATTTATATAATGGGGGTGGGTTATGTCGCCATTTTGTTTTCCTACGGAAGTATCTACTTAAAGTTGCGTCAGCATAGGAAGAATACTCAGGCGAGTCTTGATTCCGCAAAATTCTCCTCATATCAAGGTCGTTATAGGAAACGAAGCAACTCAAATCGGTCTGCAAACGAAGAAAGATCTTCCCAAGTCAACAACGAAAAGCAGTCTCAAGTTTCTGCAGGATGCATTTCGATCGGATGCGACAGTGAAATAAAAGATCGAAATTCAGAGGTATCCACAGTCCCTCCTCCCCAACCAAATGAATCTTCACAAAAATTGAATCGAACTGTGAAATCTCCAGATGACAGAACTCTGCGCACTGCACCGACCGTAAGGTCACATAGCTCTTTCAGGGTGGAACTGAAAGTAACGAAAGTCATGTTTGCAATTGTTGTAGCCTATACAGTGTGCTGGGTACCAGCGTTTATTGTCAATATCATAATGTTATCTACACAGGGAACCAGCAATGTCAATTCTCAGAAGATCGACCCGGTTGCCCTCTTCTATATTATAACTGTCGTGGACCTAAAGGTATTGTTAAACCCAATTATTTATGGAATATGGAACGGTCAATTTCGAAAGGAGATCAAGGGACTGTTTTCAAGAGTATTAAGATATTTTTGAATAACTATTTAATCTAATTTAATATCAAAGACTATTTGGAAAAACAGAGGCCTTATAATTCAAGTACTGCGAGGCAATTTGCAGCCTAGGCCACCGAACGCAAGAAACCAATCAAGTACCTTCGGTGGTCCACTATCACATTAAATTTTATCCGTCACTTCGTTTATATGTTGCATCGCGAAGGTGGGAATTTGGATGCACTTTGTTTACAAATGTGGAAATTTGCAGGTTTATAGCTGGGAAAATTATATCAGTTTAGCTAAAATTTGATTATGTGAAAATATGAAAGATGTTACATTGTATTGAGTTTCGTGTGACGTTTGTGGAGTGCCATAAGCATCGATCTTGAACTTATTCCAGAAGCCTCAAAGGTAAAAAGCTGCCTTCCAAATTTCTTCATTAGTGTTAGCTACAGCGACGGATTTAAGCAGCAAGGAATGGAGGAGGGGTTTTAAATAATAATTGGATTTTGCAAAAAACAAGCGTTCATTTGTGATGCTAGCAGTGGGGAACAATAACCTTCAATTTTGACAGTTATGTTTCTAAACCATAAGCAAATGTGCAGAGGCTTGATAAAATTGGACAGAAATAATTTATCATATCGCGGCCCTGGATTACTTAGATCAAGACAAAGTACATTTTGAGAAAGAGACTTTAAGGCATTTTGATTTCATTTGCCGATTAAATCTTGTTATATACATAACAACACTGAATAAAAATATATACATATAAAAATTCGAATACAAATTACTCATGATAAAAATATATTCAACAGATACGATACATCGTTCGACTGACTTGATTCCTCAAAAGATTCTGCAAAGTTTAGATGTTAAAAAGCATGCTTGCTCATACGAAAATAGATGTTATAAAAACTGCACATCTAGTTACATATTATTTATCAGTGATGCTAATGTTGTCTCAGATATTCTCAGACCCTAAAACCCAAATGTGATTTGGGAAACCAAACTTTAAACAAACTAATACTGCATAAATACGGTATTAGACGCTCATCCCGGCCAGTCTACTGGACTGGCACACCTAGGCCCATTTTGACAACCCACTGAAGATATAACGCGACAGTATTCTTTAAAATATAAGTCTTTCGAACCTAATTACCTGCTTGGTATGACTTGAAATCGATCCATACCAAGACTGAAGTGGCTAAACAGCTTAAATAAAACACAAATGAACATTAACGCCCAAAAGCGACTCAGTTTACAAGTGTTAAATTCCAAAAGATCAATTTGATGAGAAGAGACTTTTCCCATTCACTGGAATTATGAGCCTTTAAATTTATGAAACTTTAAATATATTCGCAGGGAGAGTTTTTTACTCAGATCTCGTTTTGATGGACACTTATATTTATAAACGAATTGAGAAACTGGACAGAAACTGCAAATAACAGCCAGTTAAAAAGAGAGCTCGTGAGCTCTGTGCTACCACTCTCGCTCTAATCATGGCAATTGAAGACTAGATGCATTACAACAGTTTAATAAAGAATTTAATAAAATATCCCCGTTTCAAACTGTTTGGTAGTGAGAGGCTGCCTATAACTGAACATATTTGTATCAGTTGATAAGGAGACGTAAATTGGAGCGGTTCTCGAAGTTCGCATACGTGCAAGGCCTGTACGTGCGGTACCAACGTTAAGAAAAATACTCATAGCTAACTTGCTTGTTCGATTTTGATAGGCCCCTTTGAGTATCTTGCTGAAGCCAATCGTTAAAATTCATTGAATAGCATAGTTAGAAGAAAATATATCACTAAAGAATCCGAAAGTTTGCTTTTGCTATTATTAACAATTCCTTTAACGTTGGCAAGAAAGAACAAAAAAATACATATAGCTAAAAAGCTAATTAACGCCAACAATTTAGTTATAGCGAACTTGTGCTCACTACCGCGCTTAGATTTATGGAATATCTAGGATCTAGAGATCACGAACCAGTTAACAAGACAAAGTTTAGGTCTATTGGGATATGGGGGCAATCAAGTTCTGACAAGCAAAATTTGGAGTTGGGGTAGGGTTGTTGGGGCATACAGTAGGATCGGCACTCGATGTGATTCCCTTCACAGGCCAGGGTCAACTTTACCTTGGGGTTGAAATGGGATTTGCATAGGAGTGTTTAAAAAACCAATAAACCTTTCTGAAACATGGGACCATGTGCTTAATGCCTCTCAAAGCCCTGGCATCTAGCTAAAAAGCCATACCCATCTGAATTCCTTCGTGGCATTATATTACAACGAGATTCTAAAACCACAGGTTTAAAAAAAAAACGTTTAAAAAATTAAATACATTATAGACAAATTGTCGCTCCTAGTAACGAATGTTTTCGTTGCAACTATCAATATCTTTGTGAAAAGGAGCAATTTTGTGGATAAAAATTGTGGGATATATAAATTATTTAGCTGTTTCTTGTAGCTGCTGTTTCCATATTAACTTCTGAGTGCTTAGCATTACATTTTTCTGAGTGCCTGTTGTTATTTCACATCACAAGTACAAATGATACACAAATCGGTAGGCGTAGCACATCTTTCAGTTTCGCTTCTCTGTACTTATGTTTAAATCTGCAACACCTTCTGACTTTTTCACATCATTCTGGCATTTGATAGAATTCGCTTTGGCAACTGATTGGAGTATAGGCCTCTCTTTCATCAATAACAGGCCGTAGTCTCGCAGTGGAAACACGAAGAACATACCCGTGTGGGTTAGATACCTCGCTTTCTACGTCACTACCTGTCGCAAGATGTAAATCAAGTACAAGCATACCATCATAATGCTAACATCATCAGCAACTTTTGAGTTTGAATTTGTGTAGTAGTAGACATATGGTTGTTTGTCGTTCTCTGTTGAAACATTATCCGTAGAATTTGTTGGAGACATATCCACTGTGCCATCACCAAATTTGTTTCTGCTAACAAAAGTTGTACAATTACATTAATGTATCATTCCCAGACCGACAAATAGCTTAGGAGGTGGAAGAAGTAAAAAACAATCTTTAGTTAGCACGACCAAATAGCACGACCAAGCAAATAACCTTCTTAAATTTTTGCTAGATGCAAGAACGACGTCTTAATGCTCGATTAACCTAGTTTACTTTCTGAGGAATTGAAAAGCAAGGCATAAAGAAATTGGTCATAGTTGCTTCCAGTTTCTGAGTCTTGCACAGGTCCGTATTATGAATTGATAACAATCAAAATACGTTAAAATACACAATTTTCGAAGATGTGTCTTTGTTGCTTAAATTTTCAATAACGATTAAAGAAGGGTAGGCTTGCTTTCGAAGATAAAAATTTTTTCCCAACATGTTCAGTAGAGTTCATGCAAAGACTAGTTAATCAGAAAGCCATCGGAAAGACTGTTCCTACCTGGCGTTTATCACCCACACCATTGACACAGTAAACACATATTTCAAATATTGACACTGCCAAGAACGACAGCTAAAATTACATGGGTTGGAACTAAATGCCGATTACGAAATAACACTTTCTATGGACCCATTAACATTGGCAGTTAAAGTATTCTTTTAGAAAATGACTTACTCTTTCCGTACAGCAACTGTTGTTCTGATTGTTGTCGTCACTCTGGGCTTTGCAGTACGATGGAAATTAAAGCTTAAAGTCTCCTTTTCCTGCCCACGTCTCCTGTTAGCCCTTCGTCGCTCTCGCCTTTTCTCCCACCTGCGTTGCCTAGGAGTAAACAAAGTCCGTTATAAAGCAAATGTCGTTAAACAACAACTACAAAACTAAAGAAAGGGAAATGTTTTTCGTAAGAATTTTAGGCAACGAAACAGGGCCCATAAGAAATTGTATGGTATGACGTATTCCTCAATAGTTGTTGTTGTAGTCACTAAACGTGTACAATGTTTAACTATGCTTAAGAAAGTAGATTTGAATTGAATGTGATTAGAGAAGTCTTAGAATTAGAACGGATCGAAGTTGGGACCTAAACTAGAATTTACTTTATGATTTATCATCGAAGTTCTACAGTCCTCTACTGGAAATAAAATTTAAGCTTAAACAATATATCGTCGTTGTCTTTCTTATCCTGTATCTCTAGCACCGACCTTGATATACCATCAGCCACCAGCATAAAGAGTCATAGTCCCTCTCCCACTTGTTTGAAAAACAATAAAGCTTTTTCAAAAGCTTTTGCTATGGATGATAAAATTTTTCCCAGGCCCCCACCTCACTTTCCAACCTTTGTCAGGGCCTGTGCCAAAACTATCGTTTTATACATGATTGATCTTCTTTGGAATTCTCATCAGCCAAGAAATTAATATAATTCTTCATATACTTGTAATTGTTTTCACAGATAAGCAACGCTAATTAAAACCACCTTATCTTGTGTGAAATGTGTAAAGTGCCCGTGGCTGGGTATACCAGACCGTTCAAGCCAGGTCACCAATCTTATCAATTATGCCTTTAATGGGCCAGCATTATTGAAGCTAAAATTAAGAGAGCACTTCCTAAACTTCCGTTTTCATAGAAAACTGAACCATTGGCAATATGCTGAGTATGACAATACCAAATCTTCTTTTCAGGGTCAGGAATGGTGACAGGAGGCAGTAATAGTGCCAACAGGCACATGTGCAGGTTAGTTCCTGAACAAAGCGCAAAATATAATGTCTCTAGACAAGAGATGTTAGGATTTGTTCTTATCATGAAAGTATCACTTATTAATTACCATAAATCCTCGAATTGGCCCCCCTCGAAAAAGCCCCCCCCCCACTTTTATTGAATTACCACAACAAATTCATACTTTTGGTAGTAATTAATTAAATGCTTATAAAGAAATTTCTACTAAAATAAACGAGGTCCTTTGATAATGTCTTTTTAATTTCAACATTGATTCTATAAGCCCCCCCCCTCGTATAAGCCCCCATCCAGAAATATCAAAAATAAATAAGCCCCCAGGGGGCTAATTCGAGGATTTGCGGTACTTCATGACCCGCTGAATTTTCTTCAAGGACAAGTGCCAACTGGGGAACTTTATTCAGAGCATTATATAACGGGGATAAAGGGGTCAGTCAATGCAGCTCATTCAGCGATGGTAAAAAACGGTTTCTTCCAAAGTAGCACATAGTCATGAAACATTTACCAATGAAAATATAGGCCTTTTACCAATGAATTACAATTGTTACTACCGATGAAATAGTGGTCCAGAAACTACCAAAACAGTGAACTCTAAAACTATAAATATCAACAGGTTGACTTAATTCACTTTGGGGAAAACAGTTCAGACGGGAAAAAAGAAAAAAGATGAAGGTATGATAATCTTCTAATGATAATTTCTAAAATGAATCCACGCATTTTTAGAAAAATCTGAAGGAAAATATTATCTCTGTAATATGACAGACTACTGTATAAACATGAAAATACTAAATATCTATTAATCACTATAGACTGCGACAAACACATTAAAACGACTTCTGACACTCCTCAGAGTATAAAACATCAAAATAAGGGTCCGAGAGAACACCACGATGAAAAATATATACCTAGTTGTGGGCCGAAATAGGCCAATCAGAAAAACGCAAGCACATGACCGGCATAGTTGCCCAATCAGTGTTGCGTGCCTATAGAAATATTACCACAGGTGTCCAAGAGAGAAAACGAACTCCTTCTGTCTACACAATGGCGGCTTTTTCGTTTGTATGTAGATCGATTCCAAAACTGCTAGATGAAAAGACGACTGGGCTCTGCCAATTATCTGAAATATGTCTTCATTAAAGAGTTTCGCAGTCTTGGTTGCCTAAAAGATGTTGTCCGATGGCAGAGTCACTAGTGTTTTTAGACCTACAAGATCGAGGAGGCTGTTCTCTTTGAGGGGCAGTATTGTTTCTAATGGTGAAAGGGACATGTTGAATATCCTATCCCCAAATCTTTGAATTGTGCGTCCTACGTAGCCAGAATCATACTGACACGTAAACTCATAAATAACAGAACTCTTTTGGGTGGTAGGAACGTAATCCTTTTGAATGGATGGAAGGGCTCTCGTAGTATAGTATACAATACGAGGATTGCCAGCAAAGAAAATTTTCTGATGGCCTGTTTAATCTAACTTTTAAATCGCAAGGAATTATTAATCCAGGCAGTTGAAGATAAACTGGCCACTTTTGTGAACCGAACTTTTGGACAGCCGAAAACGTGCGATCTTTTCCCACTAGTAAGAAGAAATGACATCTTCTGGTTAGCCGTATTCCAGAAAGATCGTTTTAAATTTGTCCAGCTCTGCATGGATTTTAGTTTTCGAGAATATCATAAGTGTCCTTTGCACTAAAGTTTGACGAGGTTGACGTTGCGATGTTTTGAGCAAAAAGAACTCAAGCGTATGTACTGACCGGTAAAAGTGGTCTTACGATAAACACTGGTAAGAAAACCAGTGTTAGACTTTTCGACCAAAACATCTAAAAACGGCAAGGAATCATTTTCTTCCTTTTCAAACGTAAACTGGAGAGCTGGGTGTAGGCGTTTAAGAAAAATATCACACTCAGCCTCTGTTTTAAAAATGGTATATGTGTCCTTCACTTATCGAAAATAGATACCTGGCTTTTGGTCTGCTGAAACGATCGAGTCCTGGGAAAGGGGTGGTGCCAAGTCCTTTCTCCCGTCGACCAGTGCGTTGACAGGCCTTTAGATAAATCTCTTCGACACATGACCTCAGGTAATTAGTTGCTAGAAGCTGCTTAGTGGTGTGGTAGCATACGGGCACATGAATTATAACATATAATCTCACAAAATTGATTTTATTTGCACACTGCCCTAGACTAGTCGTACAAATGCTCTTCATGAAAAGCAACAACAAAGATATTGGCCAAGGCAGATCCCAGAGGGCTACTCATAGCAACACCATCCCTTTGTTAACACTTTACATAAAAGCATATTCTATATAGATCTACTATTGCTAAAAATTGAGAAAGCAGCAGCTGATATACTGACTAGACACTACAACGGGTCCTTCTGCAGATAAGTGCTCTCATATATGGGGAGGTGCTCAAAAATCTTCTCTTTCCCTCTAGACGAAGTCCAGTCAAATCCCATTAGGTGATCATATAAACCCGTTCTGCTTTTATGTCTTTATTTGCAACCCTTTTATTCCAGTACGAACCCACTGACCTAAATCGGCTGTAGGTTGGGCAAAATTTTGCCGGCCTCGAACAATTTTTAGCTAGGCAATGCAAGTGTGTGCGAGCAAAAAACTGGTTCTCTAGCGAACCACAGTATAACGAAAAATATCAATGAAATTTGTTTCTCCAGAGAGTCCATAATTTTTTAGAAATGAAGTGGTAGACTGAAATCAAGACCTTTTTAGAAGTTCTACTAGGGCGAGGAGGCACTTACAAAACAAAAAAGAACTTAAAATAAAAAAAAATTTATCAGCGAGTGTGAAAATATGAAGTATCGTGTAGCCGGGCAGCCATCAGCTGTTTTAGGGAATGCGGGACCCGGGTCAGAAAACATCGGCGGGGCCGTTGTTCTTTAAAATTATTTTTTCTCAGGTGTAGGGCCCTTTCTGGCTACCATAAGCACGGGACATGGGGTCGCGGCCCCTTGGACCCCTAAAACCACCACTGCATCTTGCATGGAGATTCAGATAGCCAGCATTGTCGATTTCTTGTCATGCCGACCATAAACGATAGCAAGTTCGGCATTGAACGAAAGCCGACCTGGAGCGTATGTTGACTCGGCAGTTAGGCCAGCATTGCCGAATGTTGACATAGATTGAAAGCGTTGCTATTTAGTTACATTAAAAGCATCTTATAAACATGACATATCGATGTACACTAATTCTAAAGAAAGCAAAGCTGGATTCTTGTAAGCTCTTACACTTCAAGGTGGTTAAAATAGCATCACTCGACAGTAGAGAAAGCAGTCAAATTTCTTCAGATTGATTGAAAACTGATCTAACAATCTAAATCACATCGTTATTCACACTACCGGCGATGTTTGACGGAATAGAATTAATCTTTCTTCAGTAATGTAATTTGTCTAATACCCCAAAAAGCAGAAAATAAAAGAAAATTCTGATACTTACCCTGCTAGCATATCGAGTGGTTTAATGTGGTCTATTTTGTGGCCTTTTTCTTTTAATAACTCAACTACTGAAGACTTTCCAGACAGATGACCTAAAACATTCAAATTAAATAGTTTTGATAAAAATTCTAAGAATGTGAGTAATATTTCCAAAAGATAATACCGTATTAACTCTTAAAAAACGCGGCGTTTATTACAAAATCCAACTTTAAGATGCGGCGTTTAATAGAGGGCGACGTTTATCAGTTTGTGTCTAATGAAAAATGACAAGAAAGTGCGATTAAAAAAAGATAAAAACAGACTTTAAAAAATACTAACTTTAAACAATAATAGAGATTGTGTGAAAAAGAGTTCACAAAAGACATATTCACGTAATCGAAATGTCAGGGAATGTTATTATTCCTGTCTCCGTCCGAGTCTGCGTCTCTAGGACGGAAAACTTCCATACTTTTCAAAAAGTAGGCGTATAAACTATTCGTTACTTTTTGTTTAGTGCGGTTTCTAAAGAATTTTAATTGTTATCGTCGGATAAAAAACGTAGGAACACAGATGCTGTTACTCAAGGGCGAATTTTATTTCTATAATTGAATATGAATCTAATAGCATAAGAGACCATGCAATCCTATTGATACCATTCGGTCGCATCTGTGTCCATCCAAACTTACCCGACATCAACTCAGTCAAATGTAAGACTAGGCAATCCTAGCAGACAACAGACACCACTAAGTCAAATCTCAGACTAGGCAGTCACATCAGACACCATTAAGTTGGAACTGTGCCTATCAAATCCTATCCGACACCATTCAGTCACATCTGTGACCATCCAAACTTACCCGACATCAACTCAGTCAAATGTAAGACTAGGCAATCCTAGCAGACAACAGACACCACTAAATCAAATCTCAGACTAGGCAGTCACATCAGACACCATTAAGTTGGAACTGTGCCTATCAAATCCTATCCGACACCATTCAGTCGCATCTGTGTTCATCCAAACTTACCCGACATCAACTCAGTCAAATGTAAGACTAGGCAATCCTGGCAGACAACAGACACCACTAAATCAAATCTCAGACTAGGCAATCACATCAGACACCATTAAGTTGGAACTGTGCCTATCAAATCCTATCCGACACCATTCAGTCGCATCTGTGTCCATCCAAACTTACCTGACATCAACTCAGTCAAATGTAAGACTAGGCAATCCTAGCAGACAACAGACACCACTAAGTCAAATCTCAGACTAGGCAGTCACATCAGACACCATTAAGTTGGAACTGTGACTATCAAATCCTATCCGACACCATTCAGTCACATCTGTGACCATCCAGTCTTATCCGATATCACTCAGTGATATCCATTCCATCCAACGCAAAACTAGCATTCGAGAAAAGTTACATGAGAATGAGTGCCTGAATAGACAAAAAAGTATTATATTTATAGTTTATCAGAACTTACTAGTAGAGAAAGAAAGGAATAATCCAATAACATATGACCTACATATTTTAGCAGTAGCGCCTTATATAGTTTTATGGAAATTTGAGGAGGTTTAAAGACGATTAAGATAAACCTCACCGAATACAGGCCTGTGACAGAGAAAAGGATACGCCTTTACATAAGGATATGTATAGAGCCAAGTTAGTAAGTTTACACAGGTGTATGAGGCATGTATGAAGGAACTAGTTCTTTGACCACCTGGCCTAAAAGCAGTTAAATAGCCAAGAAGAAATAACTAGCACCCAAAATAGAGATTTTGCTAGCCATAACATTCAAACATCGACAACAGTTGACAACTGCACTTGGATTTCCGCTCAAATGTGTTTAAAATTTGGCGATATTGTGTATGCAATAATTTTTTGGAGGAATTTTGTTGAAAGATAGCCACGGTCTTTATGAAGCTGAAGCGAAAAGCTAGCAAGCAAGAATCAAGAAAATGTGAAGGGGCCCGTCAGTAGTGACAAGGGAGGTGCTTGATAAAAAAGAGAGGAAAATTTGATCACCCACTTAAATAAAAGGCATCTAGAGAGAACCAAACAGTTTCATTGAATTTGGCCTGGCTCTTGTGGGATGAGGACGGCCTTTGGTTCTCGGGGCCTGGATGGATGAAAATTGCTTGGGTCCTCGCGTGACAAATCTTCACTGACACAGTAATACTGCTTTTGTTTTGTCATGCCGTCAGGCTTTCCTTTAAGTAATCGATTCATGAATGCATTTCGGAAGGTATGATTATACCAGACTTTGGCGTGCAAAGCCATACTTTCAGCACGGGTTTAATTTCGTATCGTAATTTCAAAACAGGGTCTTTTCACGGGCTTCACGTTGATTTCTTATCTCTGCCATCTTAGCGAATTTCGAAGCAGCAGGACCTCACTTAAAAGCAATTCCCCGTTATCAGCAAAACTTCAGGCAAAAATCCTTCATTGATAAGACTGAAGTTCTGGTTTATTGACCTTTCAAAAGGAACATAGAGTGGTGTCGGCTGAGCAGTGTGTGGATTCATGCATTTTACTACATTAAAACAGTCGGTCATTCTGTATATCCGCGCCTGTTTCCGTTTCTCATTTAAAACGAATGAACAAAAACCACTTCAAGGCGATTCATAAATCGAAAGCCTTTCCGCTCAACAAAATTCACAAATTTTTGGTTTTGTCCGTAAATAGACTACAATAAGCTCCCTTTACCCAGAACGACAGAGCAGGATAACTGAGACCTTCCTTTTTAATAAATTTCTAAACAAAGTCTGTTAGTACTGCCACCTTTCAATATCAGAATATACTGGGTCTGAAGGCACTGGCAACAGCCAACAACTAGTGACAAAGCAAGGGGGCAGGGGCAAGAGGACAGCTGCATCGTCTCTCGAATGGTAAGAGACTTGGCGCCTGAAATAAGGCTTAACAGCATTCCGCAGTATATGACAATTAAAAAAGGACCGGCCAGACTCACTCCACTTACCTCTTCTCCCCGGCAAGAGCAAACGGCACACGCATAATAAATATAACAAGAACCGGCTGCGCTAAATAGATAAACACAGAGCATTTAATTTAGGCCATGGAAAGATATCGCCAGAAGCTATCTGTGGCAAAAACCAATGAATTAAAAAGCGTCCTCCAATATCGAATTTCTCATGCGAATTGGGGCGAAAGTGTAAATAAAAGGAGAAACAAAACGAACAAAACAGGGGCATAAATTTACCTGTGCCAATGGCAAAGAAAAATGTCACTGATTTGTTTGCTCTCAAAATTTCATCAATCCTTCTTGCCATCTTCACGTTTCTCTTATAAACCAACTTCTTCATGAGGTATTCTTCTATTTGGATGATTTTGTTTACTTGGCTTGCTGGAACATGGTGTCTCGCATTGCTATTAACAAGAAGTCGACGCGAACCAGTGATGATACCTTTCTCTAGATTTCCACATAAATAAACCTTTAAGATCTTGTTTTGCTCGCTTTCGTGCTCAGGTTTCATCTTCCCACTGCGAATAAGTTCTTGCAGGTGAAGCGTATAGTTCAGCAAGAAGATGGCCTAGAACGAAATGATCATTTATCAAAATGGCGTCAACAGATAGACAGTGTCCAGAAAAAGTGAAGACCGCATGGCTGAAGACCATCAAGAAGTTCAATTAAATCAAATAAATTTCAACTCTCAAGCCAAGACAACACCTTGATTATTTTTTATAACAGTTTTGATATTGTTGTCTTATTGGCCGGAGAGAAGGTGAACGCTTTTTTGGACACTGCTCTCAGGTCTTGCCACGTGAAGAACTGACACGTCTATACATTTAAACATTCATAAAGACCGCAGAGACTCACATACAAAAGAAACAAGTGATGACTGAATCTAAATGAGTTTGGTTTTTCTTGAAGATAGCTAAAGAACAACAAAACTGAAGTTTTCAATAATGCTACGGCGATATATCCAAGGGTTAAAAGTGTGTTTGAAACAAAATTAGTAGCAACATTCAGTATTATTTGAAAAATTATATGACAAATCGTCTGCTTTTCAAAGACAAAAAAACTGAAAATGAGATACTTATCGGAAACAAAAAGATAATATGATATAGCTTAAAAAAAAAAATTTTATAAGAGAGAATTAATAATGGCGCATGTTGTAAGTAAAGATAGAAGCGAAAATGAAACTAGATGGTCAAGATCAAACTGTCAGTGATCTTGCTTCTAAAAGAAAGACCTTGGTATTTGATTAAAAATATAGTTTCAACGAACAACCTTAATTTGAAGTTATTACTTACCCTTTTTTGCCTAGCCATGGTGAAAGGAGTACCCTTTTATATTAAGGATAGGGTTCTCAAGCTAGAGTACAAATGATCAACCCGAAAAAATGATTTATAGCATAAAAATTGTCCCAAAAATAATTTATCTCGACTAGCACACAAAAGTTTGCAACTTTCTCTACTTTTTGGATTTTTCTAATAATCAAGACCCAAAAAATATTTCCAAAAGTTAATTGTACCATTGACAGGCCTAGAATACCTTTTGCTCAAACTATAGACCCAAAAAGTGAACTAAGCATCCCATTCTAAAAATATATGAGAACCCCCGTGGCTAAATCTAATTCCGTCACAGATACAGTCCAATATACATAACATTGAAAAGTTATTTAGACAATCTAAAATTAATTACGCTAATATTGGCAGCAGCATATTTAAAATATTTTTAGACAATTTCAAGAAGGTTCATTTGGTAAAGATGAGAAATGTTCTGTGAGGCGTTGGATCTCCTATACTGGACATAAAAATCAAATCATTTTGTATCTTATCATTATGGGATCAAGACAGTGTGTTGACGTAGATAACGGAACACTTCTTCAGATTTCTATGAGATACTTGATGTGACAAAACTTCTCTGCAAAACTCGGTGCATGTCTTTTTTATCCACGGGGACTCGAGTTTAAAGCTGTCTCTGAATTATCATCTTGAAATAAGTGGTCGTCAGAAATCTTGAACATAGAGTCAATCAGTGGTGTAGTGATATCAAAATAACAAGGGGGGCTCTTTTACATTATGTTGCTAAAAACAATAGCGAAAGTAGAAATTGGTTATATTTTGGCAGTAACAAAGGGGCTCAGCCCCCTGGACCCCCTGGAGTCAATGTTTAGTTAGTACTGGTAGTCACACATCGAATAAACCTTTTTGAGGAACATCTTTAGAGCTGACTTAATTGTGTTTTAGCTTTGCATGCATTTGCTAACGTTTGATCTTGTTATCTTTTGCATGTCTGTACTCTCTCTCTCTCTCTTCATGTCCATTTGGCTTCAACCATCAAATCGATCTGATCCTTTGGCGCCTTTCTGTGTGCTTTTGCCTAGCGGTGACTCAAAAAATGGTATTACTTTGAAAGTCAAATCTGTGGGGTGTACTAGATAGTTGTTGAAAGGGGGAGGGTCATCGACTATAACCTCGTTCGAAATCTATAACCTCATCGACTATAACCTCGTTGGACTTACTACTGGACCTGGTACAGCTATTCTCCGCTGCAAAACTCGAATCAAGAGCCAAAGACCCGTAGCTCCAGTTGGGTCCTGGAATGTTTTATCCCCTGGCTAGCAACCCTAGCAACCCGCTGGGACAAAACCCGAACTCATAACGTAGGAGGAGAACCACTTGGGCATTTCAATTGCCTTTTAGGCTCATTTTTAAAGCATTGAGGTCAATCTAGAGACTTGTCGAGTAGCCAGCGCTGACACTTGCATAAGGTTACCAGTTTTTTTACAGTAGAGTATCTGCTGGTATCTGTTCTAGAGAAATCTTCTTTTTCTGTCCAAATCGTTAGGTAAACCCTTGGTAACAATGGCCTTGCAAATTTAGCTGATACCCTTCCATAACATCAATACTTTTTGAACAAAATAGCGCTAAAATTGCTTAATTTGTTCTCTTCGTCAGCTTATTCAGTTGTCCTAGTTTCTAAAAATGTGGCAATGTGCAGAGAACAAGGCTACCCCGTAGTCACAAGTCATTTACATGCTTGTGGTGCTAGTGGCCTGTCGTGGGCCTCCCCTCTTAAAATGGCAATTACAGACAATATTGATCTCAGATGCCAATGGATTATATTGGGGATCTCGCTTCTAAGAGAAGAGGTCAAGAGGAATTGAATTCATTGGGTGTGCAAACCACCTAATCACAATGGCTGATATTTGATTCACAAATCAACTTAATATTGCAGTCATTCCAAGTCTTGGGCCACACAAATAGAACATTTTGTAAGACCATTCATTCTTTCATTCTTATTTTATAACCAATAAAAGTTTGCCTTTGGCATATGGGGGCAAGCAAACAAAAGACTAAATTATTCATAAAGGGTGAGGTATGGGTCCTTTGAAATATTTGACCGGCATAATTACCTATACTGGAATTTAGATTAGAGCACTGCATTGGCAATTACTTTGGCCATGAATGGATTTTAGAACAGGTTAAATAAAAAGCTTTTGAGATTCATAAGCCCCATCATTACAAAATGATGGTAATCTTCGTGGTTACAATGGGAAATTTCCTGGATAAAAAATATAACTACCTTTTTAATCTGTCATCTATAAAGATTAAGCTCTTCAATAGTGAAATTCAAATAGCATTTCCCTAAATGCAAAACGTTTCTAAAGCCTAAAATACAGGATCAGTTTTTATCAGTTTTTAACTGACAGTTTTCAGTCAAAAACTGATGGTGTATTTAGCAAACACTGACAAAAACTGATGCATTAATGAACATCAGTTTTTGACTGAAAAGGTTGAGCATGTCCAACTTCATCAGTTTTTAACTGATGGGATTTCTATTCATTGGTGCAGACTCCATTGATTTAATCTGGCACCACTCTAATACCCTAGCCCAAGATACAAATTTTTTCAGAGCATCGTTGATTTCGAAATGTGGAAAAGTTACAAACAAAGATGAATTTATATATGTTTGGAAGTATGGAAAATCATTATGCAATGTAATGTCAGACTCAAAAGTAGTTTCCAAATGCAAATAGTTTGAATTTTTCGTATTTTCACCTTTTCTTGAGGACCAAAGCTGTAGCAAAAAGAACTGCAATTTGTTCACGATCAAGCTCCATATCAAAACAGAGTGAGCTGTCAGTCGAAAAGTGAAGAAAACTGATCATGTATGGAGGGCATCTGCTTTGAGAGACTGAAAGCTATCAGTCAAAAACTGATCGTGTATGAAGGACATCAGTTTTTGAAAAACTGAAAACTGTCTGTCAAAAAACTGATAAAAAATGATCGTGTATTTCAGGCTTAAGACATATGCCCCTACCTGAAAAATTAAGATATGCATTATACACATTACTTCACAGGGCTGAAATGTTTTTATTAAAATCCATGAATAACTGGATCTAATCAAATCATTAGCCCAGAATATCAGTGACCAAAAACATAAAAATCCATTTCAATTAGCTATATAAGCATGCCTCCATAGAAAGACTGAAACATTTAACCTACACTTATGAAAATATATCAAGTAAAAAATCTTGATTGGTACTTAGCAAACAATTTTTCAATTACAATAGTTATAGCATGAGTCTACAAAAAAATGTGAAACAGGTGTATCACTTGTGCATATAAAAATGCTTTTCTACAAATGGAAATGAGTTTGTTGCTCTCAATTTCTGTCATAAAAATATTTTTACAAATAAACAAAATAAATACTTCATATAGTTGCAAACTTGGTGTATGTACTTCTCAAGATATTAATAACTTTAGACAGATTTCTTCATATAACAAATAAAGTTTGAATAAATGTCCCTGAAAACCTTGTTGTCTAGATACAACATTGAGTTTCTATGGAGGTAAAGAAATAAAGAAACATAAAGAGATCGATGCCAAAAACTAAGCCCAGAGCCATTTGTGATCTAAGGTTGAAAAACCATCCATAGCCCTATAGGGAGTTTTGGCAAGGAGAAATTTCTGTTTTTACATTCTTGATAAGGAAACTGACAATACTTATACATAGAAATGACAAGCACTTTGAGTTGGAAATAAAAATACTACCTGTCTGTTATTAATGCTGTTGAATGGATCACATTGGTCTTCTGCTGTTTCCAAACCTCCAATACTGTTCCCTTGCTGTTTTGCCCGTTTTGTCAAAAACAAATCTAAGATATCCATTTGCTGCCTCTTGATGTTTGAGGGTGTCAGTTCGAGCATAATTAAAACCACTAGCCAAACAGGTCTTTTTCTCTTCCAGTTCTGAGTAATTACACTGTACAAATAGTCTGCAGCTAAAGCTCTTGGATAAGCTGTATTGAAGTTTTTGGGTAGCCAACTCTCAAATGATCTCCTCACATGTTCAAGATGTTTTCTCAAGCGTGTCAGAAGGCTTTGTGGCAAGATATTTTTCAAAGTCAAGTTTCCTGGAAGAAATCGACACTTCTGCAAACCTTTAAGAGTTGTGACATTGCTAAAATCCAGTTCTGTATAAATGCTTTGGCTTTTTCTGAATGCATACTTTACATTTTTGTGTATGTGATTAGGGTTTTTCCACAGCACATCCCATGGGTAGTGTATTGTTCCAAATAGGTAAGATGGTGGATTTTGATTCAGTCTCCACAAGTGTGAGTTTGCTGGTTTACCCTGTGAGAAAAAAGAACAGTTTAAATCGTGATAACCCAGAAAAGTTGTTTGCAAAATGGCACAAAAACTTACATCATGGAGGCAGAATATGTTTATATCATCTTTATTTTATATATACTGAAATTTATAACCGCTACCAAGGCAAAATTGTTCAATATTGTATAGGCAGGGCTTCAACATTAATGGTGTATAGAACAGAATGAATTTAAGTTGCTATTCTGGGTTTCATGCTTAATTTATCATCAAGCAACTGTGCTGTTGATCATATAAATTTTGCAATAATCTCCAAAACAACACCCCCCCCCAGCCCCCAAGATAAACCGAAAACTAATACCTTGGCAAAAATTAGGCGAGCAGTGGTGGCACCAGCTACTTGGCTTTGGGGGGGGGCAATGTTAAAAAATATATAGGCCAGGCCCTTTGTTATGTCAGGAAACTCACTTTTACCAACTGGAAACACTAATTTCACCTATTCCCAACACCCATATCTAATGTTTGGTTACATAAAGGCAGCTTCAAACTCATAGAGCCATGTCATGAAAAATACATTTTCAAAATAACACCCCTCCCCCAAAATTTTCTCATTGAATTTAGATGAAATTACATGTCATTTGGGCAATTTGGGTGTTTCTAACATTACCAAGAACTGTGGTTACAGTTATATGAAAAGAATAAGGAGGCTTTTATAAAATATTTTTAAAAACAACAGGGCAAAGTACCAAATGGTTAATTTTCAGAAAAGGAGACTCAGCCCCCTTGAGCCCTTAGCTTTCGCCCTGAGCTGTTACTCCTTGCGATGAATGTGTAACAGCTACAACTAATGTTAGCCTCAGTGTTTTATGCAAACAAAAGTTTGTTAAGTTATGGACTTTTGAATGTATTTATTTGGTGTCAACTTCTCTTGTGTAAAAAGTGGTTTGGTCTTCTATGGTGTTTAATGTTTTCTTTCACTGCAGCCATTTGGCATGGACATATGCCCTGCATAGCAAATTCAAAATTTTGCACATTTTTTGAAGTTACTTGAAAATCCTAATCTGCAAGAACAAAGCCCATTTAAGGCTTCTTTTGTGACATGTTTTACCAAGGAGATCTTAACACCTGTTGGGTGCAATGCTCTTCAGGGACTTTTCAAATGATGACAAAATTAAATACTCAATTGGGAATTGCACTTAGCACCAGCACAACACTGAAAGTGCAATAAACTTGAACAAATGGCTTGACAGCTATATGTTGTTCACAGAAAATTAAACTCTTTAAATTAATAAAGCTGGTATGAAAATAATTGTTTAAGTTATCTAGATAACAAAGATTTAAAGAGGTGCTGCTTTAAAAAATCGAATGAAACAAAGTATTGAATGAAACACATACCACACATTTGACTGTAAATTTTTCCCTCCCCGAAACCATTCTAGCAGAAATCTGAAATGAAGGACGCGATGAAGGATTCTCTTAGAGTTAAACCATTCAAAAAATAAGACAACCTAGAATAGAAGTTCTCTTGAATGCGAAACAACCGAGTCATTGTTAATTGGCAAATAAGCAAATACCATGTTGAGCCTGAATATAAAGAACCAAAGTTATGTGAGCAATCACGGAAGATTTCGATCCAATCCACAAAACTGACCACTATCGAATACACACAGAAAGCAAATCATTGCAAAGGTGACACTTGTTAAAACAGAAATCGATCTAAATCCCAAAGCGAGAAAGTGCGTGCTTACTAAAACAGTTAACCGCTGTATTCAAAGCAAATATCATAACAAATGAGCCAGAAAACCCAGTTGAGAAGGGCAAACTACAGCTTGCCTAGGATCTAAATGCAATTAAACCCTTATTTTACTGTCTTTAGTTTCAGTTTTGATATATCAATACCTAATGTCTATAAAATACTATAAACTTCGGAATAAGGATTGATATCTGCGTGGCAGATATTTTTGACTGGGAAATCAAAGAAAAAAGTGGGCATTCTTCATATGAGATACTGAAAAACACGCAGTGTTGAGAAATTGATTGTGAGTAATTATCACAAGTATTTACAACTTCAAAATATCTACAGATCAGATGCCACAGTCAACGCTTCAATCACTTGAAGCATGAATACAAGTATATATTCACAGTGACTTCTTGATCAAACAAAAGGAACAATTAGCCACTAAAAGATGAACTCAGTTTATTTTCATGGGCAATTTACATACCCAAAGCGCAAAAGTGATCAAGATATCCCTCCATAGAATTATCTCCATGTTGTTTTCCATGAGAAGGCCTAACGAAGACCAAGTTACATTTGATCAAAAATTTTAGCCTGTCGACCAGCTGCCTTCCAGAATCGTCGATCATCTTGGAAATTGAACATTGCAAAAAACGGTAAATGATTGTTAAATCTTTAAACAATCACTGGTCTCAAACTTCGCGGTCACTGGCAGAAAGTTCCTTCATATTGGCATTACGGCGATCGTGAACTTGCAAGCTATGTCGGTTTTCATTAACAACGGGGGGTTTATTTTACTGATACTCGCCGATACGCGGCTAGTGGCCGACAGATTTCTATTGAATTGCACGGTCTCCGTACAAATGTTGTTCATTTTGTGTAACTGCATTGTTTCGGTTGTGTGGAAGAAAAAAGGAATTCAAAAATTGTACAAGATTATTCAAATGACGGCGATGTTTGCGGTCCAGAGCCCATCATCCGTTGAGCCGAGGGTCTTTGAACGCCCAAATAGCCGCAAACCTGTGACTTCACAGATTGACGAAAATTACTAACCGCAAAACTAGGATTGTCTAACTTGAGATAAACGACAAGACAAATTGGTTAATTTACCATCCAAATCCACAGTAACAGTAAATCTGCTTTAGATAGCATATTTTCTTTTTAGCCAAAAAAGGAGCTCCTTACAGCGGGGACACGACGTTGTTTTTTGCTGGTTACAACATAAACACTCTTTTTGCATAAACAATTTTAAAGAACACGAGCCTCAAATTCCTTCAAAGACTAAAACAAGCTAAGGCTAAAGTACTTTAAATACATATTTATTTTACTTACAATCAAGGCAAAGATCTAGATGCAACTTTTTTTTGGGGGGGGGGTAGCCCTAATAAATAAGGGTAACAATAGCCCTATATTTCACAAAATAATATTATTTTACTTATGCTACTAAGTTTTTGGGAGCCAACCCCCCCCTGAAGTATTTTGTCACCTAGGGGTGCTGTGGAGGTGAAAATTGCCCGTGGAGCTCTATAGGGCTGTCAGAGGGGGTGGGGTGCTGGAGGGACATGACAGCAGAGTGAAAAAGTCAATAAGCAAATTTAATTTTATAACAAACGGGTTATAATGGCTTTTTCGTCTAAACGGGTTATAAGAAGATTTTTGAGATATCTATAATGGTTTTGAAAAGTTGACCCCATTGACAAAGAGGGATTTCCAACGAAATATAAAATTAACTGTTTGCGAAACGAAACTAGCACAGGAGCCTCGATATCAGATGCCTGACATCTTAAAAATATATTCAACTTGAAATTACTAGCTAGCGATATCCCTTTAAGATTGATTATCAGTCAAGAATGGCTTATATTTCTCAGAATGATGATTAATTCTAAAGATCATAAAAGCTTTCTTAAAATGCCAAGTGCCACAAAACAACTTTTTAGACAGAAAAATAACTGGTAATAAAAACGTATTTCAACATAAACAGAACCTGTCGCAAGAAAATCTTCTTAACCATCCCATCTTTAAAAGAATAATGATAGCAGTTTCAGTAGTCAGTAGTCAGTAGAGGGTAATCAGTAGTTCAGTACACTCTTCTTCTATAAGAATATTGTTGATAAGAATATTTAGGCTCAGAATCGCCCAATTTTTATAAACATTAAAAGATTTAAGAGAATATTGTAGATTCCTCAGCTCGCAGATTTCTGTCTTATTTTTCAGCGGTTGCCTGTTTTTCCATGCTTTTAAGAGAGAATGGTAAAACTGGCATCCCCGTTTCTATTCGAGGGCGGGTGATGTTCCCCTGAAACCATATAAGATTTGAGAAAATAAGAATTCTTTAAGAATATAAATCTCAAAACGAAAATTCCCTAATAATATTGAGGCTGGATAATATTTTGTGTATTCTTATAAAAAAGAGTGTACTGTGGTTTCATATTTTTTTGTCATCTCGGTGCTCCTTTTATTTTAAAAGATTTTTTAGTTAAAGAATCAGAGTAATAAACATTAAAAGGCAATTGAAATGCAGCAAATGGCCAATAGCTGGATATTTACAAACTTGAAGGGGCTATAAAATTTTCTGGAAATATAACAAGTCAGGGAAAAGCTGGATTATTTTTCAAGGGGTCAGAACATCAGAAGAATGTCAAAATCGTTACAATCTTGACGTGACTGTTAGAATATCCTAAAAATTATGGAGCATTGAATATAACATTAATGGCTGGAAATTATATACAGTTTATATTTCTGCAGAGCACTTGCCTGTGTACCATCGTTCAATTAAATAAAGAATTGTTGTGGCAAATGGATTTCTATGAGCCAATTCTGTTTAGACTAGCGGCAAAAACATTTCGTTAAACCCTCGTCTACATCTGCGTGCATTTAATCCTTTCACTTATCTCAAATTTTTCTTTAAAAATTCTCACGTTAAGAAATTCGTGTGCTCCTGTTTTGTGGCTTGCCCTTGAGGTCTTCGCCAATAACAACCAGCAATATGTGTGGCCATATTTGCTCAATGGTGAACCGAAAACCCTTGCTATACGTTCTGAGCTGCTTTGTGGTAGATTCAAAGTATCATAATCTTCGCAAAGATTATTATAATAAGTCCACCAGAAATGAAAGGGAGCGATAGATTGGCCACGAAGCATAACCAAAAATATTATTATCTCTTTGTTAGGTAAGGAACAATTTTATTTGACCTTCTTTATTTCAAGACCTCATCCTAGGCATTAAGAACCGATTCATTTTGTGAAGGTTATAGATTGTTAGCTTTCCCTTTCACTGAAATTTGTAGGATCTGATATACCTTTTGCCAGATAAGGGCAGTATTTAGAGTCCTCGAGAGCCAGCTCGGGCTTGGGGGTGATTCACAAAGCTGGACCCCTTAAGAAATGTTCCTGCGGCCACGCCCTTCCGTCTCCAGGAGAACGAGGGAAACACCTTTTAGTGACAATTGTTGAAAAAGTTTTTTAAGAATTTTGCAAAAATGTGCAAAAACATTTTACATGAATCAAAGACATGTTTTCTCTGCGATAAACTTACATGCGTTTGTTCCATATAAGTAGCTGAAAAAGTAGCTTTTTGCATTATAAATATATCTTATTACATTAATACGGGTCCCATCGAGGCACGGGCCTCGGACCTTTTGCCCCTCCTAACCCCCCTCTCAACGCTCCTGTAGTAGTGCATCAAAGGGCTGAATTAGGGTGGGGGTCCGTGCCCTCGGCTCTTTAGTTGAAAATTTCATAAAATATACCCAATTGCACTTTAACAACATTGAAAGATTTTTCTTGGCAGCCTAAACAGAAAATGTTTGATACAAATTTGTATTAAAAATGGTCTTGCTCCCATTTTTGTATTAACAACATATGGCATGGCTGCATATAATTTTCTTGAGGGCATGGCCCTAGGTTACGCCAATGAATAACATAAATCGACTTTATATTTCCATTATTTTAAACAGGACCATGACCAAAATTTCTAGTAACAAAAATATTGCGATATCTAGAGGATCGTTTGGGAGGGAGTAAGTTAGACAAGTACCCAAAGTTGAAGTTTGAAGAACGCTATCTTGTCAATCTTGTTTTCTTTTATAAAGAATGCAGGGAATTCCTTTCCGCTAAACAGGTTGTCTCCTGGAGGCTTCTAAAAATAGGCCAATATCTCTTTTGACGGTTTTAGAAGATAACAGCGGAAACAATGTACAAGCATCTTGCTTTTTGGAATTACACATAACCATGTGCAGCCTACACTGGGCCAACGCCACAAAATTTAACGTGGAGGGGGGGGGGGCTAAAAAAGTGGGGGTCGAGGCTTCTTTCACCTTTTATTGTAGCTTTGAAATCATTTGCTTCAGGAAAAAGTAGGGAGACAATGGCCACCCCAGCCCCCTAGTGGCGTGGACCTGCTACAGTTTGGCTTCCGTGTCTGCTATTTCTTAAACCATCCATGGACTAGTCTGACTGAAGTGATGAAGAGATTTCCTAAAAATCAGAGATTTGGATTTGGCATTTGTCTTAACTTACAAAAAGCTTACTTTTTATCACAAGATATTTCTTTATAAGCTTGTGCATTATGGTATCAGTGGAACAGTTTTCACCTGGGATGCACAATTCTGAGTCAATGGGTAAAGTTTTAATCAATCTCGATGTTGCTTGTCGTGTCCACAAGGATCTACCCTTGGTTCCTATCTTCTTCTTTATGTACATAAACGACACCTCTATGGGTTCATGTAAGTTTTTTATTTTCATTAAAATTTTGAAAAACATAACGTGGGAGGGATAATAAATGTTGAACGGTTCAGTGCTTGAAAGCTTGCTCTAAATTACTTTAGCAATTTAGATGACTTTAAATTTGCATTTACTTTTAATTTATAACATATAATCATTCAAAGATATGAACCAAAATAAACAATTATGAAGAAGCTTTGCACAGAAATGGCCCATTTAACGTGGAAGGGGCCCTTTTACCAGCAATGTCACAATATTAGCATTAATACGAGCATTTTTGCAGAATAACAGTAAATGCCCCTGATTCCTACATCCCAGTTATTTCCTCCTTTATTCAATCCATGATGCCTTCACAATGATGCCTTCAGGCAACCTCTGTTTATCACTTATGGCATCACATTTGAAATATTTGCGCAAAAGGGGATGAATGACACAATCAGGGCACAGCCTCGAACCAAGGGGCAAATCACTCTATGAAAATCTCGTACGCTTTTGGTAAAAATCCTGCTTTTTGTCTGAAATTCTTGGAAATCCTTTTGCCCCCCCCCCCTCCCCCCTCGACTCGAACCAGCAAACAGAAAAATTGTACGTCATTCTTCTACCACTAAGCAACCCGGCCACATTTTCAATCCAAAGCCCGAAAACACTCACTCACACTGTTTCTTAGAATATTTTCTCAAATCCTGTTCTTGCATTGATTTTATATACTCTACGTACAAATTCATTAACATTACAACTACCTAAATTACAAAATATTACAAAACTGCAATCAAATTTATGAAACGGGCACCATTAATTTAATTATTTAATGGCAATTTTTGGCAGCTGTTGTGACAGGCAGCAGCCGAAACGAGCTTCTTTTTTATATCTATTGATGCATTAGAGAAAGGCTTTGTAGGTGATAATCGACAAGTGAACTGTTGAGTTAGGTAGCGGCCTAGTTCAAAAGAAGGAGATTTTCATTTGCTGGTTATCTGCTATGACACTTCCTATCTTTCTTTGCGTGGATATGATTCATGATCTTCAGTCGGATGAAAGCATTTTATCTGCCCTTTCGATTGCATGGTCAGTAGCAAAGCGCTAATATTGCCCGTCGACAGGCTTGCATACCAGATTAGAAGGCAATTGAAAATTAGCCACGTGCGATTAGCCATGTATTCGGACCTATTAATTAAAATCTTCAAGAGATAAACTATGCTTTAGGAATGGAAGATTTGCGGATCAAAACTTAAGGTGGATGATACCCAATTTTTATCCTTAATCACTTCCTATGCAAAAACCTGTTTTGAAACAGTTTGGTACCTCTTACAGACCTCATCTATTACATGAAAGCAGATTATTGATGTAACTTTCATTTTTTTCATTTTTTTTCGAAAAATCATAGCTAAGATGGTAGATGTTGCCATAGCAACAAACATCAAATATAAACTTGTAGATAAGATTATGATTATGTATCAAGGTATTTTAAAACCAAACATGTCCAAAAGTGACAGGACATAGAAGAGCTATAAAATGAATTGACAGAATTTTTGCCATGGCAACTGTTGCCATGGAAACTCTAAAAAACCTTTATTGTATAATTGCTCATTGTAAATTTGAAATTTCAAAAAATCATCAATTTATTTTGATCCTCTTAACAAGATGAGCCTTCACTGCAAATTTCAATGAAATATGTCCAACAGTTCTTTAGATATCTTTTCCATAAGATAAAATAGTCTGTTTTTCAAATCGGCCAATCAAAGTTTTTGAAGCATATAAGCATAGACTACTTGCATTGAACGTTATTTCTCAAAGCTGTTAGACCAATTTACATGGCAATACTGCTTATAATAGATAAAAGAAACAAATTTCCAAGAAATAGAAACCAATAGGATTACCTTTTCAGCTCTTTGGATCAAATAACATTGCTTAACTACACAAAAAGTAAAATTTTAAACTGCCAGTATTAAACGGCCAAAAATGGTTTCTTCGCACAATGTACTTCTATGTCGTTTTCATTTACAAATACTACCTCCAGTTCCTTGCTCTCATCACTACAGTTGTTCTTTCTTCTAGAAGTAGGAGTAGCTTCAGGTTTCTTTGATGTCCCAAAAGCTCCTGACAAATAGTGTTTTCCAACAACATTTTTTGTCTTCCTTTCATGGCGGAGCTGTCTTCTTCTTTTTCTATATTTGCTTTGGCATTTTTTTTGTGCATTATTAATTCTAGATGAATTTTCCAATCTGTATCCTGTCATTGTATTAATGCCAAGGTCCTCAACTCCTAGTCTCTCTAACACAGACCCCATACTTGCTGCACCTCTATTCCAAATGAGCACTGTGATTGCGGTAGCTGTTTGAAGCTTATGATATCCAACAAAAACACGTTTTGGACATTTCGCCCAAAGGGTGTTGTTGATGGATTCATTCTGGTTCTGAGTGTACCCTTTCAGACATCTCTGCAGAAGATTCTTGTCACTAAGTCTTTCAAACAACATTTTAAGTTCTTCTCTAAAAACTGGAGGCAGGCATTTCTCAGCTGAGTAAGTATTTGTCTTACAGGCAAGATCTTGTTTATACCGGCACCAAGAATTTTCTCCATCAGGACAAAGCCTATGTTGATCTGAAAGACTTTCATTCTCACCAGCAATGCAGTGAAAATATATAGCCCAAACTGCATTATACATGGCTGTCAAATTGTTTGAATTATTTCGTATGGCATAGCCAAAGTAATTCTGAAATGAGTCAATTACAGAGTCTGTTAATCTTTTTCTTCCACCAATGGTTCCACCATCAGCAAGCGTCTTTCCTTTTGCTCTAAGTTTGAGGCGTCGAAGATTTGTTCCCATCCGCTTCTGGATATGGCCAACACAATCCTCTTTACAAACCAAATACGATGAACCATATTCTTTTGATAGTGCTTCTGACACAACTCCATAGGATGATGAGTCACCATCACCTACATAGGTTGTGTACTTCAGGTTATGTTTTTCAATAGACCTCATGAACATCAAAGTGGCAGCTTCTTTTTCCATTGCTTCTGATGACTGGTGGTGGTTGACAGAGCATGAGTCACTATGGCTTTGAAACCATGTCTTATATCTTTGTGAATTTTTGTCCCACAAGCTACGTGACCTACATTCAAAACACACCTTACTGCGCACTTCAAAATCCAGCACCTCACCAGTTTCTATTGATATAACAAAAACAACACCAAGAAGGGATGAGTATCCACGCTTTTGCCATGTTCCATCAATTGAGATTGCCACAGAAAATATATCTGTAGTGGCATTCATGTCTTTGCAGGATGGATCCTCTTGGATTAGTTTTTTTTTCAATCTTTCTGCAGACTTTTTCAATGCAATTTCACATTCTTTGTTAGCTGATAGCTCAATTTTTTTCATTATGGCTTGATATGACTTAGTGGCAACTGGTTGGGGTAAATTCAAAGCAGTACATAATTTATTCAAACTCTGCTGGCCATTTCCTGTCAAGATACCACCTTGTGTAAGCCGTACATTCACTTCGCAATTCCCTTTCTTATTTTCAATTTTCTTGCTTGTATGAAACTTAGTCTCATTCTTGCAAAATTCACATCTCAATAGGAGACACTCATGTAAACCATTCCTTTTGCTGTTATCTTGATAAATCTCTAATTTACCCTCAGAACTTCTACACTTTGCACAAATAACAGTGTTGTTGATAAATTGCCGAAGACAATCAGTGTCAATTATCTTGTAACCATAAGCAAGTACTTCCCCAGTTGGTGTTTCTTGTCCCAAATCAAGTGCCCTTTTTCTTGTCATAATCTGGCTATCTATCTTTTCCAAAACTGGACAGTTTGATGATATCTTTTCAGAGGATCTGTTTGGTTTACCAGGAGATATGGCAGTTGATAGGCCTTGTCCCAACGAACTCGATTGCTGGTTGTCTTCCGGCCTACTTTCAGTTCTAGGCAGCTCCTGTTTTTGAATGCCATAAAACATCCTCTTTCTTTTCTTTCGATGTGTTGCTGCTTGCTTTGGCATCGTTAATTTGGTTATTTTGTTACGCGAATGATTCGGTTTCTTCTCTGTGAACAGTTGAATTTACAGTTGAAACAAAAGCTAAACCGAAGATTGCCTCAAACACGCCAAGTTCCTGGCCGTGTCCTAGCCAACAAAGTACTTCACATAGATTGTCACGAAAATATGGCCACTGGATATCAAATTTGGGGGTCTTTGGGGCAATTTGATGTGTTTCTTTTGCATGGAAACCGTTGCTAAGGAAAAAATAAATTTGGTGCTCCCAAAAAGGGCTAGTTTTACTAACGTTTTTAATAGCTATATCATTTTCTAATTACACCATCTTAAAGATCGATGTTGAAAGGCCACTTTGACAGCAAAAACATAATTTCCTTAAAAAATAAATTTTGACAAAAATTTTTGGGTATCATCCACCTTAACTGAGCTTAGCGATGATGTTTCAAAAGTTCACTATGGGGTCAGATGTTGTTTATGAATATACTAATACGGTCCACACTACCAGCGAACATTCCATGCGCAGATCGGTCTCATTAGCCATCTGCGCACCCACCAATCCCGTTCTTAGGATAACCAGTTTTTGGTCTTCGTCGCTTCGACGGACAAACACACACACAATACCCTCCGATGTGGACAAAAACAAGTAAATGGAAATTGGCGAGAGGACGTAGTTGCAAAAAGTTCCCCGATCAAGATGTGCTCTAATTGATGTTGGGGAATCATTGAAAATCAATTTGAGAAGCAACATTTCCAAACAACAATGGCAATCCCAATAGTCCTTTTTGCCTGCTATCTTTGAAAAATCGTAAAAACCGTAAAATTTTGAAAGAGCCTAGCCGGGCTTCTAATACATTTTTAGGATAGGGGTTCGTGGGTTAATTTTTTGGGTCTCGAATTTAAGCAAAAGTTACTCTTTGGTCAGTCAAGTCTACTATTACTTTTTTGGGTTCATGAATTACTGGATGTTTTGAGTTTCGAATATGAGAATTGTTCGAAAAAATAGAGAAATAGGCAAACTTTCTTGTGCGTTGCTAGAAATATATTTTTCTGGGTCATTCATTATAATAAGCATTATTTTTTAGGTTTATGGCTTGTATCCTAGCCTTAGCATTCCTATTCTAGATGTTTATGAGTACTTCCTCCCCCATTGAGCAGAAGAGTAGTACATCCCATACCCTTAGTGCCACAGCCTCAGAGAGTCAAAGGATGAAGAACGGGGAAAGGAAAAGGGTTTTAAAATGTGACGTCACAAATAACTATTTTTAGAATTTTTGAATTTGGATCACATAACATGAAAGAACGCCATAAAATAGTCCCATGTGTATTAAGTCTGCTAAACGTGTCAAAGATTTGGTGAGCTATGGCCAATAGAAGATTTGAAGCTTCTTGGCTCAGTTCATAAAGTTATACGCTGGGTACCAGACTCAATATATATAAAATAAAATAGTGAGTCTGGTACCCAGGGTAATAAAGTTATGAACCCAAATTAAAGGGGTTGTGCTAATCTGGTCATATCTCGGTCAATTCGTAATACCTCTAATTGATTTTGCAGATTTAGGGGTATTTTTATGCTCTTTTAGGTTATGGGAAAATTCTAAAAAAAATTTTTTGTGACGTCATCACTTGACAACTTTATTGCGAATGGAGAATGAAAAAGGAATTGCGAAGGAGAATGAAAGGGAGAAAGGGGACTCCTTCGCAATTCATCCTTTTACTCTCTGAGGCTCTGGCACCCAGTGTATACATCCCATTGAAGTGTAAAATGCGCGCCGTCAAATAGGAATATTTTTAAGTAATAAAAGAGGCTGGCCTTTCAATCTAAGGCCCTACTGAACAATTTTACTGGGGACAGAATTGGAAATCAAGCTAACAGTTCAGTTTCCACTTAAGGCCGAATTTCACTTAAATGTACCAATTTGCGTGACTTTGGCGAAAGTAAATTGACGAATCAGCAAATGGCGAAAACTGACTCAGCGAATGGTGCCAACTCAGTGGAAACCAGGAATTGTGACAAGTCCGCTCTTGATATCGATATCGAGGGGCAATCCACTCTTGCATATAGAGTATGAGATTTCGACCAAAACAAAAGGATTTCTAGGATATTATTAGGTAAAACAAATGGATTTCCACCAAAGATATACGAGATTTTCATAGATTGATTTGCCCCTCGATCAATATTATGTTTTCCACAGGTACCAGAGTCTGTAACGAGTAAAAGTAAAACTGAGAAGGAGCAATGACGAAAAGAAGAGTAGATGTCACTAAGAGCCTGTTCATATGAAGAAAATCATCCAAGCTTGTGAACTGAGAGGTGAGATCCCACCCACCATTAGAACCCTTTGTAATTTACGTCTTGCGTTTGTATGGCAAACGAGCCAGCCCGGTTAAGTGCGTGACCACCAGTATAGAAATATGGTTTTCTGTGCACCAGATGCCAATATGTTCCATTGCAGTCATGCACCAGCCAAGGGTCCCAGGAGATTTTACAGGCTTTAGGGCAAACAGGAAAGATGTGGAATTTTTTGCGTCCACTCCCTTCGGAACATTTTTTGCAGCCTTTTTCTTGCAATTATTTAAAATGGTTTACTATTTTTTTAGGTATACTTTGCTACGTTTAATTGATTCCATTCTTAATGGGGCAATTCCCCCCCCCTTGCCTCCTTCTTGGCGGCCCTGGCACCAGCTATCCTCATCAAGTGTGCATTAGCTTACATCTGCAACTAACTTAGCCGGAAAGAAGTAAGATAATAAAGAAGGTATTTTTCTGCATGACCATTCTGCTGCAAGTCAGTAACGCAAATTGTTTTACATTCCACACTAGTGCACTATTCAAATGAATAATCTGCATGTAAACATTGGATGATTTCATCCCACCCCCATCTGCCAGATTATGGGCTGAGAGGTGGAAAACATTTGTTCATATATACTTCAAAGTTTCTTCGATGGTTTCTAACTATTCTGAAATTGAACATTTTTGGAAGAATATAAACGCAGATCGTCACAAAAAACCCATGCAGATTAAAATCCAAAGTTTGCTTTATTTTTCAAGGAAAATAGAACTTTTTGATTTTTTTTTAAAAATGACAATTTTACATTTTCTTAGTTTTTCTTGAGCCTAGTGCTAAAGTTTCATAAATGTTTGGGCATTTTAGTACTAGTCTCTTGTAAACCAGTTTCTTATAAATAAAAATACACGTATTTGAGATTGACACTTTAATTAAGCGGGTGCTTATTCATTTTCTCGTAAGACTTTGGGAGTATCGTAAGGAAACCTAAAGAATCAGAGTTTGTTGTAGTTCCTAGCTTCTGATGCTAGGTATAAGGACACTCTGAAAAGCTGTTCCTATCGAGCAGTGTTCTGGTCCTTCCTCCCAATGTGCTCATACCTCATGATATCTACGCCTAGAATGATACAGTGTTTTTGGTGTTATCACGCTGCATTGCGGCAAAAATGATTCATGGCGTTGTTGGGCTGTTGTGGTTCTATGGCGAGCCTCACAAGAATTGAACGCAACGAAATATTTGCGTGAAAATTATCCGATTGATGGAATGAATCTTCATGACAAACTGAGCCCATTTCCAATTTCTGTTTTGTTTAGGGGGCCTTAATTTCTGCCTCAAAGTTCTTAAAACTCAGGTCCTTTCAGGCAGGTTTTTACTGTAGCAAGCAATGTTATGAAAATAAAGAAGTCTGAAAAGTATGCATAACGTTGGTATGGCATTCATTGATAAATTCTTCTGTTACAGTCAACAACACAACGGTGTTACATGTAATGCCGATCAGGTGTTTCAAAGGATTCAACGACAGACTACACGTTCAGGTGATTTACAGCTTCATTTTGATTTGCAAATGATCTGAGACTCACGGGAACCCAAAATTAATCTCATGTTAAGACAAGGTTTAGGGTAAGAAAAGGCGTTCTGTGCGCATTGTCAGCTGCATTTTTAATGGGGAATTGGCCCTCATCTAATTAAAGGGGAATTGACCCTCTTTGTTCAATTCAAAATCAAGCTTATGTCTTTACTTTCCCTCTCTTTCTATGGCCTTCCATTAAAGCGACACAAGTTGAAGAGTACATACACACAGTGGCGAAGCTAGCCAAAAATTGTTGGTCCTGCTGTATGTACAGGGCCACGCCCTTATCCAATAGGAAACGCCCATGAACAAAAATTCTTTTTTGCAGATGAATGTTTTCTTAAATTCAGTAAAAAGCAAATTTTAAATCTTTTAAAAAATAAACCCATACATAAAGACGTGCTTTAGGGTGCTTACTTTTCAAACAAATCTATGTTAAATTGTAGTAAGCCTCTACAGCTGAAGTAAAAGTTTAAATTGGTGATAATAAAATTTGACAATAAAAGGGGGGTAGGGGTGGCATTTGAAGTTGCATATCATATATTTGTGGTAGTTGAAATAGTCTAATTAGACTATTCCAGATTTTGGTCCAGCCTAGATCAATCTAGACACTCTATTAAAATAATTTTAATAAACAACAGAGTTTAAAGTCTGTAGGGGCAAGTTCACATATTCTGCAGAACAATTATTCTGCAGCTGATAAAGAGAGGTACAATCCAATAATGTGTCGCATTATCAATGAAAACAACTTTATTAGATAAACCATTAGACGAGAAAACAATTCAGGTAGAAAAATGCAAATTCCGCTGAAATTGGTTTATTCTCCAACTCAAAACTTTCAATCACACAACAGTAAATTCAATTATGCTTTCATCGTCCTTGTCCAAGTCTAAGAAAATTTTATTTAGGCCACCATGATATACCGTGCCTCAAACGATCGTACAAAGGCCGAAATCAGAGTGCCTCATACAGCCAATTCTTGTTGTTTACATTTCTTTCTTGCGAACTTTGGACTCTGTCTTGTTACAAATAAAATTTATGCAGCTCAACTGAGGCAAGTTTTGCTGTCAATAATAATATCATTGGTATTGCCAAAGCAAGCAGAAAATCCGCATTCACATCGCCTCGCCATAATACTTGAACTGGCCTCCTTGCTAGTATCTCATAGCAGAACGAGAATGCACAGGACAATTCTTGCAGTCCTGCTCTCAGAAATAGCAGGACCAAAGGTTTTCAAAACAATGCTCTTTGACTACGTAGGTGAACCCTCAACCAATCAAAGCACTACTGCTTACGAAATGTTATGATGATCATTTCGACGAGGTCCTGCTCCCGAGATTGAGCAGGACTGCTCTTTGTTTTAGACTATTGTGAAGCAGGACTAAATTTACAAAAGCCCATTGTGAAGCAGGACCAAACATAGGGTATCATAGTTATGAGCAGGACCAAAATACAGGGTTGCCGTAGAAAAGAACAGGACCTTGAGATTAGCACGGGATGCCTGTATCAGCTGGCGGAACTGGGGACTGTTTATCAAATGGAATTTGAAACTTCCTTTATGGAAAGAAGAAATTGTTTATTGTTTACATTAAATCTTATCTTTGGAAATTCTTGGTCCTGCTCAGCAGGACCAGCAGGACCTTTGGCTTCGCCACTGCATACACAGTAGCACTATCTTAAAAACTGGAATTCCGATTCACCGATTAGTCGTCCAATTTGATTGAGCGAAGAGAAATGCACAAATCCTTTTAGTTTTGTTCAGGTGCATTCATTTTAAATTCCACTACATACAATTTATGCATTATTTGCTATACTAACAAATAACTAAACTGCAAGGAAATAAGACAATATTACAGAAAATTATTGCATTGATACGGAGAAATTAACGCAGAATCCCGGGGGATACTCCCATTATGGCCTAACAAGGGGTTCCAGTCAGGGTCAAAGAGGGCCAAAGCTTAAATGTTAAAAAATTACTCTCAAATGGTAGCCTTTTCTACAATAACTCTCAAATGATAGCACAAGAACCGAAATTATGTCCTTGGTAGCCTCCATTTCTTTGTGTGCGCCTCGTCCTTCTTTGACAAACTTCTTTGCCATTGACTGTTGTTGAATGTGGAAAGTCTTGTTCATTGCTTTATATCAAAACTAAGCCGTTGTGTTTTAATCAAAACTGGGCCATTTGGTAGCCATTTGGTAGCCAGCCATTTGGTAGCCAGCCAATTGGTAAGACCCTCAAATCAGAAAAGCAGGTTAAAGAGCCCCCTCGTCCAATTCTACGATGATCAGAAATAATTTTGGTCGGATTTAAATTATTCCAAATTATCTAAGCAATTGATTTTTCAGACAATTAAATAGAAATTATGCAAATATAAAAAAATAGCTTAGAGTTTTTGATTGACAGTGCTCAATAAGTAAATCTTCGGTAGTTTTCTGAAGGATAGAGCATTTCGGAGTTCCACTGGTAATTCATTCCAAATTTTAGCATCAAGATATCGAATTGATTTTAGACCGTATTGAAGGTTGTTCATACGGAATAAATATAGATCACCATGACTGGCCTGTCTTGCGGAATACTGATGAGCAGGTGAGCTGATAAGGAAAAAGTTATGAAAACAACAAGATGAAGTTTTATTAGCAAAGTCATAAACAAAGGTTAAAAGGCGGAGTTCAAAAATCTCAGATAGCTTAAGAAGTTTAAAATCTTTAAAGATTGGAAGAGAGGGTGACAAGCGTGGCTGAAATGAGATCGCTCTGACAGCTTTTTTCTGTAATTCAAAAATTGGATCTATGTATGACACTTAAATGGTTGGCCCCAAACGATTGTAGGAAGGACAAAAACAAAGCATTATACAAGCAAAGTAAAATATCTAATGGATGTAAGTGTCTTATTTTGAAAAAGATTCCTCAAGTTCTAGCCATTTTTTTAGAAAGTTCACTGAGATGGTATTTCCAGCTTAGATGCTCATCTAAGAAAAGTCCTAAGAATTTAATAAACTTAATTCTTTTGATATGTATTTTACCTATAACTATACTAGTAAAATCAGAAGGAACATTCCTAAAAGAAGAGTGAAATATAATATAGTTTTTCTTATCAATGTTTAATGATAATTTGTTAGCATCAAGCCATCTTTTATCTTATTGATCTAAATTCTTTGTTAACAATTTGAAGTAAAGTAATCTTTGGATTCACGGTGGATGTTTGTATCATCAGCAAAGAGATAAAAATTAAGTTTCTTGGAAGCATTTGGTAGATCATTGATGTAGATAAGGAAACGTAATTGGCCTGGTACGGAACCTTGTGGTACACCACAAGTAATTGAAAATAAGTTAGAATTTCTTCCATTGACAGAAACATATTGCTTTCTATCAGATAGATAAGATCTAAACCACTCAAGGGCACAACCACGCACACCAGAGAGTCCCAATTTTGACAATAAAATTTCAAGATTGACAGTATCAAAAGCCTTTTGTAAAACAATAAAAATTTCACAACAAAATCTTTTATCATCAAGTGTATTTCTTATAGCTTCTGTCAAACTCACTACAGCATGATCGATAAATTGTTGTCTTGAAATCCAGATTGTAAGGAATAAAGAAAATTATGTACCTCAAGGAATCTATACAATAGCCTGCACATTATTTTCTCAAATATCTTACTGAAGATGGGTAAAAGAGAAATTGGCCTATAGTTAGATGGTTAGAAATAACTAGAGTAAGAAAAAGAGAATTAGAAGTTCTGTTAGATAGATAGCCAAGAGGAGATTTAGGAGTCTTTGGGGTTGTCTTTGTTACTTCGTCAGCAACATTTACAAAAAAAATCATTAAAAATAGTTTGAAATTTTGCTTGGTTCTGATATTACATCTCCTTCCTTGTCTTTGATTTTGCTAATTGAAGAAGATGTAGACGATTTATGAGAGATGATTGTTTTTATACCTGACAATAACTTTTTCAGGGCAGTGGCATGCTCCGACAAGACATGAATGGAGAATTAAAGCGTCCCTTCCCTCCACTAGCTTACAGGTCCAGCCTGACCAGTATGGTACCACCTGGCAGGGTTCCCTAACTCAGGGCTACGGGCGTTGGCCAACGGCTAACTCGGCAGGAGACCGGCAAGGAGGGCGGATGAGCTACGACTCCAGGGGTCAATGGCTTCTGGCGGAAGAACTCCGGGAAAGAGGGATGGTGTCCCTTTAAAAACACTGTAGAGGTGGTTCTGGGGGCCCATCTATACTATTAGCCCTTTAGTTTTATCTATGACCATGACAACAAACCAAACTCAAATTTTGGAATAGTTGGAGGGTCATGGTAGCCAACCTGATAGAAAATGGTACCTGATGATGATAACTTTTTAATATTTTGCATGTTAGTAGAAAAAAAATATGAAAATAACTTTCCTTGCTTTTTTTATTTCATAAGATACACGATTTCTGTGCTTTTTTTACAAAATAGGGTTATCATCAGCTGTCTTTTCCTTTAATTTCAAGAAAATTCTGTCACAGACTCTTATCATCTTTTATATTCTATTATGTATCCAAGGTTTATCTTTCAATTTCATTTCCTTTCTGCTTCTTCTTTTGATAGATGCATACTTATTTGTCAAAGTGTTAAGATCTTTCAAAAACCTGTCAAATAGTTTGCTCACATCCATGTCACTATTTTCCAAATAAGTAAATGAAACTAAACCAAACTAAGTTGAATCTTACCTTATAATCAGTCACAAATGTACAACTATTTCATGTTTTACATACCGTGGATATTCCATTTTCATGCTGCGATTGGCCAAGGATTGAAGCCACGATGGCAAGGTAAAGAAAGACATGAAAGACAAGTTACGCAGAAGGCGTAAATTTGAGGACTATGAGGGATCAGTTATATTGTCGATGGGTAGCAAAAATTATCTGCAAGTTCCAATGTCGAAGCACCGAAGGCCTACAAGAAAGTAACCCTATTAATGCTGGATTGGCCTTGGATTCTCATTCTATTCTGAAGATTAAGCTACCCGATATAATCTCAAGCAAAGCCAATCACGTTTAAAAGAGACGAACATGAATATGAATAAGTCTAGGCAAGAAACTTGGTCTAGGACAGAAGATTATGACAGGAAAAGTCTCGCCCATGTGAACGGGGCCATCTTAGCTTTTTCACTATCAATTCTCGTTGACTGATTGACACCATGGTTAATGAAACCAATCCACAGCCATGTTCTGAGTCCAGTATCTACTTAATTTTCTCCTGAAAGCCAAGAATCCGCTCCAAAAAATCGTAAAAATCGTCATCTACAATAATCGTTTGATCCCCAAATCCATATTGAGATTGAAAAATCCGCAATCCGCATGCAAAATCAAGCCCGATACCGCACCCGATACATGATGGGAATACAGAATACAACCTTTATTTGGTAATAGGTGATGGAGTAGAACCAATATAGGTTGAGGATTTATCTCTTTGTAGTGAGCGGAGCTGGTTATTTGGAAGAAGATTGTGTTGTTTTTGGGCACCAAAGATGGGTAGTTGGGTGTGAAGGAGGAAGAGAATGTCTGCAGTTATCCTGTAAATAAGAGCTGGATGGAAACTGTTGAGGAAATAGTTGAAGTATTGTAGGTATTTGATTGGGAATGATGTGACGCAAACAATGTCGTCAATGTAGCGTGCTTCAAGACGAAGGCTGCGAGCTCTTCTTTGCATTCACAGGGCCCGCGCCACCGTGGGGGGGCCAAAAAAGGATTCTTAAGTGGCGATTACCTATTAAATACTTAAAGAGGGATTTAATACCTATAGATAGCAGGAAAAGTGGGGGGCCATGCCCCTCGGCCCCCCTGTGGCGCAGACACTGATTCATCGAAAAGACAGGCGTGGTTTCAATCTGCTTCCCCTAGCAGCACTTAATGTTTGGAGGTATAAATGATTGTTGAATGTCAAGGTGTTTGTTGTAAGAATAAGCTGAGCTAGGCAAATTAGGGTATCGGTTGGGTGCTCTTCCTGTAGCTGCAAAGACCGCTTCATGTGAGAGGAAGTAAGACATCTTTGTGAGATGAAGTAGTGTAAAGGGATTCGATGTTATAAGGAGAAATTGGTGTGACTATCATTGCTTACCTAGGGAAGATTTTGCTCGAAAGCTTTATTGCTGGTAACAAGATGATAATTTTTTATGTACCAGAGCTGCTTTGCTAAAGATACAGAAAGTAGGTATTTGACACCGAACTAAAAGTCTTTAAGAATCAAAAAGGTCTTCCCTATTTCCCTATGAGAATTAGCACTAGGGGCGGGTGGCTGTAATGATGCAAAATAAAAGTTTTGTTTGAAAATATCACAGGGATTAATTCCTAATGCCATTTCTAACCACATTTTACGGCAGGGGCAGTGGATGCTAGCAAAAGAAATTGGTAGCGTTCTCTAAACCGAATATCAAGAGGCAATATCTGATTTAAAAAAACCTGATTTGTTGAAATGCTTTTGAAAACAATAGCTCATATAGATTTTTGTATTGTCTATTTGTAAAGAAATGGTCTAAACCGGTTGCACAACCATCCTGAATGACAATGGCATTCAAAAGAACAATCCTGGCGTGTCACATGAGTAATCTTCTCCTAACAAACATAGGGTGTGAAAAGCAAGAAGGCCCAGAATGCTTTTCGTAAAATAGGTGCCAAAATTGATGTAAGTTGCTTTATCACATTGGACATACACACGAGTGGTTGAGCTGTTGTCAATGAAGGAAACAAATCTATTGCAAGATTCATGTATCTTCTTTGAAAAATATTCTGGCAATTAACAAATTTGGAACAGGGACTATCTTTATACCACTGATCAGTTCTTCATACAGTCCAAGTGAACGATATGGCATGGCTTCTAGAGCTTAATCATGAACGCCATTTGATTTTCAAGAGCAGCCACTTGTATTCCTTGATTAGTAACGACTTGTGCTATGAATCTGTGCTTCAGGCGATTACGAAGATAAGATGTAAATCTAAAGTAAGTTGAATCATTCGAGTTTCTATTTTCACAGCTTATTGGATGATTTGAGTTTCTGTTCAGTTTGAACCTGCCATTTGATTCAATCATCCTGTAAAAATTTGTGATCTTCCGGTCTTTCGACCGCAAATTACGTACAATAAAGTAAAGTTTGAAGATTTTTAGTGTTTGATGAAATGATGTCTTGATTGATCGCTCGATAAGCCTTCATTGATCGCATGATTTGTCTTGATTGATCACTCGATAAATCATAATTGATCAAATGGTTTGTCTTGATTGCTCACTCAGTTCAGTTCAGTATATATTTTGAAATTCTACTCTAAATAAAATTTATCATAAAATAACTATAAAATACTCACAAACGATTAAACTACACAAATTATTTGGTAACAATACAGAAATTATTAATAGCACAATACAGGAAAATATTACAATACTATAGCCAATAACCTGAAAGAAATGAGATAAACTGAATGGAGGGAATTTCTTACAGGAGGGAACTCTCTCAATAGCTATACTAATTGAGGAGAGAGCACCCCCTATTTAAAGGTGTCTCATTTACATTTAACTTCTATCTTAATATCATGACTGAGAAACTTAATTCCGATCAGTTCTAATAATTGGAATCAAAAAGGAAGGATTTGAGTTTTCGACGAAATATAACATGAGAGGGTGACTTTTTTATATCAATAGGAATGTCATCCTCGATAAGCCTTTGTTGGTCGCATGATTTGTGACATTAAGATCCGATCATTAGTGACATTAAGTTTAAGTCATTTGACTAAATAATCAAGAAATATGATTGATTCTAAATTCAAGTTTTTAGATATTTTGTATGATAAGTATGAGATGAGTACGAGTCACTCTTTTCTGAAGTATGATTAAAGATGATGATGGAAAAACTACCATAAAAGTTTGCAAATATGTCTAGAGAGCCGTTCTTGTTTTGATTGTAACTTCATTTACTCTGTTTCCAAAGAAAAAATAACCCCAGAATCTGAATAAGAACCCTCTATCAAAGACAGTTCTATTACCCCCTAAGCAGAAACAAAATGCTTCTTATAGGTTAGTCTTAAATCCTTCTAGATTGAATGCTGTTGTTATGTGACAAATAGAATAGGAAGAACCTTTTATCAATTTCATGTTTCTTCTCTATAAGAGACACCCCATTCTTCTTTTCGTTGCTCTTCCCATCTCAACCCTATTACCTTGCATGTCATCAGCTCAAGCGTTTCTTTATCCTAGGAAGAGGTACAAACGGGGGAAGTAGGGATGATAACTGAACGGCCAGGGCTCCCAGAGCGCTTGTGAAACTTCATATTTATGTATGACACTAAGTTTCATGCAGTTGTATAGAGTTTATCCACAGAGTCCGAGTTGGTTTTGACCGCCCAGTGCATTTACTAAGATGCCCAATGTACGCAAATGGGAAAATTAGTAGAAATGAAATGAATGTAAAATAAACGAAGAATGTGTAAAGTCTTTGAATCAAGTAACCGAGTACTTAAAGAAAAGTGTTGTAAAATAATGAGAAATCCATGTATTTACGAAATATAAAGAGATAAGATGGAAGGCACAAGTAAGCCTTTGGTACCGCCACAAAAATTGATTTACGTCCGACACACCTCATGATATAAACGATGGAAAATTTCAAAGGGTGAGTGGAAAAGATTTGTCCAGATGCCGATGGAAGGTAACATGAGAGAAAGAGAAAGCCAGCTTTTGACCAATCAGGTGGCTGCTCTTCTCACGCCTAAACTTTTCCCTGTCTATTAATTCCATACTTTTCTTGGTTCCAAATGTTTCATACTAGCATATTAAATCTTTATGACAAGAAATAAGCAAATTTCCTGTATAATAAAGATTTACAGAATTTCTTTATTCACCGCATTTGGTCAAATATAAACACGAAAGCAATAAAGACGCATGTTGGCTATTTGGTCCGATGAATGAATTAGTATAATCCTTACTATCGGAAACAGATCCAAAACTTAAGAAACCACAAATCAAGATCGCGTTATAGTCAATAAAAATTACTTTAAATTGAGAAAAAATTCAGTAATTTAGTATTAGTTTAAATAAAACAAGGAGAGGTTGTGAAAGTCTGCACAATAATTTTCCTTAGATTTTCACCACGATAAAAATTTAGTCAGTTCCTTAACAACGCATTTACAAGTAAATCATTGTTAATTTAAATGATGTTTTTGATTTTCAATACAATATCGAGCCTTAAATGGAAGTTTTCTTAAGTAGGTTTAATAAAAAGCTGAGATTAAAGGCAGGGTATTGGGATTTCAACCTATCGATACAAAAATTGCTGGTAATTTTTGTTTTGACTGGAAAGAAAAAAGCTTGCCTCTCGTTACTTTAAACATAGTTCTGACTATTTTAATTAGAGCCTGTCCAAAAAGAGAAAGCTGGAAATTCCCAGCTTGAATTTATGGAAATATCCGTAGAGTCTTTTTTTATTCAAATATAAAAATTTACAATGTTCGTTACGTTTAGCAATACCTATCTAATTACTATACAACACTACATGTACGATACCATGTAGTGTCGGGGAGCGAAAGACAATGACTACCCCATGCCCAATTTAAAAAGACACAAACTAACTACAACTACGCTACAAACGATTAAAAGATCATTGAATGATATAACAAAGATTCTGTTCCACATCAGATCTCAGGTCAGGGTTTCGATAACTTGGATGATGTTGCAAGCGCAACTTAAACGTAGGTAAAGGTGGAATACCCAAAAACTGATGTGAAAAAAAGAATTTACAAGGACAAATAACATTTACTTTAAAGGACTTGGTGGTTGCAAAGGTTGCAAAAGATCTCAATCAAACCGACCAGTTTCATGGATAAAATGTTAAGTCAATTTGAGTATATTTCTATTCAAGTCATTGGAAAGGTCTTGATTTCCACATAATAAAAGCTTGACCCGCAGGGTCTAATTGTTTTTCAAAGCTTTTCTGTTTTTCCCTACAGTCTCTCACCCAAGCTTCCGTTTCAGTCCTTTTCATTTGGCATCATTTCGTTCTAACTAGTGATATGCTTTGAAATTCTTCTCTTTGCTTCCAAATGTGTTTGTGCAGTGCGACCTTTCAAAGAAATGGGTCGTTGTTAAACAAAGAATATGCATCGTTTAATTTTCAACAAAATGATTGATCTATCCAGCAAGATTCTTATATTTTCAATAATGGTAATCGGGTTTAAAAAAGATGCAATTGTAATGTCAAGAAAGCTCTCTCAGGGAAGTGCTTTGGCACTTTTGGGACTTGCTGGGTGATATTAATTGTCTATCATTGTATTTTACTGTTTGTGAAAGGGCAAGGAAGTGGTCGAGGTTACTTTGTTTTCAATGGTATACCAATCTTTTAATAACCTTGCACCCGAAAGTCTTCTCCAAATTATCATATGTCCGTGCCAAACTGTGCCAAATGAACCAATTAAATACCAAATGCAATTTTGCAAACTAAAGCAGCTTCCGGTCTTGAATAATTTTTGTTTCCTGCAGCTAACATATCAAATAAACTCAATTTGGAAATGCAATCAGCACAAGCGATCCAGTAGGTCAAAACCATTTCCATAACAGACAGTATTCTACGGAAAGTGATCTCAACCATCGCATTATTAACTTCTTTGCTTATTGATTGCAAAAATTAAGGATAAATTTATTTCTTTAAATGCTTAGGGCAAAAAAATCTTCTTCGGGAAACGGTTGTTTGATCTTTTTTATTAAACTTGAGCTGAGCCCCCCTCCCTCCACGGAACCGATGGTTCCAACTAAGTTCTGTCCATTTTAGCTCCATTCTTGTTTCATTTTAGAATTTCACGTTATTTATCATCGCAATTTTCTGACAAAAACCACCAAGAAGAAGAATTTTTACGCCGTTTTGTGTGCCTTCCATCAGTGGCGAAGCTGGCCTTAAGTCAATGGTCATGCTTTGTATGGGACAGAAAGGGGATGGGGGTCTGGGGGCTATGCCCCCAGGAAAATTACACACAACCACACCCTATAGATGCTCGGAAAAGGGGGGTAACGCCCTTTTTAGTATATTGAATCAAATAGCTCTTGTTTAGATCGCAATCAATGATGTCAAGGACTTCAACATCTAAATGTTCTTTCCACCCCATTCTCCAATGTTGTGTTTTGGAAATATCTTTGGGACAATGTTTTTGAAAAATTGTGCATTTGAAAACCCCCAACAAACACTACTGATCATACTGGAAAAACATTGCAGATGAGAGAGTATTATATCTACAAATATTTTTCAAAATCTAAACTTTTGATAAATCAGCTTATTCAAATCAGCAAGGGGTTAAAAAATATCCACTCTCTTACTATTAATTATTGACACTTTTGATGATGTTTCTGAATTAAGATGAATTAGGCAAGATAAGCCCTCAGTGATAGGTAGGCCCTCCCTTGTTTATGATACAGGGAATTGTGGGATGCTTGTTTCTTGGTTCAGAATTTTATACTTAGCTTCAATTTTATAAGCTTAATTTTTACATATCTAAAACAAATGTATCAAGGATAGTACTGTTTAGCATATACAAAAAGGTTTGACCCCTGTATTTAAGGTGTAACATGCCATAAACATCAACAAGTTAAGTCCAAGCCCAACATCAAGGGCTTTCCTATAACTTTGGTCTTCCATGTTTAAGAAACCCCATAGTTTTCCTGGCAACTGAAAGCCCTGGGGAAATCAAACTGCACTGAGAAGGTTGGCTGTGTGGAAGCTACATATATAGTGTGATTAAAAATCATTTCTAAATTCTATCCATCAGCAAATTGTAGTCAAATATCCAAAAACAGGCAAGTTCCAAAGTGCAATTTCATTATCAGCATCAAGTCATGGTGTAATATTGAATAACAGGCAAATTACAGGGTACAATACATTTGCATTGCATAGGGTACAATGCAAATTACATACATGTATTAACAAAAGTTATAGAGTAATATTGAATAAACAAGGAAATATAAGAGTACAATTTCATTTATCAAAAAAAAGAGCTGGTGTAATATTGAATGCAGGCAAATTTCAGGGTACCATTTCATTTATCCACAACAAGTTATGGTGTAATATTAAATAACAGGCAAATTGCAAGATGCAATTTGAATTTTATTTTATACACAACAAGTTATGTTGTAATATTGACTAAACAAGAAATTTTTAAGAGAACAATTCTTTCTATCAACAACAGGTCTTGGTGAAATATTGAATAAACAGGCAAGTTTTCAAAGTACAATTTCGTCCCTCTCAGCAACAAGTAAGGTTGTAATATTGAATAAACCAGATAGAATGGACAGGCAATTTCCAACCATCATGTAAAATTCCATCCATCAGCAACAGGTTATTGTGTGATTTTAACAAAACAGGAAATTTCCAAGAGTACAATTCCATGAGCAAGAGGTTTTGGTGAAATACTGAATACACAGGCAAGTTTCAGGGTACAAGTTCGTCCATCAGCAACAAGTTATGGTATGATCAGCAACGTAATGGTAGGATTCTCCATCGATAAGGGTCGGTCTTTGGTTTTCAATCACAATTTTGGTTTACAATTACCTTGCTCAGCCACACGCAAGTGATCCCTGTAGCAGTTAATAAACAATATATCTCAGAAATAGCTTCGATTGAATTTCCCCACTCCCTTGCAGCAATGTTTCTCAGCTCACAAGTTGACCTTAGATACTTCATGTATGGGAGATTTAGGTCGGTCATGCTGAAAAAAATGAGCATGACTTGGGGTCCAAAACGGGCCAAGATAGCATGCGCAAGATAGAATTCAGCCAATCAAATCAGTGCTAGGTTTATGATTATAATGACGAGGTCATGCTATTCCAAATGAGCATGACTTACCGCAGGGATACCAACTGAAAAGTCATTGAAACTCAGCCGACTCACAGGAGCGGTTGGGCTCTCTGAGGAAAGAAACCCTATGGCAGGCCATGCTCTCCAGAATGAGCATGACTAACCACAAGGGACCAAGGTAGGGAAGGGCAGTGAAATAATAAGAATCAACTGGACGAATGGAGTTTTGAGGGTACTTTTTCAATAAAGAAAAGTTTTAATCATTATAATAAATGTCTTTAGCTCTGAAAATTTTTAGTCATGCTCAGCATGACCAGCATGACCGCTAGCTTCGCCACTGCCTTCCATGTGTGTGAATTCCTGGAAAATTTGATTAGCCACTATTCTGGATTATCCGGATCGTTTTCAAATCCGGGGATACGAGGCGTCTGGATAATCACGGAAGTACGGCACGATATAAAGGTCTGATGCCAAGGTTGCAAGTCAATGGTAACTGTGACAATAATGTGTTTATAGTTGAATAGAATAAAATCTTGAGGACACATCCATAATCACAAGATGTTTCATTTCATTAGAGGACGGATACTGGGGCCGGATATATCGGAACAGTTTTAATGACCCGTAAAGAGAATTGCTTTCTACATTAACCCGGAACAAAGTAACAATTCTAGTATAATACAATTGACGTCATGAATAAACCGTAAAAGAAATATTCTGCATTGTGGTGCAGAACCATTACAGAATGTTACAAAGAAAATAAAACTGTTCCGGCTCAATAACGCGCTACAGTAATATTTTAATCTTCATTTCCGAAAATGCCATATCAATGTCAACAGCATATTTCTATATTCTTTGTAGCGTCCATGTACAATTAATGCTCTCTTCCCTAAGAAACATCTTCATTCATGCTCTTTAGCCTATTACCGCATGCTGCAAATCGGAAAGATTGGATGGTTTTGTTCAGGGGTGTGGTGGCCAGGCCAGCCGGGACTCGGGAAGTTTCCCGGAGGCTCCTTAAAACCTTTCATGTTAGACAGGGAATTTTGCATAACCATCAATCAATCAATCTGCCTATCCCAAGTTTTTATAGCTTAAATCATAAGAGTGGAGACCACTGATCATTTTAAGCCTTGGGAACATTCTGGCAAATGACCGGAAATTGCGTTTCCGGAAGCACGAAAAAAGCACGGGCAGCAAAATTTTGACTTTCGAACTTTTCAAATCTGATAATACTATCGGCAAGAACATGCAAAACTGAACAAAATATATTAAAAGAGCAATGTGATGGCTAAACTAAAAGCAAAAAGTTATAGCTGTGGGAATTTTTCGTTTTGTCAAACAACTTGCTTTCTAAGTTTTATTAGAGTACAGACGCATAGCATTAGAATTGTACATCTTGTGTGTACAAGTATATAACCCGATATGCTGAGTAAAATGGAATATATGTCAAGCTTCAAAAATGCCCCCAAAAGCTATTTTTAGACTGGGGTACTGGTACCCAGTCTTCTTTTAATTATAGCACTAAAACGTTTTAACTTTGCAAGTTATGAAACTAAAGCTTCTTTTTCTGGCGTTAATTCTATCGCACTGAAACTTTATAACTACGCCAGTTGTACAACTGAAACTTTGTTTTCTGGCAAAATTTGATGTGCTTAGCTAGATAGAGTATTTGTCCAGTCTGTGATGTTTCAATTACATAAATACCTATTAAATATGCATTTTTGATACAACTTGATGTGCTAAATATTTTACAAGACCTTGTTGTTTGCTTTTTGCCAGTCAAGCTGTGAATTGCTTGCCACATATTTTTAGGTAAGCTTCAATGAGAAACATTTCTAGTCCATGAAAATTGGGAAGAAATGTGAAGGAAGTTGCTGATCATCAGCACATAATTTCTACAATGGACTAAGCAAAGATTTCAGAAATTCTGCAAGGGACTAAGCAAAGTTTTAAAAAATATCTTAATTACAAATGTTGTCCAAACCTGGTGACAATGAAGAGAAATGGGAATTTTTTATTGAAGATGGCTGAACAAGAAACATACTTTTTAATCAATCTAACTCAATGATATGACAAAGAATTTAGAAAGCTGTCATCCCTTGTAAAAGCACCTCCCCCTAGCACCCAAGGCACTTTTTCAGGTAAAAACTGTCTGCTACAAAACAAACTATTATGAAACTTATTGCATTGAATAAATCTCAAGTTGGGATCATGTTGATGTGCCTTATTTAATTGCTGAACAAGATAGAAAATGCAGGGCTCCCAATTCCAAACTTGGTTGCCTTATTCAATTTTTTTCATTTACCGGTTACAATGTGTGTCAGACAATTTAACCAGGCTACATTCAGTACCTTTTTCATTAAGGTTCTGGCATGAGTAGTCGCTATGACTAGAATTTCTCAAGGGCTCCAATAATACACACATCTTTAAAACAATTTGTCAGTTCTACTCTAAGTTGGAGGTATGGGTATGTTACCTAGAGGACAAAGAATGGATAAAAGCAGGAGTAGACTCAACTAGTTGGCAGCATTAGTCAGGGTAGGCAAACCTCTGTAATACCATGTACTTTTCAGACCAACTTTGTTTCATCATAGGGGAAAATCGTTTGAAATCTGAGGGTGCAATAACTCTTAACAATCATCCTTCATTCCAAAAGAATGCCATCAGCTAACCTTGGATTTAGCAAGGCTTAATCATTTGTATTTTTGCTTGTGAGCTGTGAATCATTAGCCTCAGTTGTTCTGACAAGCTTTCTCATGACCAGATACAATGTATTTATAAACTTACAAGTCAAGCAAAATAAGAAAAATCACTACAATATCATTTCAAGTAATTGTTGCCAAAGTCCCTTTGGTTCTTTGATTAAATCTCAACAGAATTAAAAAGAATGGTACTTTGAGGGGAACCATTTTTCCTTCATGCTTAGTTTGGGAGAGTGATTCACTGCAAGCTATGGCCAGCTCTGATTCAGTTTTTCATACACAAACTTTGCCAGCATTGAAAGGTGATCTTGGGTTCACTTTTGGTAAAAAGCTACCAGAATCCTGAGTTATGGGCAGCATTCACAAGTAGCATGCCTGGAGGTTCTGAGATCTTTCAAAGAAATCATTGCACCAGTGGCAGAGAACAATAAATGTGAAAAAATTTCATCTTTTCTTAAAAAACACAAAGAAGGTTGCCTTACATGATGTCAAAGAAACATATACCCTGTCCAGATTGAAAACTTTGGTCTGCATGGGGAACGCATTCTCTGAAAAATAATTTTTTTCTTCATTCCGCCTATGCATTTTAAAGTATCTGCCATATATTCCGAGCACAATATTTGTTTATCTGGTCATGCTCTCCATGAACATTCGACCATTCTGGCTTCTGATAACAAAATGAAAACAAAAAATAAAAGGCCTTTTCAAAAGCCTTGCCCCAAATTCCATGCACAGCTTCGCAGGAAACGTTCATTATCCGCAGATTTCAAAATTATTGTTCTGGTGTTCCCAGGGCAGAAAAAATACTTTACAGTGTGGTGCCCTGTCATATATATAACATATTCGGACTTTAAATAAATATTATCTTCCTCCATATATTATTCATAGAGTAGGGTAGTAAGGAGAAAAAACTCTGCTCAAAATTTGATATATAGGCATTAGTGTTGCATGCATTGGTAAACAACTTTCAGAGAGAAACAAATCGAATTCAAATGTAACAAAAACAAACTTTATACCAAACATTTAAGTTTTTTAAATTTCTGACAACGATGACACGATACGAGCAATTTGTACTTTGGGCATCAATATAATTTTTTCAACTCCACGGTGTCTCTTTGCGCTGTGTTCTTAGAAGAAAAGCTACTTTAGATTGGATCTGTTCATTATAAATTCGCTGTGCTCTTTCATAAACTAATCTTCGCCTTTTAACTGTAGGTTTTTCGTGTCGTCTTTTTAGTTGAACATGCCTGCTTAGGCCCTCTGTGTTCATTATAGATCGATTCGGTTTGACGTCACAGACGCTCGTTGCCATAGCGCCCAGAATCAGTGGGTGAAAGCGGAACGCTGTCCCCTCGCGAAAACTCGTAAACAGTATAGATCGGCGTCAGTAAGTGTGTATATTTCGCGAAAGAATCGATTTCCTGGCTGAAAATGTCTTACCGTTACCTTGACGAATTAACGTCCGTAGCAAAACAGCGATATCTCGAAAAATTGGAGGTGATTAAACTAAAAGAATGCCCATATCGTCTGCCAGAAGGTTCGTGGTCTGGTGAAATGAGTGGATGGCCTAGTGTAGAATATCCTGACATCTATGAATACCTGATAAATACTCCAGGTAATTTATTGATCTTCTTTCTATTTTATGATTGAAATTTATTCCTATTTCTGCAAATTCTTGATTTTTTAGGCCGGATAGGTATCAATAATTGTTACCCGTTTGCGATGATTTTTAGGCCTACACACAAGAGAAGCAATGAAAAACTGGAAAAGCTTGGAGGCATACAACCAGTTCCAGTCGGGATGGGTTCAAAAAGTGGTTTCGCTCAAGACTGATGATAACATCGTCGTACTTTCAGCTAAAGTCCTTCATTCTCAAAGACTTAACGAGGAGCCACTAAGTCCTTGGGTAGCTGCGAAAATCAATGGGACAATCATATGTGCACATTGTAACTGTATGGCAGGGTAGGTAAATGAACATGTCATAGGGACTCGATGATCTGGACATAAGGTTACAGTTACAATAAATATAGTGGGCTTATTAAGATTTTAATTTTGTTTGAGGTTTATTTTAGGGGATATTGGCCATGGGGGTTGGGGGCAATGAAACCTACATAAATTATTACGAGAAGTTGCCATACAAAGTTTTCTCTCTTTTTTCAAGAAAACTTCGCTTGCTGCCCTTTCTTATTAGCCCTAGTAGAACAATGTGGTTTCATAAAAATTTTGATAATGGCTTACTATAGACAAACTAAGGTATAAAGGTGGATGCTTATTTAGAGTGAAAGCATACTAAGTAATTATACTTGCAGGGTTGGAGCTGCAATGTAAGGATACATAGTAATTGAGTAATTTTTTTAACAAGATGTTTTTTTCAAAAATATTTGCTAATTCGGAGAGTTTAATGCTACTTCTTTTTTCAGACTGGGAGAGTCCTGCTCTCATATTGCTGCCCTGTTATTTAAAATTGAGGCAGCAGTTCGACTTGGGTATACATCTGTTGCCTGCACATCGAGGCCATGTGAATGGAATAACGATTTTGTTGCTGAAATACAAGGTGCCCAGGTCAAAGATATTCTATTTTATAGAAATTCAGAAAAAAGAACTTCCCAGCCCAGGAGCACAGCACTTTCATGCTCATCAGAGCTACAACAAAACAATATTCTTGGAAGACTGAAGGGTCTACCAGCTAAGGATCAGCCAGTTGGACTGAGTCTTTTTAGTCAATTTTCAGCTTCCTTTCACCAGAAAGAAGCCTCGCCCCTAATCCCCAAACTTCCTAAACCTCTGAGAAGCTATTACAGTCCTGATACAGATGACATTGAGTTCATAATGAAGTCAATGTATGAAGAAAAAGTTACAAAAGATGACATTGCCTTTATTGAGCATGCAACCTTAGGTCAGAGTGATTCAGTTGCCTGGAGACAAGTTCGAACTGGCCGAATTACAGCATCAATTGCATTTGATGTCTTGCATACCAATCAAGAAAGGCCATCAAAGTCTCTAATTTTGAAGATTTGTTTGCCAAGCAAGCCTATCCCAGTGCCCTCAATTATTTGGGGGAAAGAGAATGAGGAAAATGCCATAAGGGAATTTTCTTGCCAGCTTGAAAAGAAGCATCAAGGCGTAGTTATAAGTAAATCTGGAATCAGATTACACAACAGGTTTCCTGTTCTAGGTGCTTCTGCAGATGCTATAGGGAAATGTGTCTGCCATGGTGAATTTCTCATTGAAGTTAAATGCCCACATAGCCACAGAGATAAAAAAAACATTGAAGAATGTATTCCTGACAAAGATTTTTGCCTAAATGAAAATCTTCTATTAAAAACCAAACACAAATACATGACCCAAGTGCAGATGCAAATGGCTGTATATGAGGTCGAAACATGTTTTCTTGTTGTTTGGGCTCCCCAGTTTTGCTATGCAACAAAAGTGGCATATGACAAGAATTTTGAAAATGATATTGACAGTCTTGTCAAATTTCATAAAAGCCATGTGGCCAAAGAGCTTATTACAAGGAAAATTGAAAAAGAAAAGGAAATGGAAAAATCCAAAGAAAAGACCCCTACAGTGAAATTGTACTGTGTGTGTCAAAAGCCTGATACAGGAGAAGAAAACATGATTGGATGTGACAATCCATCCTGCAAATATGAATGGTTTCATTTCTCTTGCATCAGAATGAGGAGGCCCCCAAAAGGAAAGTGGCTATGCAACTATTGCAAAAAAAGAGAATAAACAATCAAGACAGTCTGAACAGTAGAGTCTTATTTTGTTATGTTTAACCATTAACTTTTTGTAACAAAACTTAAATACTACTGTCCTTATATACAATGCTGGGTGCTAGGTTAATAAGACATGCACAAACTGTTATCAATTTTTCAATATTTGGATAGTCATCATTATTTAGCTCATTAGTTTTTGATTTCACCAAACTAATTGGAAGAGACCCTTGAGATAATATCCCAAATCTCCTCTTCAAGTTGCCAATGACCCTTTCGATATGAATTCTTATGTTTGCAATTTTTCTTGTATTTTCCACCTCCTTTGCACTTAATTGCTTTTTCCCTTTTGTGAAGCTAGGAATAACAAGCTCTGCTTGACAGGCAACTGCAAAGTCATCAACCAAAGTAAACCCTCTATCTGCCAGTATTTGGTCACCAAATTCATGGTATTTAGAACGAATGAAGCCTGACTGACGAACAATATGGTTGTCAGTGGCTCTTCCTCCCCAAGCAGGTGACAAGAAGGTGATTGCTCCTAGAGGGCTGCAGCATATGAAAAATTTTATGGTGCTGTGCTTCTTATAATTTGAATACACTTGGGCTCTGGCTTTCAAATTAGCAGGACGCTCAATGAATATTTCAAAGCAGTCTACAATAGATGTTAGTCTTGGAAACTGGGCTCTAAATACTGGCGGGAGTGTCTGTCTGATGAATTCTCTGTCAGGCCAATGAATAAGGAATTTCAGTTTTCTGTACATTATATCAATTATTTTCTGAAACCAAGAATGAATGGTACTCTGGGAGATGCCAGTTTGCATGCTAAGGTACTCAAATGGTAGGTTGAGACGTAGGCGCACTAAAACCATCAAGATCTGATTTTGTTGTGGCAGATTCTTTCTTGGATTATGCATAAATGGTATAATTGCATCTTTCACTATTTGAAATATACTCCAGGAAAGGCCAGTTAAATATCTTGAGGCATCGTTGTTGTCTTTCATAACATCTGGGTTGTATGTTGACAATAATACCTTAAAGCAGAACAAAATCAACTTAGATTTTTTCAAAAAAATATTGAAAATGATAGCATTTACATGTACTGAAAGAATCAAGTATCCACCTCTGGATGAGCAGATTTCACACATAAGCCTGGAATTAATTGGCCTAGGGTTACAAAAAACAAGCCTCTACTGTTTTTACAAAGAAGGTAAAATGCTAGTCAGTTTTGAGTTTTAATCTATGAGTAAAGGTATTTGTTCTTGAAAGATGAGGGGAGGGGGTGCAAATTTAACTTCAAATATAAAAAACGGAAGGACTATGCCTTATGCTGAAAGCTCTAGAGATACAAAATGAGTTACCATTCCATTCAGTGACCTACCTGTTGCTCCAGACAGCTAATCTTGGTCATTAAAAACCTTTTCTCAGACTGTAAAAAGTCAATTTCTCTTCTTTCATCGATGGTTTCCTCTTCGACTGGGTTCTCGCTGGTGCTAGGCCCTTCAGCCATCTCGGGTACCATAACTGCTTCGTCGTCAGGAGTCGTTGTTTCCTGTTCAGGCTCAGCCTTTGACTCGGGAATCTTACTTCTAGCTCGCTTGATAGCATTTTCATACCTTTGAATTTTCTCTTTTCGTTTTCGAATGTCAATCTCTTTATGTTTGAAAATAGTTGGTACAAAATCTGGATGACATGGGTCACTGGAGGGTCGACCTGAAAAGAAATATGGCCTACCTTGAAAAAAAGCAACCTCCTATGCTAAGCTCTTTTAACAGTTTATTTGGCTACAAATTTGACTAGTGAGATAATGCCATCGGGCATTTATAAGTTAGCTCACCTGATATGAAGTGTTCAGAGCATATGTAAACATAATTTCCTTTAGGACACCATGTGCTACCGTCTTCGTTCACGCGCTTCATTGCCTGTACCCACTTCTCCCATTTTTCCTTCTTCTTTATTCTATTTGGAAAAATGTGAAAGGTCAAGCCAGTCTTCTCCATCATGTTATGGTTTGTACAACCGACGGCGACACAGCTTTTTGGCATGGTTTTTTCCTTCTCGAGTTGTGTACTTGTTCGCTGCTAGAATAATCTCTAGGCCGCTTCCGTCCAAGTATTCACCCAGCGCTCGTTGCTAGGTGGTGTTGCTAAGATGAACTGAATCGATGTATTCTCATTAAGGACCGATAGGCGGCTTCCACACCAGCTTGCCCTACCATAACTGTACGACTGCGAAATATATTATGCGCCATGTTCTTCTTCTATCGAAGAAAAGGTTGTTTGATGACACTTCAAGGAATTGTCGATAACGTTTGTTTTTACCTAAAATGATACTAACAGCCCCGACTCTTCAACGTGAACACACTTCCATCTTTGGCTTGAGAAGTACTTCATGTTAAAAACTCGCCTTGTAACGACAACAACAACCATTTAACATTTCTGAGAAGGGGAATGGCAAAAAGGCCAGTCCAAGATCTTCATATTATTTCAAGTCAATTATACGTAAAGCAAAATGGTGGTAATAGAAATGTTTAATTTATCCCATCTAGAGTGACTGTTCTTTAAATCGATATGTTATTTATTTTCATTGTAATATAGGACCTTCTTTTTCTCTTAAATGTAGGTTTGTTGTATTCATTCAACATATCATGTGGTTGTTAGTGAGTGATTTCTTCCAATGCTTTCTATCAGTTCTTTCAACAGCAGATAGACTTTTAGTTTTGTTTCATTTTTGCTCAGATGCTTGAATATTAGGCCATGTCTTGCAGCTGGGCTTGATATCTTTATTATTTAATTTTTCCACAGTTTCAAAATTTCAAATATTTTTTTCTTTGGCCCTATCATGTGCATTGTAAAACAAAACTTCATTATGGCAAAGATGCTGTGTTACTAGGGTCTTTTTAACTTTTTAGCTCACTTTTTAAATTTGACTGTCAGTTGAAAACAAGTAGCTGTGGCCCATCACCCCCCAAAATTTCAGCCCCTGGTGATAACCCAACTAACCATCCTTCATGTAGATTTGAAGTTTTGTTTTACAATTTCATACAATTGCCTTGTAGCAAGATTAAATAATAGAACTAAGCTGGTCGAACTAAAACCCTCAATTTACATTTCTATCATGTTTTGGTACAGTTTCTAGCCACTTTTCCTCTGCCAAATTTCATGTTTGTATGCCCTTCCCGGGGGCAAAATGACGTTTTGATTGATTTTTAAACTATTATTCAATCGCTAACAGTAGGTTCTATTGGCACACATAGCTGAGAACTAGTGGCCAAAAATAGATCACAAATAGATCAAATCCTCTCTTTGCCTCTATAAAGACACAAAAGTTGGTGGTGGAAGGGTGGCTAGAAACCATACTAAACATGATAGAAATGTAAAGAGCAATGGCTATTTGCCTTGTCAAAGCTTGCCTATTTCAAAGGTAATCTTGTTTCAGACAAAAGAGCCTGTTTCACAGAGAATCAGGATGTGACAAGGGAGGTAAATCGAGGGGTTTCAGTTAGACTATCTTAGTTCTATTTTTTTATCTTGCTTGCGGTAATAAAAGTTTTCTTACTTTATTACATTGTAGGAAATTATTTAAAATTTGAAAATGGAGCCAGTCGCTTATCATTAAAGCCATTGTAAGGTCAAGGAAAGACAAAAGTTGAAGAAAGCAAACTAAAAGTTACACCTTTATTCTATTGTCGTGTAGAATAATTTTTTGAAGGGAATTTTATATCTCACTTATCAAATGTTTTTTCAGCATATAGCTCTGGAGATTAAAGCTGACATGGAGAGTGTGACAAGCCTTACACCTGAAGGGGAAGATTTTCGATGGTATCTAAAGGTGAGTTAAGATTTTTCAAACACAGACTGTAGATTTTTTACTTAAAGTTTAAACTTATAAAGAAACTGGATAATTCTCTGCCAAAAATTAAACCATTGTAATGGTAGTAGATATATGGTGATACCAGATATAAAAGAACAATGAGAGGACACCGGAGCATAGTTTGGGGTGAGGGCTGTAGACAATTGGCAAACTTTTGTGATAGTTTTTCTACCATTATCTTTGATGCCAAAACCTGAAAGGGATGGGACTGTAGCCCTCTAGTCCCCCTGGCTCCAGACATGCCTGGATGATACAGTCAGGACAGTAGCCAATGAAGGACGTAATGAAGGCTAGGGATGTTTTAAGGTAATATTTCAAGTGATTTCCTTTTCTATGCTTGACTTTAAGCAAGTGGTCCTTTTTTAACACAAAGTTGTAGAATAATCTTTACGTAAAAGACTTTGCTAAAGTCAAAATGTTTTGCCTGAGGTGTGCCAAACTCTTTTTTGGATGATTTAAATACTATTTTTCTATCATGTCAAAAGCTTTTTTGCAGCAAATGCAAGTTACAATACAATTTAATTTAACAATGGAAGGAAAGCATATTGCTATTTTAAACATCTTGATTTTATCTTATGTTCTTCCTATCCTAATACAGTTGAGTGTTTTTGAAATGTTGAAAAACCACCATTTTATGAAGTAAATACTCGGCAGTGTTTTTGTCCCCTTACCCCCTGTTGCTTTTTAACATATTTATGCTTGGTTGACCATTTGGGGCCTAAACCATTTGCCGTCCAATGGATTACTGCTGGTATTAACTCATTTCCATGGATTATCAGTGATTAGCAAAACAAAGACTAATTCCATCTAGTAAGATTTTTACCACATTAGAGAATTCACTCCTTATGCAGTGTTTTCATATTAAGAAAGCAATACCACTAAAAGTACAGTTTTAGAAGCTACTTAAAAGTATTGTACTGTTGCTTGTTTCCAGTTACCTACAAACTGTTTTGCTTTTTTATGGGGGTGTTACCCCCATCAAACTCACCTACCCATACCCCCTGTAGTTTCCCCCTGGTTATTATTTTTTGGATTTTTTTTAGCTCAAATGTTTGAATTGTGGAGAGGAGAGCAAAGCATTTGTTTATCTAACATTGATTGTAAGTTTGAGTAACATAACATTTATTGCCTTTTCAATCTTTAGCCGCTTAATCAGGTTTATTTAGAAGAAAAATTATTAATTTTTCAGAATGATGGTTTAAAACAGAACCTTGAATTTGCCTTCAGCTGTGGGCAGGGGCGTTACGACCAGCAGTGTGAGGGGTGTAGCGCCCTCCCAAATAGTATCTCAATAGTAAAATTTCAGGTAAAATCTGCGGGAGAAACACTTTAGGTAGTTCAGAGACCTTCATGTCTTAAAACCAGTAAAGGATCATGCAAAGGTAGTTGCTCCATAAACTCAAAAATCCAGGCCCTTTTTAGGTAAATTGTGCCTTGTTTTTATTTCCCCTAAAGTTTCTCGGTAGAAGCATCAACAGCAATTAAAAAAAGGGCTCCAAATTTTTTTTAGCATTCAAAAGGAATGCTAAGAAGTAACTGACAACATGGTTTTTTCAAGGAAAATAATGGGATTATGGGCCATGTGTTTGCTGATTACTGATTTGTTATGTTGTTATTCGAGAAGCTGGTGACTTGTTATAGGCAGGGCATTCCTCTCAACTATCGACCGCATTGCCTAACCTTTGTTTTCTCGGCTGATTATGGAACACTATGGTATAACGAATAATATCTAAGCCCTTACAACATTTTCAAAAATTCATCAAAGTCATGTTACCGATGACGTCAAAAAGGTTATGTTTCCTAGACTCAAAACCATTGTAACTTATTAAGTATACGTCTGACTTCAATATAAATGCTGTCAATAATAAATGACTAGATTCGGGCTCGCCTGAAGAAGAGCTTTCCAATGATATATACATATTAGTATTTTAACGATGTCAGCAATTTTCAATGATGACGTCATCACTTTCAAAATGGCCGTCGAACAGTACATTTTAAGACAAAAGCTCTGATCTAATCAAACGCATTTCTGGATCGTTTACTAATGTCTTCTTAATGTCTACAATAATTTTATAACTCCCACTCGTATAACCCCCCCTCTTTGGAATAAGCCCCCATCCAAAAATATAAGAAATGAATAAGCCCCCAGGGGACTAATTCGAGGATTTACGGTATATATTCGCCTCATATCCATTTACCGCCCGAATCCTCCGACGAACTGAAGTCATAAACTTCCCGTTCATTCTCTAGTTCATCAGAATGTTCAGTGCTACTTAGGTCAGAGTCTACCTGGTCTGTTGTTACCTTGTATTCGTTACTAGCGTTGATTTCGTCGACACTACGGCCCTATTTCGGTACCTCTGTACATCTCTTGCATTTCTTCAGAGCAGGGAGGTTTTCATTGCAACTTTCGACATCTGCCCCAACACTTTCTGAAAATCGGCTCTTGTTTTTCCGTCTTGACTTCAAAGAAGGAGGCAGCAGGGGGCACGTGAAGCAAAAAGATTTCAAGGAAGACTCTTCAGAATACCCTTCCAGCCACAACTTTCGAAAAAAAGTCTTGACGGATAGTTCTACGCAACGCAACCAGCAGTAGGCTATCTTCTTGGAATGTGAATCAGGAAGTAGTTTAATGTTAGTTTCATTTTGTTGTACATTTTTAGTCTTGTTTCCACATAGCTTCTCTTGACCTTGCCAGAATACATTACCATTTGAACAAACTTGTGAAAATCTTCTATATCGCTATCACTAACCACTTTTTGTTCTCCAAGGCTGTCAAGCAGTTCAAGGTATCGCGGGCTCTTGATGACTGTCTTCAGCAACCTTACCTTTCCTACGTTGCGGAAATAGGATTTAGAATTACACCCAGATAAAGCATGTAAAGCCTGTAGATTAATGCAAGCATCCCTTCCGAAATGGGAACCATTTGCGTTTTACATGGAGAAAAGCAAAAGCCCAATGTGTCTTCTTTCAGAAATCAGTCTTATAAAATCAATTTGCTTCTAATTTCGATACAGGAGATCGTGGCATTTAAATCCTTGCAACATGTTTTGGTAATAAACTTCTAAATGACCCCTTGGCCCAGGTTCACCAACTTATACCCAGCTTCAGGAGCAACAAATTTGATAAGGCTGTGCATCCGTGCTCGGTACGTTGGCATCGGTTTGATGGAGCGAACTGCTGCCACTCCGTCTACTATCCAAACGGAGGAGGCATGTCTTTGATCCATTGCCACTCTTCGAGCAAGAGTCGTTGCAAAGTTACTTTGTCTGACTGACACAAAGTTAAACCAGCTGTAGCGATAGTAATTGAAAGAGGAACGGTTGTCAGGGGATGAGTAAATGCCTCTAGCAGACTTCCTGCCTTCAAAATGAGTAGTTAAAGGCCTGTTTTTGTGTTCCTTGACCACGGTTTTGTGTTCCTTGACCTTTTCCAGATCTGTCTTCAGCTTTGTTTTTATTGATCGGCGTGAAGAATTAAACGCTGCCATTAATCAGGCGATCATTTGTGAAGCGATGCATATTCTCTTCTCCCATGATCGACGCTGCAAGGAGGTCAGTAGAATTTTATTAATCTAATTCTTCACCAGTTAAAGTCGATTTTGCAGGAGCAGCAGAAAGCCGATTGGTTACATAGCTTTGAAGAGTTCTCTAAGGCTATCATTATGCTTCTGAAGGAGCTTTGTCCCACCTGGAATGCTGTACTTGTGAATTGATGATGACTTTACGAAAAAGTATTGCTCCAGAGCCCCTCTAAACTTGCTATGAATGTGGGACGTAGCAATCCAAGTGTTAACCGCATTAACGTTTGCTGAAGCCAGACCTGTATGGACCTGCAGTCCCTTCAGCTTCTTTATTAAATAGCTCTGTATGTAAATCGCAATGAATTGCAGATAATTTGTTTTGAAATTTCCGCCAAATCCTTATTTATTCCAATCTTGGAATGCTGTAGTTTGTTCACCCTCACCCTGTAATGATTGAAGTGCAATGGAAAAGCAGATGCTGGTATGCACAGTAGCGGGCATAGTTGATGTGATTCAATGCAAATGTAAGCATAATCATATTTCGCACTGTTTGCAAAAGTAGCTTAGTGTTGCTTTTCTGCAAAGCTGCTACCATGCTCAACAAAGCAGACAAATTGTCCAGCTTAGCGATTTCAAGACACTTTTCAGTTTTTTTGACGATTTTCAAGAATCAACAGTTTTTTGCATCAATCTGCCATTGCCTATGGGCATTAACTGTGTGTGTTTTTTGGAAAAGACGTTGGTAAACCCATGAATTGATAAAAGCAACCCATCAGCACCTTGACCTGGCTATACAAGTCAGCATTCGTTCACATATTTTGGTTTATCTTTGCCTTCCCCATTTCATCCGCACGAACAAAAATATTAAATATGTCAAGATCATATCTAAGAAAGAATCAAGGTATATTCCTTGCATACTGGATAGACAGGCACCTTATGAGTGATTGGCAAGTTATCTAGCCCTGTCAGGGGTATTAAACAAAGTAATAAACTATATAATAACTATTCCCTCCTACCTCCTGGCAATGCCAATGCCTTGGCCTTTGTGCAAGGTCGGTTTCGTACGGACGGCTTCAGGTCCGGTCTTCGGAAACAATTATTTTAGGTTTAATTAATAAAATTAAAAGAATAATAATGAAAAACTGTGGATGGCGAAGAAGGGGCTTCTTCTCCGTTATAAGAAAGTGTCAAGCAAAATCATGCATAATGTCAAATCGCGATAATGCCAAATTGTGCCTAGCAAAATCAGAGTCAGCTCGCTGGTCGACGGCCATTTTGAAAGTGATGACGTCATCATTGAAAATTGCTGACATCGTTAAAATACTGATATGTATATATCATTGGAAAGCTCTTCTTCAGGCGAGCCCGAATCTAGCGTTTATAATGAAGTCAGACGTATACTTAAGAAGTTACAATGGTTTTGATACTAGGAAACATAACCTTTTTGGCGTCATCGGTAACGTGACTTTGATGAGTTTTTGAAAATGTTGTAAGGGCTTAAATTATTCGTTATACCATAGTGTTCCATAATCAGCCGAGAAAACAAAGGTTAGGCAATGCGGTCGATGGTTGCGAGGAATGCCCTGCCTATTAACTGTGAAACAAAACTAAGAACTCTCTATGTGACACATAATAATCAGTTCTATTTCTGCGATCGTTTGAATTTTATAGAAGCCTCTACACAACCTATAATTAGCTAACAATAGAGCAGCAAGCAATTTACTCTGACTATGCGTCCATAACTGCACTACTAATTACTAAAGCCTAGCGCACACTAGCGATTTTTGTCGCCAGCGACGGCGATTTTTGTCGCTGGCGGGGAAAACATCACAGGATTTTTGTCGCCAGCGACAGAAACAAATATCTAGCATGCAAGATATATCTTTTTGTCGCCAGCGACTAAAAACTGAAAATCGCAAGTTTGCGAGGCGCAAAAACAAATTCTTGTTGATCAGCCAATCATAAAGTGTTTTCAAGGCACGTGGAAAGTGTTGTTGATTTTTAAGAAAGTTGACAAGATGGAACATGTTCGTTCTCTTGGACAACGCATCAAGAGGATTTGTTAGTCGATTTGTGGCGCCAGAAACCCTGCTTGTACGCCATATCCTCTCGACAATACGACGGTAGGACGGCAAAAGCTGCAGCCGTGGCTGAGCCTGCTGATGCTCTTGGTGCCACGGGCGGGTACTACTGCTCTCAATTATTTTAAACTTATTTGAATAAACACGAGCAAGATTTCTCTCTCATTGCACTAACAAATTTGAACTTCTACTAATTTATCCTTTTAGCAGTATGGGTTGCCTATAAAGCGACAAATCTCGTACGATGTTGGTTTTATTATCTACTAGCAACTAACAGTAAAACAGATAACAAACAAAGTGTGCATAAAACCCATCTTTTGGGTTCTCTACAGTACAAAAAAGAAGAAAATAAAATAAGTAGCTTAGTTTAGGCGAAGCTAAATCTACCATTGTGGGCCTAATTTTTTTGTCATTAAATGTGGCCTGGTAAAATAATCAAAGCTGGCGTTATTTTTTATTGTTTCTGTTTAAATTTTCCCATCCCGTAATTTTTTAGGATGTCCAGGCACATACATGGGTTATAAAAGATTTGATTTCTGGCCTTTTTCATTGAGGCTCATTATGAGGTGAAGACCAAAAATCATTTGCTAAGTGCGACAAAAATCGCCGTCGCTGGCGACAAAAATCACATTTGCTCTTGTGGAGTAGAAAGAGCCTCTAGAGTTTTCTAGCCTTGGATTCCACAGTTTCAATAATGTTCCATTGCTTCTTGTGTTTTTTATGTTTTCATTTATTTCAAAGTAGTCTCTAAAATTGCTGCTGGTGTCTCATGCAGTGCTCTTTTGAGCCATCACTATATTGGATGATTGATTCTGGTGACTTGACATTGCTTGATTTATAATTTGCAATTACTTTTTTTGCTCATCTGTGTAGGATGTTTGATGTGTTGATCAATATTTGTGGTTTCATGATTGAACAGGTCTTTACTGAGAGGCTGTTTTTTACTTTAATGTAGAGTTCAAATGGTGGTTTAGTTAGTGATTCATGTAATCATAAGCATGTGTCTTTTCAAATGTTCCCTCTACATGTTATATTATGCTACAAAATTCAGATACCCTACCTCCTCTTCCACAAATTGTTTTTTATGATCCTGTTATATGTGACATTTATTAGTATGAGAATGGTTGATTTGCATGGTTTTTAACTGTAAAGACATGCTATGTGACGGCAAATTATCTGCAGATAAAAAAATGTGCCTTCATTCTACCTTTATTTCTGAATGATTTTAATACCCTTTTTGTAGGATTCTGTTCCCCTTAAAGGTGGTAGAGGCCATGCTAGTGTTGTGTCAAAATGTAAGCTGTGTAGCAGAGAAAACTCAATTGGTAAGTTAGTCTTCAGAATAGCAACCAGTTTTGCAAGTTACCCAAAAAATCAAGGTGGTGGCAGAAAAATTTAATAAATATACTAGATTGCGTGCGGTACAATATAATGCTATAATAACGATCAATGTAAGTAAATTGTACCAGAAAAAATATTTTTAAATAAATAACGACGTTTCGAGCATATCCCATTATCAAGCATAGCATAGCAGAAAAATTGCCCGTTTGCAGAAAAAAATTTAGTCGATGAAGAGCCAATTGCTGTCAGGTTTTAAGTAAACTAACCAAGTACTATGCTATGGCTATGATATTAAATATTGATTTTTCCAGGTTCACCTACTTGAATATACACTCAATCTTTATGAAGTTATTTGATGATGCCAAGATTGAAAGAGTAGAACGTTCTTATTACAGTTTGCTTATCTCACGTTGGCATGGAAAGGACCAAAATGCCATATTCAACTGTCACTCCAAATTTCATATTTACAGACTAAATTAGCAGAAAGAGGAAATTAACATTTATTAGTTGTATCAAAAAGCGATTATTGGGACAACCTGTTGCTTTATTTGTTCAAATTATTTAATCCAAAATATTTAATTGGATGTGCGCATCTGTACCAAAGTTAGTTTTCTGTCATGGTTTAATTATTTCAATTCCCAAATCGTTGGCTTAGAGAGTGTCTGTTTTACGAACGACCTGAAAAAATTGTGTGACCTCGAGATCAGATTTTATAAGATATTATGCCATTTTCACTAAATTTTCATCTTGTAAGTACGAAAAGAGAATTCCCTAAACCAATAGCATAAAGGTAAGAAATACAGCCAGGATAGTTCACTCAAAATAAGTGCATCATTGCACCCCGAGAAACGCTACTTTTCTGCATTCCAAACTTTTACCCCGTAGCTGCCCATTAGATGGCTTATATTGCTTAAAAATCTTGCCACTAAACGAAGAGTAATAGACTTTCAAAATAGTGCTTGTAATGGCAAAATAGTGCTTGTAATTGTTTTCTAGAGAGAAATCTTAAATTGAATATAAAATACAAAAGGGTTTGTACTCTTATCGGTGAATTTTTTTTTAAGAAAACGTGTCACCAAAACAATATTAAATGTTTTTCAATATTATATTTTGTTGTTTCTCTTTACAGATATCGTTAAGGACTCATACAAACCATACAATGTAAGTTTACTAGCGATAGCTATTTGTTGAACTACTGAAGGCTGTTATTTACTCTTTTTGAAAAAAGGGCGTTATATGGAAAACTGACTGCTTGGGTACTCAATGAAAACTAGCGATGTCCCTAGCTAGCTTGCTAGTAAGGATTCTATCTGTTCTATCTGTCAAATTTCGTGCTGATATGATCATTTGAATGTAAGGGTCCAAGATAAGTATGTCATAAATATTTCAAGATAAGTATAAACACACCACTCTCCGCACTCTCGGTTATTACAAAATTTCATTCTGATAGTAACTTTCAATTACCATAAACTAACTTGCGCAGAATGCCAATCATAGACCAGTCTCTACTTGAACCTAAAGGCGGATCTCCAATAGAAAGTTTATATATAAGTTTAAATATTCCAAGATAAGTATGGAAAGTAGAAGGTTTTTGAAACAACCAATTTTAATGGCTTTCTATTGGTAATCAAGTCCCGTAAATCTTTTTATAATCCCTCCATATGCCGTTACCTAGTATTACCAAAGGCCAGAGAATGAGCCATAGGCGTAAGATTCCGCGATTTGTGTAATTTCATTGCAGTTTGGATTGGTATGTCCTTTTTGTCCAGCCAAGAGTCCTTTTACTCCGCCTTCAATGATTTCGCTCTTTTTACAAATCACTCCTTTCAAAGCAGGCAAGACATTCTATTTTTATCAATACTCTGTCAACTCTGACCTTGAGCTTTCAGATTCTATTTTGACCAGAATATTGTCCCTTTTAGCAATTAGACACTCATTTCAATTGTCGAGGCATGCTATACTGTGCAATGAATTTCTGATGATAGCTCAGAAGAGCGGAAATAAAGCATCCTCAAAGCAGAAATTTATATCTAGGTGCTGATCGAGTGTGTAACGAGAAGGAAGAATGATTTTTTTTTATTTGTTCATTGTTTTTGTAAGATCAGCGACCGCTAACCCCTCAAATAGCTGAAGATTCCACATTCACGGCATTTTCTTTAGATGCAGACGACCTTGCTAGCTCAGTGAATTTGAAATTGACATCACTTTCATT
>NW_027020174.1:4989941-5005856 GCF_013076305.1 Rhopilema esculentum | reverse complement strand
TGCGCTCTGACGATTCGCAACCCTCCTATGACGATTCGAGCAAAACAGCCCTCTGGTTTTCCTTTAATAACTTTTCGCAGAAAAATTGTAAAAATACCATTTATTGTTAAATCGATTGAGAATGGTCTGTTACACTGTTTTTTTATAGTTTGGAAGAGGTTAAAAGTGTCTCAAGAACATTTGCAGCCCACCGAATGTTGGGAAATTCTCGAACTTCCCAAAACCGCGCCTCAGTTTTCCTTTAATAACTTTTCGCAGAAAAATGGTGAAAATACCATTCAAAGTTGAATCAATTAAGAATGGTCTGCTACACTGTTTTTTCATAGTCTGCAGTCGGTTTTTGCACTTCGTTGTGTTTTTATTTTACAAGGAAATTGGGGGATTTTTTCCAAAGTGCAACACCGCCTCAAACCACTACGAAGCTGTCACCCCCTGAGCCGGAGTTTGAAGAATTGAACCAAGTTTCCAGATGAATGGAAAACAATAGGAAATTAAAGACGAAGCAGGGGTGGCACTTGGCACGACTTTCGAATCAAATGATAATCTTCATTAAGGTTTGAGGCGGTGTTGCACTTTGGAAAAAATCCCCCAATTTCCTTGTAAAATAAAAACACAACGAAGTGCAAAAACCGACTGCAGACTATGAAAAAACAGTGTAGCAGACCATTCTTAATTGATTCAACTTTGAATGGTATTTTCACCATTTTTCTGCGAAAAGTTATTAAAGGAAAACTGAGGCGCGGTTTTGGGAAGTTCGAGAATTTCCCAACATTCGGTGGGCTGCAAATGTTCTTGAGACACTTTTAACCTCTTCCAAACTATAAAAAAACAGTGTAACAGACCATTCTCAATCGATTTAACAATAAATGGTATTTTTACAATTTTTCTGCGAAAAGTTATTAAAGGAAAACCGGAGGGCTGTTTTGCTCGAATCGTCAGAGGAGGGTTGCGAATCGTCAGAGCGCATTCTGTGTCATGGCTCTCCCCTCAATGAATAAATCGACTCTTTTGAGCCGAGTAGCGAGACTTTTGAGCAGGGTAGTGAGATTTTCGCTCTTTTCAAGCCACTGTTTTCGAATCGCTAAGCGTCCATTTTGGACAACCAAGGCAACAAACTTTAGGTAAGGGCATCATTTACAAGACTGGAAAGGTTAAAATTACAGAAAAAAATCTGAAAAAATTTGACAGCAGTTGATAGGCCGAGTGGTTTTGAATATGGTGACAGGAAAAGAATATCATTTTCCTAGACCTCGGAAGTCAAATAAAACGTATAATTTTCTTTAAAAACAGAATTAAACAAATATTTTGATGAATACTGAACAACTGGAAATGAAAACTGTCTCAGGGGGTAGCTCCTGGCACGACTTATAAACTCAAGTTTACATCATGGTTAGAGGCGGATTTTGCACTTTCGAAAAATTCCCCTACTTTGGACGCAAAACAAAATCATAACAAAGTGCAAAACCCAAGTGCAGACTATGAAAAAACAGTGTAGGAGGTATCGAGGAAGAGAATTAACCGCTGTTTGGGCCAAAACCCTGAGATTTAAAAAAGTTATTAAAGGAAAACTGAAGAGCGGTTTTGGGAAAATTTCGTTTTTGCCAACATTCAGGGGGCTGAAAATGTTCTTGAAACAGGTTTAACTTCTTGCAAACTGTAAAAAAACAGTGTCGCAAACTTTGCTCTATCGATTCAACTTTAAATGGTATTTTTACCATTTTTCTGCAAAAAGTTATTAAAGGAAAACCGGTGGGCTGTTTTCACAAATTCCACATTTTTGTCTAAGTTTCGGAGACTTTCATATTAACCGGAATTTTTATTTAATTATGAAAATATGAAAAAACAGTAAAACTATAGTATTTGTGATGTTTAAAAATTAAATCAGTCCTACAGATGTAGTTAGTCAAAAGTTATTAAAGGAAAACTGGAGGGTAGTTTGCGTGCGAATCGTCAGAGCGAATCGTCAGAATCGTCAGGCCTATATAAATCAATCTTTCAATCATGTACATTTTCTTACTTCGATCACATTCAATTGGTATTCTCAGGATCTAACATAGTTGAGTGTACTTTTGTGCAAAAGTGACATGGACACTAAGCCAAAGTGCACACTTTCACACTCCAAATTTAGCTCTTGCACCCCCGAGATCTTGATGGAAACTGCCATACTCTGCAGTCTGAGGCCTATCTCAGTGTCAGTGCCTGCAACATTCCTTCAATGAACATTCTTCCACAGTTCTTTGCTTTTAATGTTTAAAGTAATAGTTGTGTTTGGTTATATAGATCTCTAATATCAACCTTGCGAGTTTAATGCTAAATGAAATGAATTTGAACTGGTCTGTTGATTGTCCAGTTTGCTCACTTTGTCACAGGGTGTGTTGGTTATTTTCTCTTGTACCTTGCAGTACCACCCTTACCACTCCCTGAAAACAACCTAATTACCCATGAATCTTTTAAATGTACTAGAAAAAAAATATTCTTATGATTTACCTTTCACAAAATGTTTGTACACACGTTGACAAAACACCTTCAACCCCCCCCCCCTAATGGTTTGACTGAACAGGATTTAACTACGTATTGATGAATTTTATCAAAGTGATCCTTTCCTGACATCAATCACATTAAAAAATCCAAGTCATAATGCCAGGGCCTGTTTACTGGTTCCTCAATTATTGCCACAGTTTCAAAATTTCAAATATGTTTGGCTTTGGCCCAATCATGTGAATGATGCTGTGTTACTAGGGTCTTTTAAACTTTTTAGCTTACTTTCTAAATTTGACTGTCAGTTGAAAACAAGTAGCTCTGGCCCATCACCCCCCAAAATTTCAGCCCCTGGTGATAACCCAACTAACCATCCTTCATGTAGATTTGAAGTTTTGTTTTACAATTTCATACAATTGCCTTGTAGCAAGATTAAATAATAGAACTAAGCTGGTCTAACTAAAACCCTCAATTTACATTTCTATCATGTTTTGGTACAGTTTCTAGCCACTTTTCCTCTGCCAAATTTCATGTTTGTATGCCTTTCCCGGGGGCAAAATGATGTTTTGATTGATTTTTAGACTATTATTCAAACGCTAACAGTAGGTTCTATTGGCACACATAGCTGAGAACTAGTGGCCAAAAATAGATCACAAATAGATCAAATCCTCTCTTTGCCTCTATAAAGGTCATACAAGACACAAAGGTTGGTGGTGGAAGGGTGGCTAGAAACCATACTAAACATGATAGAAATGTAAAGAGCAATGGCTATTTGCCTTGTCAAAGCTTGCCTATTTCAAAGGTAATCTTGTTTCAGACAAAAGAGCCTGTTTCACCGAGAATCAGGATGTGACAAGGGAGGTAAATCGAGGGGTTTCAGTTAGACTATCTTAGTTCTATTTTTTTATCTTGCTTGCGGTAATAAAAGTTTTCTTACTTTATTACATTGTAGGAAATTATTTAAAATTTGAAAATGGAGCCAGTCGCTTATCATTAAAGCCATTCTAAGGTCAAGGAAAGACAAAAGTTGAAGAAAGCAAACTAAAAGTTACACCTTTATTCTATTGTCATGTAGAATAATTTTTTGAAGGGAATTTTATATCTCACTTATCAAATGTTTTTTCAGCATATAGCTCTAGAGATTAAAGCTGACATGGAGAGTGTAACAAGCCTTACACCTGAAGGGGAAGATTTTCGATGGTATCTAAAGGTGAGTTAAGATTTTTCAAACACAGACTGTAGATTTTTTACTTAAAATTTAAACTTATAAAGAAACTGGATAATTCTCTGCCAAAAATTAAACCATTGTAATGGTAGTAGATATATGGTGATACCAGATATAAAAGAACAATGAGAGGACACTGGAGCATAGTTTGGGGTGAGGGCTGTAGACAATTGGCAAACTTTTGTGATAGTTTTTCTACCATTATATGCCAAAACCTGAATATCATACTTTAGCAAAAAAGTGATGGGACTATAGCCCTCTAGTCCCCCTGGCTCCAGACATGCCTGAATGGTACCATCAGTACAGTAGCCAATGAAGGACGTAATGAAGGCTAGGGATGTTTTAAGGTAATATTTCAAGTGACTTCCTTTGCTATGCTTGACTTTAAGCAAGTGGTCCTTTTTTAACACAAAGTTGAAGAAAAATCTTTACGTAAAAGACTTTGCTAAAGTCAAAATGTTTTGCCTGAGGTGTGCCAAACTCTTTTTTGGATGATTTAAATACTGTTTTTCTAACATGTCAAAAGCTTTTTTGCAGCAAATGCAAGTTACAATACAATTTAATTTAACAATGGAAGGAAAGCATATTGCTATTATAAACATCTTGATTTTATCTTTATGTTCTTCCTATCCTAATACAGTTGAGTGTTTTTGAAATGTTGAAAAACCACCATTTTATGAAGTTAATACTCGGCAGTGTTTTTGTCCCCTTACCCCCTGTTGCTTTTTAACATATTTATGCTTTGTTGACCATTGGGGGCCTAAACCCAAACCATTTGCCGTCCAATGGATTACTGCTGGTATTAACTCATTTCCATGGACTATCAGTGATTAGCAAAACAAAGGCTAATTCCATCTAGTACGATTTTTACCACATTAGAGAATTTACTGCTTATGCAGTGTTTTCACATTAAGAAAGCAACACCCCTGAAAGTAAAGTTTTAGAAGCTTCTTAAAAGTATTGTACTGTTGCTTGTTTCCAGTTACCTACAAACTATTTTGCTTTTTTATGGGGGTTCAACCCCCATCAAACCCACCTAACCATACCCCCCTGTAGTTTCCCCCTGGTTATTTTTTTGGTTTTTTTTAGCTCAAATGTTTGAATTGTGGAGAGGAGAGCAAAGCATTTGTTTATCTAACATTGATTGTAAGTTTGAGTAAGAGAACATTTATTGCACTTTCAATCTTAAGCTCCTTAATCAGGTTTCTTCAGAAGAAAAGTTATTAATTTTAGGTAGAAGCATCAACTGTAATTCACAAAGGGCTCCAGATTTTTTTAGCATTCAAAAGGAATGCTAAGAAGTAACTGACAACATGGAAAATAATGGAATTATGGGCGATGAGTGTGCTGATTACTGGTTTGTTGTGTTGTTATTCGAGAAGCTGGTGACTTGTTAACTGTGAAACAAAACTAAGAACTCTCTATGTGACACATAATAAGCAGTTCTATTTCAGCGATCGTTTGAATTTTATAGAAGCCTCTACACAACCTATAATTAGCTAACAATAGAACAGCAAGCTATCTACTCTGACTATGCGTCTATAACTGCGCTACTAATTACTAAAGGTAGCTTGATTTTTTGCTCTTGTGGAGTAGAAAGAGCCTCAAGAGTTTTCTGGTCTTGGATTCCACAGTTTCAATAATGTTCCATTGCTTCTTGTGTTTTTTATGTTTTCATTTATTTCAAAGTAGTCTCTAAAATTGCTGCTGGTGTCTCATGCAGTGCTCTTTTGTGCCATCACTATATTGGATGATTGATTCTGGTGACTTGACATTGCTTGATTTATAATTTGCAATTACTTTTTTGCTCATTTGTGTAGGATGTTTGATGTGTTGATCAATATTTGTGGTTTCATGATTGAACAGGTCTCTACTAAAGTGGTGGTTTAGTGATTCATGCAATCACCTCCTCTTCCACAAATTGTTTTTCATGATCCTGTTATATGTGACATTTATTAGTATGAGAATGGTTGATTTGCATGGTCACTGTAAAGACATACTATGTGGCTGCAAATTATCTGCAGATAAAAAGACATGTGCCTTCATTCTACCTATATTTCTGAAGTGATTTCAATACCCTTTTTGTAGGATTCTGTTCCCCTTAAAGGTGGTAGAGGCCATGCTAGTGTTGTGTCTAAATGCAAGCTGTGTAGCAGAGAAAACTCAATTGGTAAGTTAGTCTTCAGAATAGCAACCAGTTTTGCAAGTTACCCAAGAATCAAGGTGGTGGCAGAAAAATTTAATAAATATACTAGATTGCGCGTGGTACAATATAATGCTATAATAACGATCAATGTAAGTAAATTGTATCAGGAAAAATATTTTTAAATAAATAACGACGTTTCGAGCATAGCCCATTATCAAGCATAGCATAGCAGAAAAATTGCCCGTTTGCGGAAAAAAATTTAGTCGATAAAGAGCCAATTGTTGTTAGGTTCTAAGTAAACTAACCAAGTATTATGCTATGGCTATGATATTAAATATTGATTTTTCCAGGTTCACCTACCTGAATATACACTCAATCTTTATGAAGTTATTTGATGATGCCAAGATTGAAAGAGTAGAACGTTCTTATTACAGTTTGCTTATTTCACGTTGGCATGGAAAGGACCAAAATGCCATTTCAACTGTCACTCCACATTTCATATTTACAGACTAAATTAGCAGAAAGAGGAAATTAAAATTTATCAATTGTATCAAAAAGCGATTATTGGAACAACCTGTTGCTTTATTTGTTCAAATTATTTAATCTAAAATATTTAATTGGATGTGCGCATCTGTACCAAAGTTAGTTTTCTGTCATGGTATAATTATTTCAATTCCCAAATCGTTGGCTTAGAGAGTGTCTGTTTCACGAACGACCTGAACAAATTGTGTGACCTCGAGATCAGATTTTATAAGATATTATGCCATTTTCACTAAATTTTCATCTTGTAATTACGAAAAGATAATTTCCTAAACCAATAGCATAAAGGTAAGAAATACAGCCAGGGTAGTTCACTCAAAATAAGTGCATCATTGCACCCCGAGAAACGCTACTTTTCTGCATTCCAAACTTTTACCCCGTAGCTGCCCACTATATGGCTTATATTGCTTAAAAATCTTGCCACTAAACGAAGAGTAATAGACTTTCAAAATAGTGCTTGTAATGGCAAAATAGTGCTTGTAATTGTTTTCTAGAGAGAAATCTTAAATTGAATGTAAAATACAAAAGGGTTTGTACTCTTATCGGTGAATTTTTTTTTAAGAAAACGTGTCACCAAAACAATATTAAATGTTTTTCAATATTATATTTTGTTGTTTCTCTTTACAGATATCGTTAAAGACTCATACAAACCATACAATGTAAGTTTACTAGCGATAGCTATTTGTTGAACTACTCAAGGTTGTTATTTACTTCTTTTGAAAAAAGGGCGTTATATGGAAAACTGACTGCTTGGGTACTCAATGAAAACTAGCGATGTCCCTATCTAGCTTGCTAGTAAGGATCTATTCTATATGTCAAATTTCGTGCTGATATTATCATTTGAATGTAAGGGTCCAAGATAAGTATGTCATAAATATTCCAAAATAAGTATAAACACACCACTCTCCGCACTCTCGGTTATTACAAAATTTCATTTTGATAGTAGCTTTCAATTACCATAAACTAACTTGCGCAGAATGCCAATCATAGACCAGTCTCTACTTGAACCTAAAGGCGGATCTCCAATAGAAAGTTTATATATAAGTATAAATATTCCAAGATAAGTATGTAAAGTAGAAGGTTTTTGAAACAACCAATTTTAATGGCTTTCTATTGGTAATCAAGTCCCGTCAATCTTTTTATAATCCCTCCATATGCCGTTACCTAGTATTGCCAAAGGCCAGAGAATGAGCCATAGGCGTAAGATTCCGCGATTTGTGTAATTTCTTTGCAGTTTGGATTGGTATGTCCTTTTTGTCCAGCCAAGAGTCCCTTCACTCCGCCTTCAATGATTTCGCTCTTTTTACGAATCACTCCTTTCAAAGCAGGCAAGACATTCTATTTTAATCAATACTCTGTCAACTCTGACCTTGAGCTTTCAGATTCTATTTTGACCAGAATATTGTCCCTTTTCGCAATTAGACACTCATTTCAATTGTCGAGGCATGCTATACTGTGCAATGAATTTCTGATGATAGCTCAGAAGAGCGGAAATAAAGCATCCTCAAAGCAGAAATTTTATATCTAGGTGCTGATCGAGTGTGTAACGAGAAGGAAGAATGATTTTTTTGATTTGTTCATTGTTTTTGTAAGATCAGCGACCGCTAACCCCTCAAATAGCTGAAGATTCCACATTCACGGCATTTTCTTTTGATGCAGACGTCCTTGCTAGCTCAGTGAATTTAAAATTGACATCACTTTCATTTTTGCGCCCTGTAGATTTGAGCACAGTTGCATTTCAATTAGCCACACTGAATCTTGCAAATGAAGCGTGGGTGTTCTCTTTTCGGAACCATTTTTTGCCTGATGTACTCGTGGGAACATGCTGTTGTATTCCATCTCCGTATCTTTTACTTCTGCATCCTACTTAAAAAGCTTCACATCTGCACGAAAATTTTTAAACGGCTCAACCTTCTTGATCATTTAGAATGCCTGTTTTTGAATTGACCGGAGCAAAGAGGAATTTACCCCACGCTATACTGTCCAATGAATTGATGCTTCTGTGCGTATGTCACGATGGATTTTTCGAAAAAATATGCAAAATTTTAAACTTTTTGTTGGAAAGAAATCGTTAATACCAAATATGCCTTTCCGCAAAATCTGAAAATAGAATGGAAGAGCGCAAGCAAATCATATAATACTTAGAAACTTTTCGTTCGACACACTAGTCAGAGTATTGTAGCGTTGTGTGAGAAGGAAGAACCGCAGGATAGGCTGTCCGCCGGATTCTTTGAATCTTGCAATGAGTATAATATAAATACGATCACTGTCACAGTTTTTCTTCCTTGATATCTTGGATTCCAACAATCTTCTTTGCTTGTAGACGTACCCGAGAGGAAACGCATTTTTTTATGTAGAGACCGTTTAAAGGCAGCTATCTGTGAAAATTTGAGGACATTTCTTTTTATTATTTCTTCATCATTTTCTTGAGGGCACTTTGTCCCGTCAGTCAACATTTTAGAGTTAACAAAAGGCTTTGCTGCGTGTTTAAAATCGAGAAAACATTGAAGATTAGCCGATTGGCTTCGTAACAATAGGTCTATTGTATAGTCTAACCAATGGGAATTTAAATGGCCAGCGAAATGCTTTTGTCTTTGTAGGCTGTCAAAATCTTCAGTGCGTTCCACTTAGTATTCGTCCATCCTTTGCCTGCATTGGTAGCAGAGAAGCCGGAAGGGCTGCAGGGCAGGGAAAGCAATGTGCCAAGGAATAGGACCAAAAAAATGTAAAGTAAAGAAATCTTCTATCTATTGCAAGGGCAAGCCGCAAGAGACAGACCTTCACGCCCCATTGCTCCAGTACCCCTGGCTGGTGCTATGGGGACATTAAAGGCACTGGTACAGCCGGCATGCTTTGGAACAATATTTTCAAAACCGGCCTAAAATCATAATCATGGAAATACAAAACACAATCGATTCCTCTAGACAGCTGCCGCTAAGCATGTCGTTTGCGCAAGAGCTTGATTGCTTGCTAGTCTTAGGATACGTTCACACTACTCCGTATTCGTTTCGATCCGTTTTCGTTGATGAAAACGATGTCCGTTCATACAATCCGTTTTCATATGAATACGCTGTGAATACGATAGGTGTTCACACTACTCCAACAAAAACGCTGTTGGTGGCCTCATTTTTGGAAAGAGGCGTTCACGAATCCTCAACAAATTGGCGTCATTGTAAATGGGTTACTGGGTTGTTCTGCTTGTTACTGGGTTGTTCCGATAATTCCTCGTTTTAGCAACGTCGAAAGTCCATTATAAATGAATGTATATGAAATGCAATGACATTCGGATCTTTTCCATGATAAGGTTATTTCTACTTGAAGACAAACTTTTTTAATTTCTTATCAGGCAAATAATTGCTTTGGCTTTTATTTTGTAATTATATGCTGTTCAGTTGTTGCAAAAAACCTTAGTGAATCCTAAATTATGCCATAAGATATCATTTCATGCTCAGTGTGAAAGGTACAGGGCAACAGTTGGCTTTTGTGGTTTCCAGATTGCTTGCTAAAGTCTTTGCCAAAAGTCTTTGGTACACTCTGTAGCCAATGAAAGATTACGATGAAATGAAGTTTCCGTCCGTAAGATATAGGAATATCCCCCTTCCCCCCAATAACAATGATGGTTGAAAAGATAATAGAGTTACATTGGTTGAATTTAAGGTTTGAAACTGCTGGTTTTCAACATTGTTTCAAGAAGGAGAGGGGGGTTTTACTGAACTTCTGAAAAGTTTTAACTTAATGTACAAAGACTCTTGGCATGTATTGTAGCTAACTTTTATCATGATCTGACCTGAATGCTTGTTCGGAATGCTTATTCGGAATGCTTGTTCGGCTTCGTCATCCAGGATATACCAGATTTTGGACCGAAGAAAAACCGATTATGAATGTCAGTTTCGAAGTATCGGCTTTGATTTCAAGTGTAATTAATGCGCTCAGATCTTCATTTCAGGTAGAAATATCCTGCATCTTTAAGCAGGTGCCGGTACTGTAGGGGGCATTGAAATTGGACAGCCGGTTGAAATAATCCTGTTTCAAAAGAGCTTTTGCCATCTAGGAGTTCCTTTTCGGAAATTTTCAAACGCAAATTGCAAGTAACGTCAGGTGCTCTAGATTCTTAGCTTGAAAGTGAGTGGTCTTGAGTACGGGCTTCTAAAAGTCGGTTGCTACTTGGTTCGCACTGGTCGCGCGAGTGAGCGAAAACACCTCTCTAAGCATGCGCAGCACTTTCACTGGGAATGTGGTTGCGTTCGCCGATCCGCTGATTTGTCGAGTAGTACAATGACATGCACCCAAGTTAACGTATTCTTTGAAATATATCTAAGCTATTATTGTTGGTTAGATGGAGTTACAAAGTCGATTATTTCCAAGATCAACGAAATATTTTAAGAAATTGGACAACCATAAAGATGAATTACGTTTAGCTTAGCGAATTTAAATAACCGTCAGAATATTTTACAAAAAATTTTCAAAAATGTTAACCGAAAAAATATCGAACGTGAAATTTTTAGTAATTAATCAACCGTAAAATTATCTTCGGAAATGTGTAGTCCGCATAAGACCTGAAGATACTTCTGATTCTAACTGCTCTTAGCGCAGAACAGCAATAGATTACAAAACTCTGTGTTTCTGTTATCTTGCTTTCGACTGATTGTTTGAAGATAATTTTTTATAAGAGATGATGTCATCTTTTGCATGCTTGGGCCTTCCTTTTTTCACTCGTTTTTAGATGACGTCCAACTCCTTATTTATATTGTCTTTTGTGCGTCCACATTGATTGTGGACGCACAAATTGAGATGTCAGTTCATTTTAAACTGCCCGACTCATTTTGTCTGGTATATTGATTGATAGTTCGAACTTCTTAACATCATTTCTGTCTTTTTCGCAAAAAATTTATAGATAGTCATTTTATACATAATACTTTTTTTCTTGCCAGCTTGAAGACAGTGGTAAGTTCAAAAAAATCGCCCAATTCGAATGTCGTGGTATGGAACCGACTGACTTTTCTCCCAGGGTAAGTTCTCAAGACTACCTCAATACCAAACAAATTGCCAATGAGTTATTGAGTTATCTCACCAGCTACAACACATGTCCAAATTCCTTAGAACACCAAATAACTGTTTTTTGTCACTGATTTTTCACTATTCTCAACAACCATTTCCAACAACCAACAATATTGCGCGAGACAAAAGAGCAAGAACAATATTCTGTGCTACAGCCAACAAATTGCGCGCTACGAAAGGCAAGCATATTATTCTGTGCTGCAACCAACAATATTGCACGCGACGAAAGAGCAAGCATTTTTTTCTGTGCTACAACCAACAATATTGCACGCGACGAAAGAGCAAGCATTTTTTCTGTTCTACAACCAACAATATTGCACGCGACGAAAGAGCAAGCATTTTTTTCTGTGCTACAACCAACAATATTGCATGCTACGAAAGAGCAAGCATATCATTCTGTGCTACAGCTAACAATATTGCGCGCGACGAAAGAGCAAGCATAATATTCTTTACAACAACATTTCATTGTTATCCATTCGCGCATGCGCCAAGCGCAGCAATTGGCAACGTTTAAAACGTGTCACATGATAAAGCACACAACTGTGGTTGAACTATGGCAAGTAAAGAAAACCACTAACACCTCAAATAGTCGGCTGTAGACCAGTTTCGTCCAGTATCAGAGCTCATCTTACCCTGGTGCGGGACCGGCACGATAACGCGCTATTTCCTCAACGCATCACTTGACGCTCACACTTGTTGACGCTCAAGAACCCAGGGTAGGCTCGTCAGCACAGCTAGTCTGAATGAGGACCTATAACTGACACAGGGCCAGCAATTAAGCTGTCAGTGGCAATGCACGTGGGAGGTAGTGAAGGAAGGTAAAAGAGTACGCCCGAGTCGTAGAGAGCTGTTTGTTATTTCTGTTTTAAAGGGAAGATTAGGATGGCTGAGTTGAAGTTGCACGCTAGAGCCGCCTTGTTTTATGCACTAAATTGTAAACTCTTCTTTATACACCAATCTTGTCCTACCAGCCGTAGATTTTTTCCCACCCAGTATGTCATTATAAACAGTACGATATTTCCTTTGGTTTTTTTTTAAATTTAGGGCGGGCTGTAAAGGCAGGTAAAAATTTAGTGCACGTTGTACTTTTCTATAAAATGTTTTGAGTTTTGAATCTTTACTGGTCATGCCCGTTGTAAGACTGCCTCTGAATTCTGTATGATGTGACCCATACGCAAAAGTATATTGTCGCGACGAAAATATTATCTTGACGAATTGAGTAGACCTGAATTCAACTTTTCTTCAGACTGTTGACGATCTTCACAGTATTAGCCAATTAGAATCTAATGAAGTTTCAGATTGCATGGCTAAACGTGTCTCCAAGTGAAATGGATTCACAGTACAGAGAACTAGAAGAAGAAAGTCCTTCCTAAAGCCTAGCGCACACAGCAGATATTTGTCGCAAAAGACGAAGATTTTTGTCTTTTTCATAAAAACTGATTGCCCGCACACAGCACGATTTTTTTCGGATTAGTGCCTCGATTAAGTTTTGTGACCTCTTTTTCACATTGTTTGAACTTCTTGGCGCGTAAAATAAAATTCCAAACACGAATAAAATTGCTCAAGAAACTGACAAAGGTTATGAATTTGACAAAAAAGAAAGCACTGTTGGCTATTATCCTTTTAATAAGACGAAGAAGAAGGAGGCGAATTGCGAGACGAATGTGGGTGAAATCCTGGATTGAGCGTAGAAATGAGCTGGGAGCATATCAGAATCTTGTTCAGGAGTTAGCATCGGAGGATAAACCTATGTACCAACGCTATTTTCGTCTCAACGAAGACCTTTTCAAATCTCTTCTTGCCAAAGTAAGACCAATGATTCAAAGAAAAGACACTCACATGCGAAAATCAATTAGTGCAGCAGAAAGACTTGCAGTCACACTACGATACTTAGCAACAGGTGAGATTTCACAATAGTCTGCCAGCTTGATTCAAAGAGAAAATATAGGATACAAATGAGAAAAGTAAAAATATATTTGTGAATAATAAAAATAACTTTAAATATTCTAAATGTTTCTTCTACAGAGTTCGTAGCAATACTTAATAACAATAATGACAATACTTCTTACTAATTGATATCTTTCACAAACCATTTCACCTTTAATGCCAATCATAATGAGCATTTTGAATTGAGTATCATCAAAATGAATGCAATCATAAATCTGATAATCTTACATGGAGAAATTGAGGTAATCATATCATTTTAGATATTGATTGGTATAATAAGATGTTGCATATCTTTACAGGAGAGTCATTTCACAGCCTGGGATTTTCATATAGACTTGGAGAAAGAACAATTTCATCAATAGTGACAGAAACTTGTGATGCAATTTATCAGAATCTTAAGGATAGATATCTTAAGGTACATAACATTTTTTGTTTTCTACTTTTTGGTTTTCAATACAATATTTAATGTGCTAATTAAAACCAACTCACATAACATTGACGAGTGCAGTGAAAGCAATATACTGTATGAATTTTAAAGATTAGAATCTGTACGATGGCCCTTCACTCATATCTTGCTGGTCAAGTGACTGCCTGAAAGACTGCATTCTAGCATGTTGACCAGCATGATATGGGTTGTTGAATTCATTTGAGAAAGAGCCCATCTGTGCCTGAAAAAGAGCATTTTGAATGTTGTTCATTGCAACAAGTCTTGTTTTCTCATCCATCACAGACAAAGCATGTGTAACGTATTCCCCAAAGGCAGCTGAAGGGCTTGGCTTTGCATCCTTTTTTGCAGCTAAATTTTCATCTGCAGAGAAAGATGATGCAAGAGACTTCAGAATGGAGAGTTCTTCCTCTTCCTTTTTCTGCTTTGCAGTTTTGGATTTTTTAACAGCAGCCAGTGGCCTGCTTGTTGAAACTGGTGTCTCTGCAGCAGGGGCATCATTGTCGTCCAAGTCTCCATCACAGTCACTGTCACCAGTGTTAAGCTGTGGCTCAGATAAACTTTCAGTTGAAGACTAAAATTTAATATTTTTGTATTTTAGATTCCAAGCACATCTCATCAATGGAAAACAATCAGTGATGGTTTCTACAATTTATGGGACTATCCTTTTTGTGTTGGTGCATTAGATGGCAAACACATTGCAATCAAACAACCAAAAATGTCTGGATCAGAGTACTTCAACTACAAGGGATATTTCAGCATAGTCCTTCTAGCATTGGCAAGTTATGACTACAAATTGATATTTGTTGATGTTGGTGCAAGTGGAAGAAATGGTGATGCTGGACTTTTTGAAACATCGCCTCTAAATCAACAGATGAAAGACAAATCAATTGCCTTTCCAGAAGCTGAGCAATTTGGGGAAACATGCATCAAATGTCATTATCATATCATTGGTGATGATGCATTTCCCTTGAGAAATGATATCATGAAACCATTCCCATTTAGACAACTGTTACATGAACAGCACATTTTCAACTACAGGCTTTCTAGAGCACGACGGGTTGTCGAAAACGCTTTTGGTATCATGGCTAATAGGTTCAGGGTGATGCTGACAAAGATTATGTTGGAGCCTGAAAAGGCTAAGCAAATTGTGCTGGCAATTTGTTGTCTGCACAACATGCTGATTGATGAGCAGCCTTCATATAAAAATGCATGTGACAGTGAAAGAGACAACCATGAGCTTTTTCAAGGCAGCTGGAGATTAGACAAATCTCTAACTGAGTTACAGAAGACAAAAAACAGAAACTGTTCATTAAGTGCTAAGGGTCAGCGTGAGCTTTTGAAACAATATTTTTGCTCAACATCTGGATCAGTATCATGGCAAGATAGTATGGTTGCAACAAAAAATAATGAACTCAACTAGCTAGTGTTGTATTGTACCTGCAAATTAGAAATAGACACTCTGTTGGATACATATGGGCTTAAAAATTGAAGGCGGTCTTCTATCCATTAAGTCTTCTTCGTCTTTTTTGGTCGTGCACTTCCACTGCTTGGGATTCTGCGGGAGCGTGCATATTGCGTGCGCAGAGATGCGATTCTTTTTTTTACTTGATTCACTAGAATGAATAAAACATGAATTCGTACAGCAATGTTTCACTTCAAATTGAGTAGGCCTAAGAAAAGAGGACTAGCCTAGCTAGCTAGTCAAAATTATTCACTCACCGTTTGAAGAAAGTTTAGTTGCAATTTCGTTCAGGGCTGCTAGCTTCTTGTTTCTGTCTGAATATTCTGGAGACGTAACCATATACAGACAAGCCTTTTCTTGCCACAGATCGACAAGCTGCTCCTCTTTGCTTGCTGTCCATATACCGACTTCGTCTTCTGTATTCTCCATGGCGTTCTCGATCTTTTTTCTTTTGGCGGGAAAGAAAGGCTCCACAGAATTCACGTGACCATATAATCCAAGTTTTATTGGTTTAAAAATTAAAAACTTGTCTTTCGACCCCGCACATTGCACGATTTTTGTCTTTCGTCGTAAAAGACAAAGACAAATATCAAACATTTTTTATCTCAAAG
>NW_027020174.1:4938474-4989841 GCF_013076305.1 Rhopilema esculentum | reverse complement strand
TAGCAATACTTAATAACAATAATGACAATACTTCTTACTAATTGATATCTTTCACAAACCATTTCACCTTTAATGCCAATCATAATGAGCATTTTGAATTGAGTATCATCAAAATGAATGCAATCATAAATCTGATAATCTTATATGGAGAAATTGAGGTAATCATATCATTTTAGATATTGATTGGTATAATAAGATGTTGCATATCTTTACAGGAGAGTCATTTCACAGCCTGGGATTTTCATATAGACTTGGAGAAAGAACAATTTCATCAATAGTGACAGAAACTTGTGATGCAATTTATCAGAATCTTAAGGATAGATATCTTAAGGTACATAACATTTTTTGTTTTCTACTTTTTGGTTTTCAATACAATATTTAATGTGCTAATTAAAACCAACTCACATAACATTGAAGAGTGCAGTGAAAGCAATATACTGTATGAATTTTAAAGATTAGAATTGTCCGTACGATGGCCCTTCACTCATATCTTGCTGGTCAAGTGACTGCCTGAAAGACTGCATTCTAGCATGTTGACCAGCATGATATGGGTTGTTGAATTCATTCGAGAAAGAGCCCATCTGTGCCTGAAAAAGAGCATTTTGAATGTTGTTCATTGCAACAAGTCTTGTTTTCTCATCCATCACAGACAAAGCATGTGTAACGTATTCCCCAAAGGCAGCTGAAGGGCTTGGCTTTGCATCCTTTTTTGCAGCTAAATTTTCATCTGCAGAGAAAGATGATGCAAGAGACTTCAGAATGGAGAGTTCTTCCTCTTCCTTTTTCTGCTTTGCAGTTTTTGATTTTTTAACAGCAGCCAGTGGCCTGCTTGTTGAAACTGGTGTCTCTGCAGCAGGGGCATCATTGTCGTCCAAGTCTCCATCACAGTCACTGTCACCAGTGTTAAGCTGTGGCTCAGATAAACTTTCAGTTGAAGACTAAAATTTAATATTTTTGTATTTTAGATTCCAAGCACATCTCATCAATGGAAAACAATCAGTGATGGTTTCTACAATTTATGGGACTATCCTTTTTGTGTTGGTGCATTAGATGGCAAACACATTGCAATCAAACAACCAAAAATGTCTGGATCAGAGTACTTCAACTACAAGGGATATTTCAGCATAGTCCTTCTAGCATTGGCAAGTTATGACTACAAATTGATATTTGTTGATGTTGGTGCAAGTGGAAGAAATGGTGATGCTGGACTTTTTGAAACATCGCCTCTAAATCAACAGATGAAAGACAAATCAATTGCCTTTCCAGAAGCTGAGCAATTTGGGGAAACATGCATCAAATGTCATTATCATATCATTGGTGATGATGCATTTCCCTTGAGAAATGATATCATGAAACCATTCCCATTTAGACAACTGTTACATGAACAGCACATTTTCAACTACAGGCTTTCTAGAGCACGACGGGTTGTCGAAAACGCTTTTGGTATCATGGCTAATAGGTTCAGGGTGATGCTGACAAAGATTATGTTGGAGCCTGAAAAGGCTAAGCAAATTGTGCTGGCAATTTGTTGTCTGCACAACATGCTGATTGATGAGCAGCCTTCATATAAAAATGCATGTGACAGTGAAAGAGACAACCATGAGCTTTTTCAAGGCAGCTGGAGATTAGACAAATCTCTAACTGAGTTACAGAAGACAAAAAACAGAAACTGTTCATTAAGTGCTAAGGGTCAGCGTGAGCTTTTGAAACAATATTTTTGCTCAACATCTGGATCAGTATCATGGCAAGATAGTATGGTTGCAACAAAAAATAATGAACTCAACTAGCTAGTGTTGTATTGTACCTGCAAATTAGAAATAGACACTCTGTTGGATACATATGGGCTTAAAAATTGAAGGCGGTCTTCTATCCATTAAGTCTTCTTCGTCTTTTTTGGTCGTGCACTTCCACTGCTTGGGATTCTGCGGGAGCGTGCATATTGCGTGCGCAGAGATGCGATTCTTTTTTTTACTTGATTCACTAGAATGAATAAAACATGAATTCGTACAGCAATGTTTCACTTCAAATTGAGTAGGCCTAAGAAAAGAGGACTAGCCTAGCTAGCTAGTCAAAATTATTCACTCACCGTTTGAAGAAAGTTTAGTTGCAATTTCGTTCAGGGCTGCTAGCTTCTTGTTTCTGTCTGAATATTCTGGAGACGTAACCATATACAGACAAGCCTTTTCTTGCCACAGATCGACAAGCTGCTCCTCTTTGCTTGCTGTCCATATACCGACTTCGTCTTCTGTATTCTCCATGGCGTTCTCGATCTTTTTTCTTTTGGCGGGAAAGAAAGGCTCCACAGAATTCACGTGACCATATAATCCAAGTTTTATTGGTTTAAAAATTAAAAACTTGTCTTTCGACCCCGCACATTGCACGATTTTTGTCTTTCGTCGTAAAAGACAAAGACAAATATCAAACATTTTTGATCTCAAAGATAATCGTAAAAGACAAAAATCTTTGCGATTTTGCCCCGCACACTACAGATTTTCGTCTTTTGCGACAAAAATCTGCTGTGTGCGCTAGGCTTAAAACAGCGTTTTAACGTTTATTTCGAAGCTTAGAAGCTCACACTGCGACACACGCTTTACAAAGCGGAAAAGCCCTCGTCGCGCGATTGACGATCGTCTTAAAAATCGTCTGGTGAAGCTCTGCCCTGTGTCTGAGCCGTTGCAAGCCTTTCTGACGACTGTCTTAAAAATCATCTAGTGGAGATCCGCCTTTAGGTTCAAGTAGAGACTGGTCTATGATTGGCATTCTGCCCAAGTTAGTTTATGGTAATTGAAAGTTACTATCAGAATGAAATTTTGTAATAACCGAAAACTTTCCAAAATTGCATGCATTAGGTTCTCGTCCCACTTCTCTTTTTTCTAAGGCGTCCATGTTTGATTTCAGGGTGGATGGGTTGCCAACGGTGCCGAAAGTGCTTCAAAGTTTGATGTCGACCTCACTGAAAAGGTAACTAAAGCATGTTGCAATCTAATTTGAATGGCTCTTCACCTGGTCTCTACCAACGTCTTTCATTGTTGAGCTGAAAGTTGTCTTATCATGTTTTTGTGCGTTGGTGTTGAAAATTCAAATGCATTCATAGATTTTCTAACTTTTGACCGCAGCCTGTTCACACGTTTTGTCGCATTGTGGCTGAATTACATAATATGTCAATGATATTCGATGTGGCCTGTGACGCAGGCGAGTGAATAGTCGCTTTTTGTATGCCATAGGTTTTACGCCAGTTATTTCAGTGGCCAATCCCTACCGCCAGCTGGCCTAAGTTTGGGAAGGACACGCAGTATAGTTTATTTTTCCGATGAGGATGTGCCCTTTTTCAGGGTTTTTTCACGTACCACAAACTGTTTTATGTTGCATCGATTTCAAATGAGAAGATACTAAAGTGTGTCCCTTTTGTATACCGTTTACAACGTTTTAGTGACAGCACAAGATGAAAATTATTTTGTAAACGGCATGATATGGAAATGGCAGTCAATTTTGGAATGTTATCTAGACTTGTTACCACGTCTTTTTTCTTATATGGATGTCACTAAGGTTTAACTTCCTTAATACATTTTCCATTCAGGACAGGAAGGCAATGTAAAAATTTCATTTCGTTGTGGGGCAATTGTCCTTTATCGACCCCTTAACGTACAACCTTTTATACACAGAATAAAAGCTTTGCTTTTGATGTTTAGTTCTTTTTTCTTTAAAGGAATGGTATGACTTTGACGAGAGGTCTTCAAACCCGGTCTCGATCGTCGAATTTCAGTATAAATTTTCAAGAGCTTGATCAAGGCCCGGTGAGGACATTGCATATCATTCGCTAAAGTAAGCTTGTTGCTGTCTCAAAATATGTTTTTTTAAAGCTTAATCTACTGTCTATTTGCTGATTAGTGGAAAAGACTGAAATTATTTCACTCTGAAACGAAGATTGCGCTGTCGCGCTGTTCGCACCGAACTATTTTGCTGCGTACATGCTGTTATACCAGAATCTGAATGTACTTTCGTGTATAAGATTGAATTTCAACATGTGATTTGTATTCATAAAATTGTTATAAAAGTTTAGATTTTCAGACACAAGCCTAACAATGGTATGGAAATTGAGAAGAGAAAAGTCGAATTCAAATTATCAAGTGACATCGATTTGACTGTGAAAACTGTCATTATTGTGTTGTCTTGAAATGTCTTAAATTGATACCCTTCACATAAGAGTATTCTAGTAAATTTCTGTCCTGGCTGATGAAATTTAATAAACCTATATTTTACAATCAGTGGCGGACACCTGGGGGGCGAAGGGGGGCGAATGGGGGCGTCGGAATATTTTGGAAGACAATGGGAATTTTGCTTAAAAATAATCGACTAATGTGACGTTAAGTGTCCGACGCTATTTACAATAAGTAGTATACACACTTTTAAGGGAAATTAAAACTTTTTCTGTTGATTCAAATTTTGAGTTAAGATTTAATTCTATGAAAAATAAAAAACTTCCAGTACTGAAAATATTCTTCTTATAAAATAAGTTTCTTATAAAAAGAGGGTATACTCTTTTTGCAATCAAGCTTCTCGTACATTAGAATTTCAAAGGCGTCTAATAATGATAAGAATTTTCTCCCCTTTTTGTCACCTACCTACTTGCTTGCTTCGTTATAAAATGACCTGAAAATGGGTGTATGTGGATGGAAACGTGTATTGAGATCGGTGTTATATACTCAGTTCTTTGAAATAGATCTATTTTCTCACTTTTGCCTTGCACCTATGAGGATAAAGTGCTCCTTCCGAACTGTTCGAAAAGAGATACGTCTTACTTTCTTTAATCGCCTCATTCAATCGCTCCATTCAATCGCCTCATTCAATCGCCTCATTCATTGCCTGCATGCAAAGACGATACCTAATTAATGATACTGGTCCTCAGTGGTGCGATTTAGCAGTTTTTAAATATAATGCAGCTGCTTCGTTGACACTCATGCAGCTGTTTTTGTGACGATTTGAGCTTGAGTATGAGTATGACCGTGAGCTTGAGCTTGTGGTGCTTCAGGCTCTTGTGGTGCTTCAAAGCTAGATATGCTTCAAAAATTACAGAATGAAGCCGCCAGAATAGTAACAAATAGCCCTTCTGATGCATCTGCAGCTCCTCTGCTCCAGGGACTTGGTTGGCCATCTGTACAAAAGCTGATAAATAAAGAAACAGGTTCTATGGTTTACAAATCTCTTAACTCTCTTTCACCTAAATATCTCAGTGACCTATTCGTGAGATTATCCGGGGTGCATCCAAGTGAGTTAAGAAACTCTAAAACAGACCTTGCAATACCCATGTTGATAACTGGCAATGGCCAGAATTTCTTTGCGTATCGTGGGACCAGTCTCTGGAACAGTCTCGATTTGGACACAAAAATGGCTCCCTCAATCAATGCCTTCAAGTCCAAACTCAAGGAAAAATAATTCTTCTTAATATATTGGGTTTATGGTTGTAAAATTATACAACTTTGATTTAGCCATACTCCGCTCTTTTTATTGTAAATTTTGTAGTATATAACTTTTTGATTTTGTAAGTAGTTTTTGCAGGGCCAATTGTAAAATAGTATTTAGACTGAACTTGTACTCTGGATAAATAATTTTAAAATGAAAAAGAAATGAAAGTATGAATACTGTGACTTCCAATAGTGATGATTGACTGAGAAACCGGCTTTGCAACCAACATGTTCTTTACTCTTGCAGCAAATCAGATTCTAAACGAAGTTGGAATTTTCTGCCAATTTCTAACCTGAAAATGCATCTTAACATAACTGAAATTTGAATAGCAGTTTTTTAATCTCCCGTTTTTGCATAGATAATGAGGAAATGTATCTGCTTACTTTTGTATCGGTTGATTAATGTTTTAATTTAAGTTATAATATAAACATTAAGATATAAACATTAGAATCAGTAGTTTCTCTACAGTTTTTCAAAATCTTCAACAGTACCAGGCTTGGTGGGTTCTTTCTTTTCTAGAAAGTACGTAATGTTCTAAATTCATCAAAAGCGTCGGTTTAAAGAATGTCAGTCTCTTGCTGCAAACATATGCAAATTTTTTGAAAAATCTTATTATTTCTTTGTTCTTAGAATAAAATGATAATGAGCAAATTATTGGATGAAATTCGAATAACTGTTACTAAACTAATGCAAGGTGCAGAGTGGGAGCTAGGAAAGATACTAGATCATGTAAAGGCTGAACTTCATGCCAGAGAACAATGCGCTCAATTGAAACAAAGTTCAGCTAGCAACGCAACTAATTCTAAGCCACCGATCCGTCAGCTTCATACAATGTCAGCACTTATGAACAATACTAGCAAGATCAGCTGCAGTATTTGTAAAATTTCGCACCCATCTTCAAAGTGTCACATAGTAACAGACGTCAGCCATTGAAAGGGAATTCTACGAAAACAGGGGCGCTGTTTTGTTTGTCTTAAGAGGGGTCATATTTCAAGGGAGTGCCCTAGCAGGATACTTTGTTTCGTGTGTAAACAGCGTCGCCATTCAAGCATTTGCAAATCAACGGCGGAGCTAGCCGTACAGCCCAGAAACACGCAGATGAACGTCAATCAACCACATTGGCAATCAAGACAGAGCACAGCAACAGCAGAAAATCCTGCTATTCCAGCAACCATGACAATGCATGTTGAGTCGAAAACTCAGTTCTTCTGCAGACTGCGAAGGGATATGTCTCATCGAATGTAGCGCCAGAAAGATATCTGCTTGATATTAGATTTAGGCAGTAAGCATTCTTACATGTCGGAAAGGTGGTAAGAAAGGCTTCAGGATGAGCTCAAGCTGCCGACCATGTCACAGCAAACTTTGTATATCAAGGTATTTGGTGACGAAGAAGGGACACTAAAGACTTGCGATGTTGTCCAGTTTTGTATCAGAAGTCCAAACAGCGAGCTGAGCGTCTATGTGACTGCATTTGTTGTGCCAACTCTATGTGCACCGCTCTAAGATCAAGCAATCAACTTTGCGGCAAGTAATTACTCGCATCTGGCGGGAATTTGACTTGCAGATTTCCCAGCTGAACGACATGAACAGCTCCACAATGACATCTTAATTGGTCCAAATTATTATTGGAATTTTATGACTGGCAGGTGCATAAAGGGGGAGAGTGGTCCAGTTGCACTCGAATCTAGTTTAGGTTGGATATTGTCTGGTCCAGTGCACATTGATGTCAAATCGTCGCCGATAAACATTGTCTAGACTCATGTGTTGAAAGTCGACACAGATTTACCGCAAATGAGATTTCTCTAAATACTCAGTTTTCGAAATTCTGGGACCTAGAAAGCATTGGGATAAGAAGAGATGAAGCAACGGTTTACGAATCATTTCAAGATGAGATAAAATTCGTCGATGGCAGATATCAGGTTAAGCTGCCCTGGAAACCTGAACATGCAACTTTGCCAGACAACTATACACTATCGAAAAAGAGACTCATAAACAATCTTTCAAAACTGAAGACCGATCCATATTTGCTAAACGAATATAACAACTTTATTAAGGAGCAAGAGAGTCGAGGTATCATTGAAAGAGTCGACATATCGCAATCACAAGATTGTATATTTGGAAAGACTACATATTTGCCTCATCATTCCGTTATTCGCCAAGAAAAGAGCACCACAAAGGTCCGCGTGGTGTATGATGCTTCTTCAAAAGACAAGGCCGAAACTTCTCTTAACAGCTTCTATATACAGGACCATGCTTGCTGAAAGCAGTCGCAGAAATTGTTGTCCGGTTCAGACTGTACCCAATAGCCCTAGCAGCTGACATCGAGAAAGCTTTTCTAATGATCGCAGTATGGCCACCAGATAGAGATGCACTAAGGTTTTTGTAGGTAGACGATATAAATGCTCCATCGCCACAAATTATTGTCTATCGATTTGCAAGAGTGGCATTGGGAGTTTTCTGCAGCCCCTTCCTGCTGAATGACACCTTAAAAAGGCACATAGAATCTTTGGCTTACAAACATTCTGAAATTTGCCAAAAGCTTGTGAACTCGTTCTATTTTGATAATGTAAACACGGGAGGTTACGATAAGGAAGAAGCCATTGAGCTGTACAAAGTTGCGAAGGAAATAGTGACAGAAAGAGATTCCAGTCTTCGCAAATGGGTATCAAATTCGAAACAGGTGATGGCACAGATAAGTTTCAATGAATCGCAACAAGACAGATTGATTCCTAATGATCTTAAGACAACCGAAGATGATCAGTCGTTTGCAAAGACATCTTTAAAACAATGTGGCGCAATGGAAAGTGAAGAAAACAAAGTCTAAGGCTTGACATGGGAAACAGAGACAGACAGCTTAGTGTTCAATCTTATGACGCTAGCAGCCAGTGCTTTAGAAACAGAAATGACAAAACGGACTATTCTCGGTGTAATTACAAAGATATATGATCCTTTAGAACTGATAACACCAATAACGTCGCCGCTTAAGGTATATCTTCAAAAGCTATTTCGAGAGAATATGGCCTGTGATGAGCTTCTTTCAGATGAATTAAAGGGTGAATGGACTAAATTACTAACTCTTATATCACGTGCACATAAATTTATCATCCCCAGGTATTACTTTGAAGCTGTTCAAGCAAGACCACCAAGGATGGCAGCAGCTATTGCCAAGCTGAAGGTCATTGACTAGCTGCAAATCATTCGAGATGAAGAACTAGACTAAAAGTAGGCAGGCTGGTCAAGGGGGGAGTGTGCGGAAATGTCCCCCAATCTTGTTCTGTTTCCTTTGTTTATTTTTGACGTGTTCTTTGTTTTGGGACATGGAAGTAAATGTCAAAACCTAGGAAAAAGGAAAGAACCAGGGTTGCCAACTGGCCTACTGGGAGGCCAAATTTGAGAAATCTGGCCTTTTTAAGAATGCTTGGCTACGAAATTTCACCTTTGGCCTCTTGCCTCATTTTGGCTATTTTTTGGCTTCCTAGAGGAATGTTCGAAAATGAGATTAAACCCCATAAAATCATAAAATGGATAATCATAATATGTCTATGGACCAGACAGACACTTGAGGTGGCATTGATTAAATCCAAATGGATCAGATTGATTTAATCCAAATGGTTCAGATTGATTTAATTCAAATGGATCAGTGTCTGAATTTCTCATGAAGTCATTGCTATACTTTATTTTTTCAACATTTTATTGACTTACTTTTTGAGTATTCCCTTTAATAACTGGGCCTCCGACTAATGAGGGGCCGAGTGACCATGCCCCCCACTTTCCTCCAAACAATAGAGCTTTTTTTCAAAATCTCCTGTCAAGGCTGTTAAAGTTTCCCTTAGCTCCCCCTCCTCCCCTCTTTCAACCTGTGTCGGTGCCCATGGATAATTTATTTAAATAGAATTTGCAAACAATCTTTTAGTAGTACAAAACTTACGTTTTCGACCTATGTTCTAACGTTTTATGCTCTGAAGAGTACTTAAATAGAACCTTTAGTATGACTGAAAATGTTTGCTTTTTTCAAACCCATTTTGAAATAGAATTGGCAATTTTTTGGGAATCAGTAACACGCATAATCGGAGAGATTGATCTACACAATTGTAAAAAGTTACAATTCGAGTTTCTAATTCATGTCGACCAAGTGGCAAGGTAGATATTACAGTGCAAGGAAGTACAAGAAGTCTTAGGAAGCGCAATATGTTTGGCCTACAGAGTCTGTTGATGGAACGGGCAACGGATACACTGCAAACAAAGCTTGCTTTTACTGCGCCTGCGCATTATGACGTCATTGTGTTATTGGTAAATTTGGCCTATTTTGATGTGATTTGGCCTATTTTCGTAAACGGTTTGGCTACTTAGTACCAATACCACCTGGCAACCCTGAAAAAACCCTCGCGCTCGAACTCGATTCTCGAAGGACTAACGCTCTTGAAACTCTACGAAATCGCTCTTAAACTCTACGTAATCGCTCTTAAACCCTACGAAATCGCTCTTAAACTCTACGTAATCGCTCTTGAAACTCAAAGAACTCGAAGAACTCGCAAGATAAAGGTTTCCTATACAAGGACATAACCAGGTGAAATCTTTCCCTTTATTGATTGCACCTTAATATTGTTGAAGGAATTCTGGAGAAAAGAACTCTTACATTATTGGACTCTTACATTCTAATTATTCGTTGCCTATTTCGTTTGTTAGTTTTGTTAGATTATAAGATAATGGTTGTTTTGAATATATATACAGTCCTCTTTAATTATTAGACAAATACATGTCTCATATTTTCTTTCAGCCCTTGTGGGCGTATCTTACACGTAGTATTAAATGACGAGAACTCTACGTGTCTACGAAGTTCGTAAATAAAGCTCTGAATTACAGTAATCATCTGATTATAATTATAAGTCAGATGCCGCTTTGTAAAAATAGCTAGTTCAAAATGAGCAGATGATAAAAGCCTTCTAAAGCGCAGGTTTCCGCTAGATGAAGTCCGTTCGTGCGATGGAACGGACGCGGTTTTACAATTGTGCAAGGTGGAACTTTTTCTTGTTGTGCAAATGCGAAAAGCTGTTCGCTAAAAACAGCGAGCAAAATTTCCTCTCCTAGCACGACACCCAGAAGGATGCAATTCTACCTCACACAAAATTCTCAACCGTTTTTCATTCGTGAAATATTGTTAATTTTGTGACGTAGTTGAACCGCTCTTGCCGCAACATCTAGGTAATACATTTCTGACAATGCGCAAGACTGAATTTCGTTTTATGTACGAAAGCACGACCATTCGGCGTGTCGATGGTTTACTTCCGCCAAAGTCGCACGAAGTAGTTTGCTGACTTGACAGCTGCCCTTTAAAGCCGTTCGCAACGTAGACTGTTTTCCACACATTACCTTTAAGTTAACTGCAGACCGAATAAGAGTAAAGTTATGCGCTTTTAAAGATAACTGTTTGTCCGCGGAGGGTATCATACGTATAACACAACAAAGTGATAGTAATTCAGCACTACACAGCTCTTTGTCAATTTGGCAAGAGCAGTAGTGCGTCCAATTCGATTGCGAACAGTTTTATTGCGTTCTTGCAAAGTATGATTCACCATCTAGAACCTTAGAAAAGTATTATACAATAGTCGATAATATTTTTCAGTAAACATAAATTCCCTCTACTATTTTTACGTAGTTTGAAAGGGTCGTCAAAGGCTCGCCGCTTCAACAGCGTGGCCACTGACGATTGACTTAGAAAAATCGTTCTGCAGCATCTACCAAACCCAGAACGTCAGGTTTGGTTATTGCATTGAAAGAATAGAGGGTGACTTAATGCACTGTCATTTCAAAGCACGACGAAGGCAGAGACACAATAAAAGGTTTGTCCTTGAAAAATTTGTGTGGCTTTTTCCTGCTGAACGTAATTGAAGTACTTTTTAAGCAGTCTGGAAGATGACATCTGGAATTTTAGGTTTTTATGCAAAAGATCGCTGTAGAAATCCGTTAAAGAGAACAGAGGATGATGCGAGGCGTTCGCGTCTTTTCCTGTCTGCCGCTGGCATCATTATGTACTCTTTTGAAATAAAATGGATTCTGCATCGTTTGACTTCACCGGAATATTCAATGCCTAAAAATTGAGATTCACCATCAGCGAAATTTGTGCATGAACATCAGTTTACGAGTCAGCTCTCTGCTATGATTTCTTAAAGAATTTCTCCTTGAGAATATTACGGACTTCTTTTCTTGTGAGCAATATGATTATAGGGTTCAGGGCGCAATTTATCACAGTGCTGGCGCTGGCGAACATCTGAAGTCGCAATGAATCGGTTTCCTTCCAAACAGTAATTATCAGCCTCGTCATTACGTAAGGCGCCCACGTAAGGGTGAACGCAAACGCAAGAACAAGCGTAGATAGAAGTATTTTCATTTCGCTTGCGTTTCTGTTTGAATTGGCGTGTTTGCACCTTCCTTGTGACAATCCTTTCGTAAGAAACGAACTTTTACGACGCAGCCACGAAACAGGCGTTGTTTTTGATCTAGCCTTTGTAAGATTTGTTATTCCCTGCTCGTCTCCGTTTATTGCTTTTTCATCCCATACTTCAGAATCTCTGGTGACGCTGCTATTTTCCTTCTCAATCTGGTAACCGGAACCGTGCAAAGACAATGTTCCTCTACGGGCTATTTTGTCGCCTTTGTTTTTCGCTGCGATTTCTTCCTCTCCATTTTCGTCAATATTTTCCAGAGTGATATGCGATTTCACACTTTCTGTGAAGGACGTCACCCTCTCTCTACTACTATCACTCTCGTGGTCTACAGTTTGCGCTTTTTGTAAATATCTTTCATTGTCGTTTGAAATTGTTCTCAGCTCCGTTTTCCAGCTATCAACTGAGGTTCTCTTGGCACTTTCAATTTCGTAGCTTCTCGGATCAACACTTATATTGTCACATTTATCCTCATATTGCTCTACCGTCACATTTGGAATGGTGGACATCGAGGCTCTTTTGGATTCTCTTCTGCCAAATATTTTAAAAATTGAAGTTGAGAGCCGACGTTGCATTTCATTACTTATTTCACTCTCCAGGTTCGGTTCTCCACATTGGTTACAAAACTGTTGCTTTTCGTCAAGAATTTTGCGCAGTTTCCCACGGGCAATCCAAAATACACGAACGTTCATCAATATAACTGTTACTGTGGGTATTGTGAAATTGAAAAGGACCATCGGTGCAGTATAGACGATACTCTCCGAGCGTGAAGTAAATTTGCAAATCGATTCATTGCTCGCGTTGTATTCGAGCCATCCGTCTACCAACACGGCTGGAAGAGAAGAGAGCATGGCGTGAATCCAAATGAAGCCAGCAGATATGAAGACCTTTCTTCTTGTGCAGTGGCGTGCGTAATAATACGGATAGACGATTGCTACGAACCGCTCAATCGACATTGCCGTGAAAGCAAATATTCTTGCGATACCAGTAGTTGTTAATCCAAAAATTGCAACTTTACAAATACGCAAGTACAGCTCTGGGTTGGATTTGTCAAAATGGTCCACAATTAAGCCGGTTGCGTAGTATGGTGGCGCAAATATACTCGTCAGAAGATCCCCAATAGTTAGAATTAACAAACACGAATTCGAGGGTCGACTTCTGAACTCCTTTGAAAAACTATACGCCATTATAACAAGACAATTTCCGGGAAATCCAATCACAAATATTGATGAATGAAAGGCTGCTAGAATATTTCTGTCAGTTCTTGTAGCATTCATGTTAAGGCTGGATTTTCTTGTTTTTTATACAATCGCACTAGAGTTATCCTCCTTCTTTTTTTATTTGCTACAGTTCCTTTTGCGCTGCCCCTTTAATGCTCACTTCAGGCGATTAATAATGAATAGATATCATCACCACAACCTGCCCGTGGGACCAATAGCACACAGTCTTTCACTTCAGAATAAATATTCGTCTAACTTTCGATGATATTCGTCTAACTTTCGATAATCTCTAAAAGTTTCCTTCCATCACTCACAGTTCTTCTGTACGACAACATGTTATAACGACGCGTCTTTTGCTTTAGAGAAATGTAATGTCAAAAAGATTATACTCTGTGAAGTCCTCCTCGATCATGACTATCGTTTATTATGGACAACAGAAATGCTGACTCTTTCTTTTCGTTTTGAAAGCAAAATGGCAACCTCCTCTTGATTATTGTCTCGTTTATCCCTTCAATCTACGGCAATCATTGACGCAATATTACCAGATGGCTTTAACAGTCTGGATATTGCCATTGAGATCAGGTCTGTTGAGTTCTCGCTTTCCAAACTCAATTTAGATTAGAACAATAAGGGAGGAAAAAAAGTTGCAAAACCTTTTTTCAAAAGTGTTTAATTAGTGAGGCCTATTCGATAGCGCGCTCGACCTGTCAGCTTCAATCGTAGCTGGAGTAATGATTTCTCATCGAAGGTGTGCAAGCAAAGTTTGTCTGAGAAGATGGTTATTGATAGGCATTTGTCAGGTGATAAAGATGAATAAGTGCTATCAAGGATTCTTGTACTTGTGCTTTTTTGCGGAAACCTAAGCACGGATATATTCATGTTGGAAAATGTTTGTGCTTGTAAAATGTTGTTGGGCCTTTCCAGATTAATTTTCAGTTAGCCCTTTTTTTCATTTCTGCAATTTTGATACCAGTGCGTTGTGCGATCGGAAAGCTTTCGGAAAGTTGATTCAACCATCCCGCCCTTCTGCTGGTGCACTCAAGTAAAATACCACTTAAAGGCATTGAGTCATGGTAAATAGGCCTTCTCTATAGGGGGTCATTTGGTTTCGGCGTGATCGTTGCTGTTTCACGTGATATTGGCATCCGTTGTTGACAACTTGCTATTGATGGAAACTGTTTTGTAAATCAGTGCGAGGTGAGCTCATGTGTCCAGTTTAAGGTCAACCAATAGCATCGCAGTCATGAAAATCGTGACTCGGCGGATTTTGGCACTTTGGGTATACCCAATCCATTTTATCATGACTCAATGCCTTTAAGTAAATTGAATGGAAGCAGGACTCAAGGTTTCGGGAACAGCAAACGCAATTTTCGAAAACGAGGCACAATGATTATTTCTATAGTATAGTTTGGCACAAGTTATTGCATTATTCAGTTAGTCGTCAATAATTTTTGTGACGTAACTCATGTCTCTTTTTCGGCTTAAGAAAACGTTCTATATATTTGAAACTTGTATAAAGTTGTCTTTACCTTATTAGAATTTAAAATCAAAGCGAAAATCAGAAACATATCTTGTACTTGGCTCGCTGTATTCCAAGGATCTATCAATTAAAGATTGAGTTTTTATGTAATTTACGAATGACAGACCACAGCTTTACCTATGAATGTGAGATTAGGTAAATCTTTTGTGAGAAACTTTTATGTGATGATGAAGAGATGAAATAATTAGTAATGAGAAAGATCTTGAAAGGCAAAAGGTGGTGTGGTTTGACCATGCTGCTAAATGCTTGAGAGCTACGATCTTCACAAGATTGCTCGGAACAGTGAAGGCTTTCTTGGAACGGTGAAGTGCTCGTTTGGGACACCGAAGGCTTGCTTTTCCTCCATAGTGCTTCATTACTTAAGGGGAAGCAGAGCATATTGATGATTGAGAGGGTTAAAACGTTTTGGGTGGCTAAACATGCTAGGTCCTATTTGCTGAAAAAGTGCGTGAGCCATCCTTTATTGGCTCTGACTGCAAATAGAGTTAACATTGCTTCATGGAAGGTTAGCAGTGGATCAGAAAATAGACTTGAAACTCAGGCTCTCGGCACACCTACTGTGAACCTATTTTTTCAAAGATGAAATATTTTGAAGGAAATAATAAAAATAATACGATATTTATACAGGTCACCAAATTCAGATTAATAAAGCTGCTATCAGCCTGGGGCCTGTCAAAAGCAAAAGTAAATAAATATGCATGAAATTAAAAGGTATCTAAAACTTATCTTTAATATATGATCTATGAGTTAAAATGTTCACCTAACTTAGTTTTAAAACGTAGTAATGACTTTTTCAGTTTTAAGTTCGATTGGCAATTTGTTAAAAAGCCAGGCCCCTTGAAACTGAATACTTCTTCTATATACTTCAAGTTTTGTGTTCTGAATTTTCAAGCCAACCGCATCCCCTCTGGTTCCTTTTCCATGGCTAATTTTTATAAAGTAATCTTTAAATATATGGGGTGTTAATCCATTTACACTTTTGAATGCATAAACAAAGAAAAGCACTAGTTTCTGCATTATAATAAAAATTCTGCTCCAAATCGAGGTTAGTTATTTTGGCTGGCAATGCTTCTGCCCAGGCCCAAAGTGTTTTTGTAGGGTCATCGAAATGATTAAGCGTGAAAGCGCCTTGCAACGGGTCACAAAAAGAAGTGAAATGTTTACACCAAGACTGAGGTCAAGTATACTTAGCCTCAGAAAAAGTTGCGGTTACTATGGTAATAATTCGTGATGGTGTTAAATTTCATGCAAGTAGGCGGAAAATCTGCGATAAAAACACTTGATCATGACACGCTATCAGGTCGGCGGAACATGAAGGATGCGGAAATTCAAGCTCATTTAGAAGTCTTTTATTAATTCATGGAAAATTATGAATTTTGCTCAGTGAAGTTATCAAGTGAAACGCGAAAAATGCTGGGCGTTTAATTTTTTTAGAAAAAATTCTGCAAGAATTACTGATCATAGCTAAGAAGTTGACAAGTGATACATGATTGAAAGTGAAAGGGGGACTTTGATTCTATGTAAAATTTCAGAGTCAGGGCTGCTGAGAGGTAAAGGAAAAGGTTCAAGCAAAGCAATAAAAACCTGTCATTTTATACACTCTTGCCAACGTACACATTGGCCTTCCTCAAAAGTACTGCATGTTGGAAAACCTTCCACCAGCCGTGGGACCGTAATGTTTTCTAGACTCTTAGTGTAGTGGAATTAGTAATAAAAGCGGTCTAACCAGGATAAAAATAATATAAAGCTGTAATTTGGCACAGATGTTCTATACTAAGTTGGAAATTACCAGAAAAAAGCCCCATCAATTGGACATTGGGAATTCCTTATTAGGGAAAATACCATAATGGTGCACTGATCAGTGATCCGTAGTGGTTCAAAATTTTAATGTTGCTAAAACCACATAGTATTATCTTATAAATTATCTTTTGAAAGATAATTTCATGCTAAATAATTTTTATTTAACATACTTACCCTTAGAATATGCAAATAAGTGGTGATTGGGCAGAAACAAAGTGGGACGAGTGAATATTGAAAAGCACGCAGAAAAAATGGCTGATCCTCTTGCTAAATATTTTCATTTTATATCGCAAATTCTATCGATGCAAAATCATTAAGTGTGTGAATAAGATAAAGTATGATAATACTCACTCAGCCCGGGGTGACTTAAACCGGGCTGACTCAACTCGGGCCCACTCAGCCCGGGCTGACTCAACCCGGGCCCACTCAACCCGGGCTGACTCAACCTGGGCCCACTCAGCCTGGGCTGACTCTAGTGAAATTTTTTCACTGCAGCAGCAAATTCCGGTCAAATCTGAAGAAATATCTAAATATTCAAAACAGAGTAACTCGCAACCGAACGGTCCAAACAACATTATTTTTTCTATATAAACTAATTTAAAGATAAAGATTTCAATTCTGATAGTTTTTTCAACTTTTTTCATTGACATCCTCCATCTTAGTAATTTTTGTTACTAAGACGTAAAAAACACTGCCAAATTCAGTGCAAATTCAAAGTGGCTGCACAAAACTACAGCTTGATGCTGGGCCAGCAATATTCCCTATATGCCCTTCTTTACCAGAAAAAGAGATAACTTCCAAATTGTGACGCTATTAGCCTCGTATTTATGTTATGTTGGGCATGCGCCCGGTTCGTTATGTTATGTTATGTTATGTTATGTTATGCGTGAGAATATGAAATGGAGTATTGAAGTTCGAATTCGGGTGTTCTTTCGTTGTTATATACCGGATATTCTTACACAAATTACGTATGAATTACGTCTAATCTCAATTGAGAAGTGCGCACATGAAAAAGAGGGGGTTTTGAGTGTACCTAGGACCCAAAACCCGGAAAATAGATATGAAAAACGGAAAACCCGGACTTGGAAATTGGAAAATCCTGAGACAAGCATATATATACTTCAACGTGGTTCACCTTTTCCCGTGTTCTGCATAAAAAGACCTTCGTGCCCGCAGTTATTACCAGCAAGAATATTTGTCTGCAAGGCACAGGGAAGATCCTTGCCTTTTTTCTCCAAATGAAAATGTCATCAGTGTTTGCGGAAGAACAGAATTTTAGGGAAATGTGTCATAGATTGCGGAAGTCTGGCAATTTCTCAACGGAACGAGGGAATTCTATTCTTTCATTCCGTAATCAGAATATGTACATATAATGTGGTTTTAGCGACATCAAAATTTGAACCCCTGCTGATCAGTGCGCCATATGGGATTTGCCCAAATAAGGAATTCCCAATGTCCAATTGATGGGGCTTTTTCTGGTTATTCCCAGTATCGTATGGAAGCTAAGTGCCAAATTACAGCTTTTTATTATTTTTGCCCGGGTAAAATCGTAATCCCACCACACTATCTGTAGACGACCTATTAAAAAGCCTCTCAATAAATTCTGGTGCCTAATCACTGTCGAGGCTTGTGATTGACTGAAGAAGGTTGTTGGTTGCCATTCTGTTGTTTAGTGCACGGTGTTATTATGTTCTGTGTTGCAGGTAGTACACAAGAAAAGAAAACGCACGTTTAGTAGGAACGTAACAGAACATATATCCAAAGCGTGCATTCTTACAGCATGGTTCTAATTTATGCAATGGTAAATTAATGTGGCCCGGTTCGAGTGCAAATTAATCGGCTTGGAAACAAAGTAATAAACACACAAAACACAACAAATTTTTCCAACACAAACCTTTATAAAATACTAAAAACTCTTTACCACTCCTAATGTCATTCGAACTGTCTATCTCTCAAAACTAACTCAAGAGTGTCCTCCTCCCGGGGGTAAGTCCGTTGTGTATTATGGTTGAAAGGGGGACTTCGGAGAGGTCCTCACACTCTCCCCCCTCCCCCACAAAATGAATGTCTTCTGGACATTTCAGTCTCCGAGATGCAAAGTTCTTAGGGAGACACATTGATAACAACGTTCAACGTTCAATCTCTGGTGCTCTGACAGAAAGTAGTGATCACTAGGACAATTCGACGTCTCGGTGAGCCCTAAATTACATAATCAATGTCCTTTGAGCTGAATTCTAATTGAGTCTTGATTAAATCCACAAGATCAGCAATAATGTATGATTGTTCGATTGGATATGAACTTTTTCTTTGCTGCGCAGCGAAACTTCTCTTGCGTTGTGATTGAACAGTAGTAGCGTTTTAAAGTTTGCAAGCTATAGGAAAGAAAGACGAGGAAGATTCCAAGTATATCTTGGGGGATCAGGGATAAAAGTTCAAATCTCCTGGAAGCAATGTGTATGGAAATAACTGTGAAAAAGTGATTGGTTAGCAATACTAAGCCAAGGAGAATAAGTTGCAGAGATTTGTAAAGTTGCATTTGTTGATGAGCTGAATAGTATTTTTCTGTACGGATTAGTTATTTTGTACCCTTGCGTTGAAGGTAAAAAAATCTGACTTATATCAGCAAAAAGCGCAGATCCTTAGCTACCAAAATGTGTCTCAGATTTTTCAAATTCCTCTCCCCTTTGAAACTATACCCTGTCAAAAATTGGCAAACAATTTTTCTTCCCTCTCATAGCTGTTTATGACTGTAAAAGACGGACCAGAGCAAATACAAGAATTTTGTGACACACTTTGCTTACCCGACATCTGCCCTGGCCGTGTGCAAACTTTTGATCCATTCGGTTGGTTCCTTGGGTACAAAATAGCTTTTTCGTACCTGTATGTAGACGAATTGTTAGTCCGGAGAAAACGGGATTTTACTGATCGTACTTGCAAGGCACACTCGTAAAGCACAGTGTAGTCCGGGTCAAGTACTTAACATACTGTGCACCGAATTACCCTAATCTAACTACATTGGTACCATGTTGTTCTTTAGCCAGGATGCTTAGAGATTCGAATCAGATTGAATCAAGATCGATAATAGAATTAGAGATTGGGTTTAAGAGATTTATTTATGGCCAGTCTAGAATCATGCACGATTCAGACCCTGGATGTCCTGCTCCTGTCCTGCACCGTGTTCAGTTGACAAATATAACTGAAGAATAATCACAGAAACTCGCAGAAAGTTTATGTTCAGGAGAAAAACCTTTTGAGACGGATTGCTTATATTATTTCACAAGTTGACTGTCGCATGTGCGAACGGTGCAAACGGTGCGAACGGTGCAAACGGTGCAAACGGTGCAAACGGTGCGAACGGTGCGAACGGTGCAAACGTCTAGACCCGCCCGTTGTTGTGGATTTGCTTGTTGATCACTCGTTGAAATATTTCACGTGCAGAATTCGTGCCGAAATTGAGTCGTTTATATCGAAAAAGTTTTTTGTGCGTTGCAAAAGGGGTGATAAAACGGCTTTCAGGGTGCAATGTCAATTGAGGATAACCAGATCGCAGGTCAAGTTTGGAGAAAACTTTTGCGCCATTCATTGCATGTATAAGATCATCCACTGTGGGCTGGGGCGTCGCTCCCTTTGAATGGCTCTGTTTGGTATTCTCATATCGACGTCTCCATCCTTTTGAGGAATAACCAGCGGAGAAACATAGGGTGCTGGTCCATCAACACGCTCTATTATATCTTGATGTATAAGATTATCCAGCGCGGCTTCAACTTTCTTCCGCATATAAAACGGAATTCTTCGCGCGACCTGGGCGACAGGCGGCACAAATGAGTCAATATGCAGCTTGACCTCAAAATTATTCAGCTGGCCTATTCTAGTAAAAAGCTGTGGATAACGGTCTCTGTTAAGTTGGTCACTGTTAAGAGATGTTTTTGAAACAATGTTCAGTTTCAAAGCGACTAGGCCTAATCCGCCAGCAGTTTTGTAGCTAAGCAAAGAACCAGAACGTCCCTCTAATACATGAAGTGTTGAAACGACCATGTGTTTTGTGTTTTGATTCTATCACTGCTTCAAACGTTCCAAGCATATTCAATGGTGTCGTAGAACCGTAAGCAAATATTTTATCTGTTGATTTCATAAGAGTAACAGGACTTTGGTGACAAAGTTTATCAAATGTGTCACTGTCCAGAATATCTGCAGAAGCACCGGTGTCAAGGATCATGTTCACCCTTATGCCATTATTAGTGACTATAGTATGCGGTGTCTTTGCTTGTGGTTGTGGGTTTCCAAAAGTAAACAAATATCATCGCTACTTGAGGCAGACGATTGGCGCAAAGGTGGACGGACGGTTGAGTTGTTGTTCATAGTTATGTTCTTGACTGTCGCATTCTGTTCTTTTTTTTTAGAACTGTAGTTCGTTTTGAGATCTGCAAACTTTAGCAAAATGGTTTGCTTTACCAAATGCATTACAAGACTTTCCACGGGCGGGACAAGGTCCTTTATGAGGTAAGCGGAAACCACAGTTGCCGCATATCGAACTTGCGGACGGAAAACTCTTTGCTGTGCGCGGATTACTTTTGGATGGCTGTATGTATCGACGTGCTCTCACAAAATTTGGCTTTTCGTGCTTGATTGTTACACCACTAGATGAATCTAATGACTCTTCTATTCCTTGTTCTTGATGCTCGCTCACTTCAAAGGCTCTTGCTTTGGACAATAAATTGTCTAACTTTAAAGCGTCTTCGCGGAGAGCGTATCTCCGTAGTCGTTCAGATGTACAATTTTGGATTGTAGCTTCGTTGTCGACATTTGAGAAGTCACAATTTGCGGCAAGTTTACGTAAACGAGTTGCATATTGATCCACAGTTTCTCCCTGCAGCTGCTTAGCTTGACGAAACTGAAACATTTAATAATCCACGTTTTTCTTCGGAAGAAAACATGCATCCAACTTTTCGACGGCAGTTTGATAATCATCAGCAGCACCATTATCTGGTATTGTGTTGAAAATTTCTTGAGTTTGTTGCCCAACTTGATACAAAAGAAGAGGGAGGGGATGAATACAAACGTTTGCCGTCATTGATATGGCCATCTGCTACTGCTTATTAACTGATAATTTAGGAGAAGAGTTTTTTTAAAAATTTTCTAGTTTTCATTACGTGATATGTGAGTCATGGGCGGTGCCAGCCCCAAAATAGTGGGGTGGACAATGAAGGGGTGGAGCTGATAAGGGGGATGCTGATAAATCGCGCTCGTTATTGACTACCAAGTTTGACATATATTGGAACCCTTAGTAGAAGAGTTAAATTTCATAGGCAAAGGTTTTCCCACATAAAAGCTGATAGCATAAAGGATAATTTCAGAGTTGCATGTTTCAGCTAGCAATGGTTTTAAAATTATTAAAGAGGCTTCATTTGTCTATTTCATCTGCAATATCTCGATGGATGCCAATATGAACAAAGTTTTCCAACCTTTCGTTGGAAAAGGTGATGCAGCTGTAACAGGTGGGTTTCAGTTTCAAAGTTAATTATTGCCAAAAACCTTTAAAAAGGAAAGAAGGCAAAAACCGCACTCTAAGAACTTTAAGAACCAACTGTTTAGCACGATAAAGCTGTGTTTTATAGATTATTTTTATTTTAGTTTCTCTTTATTTACAGAACTGATAATCCAAAACACCATACTCTTTGTCAGCTAAGATCTGAAAAGAACCGTAACTGACCATCAAAATGAAAAAACGTTCCAATCTCAGAGAAGAAAACTAACATTCCCTCCTTATGTTTTTAATCCAGTTGAGGAAAAATTAGAAAGTTGATCTTAAAAAAGGTAGGGATCAAATACGGCAGGTGTTACCTTCGACAGATGTTTTGAAGTTTGTGTTTACCACTCTGAACTTCGTGACCGTGCTCAAAATTTGAGCTCTCCATTTCTTGTTTTCTTCTTGTTGTGAAGTCAATATATTTCGCAGCCCAAACCATCATGGGGGATTCCTACTCGTCCCAGTCTTCTTACGTTATATATATTCAGGCCCTATATTGTAAGGTGAAGTTGTTTGAAGTAGTGAAGTTACGATAAAGTCACGCTACAAATTTATGATGGGCTAGCAAGTTACGTTTACGTTATAGTTGTATATAGTCACGTTTTGTATATATTTAAAGATAAAATCAACGATATGGAGTTTCATTCACGTCTACGCTCTACCGAAGCTATGTTCAAAATACTTCTGGGTCTTCCCACTTTATTTTAAAAATTTATATTCCTTCTAAAGATTTTCGCCTGTTCGTGTCGCAGTTAGGAATACAACAATTCTTACCCGGCATTATATCTTATCGCCTTTATTTTCGAAATTCCTAGATCTTGTTTTGATAACACCAACGCTACAAACACAGAACTTTTGCACCCAAAAAGTCACATGTCACGCGTACGCGCCAGGGCTTAAGCTTCTGTACTCGCCGCTTTCCAGTACCATTACTATCATATGCAAAAATACCTACCTTAAAAACTTGCAAGCATTTCAAAGAAACTTTCAAGCATTTCAAAGTCATTTCAGTGTAGTGTAAAATAATAGGGCTAAGAGGAGAGCCTTGCGGTATGTCATAAGTCCTGGTTCTTGATTGATAACCGTTGGCAGCACGGTTCTGCCTTCTTTTTCGAGGTATGAGTTGCCAGGATGTTCTCGAATGCCGAGATTCCTCAAATTTTCTAACAGGATTTTATGGTCAACGATATCGAAATCCTTTTAAGATCGAGGAAATTTCTCAAGTCTAACTTTACTTACTGACTCATGGCCAGGATCCTTTTTGCCTTTTTGTACTCGTAAACTGGGTTATGGAGTTTTTTCTAGGATCCGTGAGAAAACAGAGATCGCCAAGATAAAACAAAAGTAATTAGCCGCAGTTTTAGGGCCTGTTTTGAAGTGGTCACCTTTTGCCGTCTTCCAAATATATCGCTCTCTTCTTTCAGACATGCTCTCTACCTAGATATCGCTCTCTCGTCTCATTCCAGTCTACGTTGCAATTCAAAGCACTGCCTACCCTTAGATCAAGATTATGAGCGGCTATTACTAGGTAGCCACTTCTTCTTATCATTTTTGTTAGAAAAACCTTTAGGCCATTTTGAAGATTTGCAGTTTGCAGACCTTATTTGCAGTTTTAGAACGCACGAACCGAATATCAAAACGGTAGGAAAGTACACGTGTTGAAAATAAAAAGGACACACGTTACTGCTTCAAAAGTCAAACAATTATCCAGTTGACTATAACAATCACCAGCATGTCATGAATGTAGATTTCGCTTACAGGCAATGTCGGCACCAGCCACAAAGTTCTGGGGAGACAAGCAAAAAATTATAGGCCACGCCCTTTTAACCGCCAGAAAACTCCCTTTCACCAACAGGGAACGCCAAATTTAACCAAAGGGAACCCCTATGACTAATTTTTGGTTAAGTGAAGGCAGTTTGAAAATCCTAGGATCATATTACATAAAATACGCTGTCAAAATATTACCCCTCCCCCAACATTTTCTCATCGAATTTAGACGAAGTACGAAATCGATCCTGCCGAGAACTAGGAGGGAACGTGTCCCCCCCAGTCCCCCCGTGGCGCCGCTACTGCCAGGCATAAGTGCTTTATATCCTTAAAAATCTTTTCTTTTAGGCTGCTTTTCAAATGCTACCTCTTTTCGAAGCAGAGGCTATAAAATCCATGCAAACAAATGAAAATATCAGAAAATGTGCTAAAACCGAACTTTTCAAGGCATATAGCAACTGGCAATGGTAATTGGGTGCATGTGTAGGGTCCAGACCCTTTAGAGGGAGTAACCTTTTAACCCTTTTTGTTGAAGACTGCAAATTTGCTTTTGCAGACCACTGACCCAAATCTACAGTTTTGATAAAGAATTTATGAATTTAAGTTGTTGTCGTCTCTCTAAAATCTATCGATTTGGGTTACTTTTCACGAAAGTTCTCAGAACGGTAGAAACAAATCTGAGTACCGTAAATTCTCTTTTAAGCCCCCTTCTCAATTAAGCCTCTCTCTCTTATTAGCCCCCCCATTTCAGAAGGAAAAATTTGATTAGCCCCCTTCTCAATTTAGCCCCCCTCCCAATTTTCACTGATGCCGAGATAAGCAAACTTAACAGAAAACAGAGATTTTAATTTTATTCATTGGTCGTTCAATACTTTGCATCAAATTAAAATTCACACCATTGTCACGAACGATCCAAAGACAAAGATCTGATGTGCAAAAAGCACGGGCAATGTGAAAGCCTTTTACCACAATTACAGGTACTCCGAGGGATGAAGTCGACCTTTTCGATTGCTCGATTTCAGAAGGCGACATGGCCCAAGAAGATATGTTACAATTAATAATTGATTACGATGACAATGATATATAATTGATATAGAGCAATGCTGATTTGGTGTTTTTTATTTCGCAAATAACAAAAAATTAGTTTACTACTATAAATAGTCTTTTATTACAAAATATTTATTAAGCCCCCTCTCTCAATTTAGCTCCCCACGCTTATAAGCCCCCCTTTAAAATGCTGAAAAACAGTAAGCCCCGGGGGGGCTAAAAAGATATTTAACGGTATCTGTCTAATTTTTTGGCTCCGGTCACAGAATAGGCACCCTTGGATGCTACACCTCCTTGGATGCGGGTTTTGGCTTTGAGAGGAAGCGTGAAGAAGAACGACTAGTGTCCCGCTATATTGGCCGGCACCTTTTGTGAATTGTGAAAAATCTTGGTCAAATATTTGGCGAGAGGTTAGTTACATAGATTGAACAGACTCACAGAACAATACAAACAAAACTTATTTTCGATCTTCTTCCGAACATGGATCAACATTATTATGCAACCAAGCAAAATAGCCAAACAGTTCTATTGTCATTTTAAACATTGTTCTGTACGCTAAGGCTTAATCACTTACTTTGAGTTTGTTAACATCGCTATTTAAGGCTGGTTGGCACTTGTCGCAATTCGCGAAAGAATCAGGGGGCGTTGGGGACTTGATTTTTTAAATAGGACTCATTTCTATTTGAGGGGGAAGTCGGTGTTTTCAGGGATGGTTTGTAAAACATTTGAGGAAAATACCCTGGGTTCCAGAGCCTCTAAGGTCGCCCGACACTGCAAGGAAAATTCGATTTGAATCAATGCTCAGGAATTCAATGCACACCAATGTAGTTTGAAGCGTTGAAAACAATAACATGCAGTTTTAGCATTATGCCCTGGGTACTAGCGCCGCACCCAGGGCATGTAGCTTGTGCAATTTCAAACGTGCTTTCATATACGCTCTTTTCTTTTTATGAGAACAATTTTATAAAAACACGAGCCTCAAAATTGGTCAAAAGTTAAGAAAATTAAGAACAAGCTGCGGCTGAGCTACTCTAAAATGCAATTTTTAACAACGTATTATCTCAAAAACGAGGATTTCTAGTCATATGTGGGTGCTTTTTCGGGGAATATTCAAACTTGTTAGCAAATGAAGGTTGTCGCGCTCACTTTATTGGCAAATGAGGCCCGAGCGAAACAAGCTAGCAATCGCACTGCTTACACCTTATTTATTAAAGGACAGATTAAAAACAATCCAGCCTCAGATTTTCGGAAAAAAATAAAAACGGTCAGCCTGAACTTAAATTTACTGGTTCCTAAAAAGAAGAGTGTGATTTATTTGAGATGCTGTTGCAGAGATCAAAAAACGTCTCAACCTCTCTCTAATTTTTCTTGTATATTTTGGATCAAAAATTTCTTGGAAGTGGAATTTAAGTAAAATCACCTATGGGTTTCTCTTAACGCTTTGTCAGGAAAAAAGAAAGCTTTAAGCACAACAGTAAATTCATCTCATGCAGTAGCGTAGAAACAGGGACAGAGGGGGCGTGAAACCCCCAGTAAAGCTAAACTGCTATTTTTTCGGAAAATTTTCTGATCTTGTCGGAAATATTACGTGACTGTTCCTTTTTATTAAAAAACTGCATTTGGAGAGGAAATAATTTAAAGCTTTATATAATATGTATTCATAGTATGTATAATTTTGCCATCAAATAAATTACAATTTACAATGGAGAAAAGGAAAATGATCGAATGGCAGGGATAGCATTAAAAAAGTCATTGCGACCTTATTTTCATAATGGTCCCTCCAGAGTTGTTATCAACAAGAAGAGTGTCCAGAACAATGGACTTGGTATCGAAAACTGAGGAAAAAAATTTATTCTGCAAAATTTAATGACTTCTTTCGTTCTTCTGAATCACAGAAGCAATCCCTTCCAAAAATGTGATGCTTCGAGATGTCTTTTTTGAGGAGAAGACCAGAAAACTTTTCCATTCGTATGATATATGACACTCAACTTTGAATAAATGATAAGATTTTATCTCTTGTTTTATTTAGTTCTGATGTCGTTATTTTATGTTCAAATATAAGAAAATATAAAAATGCTTATTAGATTTTTGCCGGACAGTTTTCCTATCTAGACCATTGATCATACGTAATGTACTCTTGTCAAGTCATGCACTGGCCTTCCTCAAAACTACAGCATACTTTGATAACCTTCCTCCGGCTCACAACAGTGGAACCGTAACTTTTCTGAACTTTGTGCTGTTGTTTTTTCTAAAAGCACTTTGAAGGCCTTTTATTTTTTCTCTTTAGATAATTAAACGCCGTTTTATTCCACAAAATTCGCCATGCCAGCACATTCTTTTTTACAAGAACCAGTAAATTTAGGTTCAGACTCGCTGTTCTTAATTTTCCAGATCGATCAGGCTGCGTTACTCTCTGTTTTTCCCTACATTTTTCGGATGTAAGTTAAACGAGAGATAAAACTTTCCTTCAGAACAACATGTGATATTTATTTACACATTAGAAAAAGATGTTCCCTGCCATTAAAGATATTTCATTGATATAAATATTCATACAGATAAGAATCCTTAAGGATTTTATGCTGCAAGGTTCTATTACCAATGTTTTCAATAACATTTTTTTGATAGGCAATGCCAATTCACTCCTTTTTTGTAGGAACCGAACCAGGATATTAAGTTTGAGGCTTACTGCTCTATTTTTTTTCAAAAATTTGAGGCTGGATTGTTCTCGATTTGTTCTTAAATTATTTTGGTGTAAGCAGTGCAATTATTAGCTAGTGTGCTCTAGAGGGTTGTTCAGGCCTCATTTGCCGACAAAGTGAGTGAGACAACCTTTATTTGCCGACAAGTTCGAATATTCACTGAAAAAGCACTCCTAGATGGCAAAAGCACCTCGTTTTTGTGATGAAATTTTCTGAAGAGGTTTCGCAACATGGCTCAAAACCACATTTTACAGTAGCTCATCCCCTGCTTGTTCTTAATTTGCTCACGACTTTGACCAATTTTGTGGTTCGTATTCTTATAAAAGTTTTCTTATGAAAAATAAGTGTAGCTAATTGAAAAACGGATTGCAACAACCGTTACTCAAACTGTGTAAAAAGTATCTCCGCTTTAGCTTTTTTTAAAAATGGTTCCTATTTTTGATCAAATATTATTCATGTTTAAGAGTGTGATGCCATGTATAGAAAACAAATCCGTAAATTACACTCATTTTTTTATAAGAAACAAAGGTCGACGTTGAGTACTCCAGTTTCTTAATAATGTTCTGGAAATTTCAATACTCATTGTTTCTTAAGAGTTTCTTAATTATGATGTCATGAATGATGTTATGAAATGTTTGTGAGTTTTTATCACGTCAAGAGATTCGCTTCCGTTCTAATGCTGTATTTACATGTGGAAAGCATATTTTATCCCTTGTGTCTTAAGTTCTAGGCCAACAGGGCAATCATGTTCTTGGATTTTAGAAAAATTTGTTGTTCTAAGTTTTATCACGATTTATTAGTTTCTCAATTTTTTTATTCGAGTACTGGAGTTTCTTAATTTTTTCTGACTGTCAAGTACTCGTTTCTTATGGCTAGTTTCTTATAAGAAAATGAGTGTACAAGAATATAAGATGTTATCACAGAAAATCGATACACTGAAGGATAAACTAATAGAACAACACCAACTTCGTAGAACAGAACCCCCTTTACTTTTCATCATCCCACGGCCTCCCCCAGTCGCAACAGCAACCTGGCCGCCCCAGGCTTTGTCCGTGAACAAAGAAGTATGTTTTCCACAGAGACATGTGAAGCTTACTTCAACCCGCGTTATTTGAGCTGGACAATCAAAGGGAAAGAGAGCCATGCATTGCACAGGATGCTTGGATCAACCATTAGGATCAACACGCGGTTTGTTGTCATTTGAAACCTGCTTGACAATCAGAACAAGATGGCTCACCGGACGAAAGGCTCGCTGGGGATGCAAGCTACTCAAGTGCAATTTGCACTCGTCCTGTCCATGTTAACCATATTTGTGGTTGATTCATGTAAGTGAAACTTTTTGTATTCTTTTTTGCTTGATTTTGTTGTTTGGTTAACTCTTATTAGCAAACAAAAATGGGACAAGTCATCGTATGCAAATATACTATCGCGAATGCTTTAAAACATAACCTGATCACTGAGTAAAAGATGTGAATCAACCTTAGCAATGAAACATCGATATAAAACAGAATGTAATTCGACTGTAACATTTGACACCTTGTAAGAGACTAGACGAGAAAGCTATTTGCATGAACATTTATCGCTTACACTCTCTTTTTTATAAGAACCAGTAAATTTAAGTTCAGGCTGACTGTTCTTAATTTTTTCGAAAATCTGAGGCTGGATTGTTCTTTATTTGTTCTTAATCTAATAGGGTGTAAGCAGTGCGAGTGCTAGCTTTTTCGCTCTAGGGTGGTGTTCAGGCCTTATTTGCCAACAAAGTGAGTGAGACAGCCTTACTTTGCTGACAAATTTGAATATTCACCGAAAAAGCACCCACACAATGCTAAAAATCTTCGATTTTGAGAAAAAACGTTGTTTGAAATTGCATTTTTCTGAAGCTCAGCCTCAGCTTGTTCTTAATTTGTTCTTAACTATTGGCCAATTTTGAGGCTCGTGAATACATTAGTAACTGAATACATTAGAAAAGTCAATCTCGTACATTTTTGTCGGGGTGGCAAACACCCCCATCCCCTCGACCACCACGCCTATCTGTTTTCCGGGCCCTGTTTAGAAAAATGTAGCCTGCGTCGCAGACCATATTCTGAAAGAGAAACTAAAACCATTCTCCTTCAGACTGTTTTCAATTTTGCTCCACCATTGGGCTCCACTGTTTCCTATCTCTTACCTTTCTGTTGAATTGAAATAAAAGCCAAACAATGATTTCAACTCAACGGAAAGGTAGGATTTATCGAAAAGTTGAAAACAGTTGCCAAGTTGAAAACAGTAGACTGCATTCAACCTAAAAAAGGCGGCTTCAAGGAGCATTAACTAATGGTGGAAAGGGCATATAAATCATTTAACACCGTGCTATTGTAATATAGAGTTTCCTACTAAAGTTTTATGTTTTGAGGAAACTGGACACTTCTATACAGGGGCGCTTCTAACCATTGGCAATTTGTCGAAAATTTCGTATCTGTTCGACAAAACATAGTCATAAGAGATAATGGACAAAGGAATATTTGCAATTCATGTAAAAGCAAGAAAGATCAAAGGAACTAATCAGTATAGGAGAGAAGATATAAACAAAAAAAGTTAACTCAAGACTTTAAAACTACAAATTTTCTTTGTTTGGCCTTTTTTCAACTATTTGATTCCAGGAAAAAGGGTATAAATTTTCTTTGGTTCGAAAGAAATAGGGAATCAAATAGGAATCGAATATCAGAGATAAGGGTCATTTTTTGGACCCTCAGACACGGGTGTTTACACTTGAAAGAGTGAGATGCAGGGGCGCAGTGGCTGGGGGGCTGGGGGCAGGGGCAGGGGGCAGCCGCCACCCCCCCCCCTGGCAAAATTTTGTCGGATAGTCGGAAAATCCAACGTTTTGCGGAATATTTGAAATATTAGACAAAATGTAAGGTTTTCATCGATCCTGTCCAAAACGTCTGTGGTAAAATAGGGCATGCTCAACCCTTCTTACTTATTTTCATTAGAGTATTTATCGAAATCATCGCATTGCTGAAATTTGTAAAGGAAATTAACACTCTGGTCTCAGTTATTTTGTAAACTCCCATTTCTGACATTTAAAATTCAACTTAGTTCATTTCGAAATGAATTCGCTGGTGTTGTAGAAGACGCAAAAAGTTATTGTTTTCGCCATGACTTAAATGATGAAAATTTTGTCGAGCGACGAATACGCAGAAAGAAAAAGATGCCAGGGGAAAATTGCATGGATGAATTAGAAGGAAATAGGGAATCCGTATATCATCGTGATAGTAGATACAGCTATCAGCTCAATGAATACAAGATTCACGTCTCATAAGGCAATTTTGACAGATTTTGCCTTGCTCAACCCTGAATGTTTTCAAAAAACAATTGAAAGGCAGTTGTGACAACTGCACACAACGGTTGTGTGCAGTGTCATTCAAAAAGGTTGCGAAGAAATACGGCCTGGATGACGAAAAATTAAGAGATGAGTACAGCTCTTTCGTCAATAATTACCGTAAATTTAGGAAAGTTAGAGAAAAGAGCAACCCTCTGCCGGCTGCAGGAGAAAGAGAAAACTTCCATTTAGTTCTTCAGTTGATGATAAGTACAACCTGCAAAGTGCCTTTCCACAGGTGGTCCTTCTTTACAAGGTTCTCGTCACTTTGCCAATAGGTTCAACAAACTATGAAAGAGCTTTTTCAAAGCTGAGGATTGTAAAAAAATCGGCTACGGTCAACGATGGGACAAGACAGCCTTTCATCTCTGATGATAATCAACGTCGAAAGTGATATTTTACAATCGATAGACTATGGTGACATCATCGATTTGTATGCTGCCACACCTCTTTTGAGAAAGATGCTGCTTGAGTAACAGTTTATATAAATATCATTTAAAAGAAAACTATTCTTTTGGACGCGTTATATCCATTTAAGGTTTAGCATAAATAAATGCAAAGTAACTATGATGCGATTTAAAACTTGCCAAAAAAACTTTTTGCTATAAACAGCTATTCATAACTAGTTGCAGTTTTGTTCATAGCGATTTATATTTGGTAAGTTTTGTTAGAATAAAGGGGGGGGGGGTGAAAGGCTTGGCAGATCGGCGTATTTCTTTAATTTCAAGGAGCGGATTTTGTATTTATCAGTTTGGCAGAACGGATTTTCGTATTTTGTTTTCTTGGCGGATCACGTATTTTTCCGATAATCTACGACGTATTTCGGACTTCACAGTTAGACTTACTTCATGAGCCTCTGTTTCGCTACTGCCTCACTTAACTGACGCTTCAACAGAGACTCATAATCCAAAATACTCAAAAACTGGCAACATAAATTTTGTCTCGCTCTCGATTTTTTTTCAAAAATTTTCAAATCCACCCCCCTGATTTGCACATTTTGCACAGCATTTTCATTTACATATAAAGATGTTAGTTTGTTCGTTTGTCCATAAGAAAGGACAGTCATACTCAAACATGACACTGTCAGAAGCATCCAACAAAGTGCAAGCAAGTTCTTTGAAAGAGCAGTTCGTTCTACAGGAAGTTTACCTAGTATCCTTAATGGACCACATGGGATGGTTTCTGCGGCTACAATCAAGTCAGTAGATATTCTAGCTTGGGGTTTGCAGAGGTTGGATCCTATAATGTCATCTCTTGGAATTGTAGGCACGAACCTTCTCAGCTGCATGACGTTAGATGTGGAACATCTACATTCAACAAGCCATATTAAACACTCATAATTTACTATCAAAACAAGAATACTGTAGGGATTTTGGCAATACCGTCAAAGAAAGTATCAAGCGCTTGTCATCATCATCCTTTTACTATCACACAAGTGAAAAAGCCTCATGGTATCCAAAGCCAGAGCATGGTATTCATTCATCAGCCCTACCTTTGGTTTCCCCACTACCTCAGATAAACATGGATGAAAAGTCGGTCGGTGAAATGCGAAGTTACGCTTGCACGTATGGCGCTGCGGTGCGTCAGAGGACAACTCGTCAAGAAACGACCACGGCAAAACATGGCACCATGCCAGAAATGATCTATCAAAGAAAGCTAATCATCACAGAGGAAGCTAACTTTGCAAGTCATAAAGATACAGTGGTTGATGCAGAGGAAATTGACAGCATTGGAAACGAAGTTGAAGAAATTGAACTCGAATATGATTCAAGTACTTACGACGAAGATGATGATGCAACAAATTCTGAGCTCGACACAAGGTCAACGTTTCTGGTCGGAGTTTCCACCAGTGGCGGCGCCAAGGGGTGGTATGGGGGGTAATTACCTCCCCACTTTTCTGAAAATATGGTCTATATATTTCTTCTAAAAATGGATTAAAAAGCGCTGGGTAGGGGTAGATCAAATTTCCCAAGAAAAGAGACGAGACACTGGAACGAGGCAAAAGGGGTGTGGTCACACTGGCCACGCCCATTACCCTTCCACTCTGTAATAGCTGGCGCCGCCTGGTTTCCACTCGATATGGAAAAGCTGTGAGGATCAATAACAAAAACATTTCATGATATAGTGACTATTGGTATAAATAACACATTAACTTGACGGATTTCGTATTTCGCCGGAAAAATTAGCGGATTTTCGTATTTGTTCACTAAAAGTAGGCGTATTTTCGTATTTCAATACCCCCTTTCACCCCCCACATAAAGGCTATCGTTGAACTTGAAGGTGTATAACGAACGATCCATTCGTTAACGATTTCCAGATCCATTCGTGATATTTTAGTATCAAGTGTTGCAGTATATGCAGCAAGGGTAATCTTCAAGGAATGTATTGAGAAAAAATTTGTCGGAAAAATCATAGTTTTATCGGAAAATTTTCAGCTTTGCCCCCCCAAAAAGTTAACTCCCACTGCGCCCCTGGTGAGATGATTGGCTTGCCAATAGGTATTACTAAATACGAGTGCATCTTTTTAAACCTCAAGTGTGTAAAAAACAGACTGCAATCAGCAATGGGCCAAGAGAGGTTATAAAAATGTTAAACCTGACTTATTTGACACACATTTCTGATGAAATGATGAATCGGCAAGTTTGCTGACACAACATTGCGGAGGAGACTTCTCATGCACTGAAAATCGTCCAGTTTTCTTTTTTAGATTCTTAAGGTATTAATTATAATTCCTATTGCGAGTTTTACTGTTCATCACAGATCCAGATTTCTGATGATTATGATTATCCAATGTTCGAATGGAATACGGATGCTGACTTTTCTCTGACTGACGTATTGAAATCAGTAAAAGTGATGCTGCAAAAGATACATATTGTTTGACATGTCTTTTTGCATCAAAAAAATGCGCATGCGCTTGATGACGTCATAATTTTAATTTGAACCCGTTGTCGGAAAATTTGCAAACTGTGCCCTCCCCTCCCCCATTTTGCCTTTCCTTTGCTTGCCAGCTAGGCCTACATCTATTTTCACAGCTAGGGGGAAGCCGAAAGTTGTATTTAAGCTGAAATTGATCTTGTTTAACCCCTTGGGTCGAGACAAGAACCGAGATATAGGAGGGGTGGGCTGCCTTGGCCCCCAAGAACATATGCAGGGGCGGCAGCGCCGAGGGCCTGGGCGTGGCTATAGCATCCACACTTCATAATAATAGCAACAATAATAATAATAAGAGAAATATTTATACAGGGTAAACCTTGTTAGTACTACGTGTACTGTTATCAATAAGGGCCCTGTCAAGTTTTGCCTTAAAACTTCAAGAATTTAGAAATGAACCGCCAGCCAAGCCTCTAGTCCACTGTTTTCTGTATGCTCCGCGGTGCCTGTCTCAGTAAAAGCTGAAGATTTTACCCATAAACTGAAACAAGTAGGTATATCTGAAGAGGATGCATATAATGCCTCCCAGTGTTTTGTATCATCGCTGCATAGTTCGAGTTTCTAAGAAGGTGCAGTTTCTAGCATCACTGATAATGTTTTCAAGGTCAAGCTCCAACGCCCTGTTTTCAAAGAATACAAATAAGCCATTGCGAATTTGAGATTACGACATAATGTCGCCTTTTTACTTGGCAGAATGGATTGCAGCACCTTAGCAAAGTGGTTTTTCTGCAGTCAAGTCTTTAGGCCAAGCTCTATTTTTGCTCCCTTTTAAGCCTGTTTTGTTAGATAATTTATAATATTTTCATCTATATCGTTTTATTACACTGATTTTTCTTTTACAGCTTCCTTATGCACTGTGTTTGAGTTTCAATGCTCAACTGGCAAATGTATTCCGACCGACTGGAGATGCGATGGCCGCAAAGACTGCATTGATGGATCTGACGAAAACTTATGCCAGAATGGACGTAAGCCTACCCAATCATTTATCTCAGGAAAACTTTATTTGTTCTCTTCATTTAATGATCATGGAAAATTCAGTGTTATTACCAGTAGCGCCATTTGCCGAAAAAATGATTCAGGCTACACTCTCATTTTCAATGTGACAATCTTCTAAATGTGTTATTTCAAAAGAGTAAATGTTACAAGGATTGAAATTTTGTATGCTTTAGCAGAATTACGAGGGGGAAGGCAAATCCTGGCAAAAGTAAAGGGGGCAAGCAGGCCATGCTCCCAGTTGCACTGTTAAAGATTATGCACACGTGCCTATGAATAGTTAATAGTTTTGGCGAAAAAAGGTTCATAAGACAGTTTTGTGAATTCAAGACAGGGATTTCTAGAATATTACAAATATCATGGAAGAAATATCTTCATAATAAGAGTAAGAATAAAAACAAGATGTATGATGTGACGGGTGTTAAGCTCATTACATGTTCTTAAATTTAGGCACTTTTCGATCTCTTAGTCGTTTAACCCGTCGTCCTATTTTTCAACTGGGGCGTACTTTGTTGCTCAAGGAGCAATCGCCCATGGATATCTCGTACACCTTTTGAGAAAATCTTATGTTTCATTTGAGAATCCTTATAACTCCTTTTGTTTTGATGGCAATCTTGTACGCTATTTGCAAGAGTGAATTGCTCGTCGCTTTTGCGTACCTATATTGTTTCCAAGTTTCATTTCTCATCTGTTAAATTTCAGTTCCTGCAAAAATCACAACTTTTGAGGTTCAGCAGAAAGATTCACGGTCTGTGATCGTAAAATGGTTCTCAAATCGTCTTGTAAATTCTCCGCCAATTGTATCATTTACACTCACTTACAAAAAGATATCAGATGTTGAATACAACAATATTGTCATCAAGGCATTTAAACGTTCATACGTTGTTAAAGAGCTGCAACCGCTCGGCGTTTATGAATTCAAGATACAGGCTACAAATAGACTTGGAAATGGGCCAGCAAGTGATCCTAAGTTGCTAAAAATCGCAGAAATCGCAGTAGAAATACGAGGTATGTTTTTTTACGTTCTATTTTTGTGCATTAATACGCTATCCTAAGCTTCTGTCGCACGCGAAAAGGTTCTTTATATTCATTTTGGTCATAAGTTGTGAAAGCCATGCTCATAGTCAGTAGGATTTTTATAGATGAAATTAATAATGGGCTTAGAAACATAAGAAAGCTACTTTCATTGAATGTAAAGAGAACATCTTGCGTTTTTCTGACGAAAGTCTTTGAGTGCTCTGATCTTTTTCGATTTTTCCCTCGAAGAGTTCCTCTTGAACTTTGAGTTCTTCTATGATCGTTCGAGTTGTCATTCTATGTGGAGTATAAACACGTGCTTCTAACATGTTGCTATGATAAATTCCTTGACATGGATTTGTGGGTCTTTGAGTCAAGAACGACTTGGAATTTTGGTCATGGAATTATGGTCAATTTTTTGTCTTCATCTCCATCGATTAGTGTCTCGGAAGCTTGTTTCTTCTCTTTAGACTCTCCTGCAAAAAAAATTATGTACATTTTTAAACTTCCTGACTGTTCTGCCCCTAGTTACCAAGGATTTATAACATAGTCTAACATTTATATAGGGGGATAATAGCCAATCATCCTCGGGGGGTACTTTAACGTGTTTGAAGGTAGAGGGACGTGCCATTCTTTAGGGGTACTTTTTTCTGAAAAGTGCGGAATTATCGGTATCAGTTTTTGAATTATGTGCGGAACTATGGGTACCATTTGAAGAAATATGCAGAATTATGTATACCTTTCTTATGAAAGTATTGAAAAATTATTAGGAGGGAGATTTAGCATTAACAAAATGCATTTCCAGTTAGAAATGAAAGTATATAATGTCTGTAATATTGAGATTTTAGGGCAAAGGACATGCAAAAATTGTTTGATGATCTTTTTGTGCTTTAAACATTTTATTTGAACTGCAGAATTATGGGTATAGTTTTCATCATGCTTGTGGAATTATGGGTCACTTTTTTTAGATATTTACGGAATTATGGGTCCCAAATTTTAACCAAAATGGCACGTCCCCGTTCAAAATTAGGCTCAGTTTATCCCCCGAGCGATGGTCGCCCTCCCCCTGCTTGCAACGCCCCTCCCCCAGCCTCATCTATGATTCGTTATATCCTTATAACTTTTTTTCTTGCACTCAGAGCGAGAAATGCAGTTAAAAGGCGTGCCTTTGAATTCCAGTGCAATCAAGCTTTCATTAACTAGAAGAGATCCATCACCCGTTTTCGGATACTTCATTAGATACAAACCGATAAAGGATCAAGGCTCACTGGAATACACACAATCTTTTGTGGGCGATAAAACGGTAGTCATTCTTTTATTTCTAGTTGATTTTTATTCCTTATTGCTTTAACTGTGTGATTATATTTCCTCGATATCTTCAAAATGTCGGCTATTTTTATTTCTTGAATCAAGTATTAGAACCATTGATATTAGTATTGCAAAAACAAGAACTATTTGATAGTCTTAAGGCAATCGACTGATACAAAAGTGGTTTAAGCCACTTGGCAATCAACATTAGCCAATCAATAGGCGTGTGAGTGAAGTGACACTCACTGATTGGTCAGTTCTTGATTGAAATATAGCTTAAGCCCCATAGTATATGTCGCTTGCCTTTAACGCTTTCCAGGATATATGCAATGGCGGAATAGCTGCATTTACGCCTGGTAGCAGGAGAACTTGCGATATTGCATAAATGCCTTCTTATGCATAATTCTTGTGAAAAGTCTCTCTAACAGTCATACAGTTCTTGATAGCTAAAGGCCCTGGCGCAACCGGCATGCTTAGCGGTGGTTGTCTTGAGAAAATTGACCGTGTTTTGTATTAGCATGCAATACGATTTAGGCCGGTTCTTCAAATTATAGTCGCAAAGCATGCCGGTCACGCAACAGCCGTTAAGGGATATGACCACCCCCACCTTCATTGACATTTCATTTTTTGTAACTATACTGTTTTGTAATCATTTATTTATATATCCTGACAATTTTTTATTGTGTAAATCTGACTACCGTCAGGTTATTTATTATTTTATGTCAATTATCATATTATTTTCTGATTATTACTTAATACATTTCTGATTTTTCTCATTCGCTTTTGATCATAATCTTATCATTTCACTTAATATTTTCCTACTTCTTTGTAACAGATTATTTTCTGAATATTTATATTGGTTTCTAACTATTTCTAATTATTTTGGCATGCCTTCTGATAATAGCTTTTCGCATGCCTTCTGATAATGCTCTGGATATAATGTGATTTTTCTGATAATTTTCTGATTATTTTGTGATCTATCTATTGTCTTTTAAAATGCTCTAACCATTGTGTGATAGGCTTCAATTATTTCTTCGACCTTAATATGATTATTTTCTTCCTGATTATTTTCTTCCATTTGTCATTATACATGGTACTGCTAGTTATTCTCTAATAATATTTTTATCAATTTTAAGATATTTTCCTTACTTTGTTCTAACTCTCATTATATTTTTTTAATACAATAACTTCCGAATATGTTTTGACTTTACAAAGTTTCAATGAATATTCATTGGATTTTTTCACAGCAATGAGCCTAAATATCCTAAAAATGAGATATCCCAACTATAGCAAAAACTATTTATTTAAAAACCATGGTAAATTGTAAATGGTGTGATACCAGAGTTGCAATTCGACAGTCGTTTATTTCAGGAAAATTTTAAGTTGTGACTTAAAGGTTCCTTTCTATGACAGCTGCATCATCTCTTTCAAATATATTATGATTCTAAGAGAGCTGTTTCTAGCATTACAAGCTGCAGTGACAGTATCAGCCCTACCCCAAGCACCTTAGAAGTTAAGGGGTTGTCTTAATGTTTTTTAGCCTAGAAATACGTAATTTCTTTATTAAACTCCCTCTGCAATATATATTTTCATTTTGTCAAGAACAGTGGAAAAAATGCCTCGACTTTTCTTTTGCTCTGATAGGTACAATACAAGGGCAGTGGTACCTATTTAAGAATTTGTTCCAATTATTTGTTTTATTTCCTTATTTACATACACTTTTACCAGTATCTGCCCGTTTTTCTGTGTCTGTTTTTTACCGTTATTCTCATTTATTACCCTTTTTTGACAGGAGTTTCTATTGACGAACGGAGTAAAAGAGAGCACCACGTACCGAATAATCATCCAATCTTTCAGTATACATGGCTATGGTAGAAAGATAGGCCCAATAATGGTGACTACTGCAAAAGCTGCTGTGAAGCCTCCGCAGTTCACTGTGAGTACTGCAGATAACTCCCTTTATCATGAAGCCTTTTTGAAAATAAGCGATACAGGTAAAGCGAAAGCCTATGCCCTTCGTGTTGGGAGAAGTTTGGTGAAATCCTTTCCTTTTAGCAGTGAAAAGGTGGTGTTGCTCCCTGCAGATTTCAGTGAAGGTGCAGTTCGTATCAAGCCCCTGTTATGGTATTATTTTGGGATGTCCCTACAAAGCAACGACGGCAGGTGGTCACAGGAGAGCTTCAAATGGGTTCGAGGACCTCCAACAGGTTATACTGCATTCTCAGATTCACCAAATAGTGTGACACTACTTTGGTCTCGGATTGACTCCAGTAATGACACTGAAAACTACATAGTTTCATTCAAAGATGAAAATGACCTGAAACCATCAGAGATAGAGGTAAAAAGGCAGAGGGATCGGGATTTCACTATTATCACCATCAATTCACTACGTGAGGCCACTACATATGACTTTCGAATTCGAAACGCTGGTGAAAATTGCGATCCCACGAAACAAATCCGTCTTTCGGTGAAGACGCGACCTGCGAAGGAGGACTCTTAAGTAGTATGTATGTAGCAATGGCGGTTGATTCTTTTCATTCTTTAGAACACTACAGTTTTAAATTTTTTAAGGACTGCCAAAAAGTTGTTAAAAAACGATTTTATCTTGAAGTAATTCAGAAATTACAGCAATACACCACTGTGCTTTTATTTGCAATCAATTTCAGCTTACTGTAGTTATAGCTTCCTACAGATCCCTCATTTATACACGAGACATTGTGCTATATTTGTCAGCATTTCTATGTGTTAGGGTCTGCTCCCAAAACACAATATTTTTTCATATGGAGCAAAAAGAGAAGATAAGAATAAATTTCAGCGTTCTTTCCTTCTTTTTCCAAGCATAGTGTTCAGTTGATCTCATTCCTTTCCTCTAATAATCTCTATACTTTCCTGCAAGAAGAAATGCGGAAAAATATCTTAATTGGCTGAAGCACTATCGTTTTACTTCTTGAAATTGCTTTGGACCTTCGAAGTTATCATTAAGAACGTGGGCTGGGGAGAGGGGGGTATGATCGGCCTCTCCTTGGATAACACGAGACAGGGTCTAAAATAAGAAATTTTTTCAGATCCACATTTCTTCAAAAAAAATTGTGCGTGGTACTGCTATTGGCAAATATAGAAACTGCCAATATAGTACAAATAAGGATGTTTTAATTGGCTAAATTTTAAATGAATGAAGTATAAGAAGCTAATTCTTTTCAGTATATGGATTGGATTGATAAGAAAATTAGCAACATATAGAGATGTCTTAGCTTGTGAGCAAAAAGTTATCAAAAGAAAACCCTTTGACATGGTTTGTTTGGATCTCCGTCAAAGCTATTTTTCTTTCCTTTCTCCTTCGAAAACCAACTCAAATCAGTCTTGCTTCCCAGACTTTAGTGTTTTTGGTTTTTTGGAGCCATATCTTTGTTGCTGTTCACGGAACTCGAAACTTGCGATATTCATATATTTGTTAAGTGTTTCTGGAGCGATATGCGATATGCTGTTTTGCCAACCTGTTACTATCTTTTTGTAGATTGGAATCAGCCTCTCTACATCGGCAGAATTTGGGTTTGCTGCGAGAATGCGTCTTACCTGGTATAATTCCTCTTAGAACAAGTCTCAGATCTCTGTGATCTTAGTAATTTCTTTCTCAAATTTCAATTGCCATCTGCCAACTTGCTTAATTTTGGTCCGGGGCAAAATCTGAATGAGGCCTTCAAAAGTCATTTTAATTGCATTCAGCCCATCAAATTCTTTGTCATCAAATCTTTTTTTCAAAAAATTTGATACTATAAACGAGAATCTCGTTACAGATGGCAAATAATCTCTGCTTTCACATATGTACAAATTGTGCTTGTCTCTTCTTATTCTCTTTTCGCATAGTCTGAAGGCATGATCGACCCCCCCCCCTCCCACCCCCTCCCCTCCATCTTGTTGGCAACGCAAACACCACGCACCAGCCTAAAGGGGAATGGCTGGAACGGAGCTAGGGGGCTTGCCTTAGATTTTTACGGCCACACCATTTGAAACACCGGAAAACATTTGCTTCTTTGTGTCCTTATTCTTAAACATAACGATTCAGAGAAGATTTAAATTACTATAAAAACACAAAACCAAGTTAGATAAAATACAAATTTATTTTTGACCAAGCAAGTTAAAGCACCATGAAAAAGACAAAAACGGATTTCCAGTCAAGAAGAACTGCTACTAATGGGTTCGTTAGCGTAAATTTTAAAGACATTTTCTAACCTATGATTGCAAAAAAGTTAGAAAAGACTATAGCCCCTGTTATGAAACATTCCCAATTAAATGTTCCTCCCAGATACCACCGAGAGGTTCAACTGCTTTAGCTTTAAGAGGAATCTTTCCAATGCTTCTCAAATTTAAAACACTTTAGTTGAATTGTTTTGCAACTTTTTCTGAAATCTACTTGAATCTACAGAAACCCCAAAATACATTACGGGCAGGAAATCATAATCTCGGTCTCGGTCTTTAGGCTCAGTGTTTTCTTAAGTAAGTCATAAAAGCAAGCTAAGTTGAGATGATGTCTTGAAGTTGAAGATGTATACCGAGTCCATCTTTCTTCAAAACAGCACGACAATATCATAAAGCGCAATTGAGTTTTCTCCGCATGTACTGAAGCTTCGAGTTCTGAAGTTTCTTAATTCTTTTTTATTGCCCATTACTTATTTCTTATAGCAATTTACATATAAAAAATGAATGCAATACATGAGGCTGGGATTGGGCTTTCACTTTGCATTGATGTTTCTAATTCTATCTTAGGCGTTTCGATTGGTATTTTATGCTGCACTTCTACGAAAATGCACTATTTAAGAAACCACACTTTCTACAATTACAGTTCCACAATTTCAATTTACAACTCAACAAAGTGAGTCAGATCCACGCCTATTTTAGGCCCTGGCACGAGATAAATTCAACAGGCAAAAGCAACTTTGTCAAAGGAAGCTAAGAGAGATCTGGTTTATTGAAAGTTTACTTCTGGCCGGAGACCATTTCAACTGAAGGTCTCCCGGCCCAATTTCTGAGCCTATGCTGTTGATGATACAGACTCCATTTTTTTTATCGTCGAGGTAGTAGTGTGAATGAATAGAAATTATGATTGCAAGAAATATGCTCACACTTGTTTTTTGCTTCTAGCAAAATGAAGAATATGCTCAAACGGATATGCTCACTATTTTAATAGAAGGTCCATCATTTAAAAGTCCATCTCTACATACAGTGACAGCATACAAAAATATTGCTAATAATGTTTTCTATAATCATGTTTTTCAGATTGGTGTATGTTTTTTTTGTTTTACAGAATCCTATCTGGGATAGGGAATTAAAACAGATCTGGCCCCACCATGAAATTGTTACAGGGTCCATGCCACGGATTTTAAACTGGAGAGGCCGACAATGCAAAGAAACCCCCCCTGCCCCCCCACTCCCCCCCCCCCCCACCTAGCTCTAATTGTGGCAATTTGGCCGTGCGTGTTTTACTTTTTGACTTTGGTTCAATTTATTCGTAGTAATCTAAAGGTTTATCTATAGGCAATTATTTAAACTGATTTTAATCTTTTACTTAGAGAGAAAGTCGAGAAGCCCATTTTATGCATCCCCTCTTATGGCTTGCCCCGTCAGAATACAAAACTGTTAACTCGTCCGGTACCATCTACGTTACTTTTTCGGCTCTTTTTCAGCTTGTTCTAACACTTCAATCTTTGTTTTTGTGTTGTTGGTGTCTAGATTTGATAGCCATAATATAGTGCTGTGTATGAAATGGGGCACTGTGGTGGCATAAAAATTACCAAAGAAGAAAAAAAGCCCAAAACCTCATTAGATATGCAAATATATTCTTTCAAATTATCAAATATTACAGCTCTTGGCACTAAATTCCTAAAAAAATAAATAGCTGAAACATCTGCCAAATTCCTAAACTTTATAGCCCGCAAAAACATCACTGAAGGTCTTCCTAACCTTCAGGATCACAATGTTTTAAACATGTTAAGTGCGAACGCAGTACAAGCAAGGGCAAGCAAAAGGTATAGAGTACCGAATTTTGACCATATAATGTGAAAGAACGAGACATCTCGCCCAAATGAGTTTTATTAATGTGGCCAGGAAAACCACAGAGTGGACCCCAAGGAATGGTAAAAGATCAAAAGGAAGACCAAAACGAAGATGGAGAGATGACATCGAACAGTAGGCAGGACACAGGTGGACACAGTTGGCTCAAGATCGTCAAGAGTGGAAGCGTTTGTGGAGGCCATCCGCAAGCAATGGCGTGACAGGCTGAGATTGGTTGATTGACTGATTAATTGGTATGATTGATTGATTGATTAAGCCCAAATTTTCAGTTTCTTTCCAAATTTTCCCGGGTTTGCGACCGTATTATTTCTAATAAACCAATCTGAAATTTTGCAAAGTTGCATGAATCTGACTGAAGATTAATATCGTAAATCCTCGGATAAGCCCCCGGGGGCTTATTCTTTATTTCAAAGTTTAGTATTTTCCTAAAAGGTCGAAATAAAAACAACATAATTTGCTCAATGAAACAAATTGAGAAATTGCAAAAAAGTTTTCTTGCAAAGGAAGCTTAACAGTCAATAATGATTTCTGATTTTTGGTCCCCAGTCAAAGGAAGTGATACTGTATGGCTATTGTCCTGTTGGGGCTTATTCAAAGGGGGGATTTTTTGCAAAAATGATTTTTTAGTGGGGGGCTTATTCGAGAGGGGGGCTAATTCAAGTGTGGGGCTTATTTGAGGATTTATGGTAAGGAATAAGTCATTCACAAATATATTTAAAGGCAAAGGACACAAGACTGGCCCTTGTGATACACCAACTGTTTATCTGCTTTTAGGAACTGTAATGCTATCAAGATCAACTTAATACCAAACTACCAAGAAGCTACTGTTAGCTACAAACGATAATGTTGAGGAGGTTTAGTCAATTAAGGAGATGCAAAGAAATCAAACTTTGTGGTGATTTCTTAGAAAAAAGCAACCAGTGATGATTTGAAAGGAGCAAAACATTTGAAGAGTGTATGATTCTGTTTAATTGTATTTAATATGTTTAATTCCTTGATAAAGGGTAACTTCAATCAACTGCCCTCTCGGTTTTGTCACGAAAGGGCAACACACATTGCAAGGGACAATATGAAATTCATTTTGATTGGAAGATGGGGTATTGTTAATAAAAACAATTGGGGCATGCAAAAATGATAAGTTCTTTCAGCCATCGTCAGCCAGACTTGTGAAAAACGTTGGAGAAGCTTCTCTTTTTAAAGGCCTACTGAAATAGAAACTTGACTTTGCATTTTGTTACTGTATTGAATTCATTGTGGTAGATTTATCGTGGGCATTTGAAACCAGAAACCATGCAGCGAAAGTATCCCACTCCACTACGGTGACACACAAGTTAGTAGTCTGAGTTTGTTATCCTTAGCTGTAAAGAGTCAAGATATTGTATTGCAACAAATAAATAAACAATTCCATTTTGCAAACAATCATTTTTTAGATTGCACAAGTAGACGAGAGTTCTGAGATTAATTTTTAGGAACCAAGCAGCCTTGAAATTTGAAAAACAATACTTCAGCAATGGGCATTTTCTCAAATCAAAAACAGAAAATCATAAACAAGGAAGATAATAAATGAATCGAACCTTTCTTGAAAGTTACCGTTACTTTGCTCCAAATAAAAATTCAGTTATTTTAAACGCTTGTGGTTTTTTGTGGCAATATAGCAGTGTAGGTTCACTACGAACAGCTTTGTGGATGTGTCTCCACGCATCAGTATCTTTTTGTTGTAACTGCTGTTTGGTCTTTCTGTGTTATGTGGTGTTATACTTGAAGTTTCCAGTTCCTAATTGATGTAAATCATCCTGCTGCCCGGTTTTATTTGATTTTCGATGTCTTTTCGCGTCATAGGCCCTGTCTCTGCAACCACAAGTTTCAAACTCAGATCAACCAGCCAAGGACAATCAGCTGCCCTAACCTTTTTTCGACAGATTTTAAAAAAAATTACAAATGTAGACCTTCAGAAATCCTGGAACTTAAGGTGAGCACTCAAAGTTATGTTGTTTTGGAGGGGGGGGGGGGGAGAGAAAAGTCTGTTGTTTTGAATAAGAAAGTCTCCATGGGTGAGGGAAAGATTGCGCTTCTTGGAGGTATGTTAAAGAATTAAACTTTTTCAAATTCACTTAAACTATATCACGATGTATAACTAAAATTGTTACCGATTTACCTTAAGCCTTAGTGCCCTGGGCTCGAAAATCATTATGATTTATCTCAGTGTCCTAGACAACATCTGATGTCATTATATTATTCAAAAATGTTGTTGTAATATAAAATTCATGGTTAAAATCATATGTTTGATACTCATATACACAATATTATATTGTAAGTAATTGTTGTTGTTAAATGAAATTGATTGATTAATTGAAGAAGGCCCTGTCTGGCGTAATATTGCGGTCAAATTTTTTCCTATTTTCGGTTCTCCATTTCTAAACGATGTCTCCCATGGTCCTTCATGTACCATAATTATTGCCACAGTAAAATTTCAAGCAGAATTTCGTTTTTTTTACAGTTACAGCTGGATTTAGACGTCTCCTGTTGACATACTAGTCCGTTATAGTCAAAAAAGAAGGATGTTACTTTTTATCAACGAGCCTCTCGTGTTTAATACCACGCCTAAGCAGAGACAATGTCGCCATCACATTCTTCGCATTGTTTCACAATAAGAATGTATGCGGATGATTGTATTGTGTTTCTTATCCTGCACAATGAAAAGCTTTATATATAAATCCGAATTATTCACAGACAATCCATAGGAGCTTCATGCATATTATGAATTACAGACGCCCGCAACAAACCAATCAGAACGATCGCCGGTAACAACACTGCACTCATGTGACTTTCATTGACTGACCACCATTGTAGAGATACATTTGTAGGCTACCATTGAATAGGAAAATGTTAGATTCGCTGTCTATTTAGCGTAAAATGAGCTGGTAGTCAATTATTTCTCTCGATCATTGAGTCGAAAATGAAATGAAGCACCAGCCAGAGCTTTGAGTATCATAAACGACTTATTTTGAACAGAACACACCTGGTTGCCTGACAGTTCAAAAAACAGGAGCTTGCATCTTAGCTGAGCCTAGTTTTGACAACAAATAACACAAGTGAGTATAACCTTCATTTATTTTGTTACTACACCTGGATTACGGTTTTTATTTGCCTTCTTTAATTAGACTCAATCATTTCTAGCGAAATGCAGTGTCCGCGCCACGAATTTGAAAGTGGGGAGGGGGCAAGGCTAGAAAAGTACCAGGCCAAGGCTTCTTACCTCATTTAATGTGGCTTTAAAACTATTTGCTTCGCAAAAAAGTGGGGAACCATGGCTACCCCGCCCCCTTCCTCCTGTGGCGCGGGCACTGCAAAAGGGCTGAAATGTCAAACTTGTGGTTTTCAAATTCACACTAAGACGAAATACCAAAGATAATACTGTCCCATATCGTAATAACAATGAAGATATTTTCTCAGTTCTTTTAACAAGCCACCTTGACCTAATGCTGAGTTTATGAGCTCTAAAGAAAGGAAAAAGTAAGGGTGTGGTGCATTAGATTCTTTTGTTTTCATTGGCGCTCTTCACAACTTTTGACCGTGTGAAGGCCATGTTTTCTTGTCGCTACGTAGGAGCAAAAGGGAGTGCTGAACGCCGTTGTTCACAATGTTTGATCTTTACAATATTTGCCCAGTACACACTTTTTTTTATAAGAATACCTTATTTTTTTAGCCTCGATATTCTTAATTTTTTTATTTTGAGTCTAAGATTATTTACAAGGCTGGATACGTTTATTTCAAGACATACATATAGCATGAAACTCGCATATTTTGCTTTCCTATAAACTCCAATAAATCAAAAACAAATTCTTGATGAAGCTTGAGCTTTAGATTATTCTTACATTATGCAGCCCCCCTTTTTAGAATTTTCGAAAAAAGTTGGAGGGCTCAGTCCCTTTATCTTTTTTGCTGGATACAGCCAAGAATCATGAAACACAAAAATATCTGCGAAGTATTTTTGCTTCACCAAAGGTCAGCCATTGACGACTCAACCAGAAAAGAACAAAGATACAACTGACAGATTAAAACACATTGCAAGCTTTATATTCATGAAAATGTACACAAGGTTTAACATTTATAGATAGAAAATTCTTGAATGATTTCTGAATGAATTCTTGATGAGTACGTTTAGTTGCAGTTTGTATACACAGTTGGTTTTTATTGCTGCGTTCAGAAATGGGGTTAATTTCTTGATTCAACAACCGATTGCTACGCTTTTTTATAAGACCTTTTCCCGTCGCTCGATGTTCTAATATTTTGGAAAAAATTTCAGGCTCGGATTCTCTTAATGTTGTTTTTGTTTCAAATTTGAAATGTCTGCCAGCTATGAATACTTTCTAAGCCCAACAGTTTTGCATGACAATTTTAGTAGCACGGTTCATTTCTTGATAATCTGCTCTATTTTGCTAACATGAGAATATTGTGTCAATTCAAAATCCAACCGATTGTTCTCATAATTGATAAAAAGATCTTATGAATATTGCCTAGGACCTTCGTTATCGATGTTGTAAATGTTTTAGATGCATTTTCCATGGGCTCCGACAAAGGTTGAAAAGTGGGGGGCCAAGGGAAAATTTAACACCCATAACAAAAGATTTTGAAAAAAACTCTATTGTTTTCCAAAAAGGTCGGGGGGGGCCAAGGCCCTTCGTCGGAGGCCCTGTTTTCTGGCCATCTTTTGAATCGGGGCGCCGGAGCCACGGGGTCAGCGGGGGCAGCACGAAGGCAGCAGTTCCCTTTTCAAGAAATTGATTTTCGAGCAACAATAATTCATGTAAATATTTTCAATGTCAATTAAATCTAGGTCTCAAGCATCTCTTGGTACCTACATGCAAGACTTTTCTATTTTGATGATATTTGCTTGAAAATATCTTAAAATCGATTTGCAAAGCAATTTGACCAACAAAAAAAATTTTCGATGATAAGTTCTCTTTTACTTTCATGATCATGCTGAACAAATTTCAGATTGCTACCAACGTTGGCTCGCATATGTTCGATAGATCAGTCAAAGCATCAATGTTGTCATAAATTCAAGTAAAGGCTTAGGAACCGGCGGGAGGCACAGTGGGCACGTATCCCCCTTTTTTCCAAAATTCAGTTTACCTGCCCCTTTGCAGCGAATTGAGTTGCTCTTTTTGCCAACTGCATATAGCCACATAAGTTCCCTTGGATTGCTTAGGTGCTATAATGAGCAAAGGGGTGATCTTTATTTTGGGCGATGATCTAAAATGTTTCTTTTCGATCTGCTTTTAGAAACACCAAATATCCGGCTTACAACAAGGGTTACCGAAAGATGGTGGCGACTGAAATTTTGCCATGGGCCTTGAGGTTTAGGGCACTCGCGAGGTTTCCAGTTGTGAAAGCAATTTTATAGACATAACAAAATTGTGTAACTTTTTAAACGATTGCAAGAAGGTGACTGCAAAAAGTATTCTGAAATCAATTTATAGGTAATTTAAATGGCATGGTAGCCAAAATTTTTCTGCTCGCTTCGCAAAGGGCCTCGTCTTTCAATTGTAGAAATTAAACTTTGCAAAAATGAAAGAAAAAATCTCTGAGTTCTCATCGTTCAATGATTGAGATCTTTCCAAGAAATACGTATACAACATCACCTTTTTTTATTCAAATTATATTTAGCATTGGCAATTTAAAGAAGTTGACTTTATTGAGCTTGAATATAGCTGCAGATCGTACCAACTTCGAATAAAAAAAAAACAGTAAGTTCAGAGGAGTTATATCCAAAAGTTATATCATGCCATGCAGATTGTCGTCAGATCAGAACAAAATTTTGTTTTAATGTAAAATAGTATTGGGTCCAGCCTCTCTTGGTAGTTGATGTTGGGGTGAAGGAATTTCGAGAATGAAGTTTGACTGTAGTCTTGATTCAAATGTATTTTTATGGGTGTTCCCTTCATTAGCAATGCAAAATGTTCCTAGAGGCTACGCCCCCAGAACACCGACCCTCTCCCCCTTGAAAGGGCCTTCAACTACAACCAGACTTTGTCATTGGCTAATAAACGACGATTCCCGATCTGTTTTATCAGCAAACCTTGACACCCCAAGGTGCCCTTGATGCCAGTCCTGCCTTCGCTGCATCATGAAGCTCCCGGCGCCTCAGCTTAGGTTGTCATGCCATGGTGGCGGATTTCACTAAGCCCTTGAGCATTACAAACATTTTGCTCCCCACACTTTCAATGAAGTTCCTCCCTTCTCATGGTACCGGTGTTCAGATCTCAGCTGCTGCTCAACCAATGGTCGGAAAAAAACATCTATCCTCGTCATGTTCAAGTTGCACGATTACATATGCAAAGAACAACTTTAGATATTTCATAGGCCCCCATATTTCATATTTGTTAAACGATTACGACTACATCCCTGTTCTCAACCTCTCCTACTTCGAAGGTATCGACTGGTACATCTGCCCCTGGCGGTATGTAGCTATTTTATCTCAATTCAAGAACTCTTTCTGTTGTTATTTCTTTCCAAAGTAAGAAATTGATTACCTCATCTCCAGATCTGGAGCAATCTCTGCACGTGATTCTTTTCGAACTCTGACTCTGGCTGGTACTTTCAGGGGCGTACCTACCGGGACTCTGTGTGTTTGTGGGGGGGGGGGTTAAAATTTACAATATATAACTGTAAAATAAGTTCTACATTGATTAGCAAGAGTTGAATTTTGGTCGGTAAATTCACCCGTTTACACCCCCCCCCACCACTCCAAATCGTCGAGGCACGCCCCTGGGTACTTTGAAGCTTCTTTTTCAATTTCAGTTTTCATGATTATTTCACAACATACAATTGAGATTAAACTACATTATACTCACAGAAAGAAATTACAAAAAAGAAACTACCAATTATAATGAAGATACAAGTAAACTAAGTTGCATCGGTGCTCTACCGGTACCTAGCCGGGGCAGTGGTAGCGCCAGATGAGGGCTTGGAGGCTATCGCAGAATATAATTGTACACGACTAGCCAGTTTTGACAACAGAGCCCTTCGCGCCCAGATACCGGCACTTTGTCTTGGTTGAAAAAGGTTTGAATGCTTTTTTCAATACAGCAAAAAATTCGCATTAAAGAATTAATGAGGTTATTTTCTGTAACTGGCTGAAACGGCCCCTATACTTTTTGGCCTTTTTCAGAGTAATTCTTTGATGACGCTCTTTTGTTGATAGCATAAAAACAGGCTGGACATTCTCAACCTGCAATTTCTTTTAATGCGGATTTTCCTGTACAGTTAATACTTATTCATCAAATTTAAAAAACCACTTGGACCAATGTCATTCATTTTGGAAAACAATTCAATGTATATTTGTCCTGCAAATGATCGTTCACTTTTCAATGGGACTTTTGATCAATCGATGTTCGATGATATTCCAAATGAACTTGCTACATCCCAAATTTAACAATAATTGCAAGATGAGAAAATATAAAACATACTATAAAGTGTAGGTCATCGCCATCGAGGTTCCTAGATTTGCATTTCGAGGAGCAAATGCCTTGAATTTATGGTAATTAGCAAGACATCAGCATAATGGCTGAGAAAAAATATTCGGAATGTCCAGTTTTAATATAAATCAAAATCAAACACTAACATGCGCCATAGCATATCCTCCAGGTCGTGTTGTTTAGATAAGGCTCTTAGATGCGACATTTCTGTCTTTTATATCTAAAGCTTATCTTGCTCTTCGGGTTGAACTTGGATTTGGGAAAGCATAAATATGAAATAAGCCTATTTAATTCTTATTATACTTGCCTGCCTTTGACTTTTTTTAACTGTGAAATATTTCTTCCATCGTGGTAACAAAGATAAACAAAAAGGGGAGAATTCCCTTTTACAAGTGCTAAAATTTACCAAATTAGGCCAATACCAAGAACCATAGAAGTGATTCAATTAATCGTGTCTCACAGGAATTCTTACCCAATTCGGCAGTCTGTGCGACTCAGAGCTCCGAAGATGTCGCACTATAACGTTATGATACTGAACTTATAATATTAATGATTTTTAAAGTTTATTTCTGACAATAACGTGTCCATTATAATCGAAGTCGGGCACAACAGTTCAAATTCAAACCTTGGTCACCAGCAGTTGAAAAACAATCAGTTATCCCCAATTGTTGATGATTAGGAGAATCCTGAAGGAAATCCAT
>NW_027020174.1:4903064-4938374 GCF_013076305.1 Rhopilema esculentum | reverse complement strand
GGGGGGGGTTAAAATTTACAATATATAACTGTAAAATAAGTTCTACATTGATTAGCAAGAGTTGAATTTTGGCAATCAGATCTGGAGCAATCTCTGCACGTGATTCTTTTCGAACTCTGACTCTGGCTGGTACTTTCAGGGGCGTACCTACCGGGACTCTGTGTGTTTGTGGGGGGGGGGGTTAAAATTTACAATATATAACTGTAAAATAAGTTCTACATTGATTAGCAAGAGTTGAATTTTGGTCGGTAAATTCACCCGTTTACACCCCCCCCCACCACTCCAAATCGTCGAGGCACGCCCCTGGGTACTTTGAAGCTTCTTTTTCAATTTCAGTTTTCATGATTATTTCACAACATACAATTGAGATTAAACTACATTATACTCACAGAAAGAAATTACAAAAAAGAAACTACCAATTATAATGAAGATACAAGTAAACTAAGTTGCATCGGTGCTCTACCGGTACCTAGCCGGGGCAGTGGTAGCGCCAGATGAGGGCTTGGAGGCTATCGCAGAATATAATTGTACACGACTAGCCAGTTTTGACAACAGAGCCCTTCGCGCCCAGATACCGGCACTTTGTCTTGGTTGAAAAAGGTTTGAATGCTTTTTTCAATACAGCAAAAAATTCGCATTAAAGAATTAATGAGGTTATTTTCTGTAACTGGCTGAAACGGCCCCTATACTTTTTGGCCTTTTTCAGAGTAATTCTTTGATGACGCTCTTTTGTTGATAGCATAAAAACAGGCTGGACATTCTCAACCTGCAATTTCTTTTAATGCGGATTTTCCTGTACAGTTAATACTTATTCATCAAATTTAAAAAACCACTTGGACCAATGTCATTCATTTTGGAAAATAATTCAATGTATATTTGTCCTGCAAATGATCGTTCACTTTTCAATGGGACTTTTGATCAATCGATGTTCGATGATATTCCAAATGAATGGATTTCCTTCAGGATTCTCCTAATCATCAACAATTGGTGATTAACTGATTGTTTTTCAACTGCTGGTGACCAAGTTGAATTTGAACGTGTTGTGGCCCGCTTCGATATAATGACACGTTTTGTAGAAATAAACTTTAAAATCATTAATATTTAAGTTCAGTATCATAACGTTATAGTGCGACATCTTCGAGCTCTGAGTCGCACGACTGCCGAATTGGGTATAGAATCCATGTGGAGACACGATAATTGATCACTTCTATGGTTCTTGGTATTGGCCTAAGTTTGGTAAATTTAGCACTTTGTAAAAGGGAATTCTCCCTTTTTGTTTATCTTGTTACCACTGATGGAGAAAATATTTCACAGTTAAAAAGTCAAAGGAGGCAAGTATAAAATAATGGCTTTTTCATATTATGGTTCCAAAATCCAAGTTAACCCGAAGAGCAAGATAAGCCTTTAGTGAGAAAGCGATTAGCTTTATTATAACAACACGACCTGGAGGGTATGCTAGCATGTTAGTGTTGATTTTGATATTATATTAAACTGGAATTCCGAATTATTTTTCTCAGCCATATGCTGATCTTGCTAATTACCATAAATTCAAGGCATTTTGTCTCGAAATTGCAATCTAGGAACCTCGATGGCGATGACCTACACTATAGTATGTTTTATATTTTCTCATCTTAGGCAATTAATTTGTTAATTTGGGATGTTAGCAAAGATCAACCTTCGCACTTATTTTAAAAGCAAAGCAATTAGTACCATAAGTGATTGGTTTCAATAATAACAATGTTATATGCGAATAACCTTTCATTAAATCAGCGAAGATAGATTATGAACAAAGGACAACTTCTGTCATAATGATAGCAAACGGATGTATAATTTCTTTAGGTTGAACAACATCATTGTTGCTAACACCTCAAACATATGCAAACAATACACGGCACGTTTGTTTGCATGTAAATGGATGTCAGAGGGGTGTTACATACAACATCACCATGAAATACAGAGGGGTAGCTACCATTGTTCTAGGGAATTTGAGATTCACAAAAGTTTATTTAGAATCGAATGAAAAATTCATTTAGTTCTTATTTTTATCAAACAATGGTACCCAAGTAATTTCATCCCTCCTACAAATCAGTGTAGAATCAAAAATAAAAAAGGTAAATATTGCTCATAGGTTTAAAATAGTGCTCATAGCCTGGCTCACCAAGGTAAGTTGAGAATTGTAAAAACACCAGTGATTGATGAATAGTATGACTAATGTATCAACTGTTAAGTATTTGGTTAAGTGATTTCTTAGTTATTTAAAGATATTGCCGCAAAAATTTAACTACATCATACAGGGAAACCACTAGGAATTTAATCAAAACTATAATAACTTTGCCAATCCATTATAATTGAATTTGAAGATTACAAATTTTCAACCAAGGACAGATTTGAAAGGGTGTGGGGATGCTACATCAAGGTAATATGTTTGATTTATTTCAAACATTGTCTTTGATTAAAAAGGCATACTTCCATCAGACTCGTGACTACAGGGCATAAGGGCTGTGACACCTCTCTCTAGGGGTGCTTTATCATCAAAATTTTGGACTTTGGTGCAAATAAAGAATTTTTCATACACTTTATCAGCAAATATGACCTGGACACCCCCTTGAGCCCAGTTGCCTAAGTTTGGATGCCATTTGCAGCTTGAGCCTTGTTAAAGACATAAGGTTGCTCGAAAGTTTCCAAAGAAGAGCCACAAAGTTAGTGCCACCACCGAGAAGAGCTTCTCAAGCTCTTGTCCTACAAGGAGCCTCTTATTACATTTGATCTCCCAACTCTTGTATATAGAAGTATTTGTGGAGATATGAAATTGATTTCTCAAAATCGTGAAAGGTATCATAAAATTGAATTATACAGCTTTCTTCAAGTTGTGTCAAATAAAACAAGAGGACAAAAGCTCAAACTTGTTATCAATGGAATCACTTGAACGTAAGACAAAATTTATTTTTGCAAAGAATCACAGAGACATAGAACTATTTTACCAGGAGTCATCATCAATAGCTCAACAATTTATATTGCAAACACAAATATAACTTTTAGGGTTTTATATGTTATTATATTATTATTTTGGCACCTGCTCAAGAGCACAACATTGTTAAACAAGAGTATAGATGATTTAGCAAAGATTTTTATCCAAGGTCTCAAAGGACTAAATTCCCAACCAGCGGATTGCATTTCCAGTGGTATGATGATACCAATACATCTATGTTTGTGTTCTGCAAAGGCACTCAAGCAAAGCTTAGTAAATATCCGTCAAAGAAAATTATGTACATTCCATCTCTTGGATATAAATTGAGTCTATTTTGTGGAACATGCTTGCAATGAGTCCCCAGTCTTTGTGTAGAGCATGCAGATCACATTCTTCCACTTTGTAACAGCTGTAGAGCTTTATGACTAAGATTATCTCTTGTTGGAAGATAATCTTAGTCATGAGAAAGGTAGTTTGTATGGTGGCAATATAATGGTGGCGATTTTGTCCAGAAATTAGCCATGAAAATTAAAATTTTGCCCCTTTCTCCAAAAAGAGGCAAAACCTGAGACAAAATTTGGTAACTAACCTACCTGAGTAGCAAAATTTACGAAATGTTCTGAAAACTGTTGCATTTAGTGCCTAAGCCCCCTTGTCTCCTCAAGCCACTGCACCCTTCTAGCCAACCTGACCCCATTTTCCAGTCTCATCACATGGCAAAATACGTAACCGCGAAAAGCAAATTTTTGAGTAGATATAGAAGATGTTTTATAAGGCCAGTAGCGTGTTTCGCTTAACGGAGTCAACGTTTCCTGCAACACGTTGTAAACAAACGCGGTGAACATTATGCCTCTGTGTGATTGTACCTTTTTTTCATTACTATAAGGCGCTGATTAAGGAAATCGAGAAATAGAGGTGAAAGAAAAGACTATGCTGCACTGGCCGTTGCTAAGTGTTGGTTTGACTCTGCTGTTTTTAACTGAACTTTGTCACAGTGAGGCTCCCGGTAAGTCATTTATTAGAAACGTGTTGTTGAAGAGCTTACATAGTCTAGTTAACATTTTGACATCTCTATTTCATTTGGCCGTTTTCAGTCTCTAGATGATTTTATTGACGCATGGCTGTTAAATGTTAACCGTTAAGACAGGATTTCGCTTTGGAAATTAGGCCAGTAATATATAGGCCCCTCCGGACTCCGCACTCTGCACGTCGTTTTGTAAACAACACTGATATATTTATTTCCTTAATCCTACAAGGATAGGCAAGATTGAGTTCAGCCAGATATGTACGTTGATCCCTTCGACATTTTCTATGTAAAATAGATTTAAGCTCGTATTCTGTCTAATTAAATCATTATTTTTCAGGATTCAAATGTCAGGCTGGGACGTTTGAGTGCAAAAATCCTCGCACTTGTGTTCCAGTGTCATGGGTTTGTGATGGGGAAGCAGACTGCGATGATAGTACTGATGAGAAGCACTGTGGTAAGTTAAAAGTTATTGATCAATTTTAGATAACTACAGACTCTTTTCTGTTCATTCATGTAGCATCTCATCCGACACGCAAGGACATATTGGCTAACTATCAGGGCCGGCTCAGGCCAAGAGACGCGAAATACTGAGCGTTGTTTATGATATGAAATTGTTTGTAATTTGGGTAAATAAAATGCCAGATTCCTAAGATCTACTTTTTAATTCGGTAAAATGCTTATCGGCGATTGTAGTTTATAAATGTGGCGGTCTAGGCTGTAATAGTAATTTGTTTTGGTTTACACACGTAGAGTGTTGTCCATCAATGAACCATTCAGAATCCGGCGTCGTATTTGTACAAACAGGTGTTTCACGGCACATTCAACTGGAATTCTATTGCGACAGTTATAAGGAAAATTTAGTATTGACAATAATACACTTTTCACTAACAGAAGAAAAAGAATTCGACTGGCAGCATTCTTAGCAGTTAAAAAGCATTTAGTCAAAAAGAGTTTTAAATTGTAAGGTTTTTATTCACCCTTCAAGTCCTACTTATTCTGACTATCTTCTTTTGTAATTTCAAAATCCTTCTTTTACTTTTTGTCTTTGGTTTAATTGCTTTGACATCCATTAAAATCTAATAAGCGCCCCATTTGAAAAAACACCCTTGCTGAATAAGTACCCCGCTTTGAGGCTCGACAATTGCTTGGGTCAAAAAATGTAGCTGGAAATGTGTTAATTCATGAAACATTTATTCTCACAATTAACTGTTTTGCACAAGCAATCAAACACTTGCATGGTTGGCTTCGTGCATGCTGACACGATTGTGAATTGTCACTTACTGTCAAAAGTTGTCACTTACTGTCAAAAGAAAAGGCCTGTTAATGAGACAAACATTAGTTTTACCATACTTACTCTCAAGTGAAACAAAAAGTAATATTTCTAACTCATGAAAATCTGTAAAACTTATTCAAAACAGGGAAATGACAAGTTTTCACAGTATTTGGTGGCAAGTTTAAAAGTTTTAAATGTTTAGGTCAAGTTCAGGATAAAAATTATTTGGTTAAATGCTATTTGCTTACCTTAAAGGCATGTTGAAATATGTGTTATTCAATTTCCAGCTTAAGAATGGTCTGTATTTCACCTTTTCACATTCGAGATGAAAGATTCAATAGTATTAGAAGAGAAAGTCAGTAGACTCAATGGTCAGAGGAAGGTTGCCAACAGTTGTTTATTAAAGAGTTTGTGCATATGTCTTATAATGTCTTAAAATTCTGATTCTAGATCAAATCGAATGTAAGGAAGAGCAGGGACAGTTTAGATGTGAATCAGGGGAGTGTATAACAAGCAGTTGGGTTTGTGATGGTGATCGAGACTGTAAGACTGATGGAAGTGATGAAAAATCTTGCGGTAAATTTGTTTTTTTAGATAGAATTTTTCTTTGCAATGTTCCTGTATACTTTTGTGCTAAAATGACCCAATTTTGTGTTGATCAGTTTCTTCTAAAGGGCTGGTTGAGAGCAAATTTGAATATAGACTAAATTCCCCCATGGAGCTACCCTAAAACAATCAAAAGAATTGTATTGATTGTTGACAGCACAAGTATTGTCTGCAAATGTTGTAATATTAGAATGAAGACTTTCGATCTGCAGACTGATGTATAAGCTTGCGTTTTAATGGCGCTATCTTTCCAAAGTCTTTCCAAACAAGTAAACATTAGCAGGCCACTACTATTAAGATGTTTAAACTGCAGCTTAGAAAGCTAAAGTAACCATTTATAAAATCAAATATTTAGTTGGTTTGACCTCAATTAGAATTACAGACAGGCAGCCTGCGAATGCTAAAGCACTTTTAGTGAGCACTTCAATATAATTTAATGTATATTTGTATCTTTTCATCAGTTTCTGGTAATGTTACCTGCCCCTCCAATCAGTTTATTTGTGGTGATCGGTCCTGTATTATGAAGAAATGGGTTTGTGATCATGAGAAAGATTGTCCAGATGGATCAGATGAAAAGGATTGTGGTGGGTTTTTTTATAATTTTATGTATAATCATCTTAGGATACTCTGTTAAGAAATATTTCCTTTATTATTGATAGTATTATATTTTATAATTGTTTACAGTGGCATACACTTGTTCAAATATCGAGTTAAGTCTTTTGTTTTTGATAATATTATATTTCTCCATTTTTTAGAAAAAAAGACCACTGTATTAAAAAATCCACTGATTTTTAATTTGAACTCATGAAAAGTATTATTGTCACATCTAGTTAAATTCTTGCCAAAGGTAATATTTCTTGCCAAAGTTTTTGTGTCAGGCATGATTTTTAATTTGAACTCATGAATAGTATTATTGTCACATCTAGTTAAATTCTTGCCAAAGGTAATATTTCTTGCCCAAGTTTTTGTGTCAGGCATGAGATAATGATGGTATGGAAGCTTATGTCTGTCTGTTTTTATATGTGAGTAGATGTGAATGTATTTATTTTTCATCCTGCAGATATATTCTTCTTTCTTGTTTGCAGTAAAACCAACATGTAGTGGAGATTCATTCACATGCAAAAATGGAAGGTGCATAGCTATAAGATGGAAATGTGATGGTGACAATGATTGTGGAGATGGATCGGATGAAGACAAAACTTTTTGCTGTAAGTTCAAAGGGATTTTGCATATTATTCATCTACAGCAGGCCTTTCTGAGAAAAAATACAACGTGGGCTGTAAAAAGCCCTTGCCAGTTTGGCTGCATGGGCTACTTAGCCCTTACTGAACTGTTGTTAATTTTTTCCATATTTGAGTATTTACAAAGACAAAAATAAATTACCTTGCTAATTCTCTAAGCACGATTCGGATGAAGAAGGCATTTTTGTGTGTATTACTACCTTTAAATTTTGTATTATCACTCCTCAAAATGAGACAGAAGAGGAAGATAACTTTTGGAATATAGCAAAGTTTTGTTAGGTTTAGCAGGTTGAATGTGACATTTTTGCAAAATCCTAGTTTATATGTCTTTACTTGAAAAGAAATTGTTTTCTATCTTAGAGCATGGTGTAACGTTTCTCACTTTCATTATTCGTAGCATTATTCACGCTATATGTTGTTCCTTTCGTGCATACATATTTCCTATTCTATTGCAAGTTTTAGCAGATATTACAAGTTTGTTAACATGTCCTATGTAAGGAATCATAAGGAAACTGAAATCTCCTATTTATGACATCATTTGATAAACACATAGACATGTAAGACCTCTTTCTCATTATTTCCTAACACCCTGATATTTAGTGGTAAAGTAGTACAAATATTGGGAAGCTAAACTGTGCAGATTAAATGAGAACGTTGAATTTGAAAAACTGCATGGGCAGAAAAAAGCTCTCATATTTATTGTGCGATTTGCGTGGGCATGGGCTATAGCCCTCGTCTCAGAGAAAGGCCTGCTCTATGGTATAGGTTTATTCAGACTAAGACAATAACTTGATGGCACATGCCACAAGATTTGTCTCTGTTACGTGGATAACTCTCTATCAGAGTATGAGATTGTAATTAAACTCACAGCAATTTGCCCTGTTCATGATTGCCCTGCACATCTGGCTACTTCAACGTGGCTCATTTCTATTTACTTTCAGAATGAGATTCCATTACTATATAAAAGGAAGAATATAGAAACATCTGAGGTGGACGGATTTTAATAAGTGATGGGAAAAATTAGAACTTTCATCTTTTTGAAAATTTCAGTATTTAAAGCATTATGAGATTTGGCAACCAATCAACGTTTAAAAGCCTTTGAAGTGCTTCATTTGCAAGTCTCATTGTGAATTGCGCTCATACATTCACCAGTGCACAAACCAAGTTTAGTGCTCCCAAGTATATTTCCGTAAACCTTTTAAAACTTACCTAAAGCCTCAATCCCTTTAATTTTTCTGTTTTGTTCACGATAGAACAAATTTAACAAGCGTGTTTTATTCTAAACCTTGCTTATTTATATATATCCTATCGCGTGCATTTTTAAAAAACGCGTGCGATTGCCTCACTTAAATACTTGTGCCAAGTCCTGTTTTGTATTGAAATATGATTCAAAGATGTCATAAAAATCGAGTGTTCGTTACAACATGAAATGTATTTCTCACAGCGCATTGATCCATACATTGATTGCCAGGAGCATTTGTTATAAGCGTTGCCTTGGTTCATATTTAGTAATGTGCCAAACGGCAGTTAAGCCCAGGAACAATTTTGAATTTTTCAGTGGCGAGAAGCTGTAAAGCCAACCAGTTCACTTGCAATAACCGACGGTGCATCGAGAAATCTTGGGTTTGTGATGGTGAGGATGACTGCGGTGACAAAAGTGATGAGCAGCCGCATCTTTGCTCATCGTCAACCTCGAAACCGATATGCAAGCCGGAAGAATTCGCCTGCAGATCAAGTAATCATGGTCCGAATGGAAAATGTATTCTAGGAAAATGGAGGTGCGATGGATCAAGGGATTGCAGTGACGGAAGTGACGAGGAGAACTGTCATTTAAATGCAACATGCAAACCAAACCAGTTCAAGTGTTCCAATGGAACTTGCATTGATTATTCCTTGAAATGCAACAAAAAACCTGACTGCCCTCGCTGGGAAGATGAAAAGGATTGTGGTACGTATTGTCCGAATGTATGAAGTTGAGGCGCAGTCTAGTTATGGAGGGACAGTCCACTTATCGAGGGACAGTCCAGTTATCGAGGGACAGTCCAGTTATCGAGGGACAGTCCAGTTATCGAGGGACAGTCCAGTTATCGAGGGGCAATCCAGTTTAGTAATTTAGATCAACTGATTTTATAATTGGAATGTGACGTCAATTGCTTTACTATTTATTTGCCCAGATATAGCACTGCGAGATTTGTGGCCGATCTGGCGATTATAAGATTAAACCCATCACAGTTAAGGCTCTAGCGGAACAATGCCGATACTGTTAATTTACGGTCACACATAATGTTTTTTTTTCTGTTTCAGTGGAGCAGTGTGCTGAAAATGAGTTCAGATGCGTGCACAGCAATAGATGCATTCCGGAGAGTAAGGTCTGTGATGCAAAAGACGACTGTGAATTAAAAGAAGACGAACCAATGAGTTGTAATATCAATGAGTGTTTGGATAACAACGGGCGTTGCAGCCAGCTTTGTGTTGATAAAAAGATTGGCTATGAATGCCAATGTAGAAAGGGCTATGAACTGGAAGCTCGTGGCAGGATCTGCCAAGGTATGTAGGTTTTATTTTTAAGTGAAGGTCAGAACTGCAAAAAATATTTTCCTTTCTGGGAACCTGGGAAACAGGACAAAAATTTTCTGTGAGGTGAACGTATTGTGTACCAAAAAGTACGCACATATTTTTACAAAGGGCTTCTAATTTTTTATTGCTTTATCTGAAACTTTATCTGTTGAAAAGGCCCTGAATAAGGAGGATGAAGGTTGTTTCCAAGTTAAACAATTTTTTGTGATATCTGACAGATAAGTAATAGTTTTTAAAAAGGTTTCAAAAATGTGAAACCTCTCTATTCGATGCTATCTACAACCTGCAGATATCTGTTGGGAAAAAGTCAAGAACAAAAAGAGCTATTTTCATCAAGTTTTGCTAAAAGTTTTCTGCCAAGCAAAATATTTTTCTGGAAATCTAGTTCCCAGGTTCTGATACTTGCAGCTTTGTTGAAGGTATTGCTGATATATCTATTTTGCTTCTCCAACTTGTTTGGGCATTGTCGAGAAGCGAGGAATAACCACCGGAAATGGTTGACACGAAAATGAGTTCGTTAATAGAAGTGTCTAAAATTTTTCTTGCATCTCTTGATTTCTTATTAATCAGCGAGCCAAAAGCCAATTTCGTGTTGCTTAAACCTGTTGCTTCTGTTATTTGTTGCTGCAAAAGGCTGTACAATGCGATTTGTTGCCAGATAGCTTTTAGCGCGTCAGTTTTGTTTCATTCATTTGAATCTTTAATGGGTACACGGATTGTATATGGGTAGGTTTAAACTTGGTCGTTCTTTTTAGCCTAATCATAATGTACGTTTAAAGTATCCAGCCTCAGAATCAAGACGTTGCTTGAAATGGTCCTTGCTCATATCACCGCTTCCGCTTTCAGATACGAATGAATGCATGAAATATGGTTCATGCAGCCAAATTTGTGAAAACAAAAAAGGAACCTACAAATGCAGCTGTCTGTCAACATATATTTTAGAGTATAATGGGAAAACATGCAAGGCTATTGGTGAGTAAAGAACTTGATGATAATAAAAATTACCAGAATTCTCATTGCTGTTAGTAATTTCAACTTTCGAATAAAGGCATTATGTTATGGAGTAGGCCTGGCCGTGACTGGAAGAGCTGTTTGCTACTCCCTTGGCTGAAGTCTTAGGGCCAGGCCTGATAGAGGTAAGAATAGTGCAGGGATTTGACAGATTTTTATTTGATACGAAAGAGTTGATTTGTTATGTTTAAAGGCTCTTACACCTGAATGAATGAAAAATTTTGTGCCATTCGCTGTTACTTCTTTCTTCAAGTTCCGTTTGATAAGATATATTGAATGGCGATAATTGAGCTTTTTGAGTGGTAGGTGATACATAGTGGAATTCCCGAGTTTTTATTAGGTTGGTATTTTCCATAAAGTTACAAATACACTATTGAAAAATTCACCCAATTTTTTTTCCTATCAATTCAAAAAGTTGGACCAAACAATAAATATAGGATATATATGGTTTTTATGTATCTTTATGTATTACCAATAAAAAATAAATTAATGATAAAATATTTTTAGATGTATCTTTTTGTGTTAGCAATCAAATTGCTTTTACATTAATCTATTAACCTATTGCTGTTGTGCATTGAACTCCGAATAAAATATGGTTTTTGGTTTGTGACCTTTTATGAAGTATCCTTTATTCTGAAGTATCTTTTTACGTCCTCATTTCGAAATGAGAGGTCTCTTCCTTAAGGCCCAGTAGGCCTGTACCCGAATATAAGCCCACAGGCTTTTTACAGGGTGGGCTTATATGTGATGTAATAGGTTATTTCCGATTATTAAGGTAAATTGTCAGAGTCATGCAGGTACTGTATAGGGAAATCTTCTATTGTTGAAAAATATATTGTTAATTATAGCAGAATTAATGTCAAGAAATACATTTTTTTTAAATTTTCTTACTAGTGATAAATTAATTTACCAGTCTTGGTTGTGTGGTTGTTTGATGCTGGAGTACTTTATTACTGGTGAACAGAGAAACACTTGTTCAACTCACTCCTGCCACCCAAAAGATATTTTTGAAAACGATTGTATGAAGCTTGTTTGTGATTAAAAAACCTGCAAAGGCAGAAATACATTCCCTCATTTTGGTATATCCTTTTTTATTTATCAGGTCAAGAGCCTAGCCTGATATTTGCTGCACGACATAGTATACGAAGAATTTCCTTCAATCCCTTCGGTATGCAGCCCGTTGCCAGTGAATTAAGCAGTGCCATTGGAGTGACTTACGACGTTGCTGAAGAGCAGGTGTACTGGGCAGATAACAGGGATATGTCAATCTACAAAGTGCCCTTCAGTGGCCCTGAGATGAAGAGTCGAGTAAAAGTTTTCAATGAACGCTCCATTGTTGATGCCTTAGCAGTTGATTGGATTGGCCGTAAGTTGTATTGGACAGACACGGGACTCAAAACTATCGAAGTTTCAGAAATGGATGGTAGCTCAACTTTGGTGCTTTTAAATACTGGCATGCTTGAACCACGTGGAATAGCTCTTGATCCAACAGATCAAGGAAGGTATGGAACAGACAGTTACATAACCAGTTCTGTTAGTCTGCTTTGCATACTCCTTGAACCGTTATTTACATGAACAGTTGTAGAACCTTATTAGGATATTTGCTTAAGGTGTTTTTTTATTTGTTGCTGCCAAACCACCGAAGATATTTTTTGGACATTGAGAAGCAATTCTTATCGTGCAATGTTCGGGTCCTTTCTCTCGATGAAACCACACCTAGTTATTCCTACGCTTGGGATTACAGAGATCTGGCGACTTCCCTCACTCTGGGTGAAAGTTTGGTTTTGTCAGGGACTCGAAACCCCGACCATTAGATCTGTAGACTGCGACCATTACCTCCGAACCATCCTCGCACCAGTAGTGGAAATTTTTGCTGGCAGTAAATAGTTGTTGAAAGACAATTTATGAGACAGCTGCTAATTTCCTAATCCAAAAGGTATATTTATCTTGCTTTTAATTGGTACAAGTCTTGGGTTACCCAGCAATACCTAAACATTCCTTTTAGTTTGCGTAGAAATAAAGAATATTATACTGGCATATCCAGAAACATAGAGAAGTTTCTTTGCAATTGGCTGCCTGTTATGAGGATGAAAATATGCAACTACAATTCCGAACTGCAAAATGTCATTGCGATCCTTTTGAACAATATTTTCGCTTCTCTATAGGTCATTCCCCATATAAGCCCAAGAGTTCCTTTATTTTTAAACTTGGCCTTGTTCCTTCCATTTTTTAAACGTCCTTCACCCCTTTTATTCCCGTCCTCAAGAGTAGTTAAAGATGTGGTGGTAAAATTGAAGAAGAGTAGTAAACTTAACGAAAGTAGTCTTTCATGGATAGAGTCGTAATGTTGCAATATCTTGTTAGCAGATTCAAATTTTTTTGTGTCACTAAACAATACCAAAGAATGATTTCATGAAACTCTCTGCTTAGCTCTTTCAGTTTGAATTTTTTTAGGCTTGCAAAAGTTAACCTTTAAAGGCTTACAAGATAAAATGCATAATTTGTTTCTTATTTTTTGTTTTTTTTACTTTGGTTGTTTTTCAATGTTTTTTTATATTTTGCTCTTGATTTGTGTTTATTTGCCTTTTAGAAGATAGGGTGACATTTAGATTCATTGTCGTGAATGATTATTTGATTAAAAATTCAGATGGATTAGAAGCAAAATTCCTTTTTCAGACATATTTATTGGACAGACTGGGGTGCCAACGCCAAGATTGAGAAAATCAGCATGGATGGCGACCTAGATACCAGAGTTGTATTGCATAATCTTACTGGTGGCTGGCCTAATGGAATATCGATTGACTTTGCGCTTTTGAGATTGTATTGGACAGATGCAAAGAGGAAGCTAATTGAGAGTAGCAGGCTTGATGGATCAGATAGAAGAGTGATCCGAGAATTACCCGACCATCACCCGTTTGCCATAACTGTTTTTGAAGATTACATGTACTGGACCGAGTGGAGTCACGAGACAATTTTTAAAGCTGACAGGTTTACTGATAAAGGCAAAACCACCCTTGTTTCTAAGGTGTCAAGCTTGATGGGCCTAGAGATCTACCACCCTTTAAGGCAGCCAACAGGTTGGGCTTCTTGAGTTATCTAGCAAGGTTTTTTTCCGGAAAAATGTTTTTGCGAAATCCTGTCTTGCACTTAATAGCCATTCTGGTATATATAGTCTTTGAGAAAGAAATGTAGCACAACAATATAAAAGATTACCTGCGTTTATAACTGCAAAGGTGAAACCTCCAGGACTGGGTTTAGATTTCTCCGCTCTCTTCATTGAGTCAGTTTGCTCAGCGGAATAAAAGTTACTGACGAAACAATGAGAAGGTTGACTCCGAATAAAAGCAGTGGCTATGATTGTGCAGTTTTGTCATTTAGTGCTGAAAACAGGCTTAGCAGACTCTGCTTTTTTGTGAGTCATTTCTTCGTAATCTTGTCAACATATAGCTAAAGAAATTGACATCTGGCTGAATTGAAGCAGACAAGATTGAAATTGTCGCCTTTTAGCTTTGCTCTGTTTTTTGTAGCCAAGAACCCCTGCGCACGTTATAATGGCGGTTGCAGCCATTTGTGCTTGCTCTCTTCAAAACATGTGTATACGTGTAGATGCCCAACTGGTGTTCAACTCCTTCGCGACAAGCAAACATGCAATACAACGAGTGAGTTTGTCAAATTATACTATTTATTCACTGCTTGATACGTAATGTTAACAACGAGTTCAAAATGTCGATTAGGACATGCAACACGATATAGCTTTTTCAACCAGGCCTGCAGTATGAATCCAGGTAAACTCAAGTAGGGGCTTTGAGGATCAATAAACGATCTATATACACCGGTCAAAAATCAAAAACTTTGATGCTTTTCCAACATTGCAGTTCATCTCCAAGTGCAAGTGTGGACTGAAACTCTATCAGATATATATTTGCTTGTATTTGTATTGTTACTTTACCAAAGTACTTTTTATGCCTCTGAACCCCTGCAGAAGGTGTCAAATGTTTTCTAAACCGTAACGATAATTCATAGCTTATAGTTCAGTCATGGAATTGTTTAATTTGTACTCTATGTGTTTTTCTAGGTGCATATGTCTGTACACCAAACTACTGTCTGAATGGTGGTGAATGTGTCAACAGTACAGCAAAAAGATTCAAGAATATTCGCATTTGCAAGCAAGTGTCTCTATCATTGCTTTTTCTCTGTTTGCTTATCAGGGGCAGCTTTTCAGAACAACAGCATTCATATCGGATCAGTCATTCTCCGCTAAACGGCAAAACTGCCAAAGACAAGGCCGCCAATTTGTATAGCGATTGCTATTGGAAAATGTTTTTCGTTATACTTATGAAAATAACAGTTAGATTAAGAAAATAGAGCGGTCTCATTGCGTACTCTGTAACAGAAATCCCCAAAAATATGCCACTAGAAATCGGCAATAGAGAGTAAAGTCTTTTTAAGTAAAACAGGCAATCCAATTGAATAGTGATGTTGGCTCTATTGCTTCAAATGTTTAAAAGTTTCACAAATTTTTTACAAATAAAGTTTGACATTGCTGCACTTATTCGGCTTTCATATATATCCTTTGCTTTTAAAATGCTTTTGCCTTAATGGCTGTTATGGGTACTAGTCAAAAGTAGTAACTAGGGTCGTTGGAAGGGGAATCTTTTTATCACCCATGTGTCCAAGGCTATCCAATCGTCATTAACCATGAAAAACATCTTTTATCCTCAATGCTGTTATTCTCTTATATTGAGCATGATATAGGCCTGATGTTCCGCAACCGACGGTTTTTAATTGAACATTCATGTTTCTAATTACACATTTAATTAATTACTCTCAAAAGTGTTTTTTCTCATTGGCTGTGTTTGCAGCAACTCTCGCGCTTCCTGTTTTCCTCTAATGGCTTGCCATGATTGTTGACAATGGCCTTTTCTATTTCTGCAGATGTGCCCGCGGTTATAAAGGAAAAAGGTGCGAGAGACGATCATCCTTTCAACCTCACGTTACCAGCCGACCACAGGCAGCAGGAAATAAGCAAGATATTAAGAAAGAAGATCTTGGTAAGCTTTTTGTGTGTTTTGCGAATAATTTGATGAAATTACCATGATAATAGGCAATCTTCACCTTAAAATTTTTTTCTTTGTAAGAGAACAGTTGTCAGGACTACTGCATGGCCACAGTACTTTTTTGTATGCAATACAGTTCGCTGGAGTCGATAGTAAACAAAATCCGCTTTTTTTTCTTCACGAATTTTGAAGACCCCCCTGCTTCTGATTTGAAACTCCCTTGTTTAATCGACGAATACATTCGAAAAAATTTGAAATTCGAAATATGCTGCAATTACATTCTACAATACTTCAATTTCATAATAGGTTAACTCACCTGCTTGCTAAAACCTCCTATTTGTTAAGTTTTAGATTTTGCCATAAATCCCCACGTTTTTATAAACCACCACACCCCCACCCTGTTCATCTAAAAAAAGCTTTTGAAACTTTTCGAAAGCAACAAGCTTCGTCTTTCCCTCAGAGTGGAACTTCCTGTATTTCCCTTCCCTTGATAATATTGCCTTGAATTAGGATTTACCTGACAAAAGGAATAGTTTTTTCATGCAAAAGTTTCTTTCGACGTCACGCTAGGCTGTTTATGTGGAGGGAAAGGATAGAAGAAGCACAAGTTAAAGCTCTGGGTATCTTAGGGAGTTCATCAAAACCAGAGTTAAGAAACCTCCTTAACATTCCTCCGGATGAAATTCTTCCCCTTTTGCCTTCCACAAAATTTTCCTTTTATCTTTCAATTCAAATTTCTTAGTAATGATTTATGGTTTGGTCTTTTGGCTTTGTCATTAAAGAAAGGTTCAACCACAGCGGTAGATTCCTCTAATTCTTTCTCAACTTTCTTCAAGTTATAAATTGCCTTCCTCAGAACTACTGCACTGTTTGATAACCTTCCTCCGGCTCACAGCCTTAGAACCGTAATGTTTTCGTACTCTGATTACTTATAAAACCTTATAAAATTTAAGATTTGAGAATTTTCTTGACACCAACAAGGCCTAAAATAGTTACCTTCTCATTAAATTTTAACGCGTTATCTATATATTCTCTTTAGCAAGAATTTTTTTTTTTACTTTTACGAGTTTTCCAAAATCAATCTTGCTTATAAATGGACTAAATCTTGAATATTCCTACCACTAGAAAGTACACGTCGGCCTTCATAGAGTCTCACAGTCTCAAATTCCCGTCTTTAGTAACTCTTGTCCTTGAGTAGGTTCAGCCAAACGCTTCTCACCTGATCTTCCCCGAATATTGATTCAGTTTTTAATATGGCAAAAATATCTCAATGGAGGAAGGAGTGAAAGAAACAAGGTCAAAATTAAATAAGAGGGAGGGGATTTTGAGAAAGACTTATCGCCTTCTCAGGCAAAAAGACCTGAATGAACCACCATGATTAGTGCTAACGGTTGAAATTTTTTCAGGTGAAACCATTGGAATTGTCGCTGGCGTTGTTCTTGGTATCCTCTTTGTCGCTAGCATCTGTATTTACTTATTCTACAGACATCTAAGGAAAAATTACAGGTTAGATATTGCCAAAATTCATATCCGTGTAGACTACTTATTAACGATTTTTCTGGTTGACTTTCTGTATTTTTCTGATTTCCCGTTGAGCCATTCTTTGATTCATTGAAACTAAACAGAGTGTTGTTGCATTAGACCCCGTTTATACTGTCCCGTTCAAAAACGGAACCGTGGCCGTACAAAATCTGTTCGCTTTCATAGCAGGGTCAAAATTTTTCCAGATAGCAGTTAAAATTATTTCTGTTTCTCAGTGCTAGGGTAAACGTAAGGGCCAACAGTTTTGTCACGGTTCCAAGTAAGCGTGGGACAGTGAAAGCCGTGCATAGGTTGACTACCGTGCCTAAATAATTAAACATGTAATGTAATATAGTAGTGAAAGCGCGGGAAAGTGAAAGCGCAGGACAGAGAAAGCGCGGGACAGTGAAAGTGTGGTCTTCGATGCCTATAAACCCGTTCAAGCTTTGGGTCTGCAATATCAATTACATGACTAGAACAAATTATACACTTTTTGTATAGAACAGGACGGACTGTTGTTGCTTCGAGTTTCACGCTGTACAGCTTTGCCAATACGGCATGGAGCACTAAATGACACCCAGGAGCGTAGCTAGAGGGTGGGGGGTGTGACACCCTCCCAATTTTTCATGAATTTGTCGGTAAATCTTCAGTTGGTGCAAAAAATCCCTGGTTTGTCGGCCAAATCATCTATCGGTAGGTGAAATAGCACCTAAATTTCTCTTTATCTTTGCTTCGTCGGTAAACTTTGCTACTTATGATCCTCCACCCTAGTCTAGCCACTGATAAAACAGTAATTTTCATTAGAACCATTGGTAAATGTGTAAGGATCCCCATTATCTCGCTATGTAATGCATTCACCGACACATGGTTCAAAGCTTCTCTTGCAGATATGTTCTCCTGTTTTGATAAAATAGTTTATTTATTTTCAGGGAAAGAAAAGCTGTGAACTTCGATAACCCAGTATATCGTAGAACCACGGAAGATTCTATACCCATTATTGGAATGGTTAGTTTTCTATGTATTTTCTTTTATCCACTGTGTACAAGATCATCTACTAATGTAAACACAGTTGGAAACGGTAAGGTTCCTTTTTCGCTTACAATTCCGGGTTTTAGTCACCATTTCATAATACATACACCATTTCATGATCAAATTTATCAATATCCAGATGCGGAACGATAGTCACTTGGGAGGATGATTGACGCATTTGATTGGTTCCTTTGGTGCCACCAATAGCATCACAGAGTCGTCGGAATCCGCCGCCCCCCTTATAATTGGAAACTGATTTAAATTTCCCGTACAACAGTATACTGAATGGGGAGCCCCCCACCTAATATGGATTTCATTCTCCGACGGCACTGTTATCACAGCTTTTTATTTTATTAGTTGCTTACACCACCCTGCCTTTCCAGCAATAGGTGGCTAGGGGATATTTTTTAGAAATCTCTTTTCAAGCAAATCAGGTATCAAGAAGTTGTGCGTTTGAATATCCTTTAATTTTTGTTTCAGTCATTCGATGACAGCAATTTGTGATCCCCCACCAATCAATGGGTAACTTCCTGAAAAAGAGGGGAAAAGGCATCCTAGATGCGCTGGCTCAAAGCACCCGCTCATGACAGCGTCTGTGGTTGCCAAGACAATCAAGAGACCTTTGGAAGAAGAGTCAACAAGATGCTGGTCATCAAAAATATGTCGAAAATTCGTGGGTAGCGGTAGCCAGAGTGATCATTTTCGGAATTTGCTATTCCAGGGTGTTGGGACCATCAATTCAGTATGCAAAGGCAATCCATGCATATCAAAAAGACTGCATTGTGAATGCTTACTGCAAAATTATGGCTCTGTTTGTCATTAACCTGGACTTGAATAAGAAAAAAGCCCCTAGTAAGATTCGATCAATCCCGTTGATAGAAAAGTGATACATAAAAGGGTATTGAAATTAGTCTAGCTTTCCACACAAGGAGCATATGTCCTACTTGAATTTTTCTCGAGCGCCTTAGCAAGGGTTCCCGTCCTTGTAGTATTTGAGGCAAGCGATTCAATACTTAGCCTGCTTGCTCACGTCAACTAAATCGACAGATCTGGTGCATTTCTACTGGTATAGGATTTTCCGTATCTATGATTCGATGCAGCTGGTATTAAGGACGTCAGTTTGCAAAAATGGAGAGCGGGGAAACTTGCCTCTGAACAATTGCCGGAAAAATGCTGCCCGAATAAGTAAAGGGGTTTTTTCTTTCCAAGACAGTTGACTAAATATCCGTATCAACTTTCCCAATACTCTTTCTCTTACGGTCAGGGGCGTTGGTTAAAAGCCTAATTGAGTAAAAGTATCATGACTTCAGATTGAGTCCTTATTTCGTAATATAGTCGTGTTAGTGTGTTGAATGGCGGGCAAATGTGATAACGTAGAAGTGATTACTGCTAGCTTCATTACCATGGATACTGGTAACGTGAACGTAGAATTTACTGAATTTTATGCCCAGTCAAAGATCTGTTTGTAATTTACATATGTATCTAAAGACAATAGAATTAAAGGAATCGATCAATATTTATTTTGCTATTCAAGTGCGGTTCAATACCTATTTTACTTTGCAAGGAATATGCTGTTGACTTACCCTCTATGCTCGAAAGAACATTTTGCTGTTTCCCCTTCTCGGATCAAAGCAAAGCCCTCCTATGATTAATAGTTTTTTAAAGAAGTCCACTCTGATATCCTTGCCCGTAAAGCAGATTTGAATAAATCAGTGTTTGAAGGCTGATTTCCAATAGTCAAATCTTATTTTTCTGCAGTTTTCATATAAATGTCATTCATATAAAATGGAGGGAATAAGATTGTATTATACGATTTATAGGAATTATGTATTGTATAAATTACAAATCAATCCAAACCGCACCCCATAAGCATCTTAACTAGAAGCTAGAACGTAACTGTTGGCAAAGCCTCTATTAAGGTTCTTGGATTCGTGTTAGCTAACGTAGAAAAGGCATCTTATTGCAGAGTACGTCTAGTTGAAAATCATCGCCTAACTGCTACATATGCTCGCACGTATAAGAGCCCAAGTACCTTTTTGCCTATAAGAGTCTTGTTTCTTAATAAGATAATGCAATCATCTTTAAGTTGGCGAAAGTTTAGTACAATCGGGAATAAAGTGCTCTCGCAAAAATATCCAAAACACGACGGTGGAGAAAAAGTTGAATTGACTGTGTGGAGTGATTAGCAAATCTTTGTTAGGCTCCTCTGCCTAAAACAACAGGGCTGGAACTTCGTGGACAGTTGATTCCCTGTTACCTACAGAACGGCGTACTGACCCTAAGTCGTGCGAGTTAGTCATGCTAAGGAAAGAGCCAACCACAGTTTTCTAATTACTACGCATTGAAGTGTGGATCGAACGGGCTCTTTAGCGTTGCTTTGTTGCAGTGATTTGTATTTTTATTACAATGTTTTGCATAGCTAGTATTGTTTTAATGTTTATGTCTTCTAAATTCTAAATGCCGTTTTGTAACGATTATCAGCACATTTTAGTTATATTAGAGCTTCAAAGCGCCTTGGTAATCTCGCAATAAATTTTGGCAGTTCACTTTTAACACTTGCAGATGATGAATTCCTCACCCTTCGGTTGTCTTTTCGGATCTTTACGTTTCATTACTTACTGCAATCAATAATATCATTTATAGAAGAGAGACTCTTTTCTCCACCTGTTTAATCGTGTCATAGTCAGGTAACAATCAGTTAATACCCTGATACACTGGTTACTGGGTACACAGTTTCTGTGAACAAGTGTTTGAAAAATAGGATCCTTAATTAGTTAAAATGGAAACATAATGAACAAGTGTTTGGGAAATAGGATCCTTAAATAGTTAAAATGGAAACATAATGAACAAGTGTTTGAGAAATAGGATCCTTGAATAGTTAAAATGGAAACATAATGAACAAGTGTTTGAGAAATAGGATCCTTTAATAGTTAAAATAGTTTGTAAGGAACAAGTGTTTGAAAATACGATCCTTAAATGGTTCAAACGGAATCGTAAAGAAACGTCGTTTTGTATACATTTTATTCATACTTTTGAGTTAAATCATTGCGTTTTATGTGATGCATATGTTTGTAAATAAAATCATAATAATACCGAGCATCAAATTCTCCTGTATAATACATTATTTAGTACATAACATAAAATTTTCTTGTATGTTCAAATTTTTGATGACATGAAAGAGAATCGTATGGTTTCGTCTTTTGTTTCAGTATTTTTAATCTGTATCATAGGGACAGGTAGAACTTCTCGAAAACAAATTGTTGTGTTGTTTGCGTTGCGCAACTAAGTCACTGTCAAGGACGTTCTCTTCCCTCTGACTCCCTTTTCTTGGTGCTTCCTTGCAGTAGCCGTTTAGAAATACAGCTCCTGAACATAAACACAATGCAAAAACTTGTGACAAGTCAACATGCCGCTACCCTTATTTTTGCCAACCATTGCTTTACTCATTATTTGTACATCGTTTTTTTTAGTTTTGCTTTTGTATCTAGCAACTTGTACGTCAATTGATTGATTGATATTGATTTAGAGTATAGTTATGTAATAGGTCTGTATTGTAATTAGTTTATAAGAAATTTGATAAAATAGCGAGTACGGTGAACTAATGGTTTTGGAATTAACCTGCCCGTAAGGTTGTTTCATAGATCGATAAATATCCCTGTTTGAATTAATACCAAAAATAACTTATTATCACTGAGAATCGACTTTCCTGTTGTATCGAAGATCTTCGTTTGGAAGGTCTACGGCGTACTCAAAAACCTGATCTGGTCAAACTGATCCGATAATAGACTCTGATGAAGCCCTGTAAGCTGGGGCGAAATATTAGTACACTCTTTTTTATAAGAACCAGTAAATTTAAGTTCAGGCTGACTGTTCTTAATTTTTTCGAAAATCTGAGGCTGGATTGTTTTTAATTTGTTCTTAAATTCAGAGGGTGTTAGCAATGCTATTGCTAGTTTTTTCGTTCTAAGGAGGTGTTCAGGCCTCATTTGCCAACAGAGTGAGTGAGAAAGCCTTAATTTGCTGACAAATTTGAATATTCACCGAAAAAGGACTCACACATTGCTAAAAATCCTAGATTTTGAGAAAAAACGTTGTTCAAAATTGCATTTTGCAGAAGCTCAGCCTCAGCTTGTTCTTGATTTGTTCTTAACTTTTGACCAGTTTTGAGGCTCGTATTATTGTAAAATTGTTCTTATAAAAAAAGAGTGTATTCGTTTTATTCAATTTAGTTTGAATTACATTGGATTCTCGTCGCCGTTTAGCTTTGTTCCTCCTGAATTTTATCCTCTGGTCTGATATTGCCGCGTACTAACACGCAAGCAAGAAATGAAGCTTGAGTAACAGTGCTCACTCTATTCTGTATGAGAATACTTTAAATTTTGCCCAGCCTCAATTTTCTTAAGAAATTTTCGTTTTGAGCCGGAATATATTCTTAGAGTATGTAGGAGGTACATCGCCCGTCCTCTGATAGAAGAAACCCCGCTTTTTGAAGAAAAACGAGATTTGTCAGTTCTACGATCCTCTTTATGAACATCGCAAAACAAGCAAAAACGAGGCACAAATGTGCAAGCTGAGGCTGAGCAGTATTCTTATGATTTTCCAAAAAATTGGGTGATTCTGAGCCGGAGTATTTTTATTAACAATACTCTTATGAAAAGAGTGTATTTGCACCTAGATGTTAAAGGCAATCTGTCACGACGTTGATTGATTATAAGAACAAAGGGAATTTTTAATTGTTTCCAGTCCCCCTTTAATCCACAACGAGACAGATTGCCTACAAGCTTTTTTCTTTGCATCATTCCGCTGTCCAATGGAACTTTCCAGAGAGCGAGAAACGTGAAGGGTAGCAGATAAGAGAGCTCATTATATTCTGTGTTTCTTAAAATAGGTCTGGTTGATTGAAGGATTTAAGGAAAAAATCAGCTTTCCTACAACTGTTACAAATAAGTTGATTGCGAATTCAGAGAAATGTCAAGCTATTTCATAAAGAATTACGGTTCAGATAAGTGTTGTTGACCTTGGTTTGTGAGATAGGAGGGTCTTATCAGAGAAGAAGCTAAGGCTTTTAGTTTTCAAATGAGATGAGACGAATCTAATTCTTAATCTCCATGTACTGATTTACGGAAGATAGCTGAACATAAATGAATGGGCCAAAAGGGCTTGTAATAAAAATTTTACTGCCCGTGATGCAAGGAATATACATTGTTGATGTTTAAGTTAATAGATTTGAAGTTACTGCCCTTAACTGTGGCGCTTTATTTCGCCTAAGTCACTGCAAAAGGTCTAACCCATACAAAAAACAACAGAAAAATAAGTTAAAAATTCAACAGAAACGGTCTGCACGCAGTCCAGAAAAGTCCTCAACCTTCTTCCGGTCAAATTTTTCACCGTCAAAACCTTTCTCCAATTTTTCAAGCAATCACCTTGGACCGGGCGTGGTTAGGGAGTGGCTACGGCATAAAGGATGACAGACGCAATAAATCGAGACGAAGTTATGTGTCTGGGTCGATGGTAATTCCCGCATACGATAAACTTTGCTAGATCACACAAGATCACATTATAATAATAGATACCAATCACATTATACAGCTCAAGAATAATATTTCTATTTAAATTTCGAATGATAAAATCGATGGAAACATGATAAAATATGCATTGAAAAATTTCAAAACCATGGAACACGAACAGCATTCTCTTTTCAGATGTGTTTTCTGGCGGTAAAAGGGCATGGCCTAGAAATTTTGCATCTGTTCGTGCCACCATTCACCATTCGACTCTGCGACAGGAAACAAATGCAAAATGAGTTGTCTTGATTATTTTTTAAAATTCCATTTTACCGAAAACTTCCTCCAAATTTCTATTGTTTCTCAAACCTTCCTCCGGTCAATGACCGTGCGACCGTAATGTTTTCTGGACTCTGCATGCACGATTCTATCTTTGTGAACATTTATGTGTTCGATGATCTTTGTGTATATCAGGCACCGCGCACCATTCTAAAAGTGGTTGGGGTGAAATGGGCGTGACCGAGAATTTTACAGGGGCAACGCCTTAAAAACGCCTGGAAACGCCTTTAAATACTAAGAAAATACTTGCTTCTTTCCACTTATTTTCATAAACAGCCTGATTCAGAGAAGATATCATTTACTATAAAAATAGACTTAACAAGATAAGACACCAAGAAAATGAACAAAAAAGGGTTCCCAGCCATGACGAAGTGCTACTACTGAGGATCTGGTTGAGTAAACTTTCCAAAGTTTTGTTATAATAATCTTTCTAAAAAATATTCTAACCGTAAAATGGAACAACAGAACCACGATTTTGATTTTAGAACCCGAATTGCAAAAAAACTGCAGGGTTTCCAGTTTGGAAACAAATAAATCTAGAATCAGCACATAGAAAGGCACAGTTTCCACAGTTTTTTTGCAACGGGATGACAAAATACAGGCGCAGAGGCAACGGCCTAGGGGGGCTATGGCCACGGCTAGCCCAATGGCTGTGCGGTTCCCGTGTATATTTTGAGATCTTACAGTTATATTGCCAAATTAATGAGTCATTTGTTTATTCATTCCAAACACCTTCCCATTATTCGATCGTTTGTGAATACAAAATAGTAACAATAGCTCTTATGAACATTCAGCTTCCTATTGGTTTACATTTATCACGTGATACATTCATCTAACAACATGAAAACAGGAACACTCATTGATTGCTCACAGTGACCACCGAAATCAAAGATGGCAGCAGCTGCTGACAACAAGTGGAAGAAGGATGCCGCCGATCAGAACTTCGATTATATGTTTAAGCTCTTGATCATTGGAAACTCAAGCGTTGGAAAGACAAGTTTCCTATTTAGATATGCAGATGACTCTTTCACGTCAGCCTTCGTATCTACTGTTGGGATTGATTTTAAAGTGAAAACTGTCTTCAGAAATGACAAACGAATCAAACTGCAAATATGGGATACAGGTAGGCCCACCCTAAAGTTTTTTAAAAGCTTGCGTGGGCAGCTTTTAACAAATTTTGATATGCTGATTTATTTTCTTGTTGTTTACGAAATTTTGACGATTCAAGCCGTTTCACGAGGAGTATGAGAAGCATTTTTGGAAAAGGTAGGCATTCGTTTATTTGGATGGTTGATGACGTGAAGACACCTCTTTGTTGGTCTATTGTTTTATCTACCATGCAGGTGTTTCTGTTTTTTCTACTCGCAAAAATTAGAAAGTTCCTTTCTCCTGGTTCTCGATGAATTTATTCATTCATCAGTGCTTCTCTGCCCTTTAGGATTTTGAAATTTTCATATGCGTTATGATGCTGTTATCGGGTCTGCGTTTCTCCGCTAACCGCAATTCACAAGCTTTTTTGAAAAACTGATTGTTTACACGATACTCAACCCACTCGAATACATTCCATTTACGCTGAAGGACAATGCTGTGCTTAAAATGATTTATGTCATTCTCAATGCTCTGGTGAATCGAAGGTATCATGTTACACAGGAAGAAATTATAATGACAGTTAAATGTCTCGTTAGACAACATCAACGGAAATAACAACCTGTACACAATTGTGCCTAGCCAGCATTCTGCTCGTATTTTTTCTAGGATAATTTTGTAGCGCAATCTCAGTTCCCTTCAACAAGCCTTAGCTGTTTCACTGAAAAAAAAACTTTAGGACATGTTAGAAATTCTTGTGCATTATGACAGTACCTAATGTTTTATCTTGTCCAATGAAATGAATTCTTTTGCATTTGCAAAAGGTGAAAGCAGGTAAACAAAACATTGAAAATAAGCAACCGCTATTTATGTCATTTATGTCAAAGTTGATAAACGCTAGATAGTGGATAATCATATGTCTGGAGCATTTGCATAGTTGAGTGTTTTGATGCAGTTTTTAAGGGCTTTTGTAACAAAATGCTTGATGTATGCTCCCTTGAATGCCAGGGAGGATGAAAGCATTGTTGTTAGAAAGCTGTATACACTGGCAAACAAATTTTTTGATAGGGTGATTGTGCTAATTCTTGAAGCATTTTTAAACAACAATCATAGCTAGCTTCTTCTCAGCCATTTGTATGTGTAGATTGCCACCTCAAGCCCTAACTTTGCTTCTCAATTGATAATATTGCACAAATTTCACATATTTTTAGGGCCCTCCAAAATTAATCTTATCAGAATTCACTTTTTATCTAGCTCTAAGATCTCTGTTCTCATGGCACCATCAGTTGATTTTTGAGCACATTTATCAACAACTCACTATCACTCATCACAAAAATGTTCAGGGAAATCATAATTTCATTGACAAATGTTCAGCAAGAGCTTATATTTTCTTCATTTTTTCTTTTGAAACTCCCTGTATTTTGACCTTTTCTGTATTAGTTAAGCTATCCTCTGCAGAAACCCTATTTTTGTTTAAGCCCCTGCCCTTCTCAAAAAATCCATTTATTCAGCTTCGAGTTTTAGACAGAGCCAATGCAGCTAAATCAGATTATTTTCTTCTTCCTCTTTACCAGTGGCATTTTCCAGAATTAAAATCATTTTACTTTGTTGTATATGTGTTATATATATATATTATATATCTGTTATATATGTGCTGGCATCACCATGAACCAAGTATGTGAAGATTTGCGGACAATGCTAAGGCACATACACCAATTGGTCCCCTATCTCAGTGAACAGATGATAGAGTATCTGCACACATCTGAATCATGCCTTGGTGTTTTTGTCGATAGCAAACTGACATGCAAACCCCAGATTAAATTGATACATAAATCATTTGGTGAAGAATTTAAAAAGTTAAAAAATCTGAAATACTAGTCCCAAAATTTCCTTGAAGAAATTTACTCCACAACAGTAATACCAACCATAACATATGCAATAGCTACATGGGGTACATGCAGTAAAATCCTATTTGAAGATTTAGAGAAAATCGATCTACAAGCTGCAAGAGTAATTAAGAGGATTCTGACAAATGTGGAAGACAGTGAGGTGTTGAATACATCAAAATGGGACTCATTAAGCTACCAATATAAAAGACAAATCCTCATATTTATGCAAAAGTACAAACTAAAAAGCCTTCCTTTGATACGCTTTTGAATCAAAAACAGAAAGACACAGTAGTCGGTTTAATCATACACTCGGGATTCCTAGATACCAAACAGAAAATGGCAGAAACTCGATTTCCTTCAGAGGTCCTGTGGTGTGGAATTTATTAAGTGAAGAAATGGAGAATTCAACCATTGAAATGTTCAAAAAACATCTTAAGAATGAACGAAAGAAGATAAATACCATTTCATTTACTAAAAGAATGGGACAATTTTTAAAGAAAGATTCTGATTTTATGTTTATTTAACTTTTAATAGAAACAATGGAAATAGGTCAATAGAAACAATGGAAATAGGAAATAGGAAATATGTATATATGTATGTATATTTGAGCTAAATAATGTAACCTTGCTATTTGATGCTAAATGTCTTCAAAATGGAACATTTTTATTCTTCAAAATACCCCTGTGCTGTAGCTGACAGGTGGTATCAACTGTAGTCTTTGGAAGCTGTTTCAATGCCAACATTGGATTGATTCCAGCTAGAAATGTTCTATATAGCCTGAAGAACATTCCTTGGAAGCTTAAGATTTTTCAATAATAAAAACTGTGCAGTTTTCATGATTGTGTTTGCATTTTCTTGAATAATTTAGTAGATTCTTAATCACTATAGTCTGTTGTTGTAATTTGCACATGCTAATGTTATCGGCCCTTTTCTAGCGGGCCAAGAAAGATACAGAACAATTACAACTGCTTATTATCGTGGTGCTATGGGTTTTATTCTGATGTATGATATAACAAATGAGGAATCATTCAGGGCAGTAACTGACTGGTAAGTGCACTTATAATCTTGTTATAATCTTTAAGCAGACCTTTTGGCAAAGAAAATTCTACAAGAACAGCGGATTACCCACATAGATAGAATTATGAGATTGATTATACTCTCAAGAAAACTCTGAGAAACATAAACTTCTCCCTACACCTTAAATTCTTTTTGAAACTCTTTCAAAAAAAAGTTCTAGTTCATAAAGAACCTTAATAAAAGTATTAGGCTGCCGAACAATGATATTTCTCATTGTCTTTTTAAAGCAATCTGGTTCAACAAACCTTGCTTTTTAAAATTTATCTGTTGTTGCCACATTGCTTTCTGGCACTTTAATTTGTTCCATTTTTTTTCTGGTCTGCTTTCAAAGTGACTCTTCAGCTGAGGAGACTTTTTTTGTGTAGCAAGGTCAATAGTCATGGTCAAGCTTTGATGAAAGTTATAATGTGTATGGAACTTTATTCATCTAGTGTCTTTTTTGGTCCAACAGAATGATGTCAGGCATACTAACAACCAAACAACTCGCTAGACTTTACTAAGGAATGGTTAATTTTCTGTTCCTTATTGCTATCAAAAGCAATTTAGTCAGCTCAGACATAATTCGTTGTCAGTGAATTTTCTAAAGCTTTCAGAGTGGCACTAAATCAAATGGGCAATAAAAAGTGTGGAATAAATATATCCTCATTTTGATGGCTGTCTAATTTGTTTATATTAAAAATAAGGACATTCTAAAGGAAAATGTATATAAAAAGCATTCATAGGGAGATAATTCTTTCACTAACATCTGCCATATAAATATATATAAATATAAATATATTGTAAATTCTATATCACTAAAATCACTTTTTATTTTATATATATATTTTGTCGTCTGGCTTGTGGTTGTAGGGAATGTAGGACTTTCTTATAAGTCTGGCAGTTGCTAACATTGTCATTGTGAGTATTCAGACAGTAGACATGCTAAGTTTCTTGCATTTGGCAGTAGCGTCACATGTCACAGCCTTTGTTGTGCATCACCTTACCCCTAGCTAATTTTTGAAAGATTCTCACATTTGATCTGGAACCATCATATTTGATATAGAACCAGTATATTTAGTCAGGCTTTCGTGGGAAAAATATGGCAGGTGTGCTAACCACTGCACGCCTGAAAACACCCAGGCGTGTGATGGCGTGTGACATTTTTTAGCAAAAATCTATGGTTATCATAATAGATCCATGCAGAAATTGCCAATGCGACAATGATGACACCAATAATTTTGATGAAATTTAATTCGCTGAATCCTTAGCATCACTACTAACATTTTAACAAAAAACATGTTATTTCTGAAGACTTAAGCAAGTTTCTACATAGTTTTCATCAACTTTGATAATATATCCTCGGCAGAGTCATTTGAGGCGTGGCATTCATCCCGTTGTAATGATCATTTTTATCACACACCTTTCCAGCGAAAGCTTGTTTAGTGCAAAGTTTCTGTTCAGGTTCTAATCAGGTTCCTTCATTTCTTTTGATAAATTGATAAAGAAAATAATATTATTTACCATGAAAATTAATGTTTTTAATTTGCCATGCTGTTATAACTCCATTCAACCATGAATCTTTGAATGAGGCCCAGAGACTGACAAGAATGAAAACTAGAACAAGCTTTTTTTCAAACAGTGTTTATTTCTACTCTTTTTCTGCTAACTGCCTTAACTGCTTTGTTAGACTAAAACTTATGTATCTGAAACCTGTTTTGGATTAAATTTTGAGTAAGAGCCCATTTCTGAAAGTGGAGGTGGTGGGAGCTTATTTGATGTGGTCCTTATTCAAGGATTTTGGTACTACTTAATGAAATCCTAAAAATACTTGTCCTATAACATGACAGGGCTGAGGCAATGTATTTTAACAATGAGGCAATGTGAGGTTTATGTATTTTAAGAAACTATTGTATATACACCTGTTCTTTATTGGAACAGTTTTAAAAGAATACAAGTTTCAAAGTTGTCAAAATGAGCTTCTGTAAACTGTAATTTTGAACAATGTTTTATCTTCAAATCAAATAGTTTTATGCCATGGAGGGGTGCTTTTGAGTGAATTATCTACTCTGTCAGCAAATAAAGGATATCTCGCTCACTTTTTGGCAAACTAGGCCTGAACCCTAGAGTGCAATGGCTAGCAAATGCACTGCTCACACAATGTATATTGTTCCTTAACTCTAAAATTGATAAGACTTACACAAAGTTATTAGTCTATATAAGATTTGAATGTTTGTGTGGTGTGGATAATCATTCTAGCAAGCTCTTGTTTCTTACTTGTGCATGCAATGTATACCCTTCACTGAAAGTATGAACAGACTACCCTTTCCCTATAGACTACCCTTTCCCCTATAGATGACCCTTTTCCCTATAGACTACCCTTTCCCCTATAGACGACCCTTTCCCCTATAGACCACCCTTTCCCCTATAGACTACCCTTTCCCCTATAAACTAGCCTTTCCCCTATAGACGACCCTTTCCCCTATAGACCACCCTTTCCCCTATAGACGAACCTTTCCCCTATAGACGACCCTTTCCCTATAGATGACCCTTTCCCCTATAGACGACCCTTTCCCCTATAGACTACCCTTTCCCCCATAAACTACTCTTCCCCATATAGACCACCCTTTCCCCTATAGACTACCCTTTCCCCCATAAACTACCCTTTCCCCTATAGACGAACCTTTCCCCTATAGACGACCCTTTCCCCTATAGACTACCCTTTCCCATATAGACTACCCTTTCCCATATAGACCACCCTTACCCCTATAGACTACCCTTTCCCCTAGAGACTACCTTATAGATTACCTATAAAAAGTTTATCGTGTAATGAGCAACTATTTTTAGCAGTAAAATAAAGTATTAGTTTCTTTAAACTAGATTTTAAGAGTTGGTTATTGCTTTCAGGGCTAGTCAAGTGAAAACATATTCTTGGGATAATTCTCAAGTTGTTTTGGTTGGTAACAAATGTGACATGGAGGAGGAAAGGGCTGTCAGTAATGACCAAGGCAAAAAGCTAGCAGAACAGCTTGGTTTTCCATTCTTTGAGTCAAGTGCAAAAGAAAATATTAATGTGAAATCAGCCTTTGACAAATTGGTGGACATTGTTTGTGATAAAATGGCTGAAAGCCTTGAAACTGACCCCACAATGGTTGGTGGAGCAAAACCACGCATGACTGATTTGAAAGAAAAGCCATCTCCTAGCAAGCAAGATAGTAACTGCGGCTGCTAAGCAATGTCCTGCAGTAAAAGCTTAACTCATGCAAAGTCTCTGAATCTTATCTTCTAAATATGTTTATTCAATTTCTTGGTAATGAATTGGTGTTAGGGGCATTTTAACAATATTCCCTGGTAGAGCAGTTAGGTAGTCCACCTTGAAAATATATTATCACTTACCCATTTTCTATCTTGTTTGAAGTGCATATGATAGTGACAACAAACAAGAACTGTTAATTATGCAACACTCGAATTCCATGAAGAAAAATCTTCAAGGTTCTAAATCAGCAACCAGATTCATTACTTTTTGTTCAGTCTTTGCACAGTGTTGCATTTAAGCAGTCTCTATTCTATTCTTTAATTGCACTGAATTCCTCTATATTTATACCCAAGTATGCACAGCTATTCAGTTTACAGTCATTCTCCACCCACTGTCAGAACTTTAGCAAATTCATTTAGATATTTAATCTGAGTACAGTCATCAGGATAGTTTAGTTGACTCCCTTTTATCTTCATTACATCTTTATGTGTGTCAATCAATTTTGAATAATTTCTTTTAGTTAACATTTATTTCATTTTACAAGATATTTTACTAAGGAGGCCTAATTATTTGAAACATTGGAATTAAAATTGCTTTGCATGGTATTTTTTGGCTAATGACATTAAAAAGGGGTTGCAATTCTAATATCTAACTATTATCTTTTTTCAATAAATTGTAAAATTTGAAACAATAAATACAATGAAGAAGGATGCTAAGCAATGTTAAATCGGCTATTTTTTAGTTTTGATGTAATCTCAAATCCACCTGCTTAAGGGGGAGGGGGTGGGTTTCGTATATTTTGGACAGGGTTGTTGGGACTGAATTATAAAATTAAAACCCTATGACGTTTTTCAAATAGCTTTTAAGGGCTTTTCATAAAAAATGTGACTTTTTCATACAAAAGGGCATAATTCTTTGTCCGATTGAAGATTTTATTTTACTGCTTGAGCTTCTTACAAACTTAATATTACAAACTGAATTTTTAAGCAATTTTTCATTTTTCAAGCAAAATCCAAAGATTGAATACGACACAATATAATTTAGTACACGCACATAATATCGAATAGACATTTGATTTGCTGCCACTCGAAATTCAAAAAGCCGAAAAAGAAGGATCTTTATTCGTATTAGGTAATGTTTGGGTGCCTAGTAATAAGTGTAGTCATTAGCTTTTATGGCCCTAATGTAAACAAAAGTCACAGGAATTTGACAGCGATTGCTTGAGCATCACCAGTCTGGAAATTACTAGCCTCTAGGTTAAAAACAATTTTTTTTAAGATAGTTATTGTCATAAGAGATGTCAGTCAATATATACTTGGAAAGAACTTCTTGAATCAAACGTTGTGTGGTCACATATTCTGTGAACAGTGCGGAATTGCCCACCTCTATACAATTATCAAACCATGAAGTTTCAAGACTATAAAAGTTGCTGATCATGGTGAAAGCTTCGTTAAAAGAAAAAATATGGCTAAACGTTGTTGTCCCCGCCTGGTTATACCATAATGGTATAAACTTCAATGTAAAATAGTTGGTAAATAGATAGAAAGAGAGGGAGAGAGAAATTAAATTTGACTTCTAAATCCACAAGATGTCTTCTCTTCATTGACACTCGACCAAGCCAATTTTTTTAAGATTTTCTTTTGAAAATATATTAACCTCCGATCATCATAGTTGGTGAAAAACAATTATTAGTCTGTATTTTGGACCCTATTTTTAATGATTTAAATCACTTTTAACGGAAACAAATTTCAGTAAATAATGTGTATCTTTTCCAAGGCTATAGGCTTACTTTTTCAATTTTTTTAAGATTTTCTTTTGAAGATATATTGACCCTCGATCATCAAAAGTGGTTAAAAACAAAGATAAGTATGTGTTTTGGACCCTATTTTTAACGATTTAAATCACCTTTAACGGAAACAAATTTCAGCAAATAATGTGTAATTTTTCCAAGGCTATAGGCTTTACTTTTTCAATTTTTTTTTGGATTTTCTTTTGAAGATATATTGACCCTCGATCATCATAATTGGTAAAAAACAAAGATTAGTATGAGTTTTAGACCCTATTTTTAATGATTTAAATCACTTTTAACGGAAACAAATTTCAGTAAATAATGTGTTATTTTTCCAAGGCTATAGGCTTTACTTTTTCAATTTTTTTAAGATTTTCTTTTGAAGATATATTGACCCTCTATCATCATAGTTGGTGAATAACAATTATTAGTCTGTATTTTGGACCCTATTTTTAATGATTTAAATCACTTTTAACGGAAACAAATTTCAGCAAATAATGTGTAATTTTTCCAAGGCTATAGGCTTTACTTTTTCAATTTTTTTTTGGATTTTCTTTTGAAGATATAATGACCCTCGATCATCATAATTGGTAAAAAACAAAGATTAGTATGAGTTTTAGACCCTATTTTTAATGATTAAAATCACTTTTAACGGAAACAAATTTCAGTAAATAATGTGTTATTTTTCCAAGGCTATAGGCTTTACTTTTTCAATTTTTTTAAGATTTTCTTTTGAAGATATATTGACCCTCTATCATCATAGTTGGTGAATAACAATTATTAGTCTGTATTTTGGACCCTATTTTTAATGATTTAAATCACTTTTAACGGAAACAAATTTCAGCAAATAATGTGTAATTTTTCCAAGGCTATAGGCTTTACTTTTTCAATTTTTTTTTGGATTTTCTTTTGAAGATATATTGACCCTCGATCATCATAATTGGTAAAAAACAATTATTAGTCTGTATTTTGGACCCTATTTCTAAGGATTTAAATCACCTTTAACAGAAAAAAATTTCAGCAAATAATGTGTTATTTTTCCAAGGCTATAGGCTTTACTTTTTCAATTTTTTTAAGATTTTCTTTTGAAGATATATTGACCCACGATCATCATAATTGGTAAAAAACAAAGATTAGTATGAGTTTTAGACCCTATTTTTAATGATTTAAATCACTTTTAACGGAAACAAATTTCAGTAAATAATGTGTTATTTTTCTAAGGCTATAGGCTTTACTTTTACAATTTTTTTAAGATTTTCTTTTGAAGATATATTGACCCTCGATCATCATAGTTGGTGAAAAACAATTATTAGTCTGTATTTTGGACCCTATTTTTAAGGATTTAAATCACTTTTAACGGAAACAAATTTCAGCAAATAATGTGTATTTTTCTAAGGCTATAGGCTTTACTTTTTCAATTTTTTTAAGATTTTCTTTTGAAGATATATTGACCCTCGATCATCATAGTTGGTGAAAAACAATTATTAGTCTGTATTTTGGACCCTATTTTAAGGATTTAAATCACTTTTAACGGAAACAAATTTCAGCAAATAATGTGTAATTTTTCCAAGGCTATAGGCTTTACTTTTTCAATTTTTTTAAGATTTTCTTTTGAAGATATATTGACCCTCGATCATCATAGTTGGTGAAAAACAATTATTAGTCTGTATTTTGGACCCTATTTTTAAGGATTTAAATCACTTTTAACGGAAACAAATTTCAGCAAATAATGTGTAATTTTTCCAAGGCTATAGGCTTTACTTTTTCAATTTTTTTAAGATTTTCTTTTGAAGATATATTGACCCTCGATCATCATAGTTGGTGAAAAACAATTATTAGTCTGTATTTTGGACCCTATTTCTAAGGATTTAAATCACTTTTAACGGAAACAAATTTCAGTAAATAATGTGTTATTTTTCTAAGGCTATCGGCTTTACTTTTTCAATTTTTTTTAAGATTTTCTTTTGAAGATATATTGACCCACGATCATCATAGTTGGTGAATAACAATTATTAGTCTGTATTTTGGACCCTATTTCTAAGGATTTAAATCACTTTTAACGGAAACAAATTTCAGCAAATAAT
>NW_027020174.1:4891620-4902964 GCF_013076305.1 Rhopilema esculentum | reverse complement strand
TTTGGATTTTCTTTTGAAGATATATTGACACCAGATCATCATAAGTGGTAAAAACAAAGATTAGTATGTGTTTTGGACCCTATTTTTAAGGATTTGAATCACTTTTAACGGAAACAAATTTCATCAAATAATGTGTATTTTTTCCAAGGCTATAGGCTTTACTTTTTTAATTTGTTTAAGATTTTCTTTTGAAGATATATTGACCCTCGATCATCATAAGTGGTAAAAAACAATTATTAGTCTGTGTTTTGGACCCTATTTTTAAGGATTTAAATCACTTTCAACGGAAACAAATTTCAGCAGATAATGTGTATTTTTTCTAAGGCTATAGGCTTTACTTTTTCAATTTTTTTAAGATTTTCTTTTGAAGATATATTGACCCTCGATCATCATAAGAGGTAAAAAACAAAGACTAGTATGTGTTTTGGACCCTATTTTTAAGGATTTAAATCACTTTTATCGGAAACAAATTTCAGCAAATAATGTGTAATTTTTCCAAGGCTATAGGCTTTACTTTTTCAATTTTTTTTTCAAATCAATTTTTTTAAGATTTTCTTTTGAAGATATATTGACCCTCCATCATCATAGCTGGTGGAAAACAATTATTAGTCTGTTTTTTGGACCCTATTTTTAAGGATTTAAATCACTTTTAACGGAAACAAATTTCAGCAAATAATGTGTAATTTTTCCAAGGCTATAGGCTTTACTTTTTCAATTTTTTTAAGATTTTCTTTTGAAGATATATTGACCCTCCATCATCATAGTTGGTGAAAAACAATTATTAGTCTGTATTTTGGACCCTATTTTTAATGATTTAAATCACTTTTAACGGAAACAAATTTCAGCAAATAATGTGTAATTTTCCCAAGGCTATAGGCTTTACTTTTTCAATTTTTTTTTGGATTTTCTTTTGAAGATATATTGACCCCAGATCATCATAAGTGGTAAAAACAAAGATTAGTATGTGTTTTGGACCCTCTTTTTAAGGATTTAAATCACTTCTAACGAAAACAAATTTCATCAAATAATGTGTATCTTTCCCAAGGCTATAGGCTTTACTTTTTCAATTTTTTTAAGATTTTCTTTTGAAGATATATTGACCCTCGATCATCATAAGTGGTAAAAAACAAAGATTAGTATGTGTTTTGGACCCTCTTTTTAAGGATTTAAATCACTTCTAACGAAAACAAATTTCATCAAATAATGTGTATCTTTCCCAAGGCTATAGGCTTTACTTTTTCAATTTTTTTAAGATTTTCTTTTGAAGATATATTGACCCTCGATCATCATAAGTGGTAAAAAACAAAGATTAGTATGAGTTTTAGACCCTATTTTAAATGATTTAAATCACTTTTAACGGAAACAAATTTCAGCAAATAATGTGTAATTTTTCCAAGGCTATAGGCTTTACTTTTTCAATTTTTTTAAGATTTCTTTTGAAGATATGATGACCCTTGATCATCATAAGTGGTAAAAAACAAAGATTAGTATGTGTTTTGGACCCTATTTTTAAGGATTTAAATCACTTTTAACGGAAACAAATTTCATCAAATAATGTGTAATTTTTCCAAGGCTATAGGCTTTACTTTTTCAATTTTTTTAAGATTTTCTTTTGAAGATATATTGACCCTCGAACATCATAGTTTGTGAAAAACAATTATTAGTCTGTATTTTGGACCCTATTTTTTAGGATTTATATCACTTTTAACGGAAACAATTTTCAGCAAATAATGTGTAATTTTTCCAAGGCTATAGGCTTTACTTTTTCAATTTTTTTAAGATTTCTTTTGAAGATATGATGACCCTTGATCATCATAAGTGGTAAAAAACAAAGATTAGTATGTGTTTTGGACCCTATTTTTAAGGATTTAAATCACTTTTAACGGAAACAAATTTCATCAAATAATGTGTAATTTTTCCAAGGCTATAGGCTTTACTTTTTCAAATTTTTTTAACATTTTCTTTTGAAGATATAATGACCCTCGATCATCATAAGTGGTAAAAAACAAAGATTAGTATGTGTTTTGGACCCTATTTTTAACGATTTTAATCACCTACAACGGAAACAAATTTCATCAAATAATGTGTAATTTTTCCAAGGCTATAGGCTTTACTTTTTCAAATTTTTTAAGATTTCTTTTGAAGATATGATGACCCTTGATCATCATAAGTGGTAAAAAACAAAGATTAGTATGTGTTTTGGACCCTATTTTTAAGGATTTAAATCACTTTTAACGGAAACAAATTTCAGCAAATAATGTGTAATTTTTCAAAGGCCATAGGCTTTACTTTTTCAAATTTTTTTAAGATTTTCTTTTGAAAATATATTGACCCCCGATCATCATAAGTGGTAAAAAACCAAGATTAGTATGTGTTTTGGACTCTACTTTTAAGGATTTAAATCACTTTTAACGTAAACAAATTCCAGGAAATAATGTGTAATTTTTCAAAGGCTATAGGCTTTACTTTTTCAAATTTTTTTAGATTTTCTTTTGAAAATATATTGACCCCCGATCATCATAAGTGGTAAAAAACAAAGATTAGTATGTGTTTTGGACCCTATTTTTAACGATTTAAATCACTTTTAACGTAAACAAATTTCAACAAATAATGTGTTCTTTTACCAAGGCTATAGGCTTTGCTTTTTCAAATTTTTTTTGTAAGATTTTCTTCAGAAGATATATTGACCCCCGATCATCATAAGTGGTAAAAAACAAAGATTAGTATGTGTTTTGGACCCTATTTTTAAGGATTTAAATCACTTTTAACGGAAACAAATTTCATCAAATAATGTGTAATTTTTCCAAGGCTATAGGCTTTACTTTTTCAAATTTTTTTAAAGATTTCTTTTGAAGATATATTGGACCCCTCGATTCATACATAGTTGGGTGGAAAACATGTATATCTGTATTATTTGGACCTATTTCTAAGGATTAAATCACTTTTAACGGAAACAAATTTTCAGAAATAAATGTGTAATTTTCCAAGGCTATATGGCTTTACTTTTTCAATTTTTTTAAGATTTTCTTTTTGAAGATATATTGACCCTCGATTCATAAATGGTAAAAACAAAGATTAGTATGCAGTTTTTTTAGACCCTATTCTAAGGGATCTAAATCAACTTTTTAACGGAAACAAATTCAGCAAATAATGTTTTGTAATTTTCCAAGGCTATAGGCTTTACTTTTTCAATTTTTTTAAAGTTTTCTTTTTGAAGATATTATTTGACCCTCGATCATCATAGTTGGTTGAAAAACAATTATTAGTCTGTATTTTGACCCTATTTCTAAGGATTATAAATCACTTTGTAACTTGGAAACAAAATTTCAGCAAATAATGGTGTAATTTTTACAAGGCATAGGCTTTACTTTTTCAATTTTTTAAGATTTTCTTTTGAAAAATATATTGACCCTCGATCATCATAATTGGTAAAAACAAAGATTAGTTGAGATTTGTTTTGACCCTATTTTTAAGGATTTGAAATCACTTTTAACGGAAACAATATTCAGCAAATAATCGTGTTTTTTTCACAAGGCTATTAGGCTTTACTTTTTCAATTTTCGTTAAGATTTTCTTTGAAGATATATTGACCTCGATCATCATAGTGGTCGAAAAACAATTATTAGTCCTGTTTTTGGAACCTGTTTTTAAGGATTATAATCAACTTTTACACGGAAAACAATTTCAGCAAATAATGTGTAATTTTTCCAAGGCTATAGGCTTTACTTTTTCAATTTTTTTTTTAAGATTTTCTTTTGAAGGAATATTTGGGGACCTCGATCATCATAGTTGGTGAAAAACAATTATTAGTGCTGTTTTTGGAACCTATTTTTAAGGATTAAATCACTTTTTAACGAAAAACAAATTTCAGGCAAATATATGTGTAATTTTTCAAGGCTATAGGCTTTTACTTTTTCAATTTTTTTTAAGATTTTCTTTTGAAGATATATTGACCCTCGATCAATCATATGATGTGAAATACAATTATTAGTCTGTATTTTGGAACTATTTTCAAGGATTAAATCACTTTTAACGGAAACAAATTTAGCAAAATATGTGTAATTTCCAAGGCTATAGTGCTACTTTTTCAATTTTTTTAAAGATTTTCTTTGAAGATTATTGCCCTGCGATCATCATAATTGGTAAAAAACAATTATTAGTCTGTATTTTTGGACCCTTTTTTTAACGTACGATTTAAATCACTTTTTAACGGAAAAATTTCAGTAAAAATGTGTTATTTTTTTAAAGGCCTATAGGCTTTACTTTTCATTTTTTTAAGATTTTCTTTTGAATGATATATGACGCCTCAGATCATCATGTTGGTGAAAAAACATTATTAGTTCTGTATTTGGACCCTATTTCAATAAGATTTAAATCACTTTTAACGGAAACAAAATTTCAGGGCAAATAATGTGTTAAATTTTTCACAAGGCTATAGGCTTTAGCTTTTTTCAATTTTTTTAAGATTTTCTTTTGAGATATATTGACCCTCGATCATAATCTAATTGGTAAAACAAAGATTAGTATGAGTTTTTTTAGACCTATTTTAAGGATTTAAATCACTTTTAACGGAAACAAATTTCAGCAAATAATGTGTATTTTTTCCAAAGGCTATAGCTTTACTTTTTCCAAATTTTTTTAAGAATTTTCTTTGTGAAGAATATATTGACCCTCGATCATCATAGTTGGTGACAAAACAATTATCAGTCTGTATTTTGACCCTATTTTTAAAGGATTTAAATCATTTTAACCACGGAAACAAATTTCAGCAAATAATGTGTAATTTTCCAAGGCTATAGGCTTTAATTTTTCAATTTTTTTAAATTTCTTTGAGATATAATTGACCAACGATTCATCATAATTGGTAAAAACAAAGATTAGTATGAGTTTTTTAGACCCTATTCTAAGGATTTAAATCACTTTTACGGAAACAAATTTCAGCAAATAAGTGTAATTTTCCAAGGCTATAGGCTTTACTTTTTCTAATTTTTTTTTTTGGATTTTCCTTTTGAGATTTAATTGACCCTCGATCATCATGAATGGTAGAAAAACAAAGAACTAGTATGGTTATGGCATCCTATTTTTAAAGGATTAAACACTTTCAACGGAAACAATATTTCATAAATAATGTGTAATTTTCCAAGGCTATAGGCTTTACTTTTAAATTTTTTTAATGATTTTCTTTTGAAGTATTTATTGACCCCGATCATCATAGTTGGTGAAAACAATTATTAGTCTGTGTTTTGGACCCTAATTTTAAGGATTTTAAATCACTTTTTAACGGAAACAATTTCAGCAATAATTGTGTAATTTTTCCAGGCTATAGGTCTTTAACTTTTTCAATTTTTTTTTTGGATTTTTTTTGAAGATATATTGACCCCAGATCCATCATAGACGGAAAACAAGATTAGTATGTGTTTGACCTATTTTTCAAGAGATTAAATCACTTTTAAAACAGGAAACAGTTTCAGCAAATATGTGTAATTTTTCCAAGGCCATGATGGCTTTACTATTTTTCAATTTTTTTTTGGATTTTCTTTTGAAGATATATTGACCCCAGTCATCATAAGTGGTAAAAACAAGATTAGTATGTGTTTTGGACCCTATTTTCAAGGATTTAAATCACTTTTTAACGGAAACACAAATTTCAGTAAATAATGTGTATTTTCCAAGGCTAATCAGGCTTTACGTTTTTCAATTTTTTTTTTCAAATTCAATTTTTTTTAAGATTTCCTTTTGAAGAATTATATGACCCCTCCCATCATCATAGTTGGTGAAAACAATTAAATTAGTTCTGTAAATTTGTTTTCGTTAAAAGTGATTTAAATTTCATTAAAATAGGTCCAAAATACAGAATAATAATTGTTTTTCACCAACTTATGATGATGGAGGTCAATATATCTTTCAAAAGAAAATCTTAAAAAAAAATTGATTTGAAAAAAAAAATGAAAAAGTAAAGCCTATAGCCTTGGAAAAATCACACATTATTTACTGAAATTTTGTTTCGTTAAAAGTGATTTAAATCCTTGAAAATAGGTCCAAAACACATACTAATCTTTGTTTTTACCACTTATGATGATCTGGGGTCAATATATCTTCAAAAGAAAATCCAAAAAAATTGAAAAAGTAAAGCCTATGGCCTGGAAAAATTACACATTATTTGCTGAAACTTGTTTCCGTTAAAAGTGATTTAAATCCTTGAAAATAGGGTCCAAAACACATACTAATCTTGTTTTTACCACTTATGATGATCTGGGGTCAATATATCTTCAAAAGAAAATCCAAAAAAAAATTGAAAAAGTAAAGCTATAGCCTTGGAAAAATTACACATTATTTGCTGAAATTTGTTTCCGTTAAAAGTGATTTAAATCCTTAAAAATAGGGTCCAAAACACAGACTAATAATTGTTTTTCACCAACTATGATGATCGAGGGCAATAAATCTTTCAAAAGAAAATCTTAAAAAAATTGAAAAAGTAAAGCCTATAGCCTTGGAAAAATTACACATTATTTACTGAAATTTGTTTCCGTTGAAAGTGATTTAAATCCTTAAAAATAGGATCCAAAACACATACTAGTCTTTGTTTTCTACCACTTATGATGATCGAGGGTCAATAAATCTTCAAAAGAAAAATCCAAAAAAAAATTGAAAAAGTTAAAGCCTATAGCCTTGGAAAAATTACACATTATTTGCTGAAATTTGTTTCCGTTAAAAGTGATTTAAATCCTTAGAAATAGGGTCTAAAAAACTATACTAATCTTTGTTTTACCAATTATGATGATCGTGGGTCAATATATCTTCAAAAGAAAATCTTAAAAAAATTGAAAAGTAAAGCCTATAGCCTTGGAAAAATTACACATTATTTGCTGAAATTGTTTCCGTTAAAAGTGATTAAATCCTTAAAAATAGGGTCAAAATACAGACTAATAATTGTTTTCACCAACTATGATGATCGAGGGTCAATATATCTTCAAAAGAAAATCTTAAAAAATTGAAAAAGTAAGCCTATAGCCTTGGAAAAAATACACATTATTTGCTGAAATTTGTTTCCGTTAAAGTGATTTAAATCCTTAAAAATAGGGTCTAAAAAAACTCATACTAATCTTTGTTTTTACCAATTATGATGATCGAGGGTCAATATACTTCAAAAGAAAATCTTAAAAAAATTGAAAAGTAAAGCCTATAGCCTTGGAAAAATTCACATTATTGCTGAAATTTGTTTCCGTTAAAAGTGATTTAAATCTTGAAATAGGGTCCAAAATACAGACTAATAATTGTTTTCACCAACTATGATGATCGAGGGTCAATATATCTTCAAAAGAAAATCTTAAAAAAATTGAAAAAGTAAAGCCTATAGCCTTAGAAAAATAACACATTATTTACTGAAATTTGTTTCCGTTAAAAGTGATTTAAATCGTTAAAAATAGGGTCCAAAATACAGGACTAATAATTGTTTTTACCAATTATGATGATCGAGGGTCAATATATCTTCAAAAGAAAATCTTAAAAAAAATTGAAAAAGTAAAGCCTATGCCTTGGAAAAATTACACATTATTTGTGAAATTTTGTTTCCGTTAAAAGTCGATTTAAATCCTGAAAATAGGTTCCAAAATACAGACTAATAATTGTTTTTCACCAACTAATGATGATCGAGGGTCAATATATCTTCAAAAGAAAATCTTAAAAAAATTGAAAAAAGTAAAGCCTATAGCCTTGGAAAAATTACACATTATTTGCTGAAATTTGTTTTCGTTAAAAGTGATTAAATCCTTAAAAATAGGTTCCAAAATACAGACTAATAATTGTTTTTCACCAACTATGATGATCGAGGGTCAATATATCTTCAAAAGAAAATCTTAAAAAAAATTGAAAAAGTAAAGCTATAGCCTGGAAAAATTACACATATTTGCTGAAATTTGTTCCGTTAAAAGTGATTTAAATCCTTAAAAACAGGTTCCAAATACAGACTAATAATTGTTTTTCACCAACTAATGTGATCGAGGGTCAATATATCTTCAAAAAGAAAATCTTAAAAAAATTGAAAAAGTAAAGCCTATAGCCTTGGAAAAAATACACATTATTTGCTGAAATTTTGTTTCCGTTTTAAAAAGTGATTCAAATCCTTAAAAATAGGGTCTAAAAACTCACTAATCTTTGTTTTTTACCAATTATGATGATCGAGGGTCAATATATCTTCAAAAGAAAAATCTTAAAAAAATTGAAAAAGTAAAGCCTATAGCCTTGTAAAAATTACACATTATTTGCTGAAATTTGTTTCCGTTAAAAGTGATTTAAATCCTTAGAAATAGGGTCCAAAATACAGACTAATAATTGTTTTTCACCAACTATGATTATCGAGGGTCAATATATCTTCAAAAGAAAAATCTTTAAAAAAATTGAAAAAGAAGCCTATAGCCTTGGAAAAATTAACACATTATTTGCTGAAATTTGTTTCCGTTAAAAGTGATTTAGATCCTTAGAAATAGGGTCTAAAAAACTCATACTAATCTTTGTTTTTACCAATTATGATGATCGAGGGTCAATATATCTCAAAAGAAAATCTAAAAAATTGAAAAAGTAAAGCCTATAGCCTTGGAAAAATTACACATTATTTGCTGAAATTTGTTTCCGTTAAAAGTGATTTAAATCCTTAGAAATAGGGTCCAAAATACAGACTAATAATTGTTTTTCACCAACTATGATGATCGAGGGTCAATATATCTTCAAAAGAAATCTTAAAAAAATTGAAAAAGTAAAGCTATAGCCTTGGAAAAATTACACATTATTTGCTGAAATTTGTTTCCGTTAAAAGTGATTTAAATCCTTAGAAATAGGGTCCAAAATACAGACTAAATAATTGTTTTTCACCAACTATGATGATCGGGGTCAATATATCTTCAAAAGAAAATCTTCAAAAAAATTGAAAAAGTAAAGCCTATAGCCTTGGAAAAATTACACATTATTTGCTGAAATTTCTTCCGTTAAAAGTGATTTAAATCCTTAGAAATAGGGTCCAAAATACAGACTAATAATTGTTTTTCACCACTATGATGATAGAGGGTCAATATATCTTCAAAGAAAATCTAAAAAAATTGAAAAAAGTAAAGCCTATAGCCTTGGAAAAATACACATTATTTGCTGATTTGTTCCGTTAAAAGTTGATTTAAATCCTAAAAATAGGTTCCAAAATACAGACTAAATAATTTTTTTTCACCAACTATGATGATCGAGGGTCAATATATCTTCAAAAGAAAATCTTAAAAAAAATTGAAAAAGTAAAGCCTATAGCCTTGGAAAAATACACATTATTTGCTGAAAATTTGTTTCCGTTTAAAAAGTGATTTAAATCCTTAAAAAAGGGTCCAAAATACAGACTAATAATTGTTTTTTTCACCAACTATGATGATCGAGGGTCATATATCTTCAAAGAAAATTTCTTAAAAAAATTGAAAAAGTAAAGCCTATAGCCTTGTAAAATTACACATTTATTTGCTGAAATTTGTTTCCGTTAAAAGTGATTTAAATCCTTAGAAATAGGGTCCAAAATACAGACTAATAATGTTTTTCACCAACTATGATGATCGAGGGTCAATATATCTTTCAAAAGAAAATCTTAAAAAAATTGAAAAGTAAAGCCTTATGCCTTGGAAAAAATACACATTATTTGCTGAAATTTGTTTCCGTTAAAGTGATTTAAATCCTTAAAAATAGGGTCTAAAAAAATCATACTAATCTTTGTTTTTTACCAATTATGATGATCGAGGTCAATATTATCTTCAAAAGAAATCTTTAAAAAAATTGAAAAAGTAAAGCCTATAGCCTTGATAAAAATTACACATTATTTGCTGAAATTTGTTTCCGTTAAAAGTGATTTAAATCCTTAAAAATAGGTTCAAAATACAGACTGAATAATTGTTTTTCACCAACTATGATGATCGAGGGTCAATATATCTTCAAAGAAAATCTTAAAAAAATTGAAAAAAGTAAAGCCTATAGCCTTGTAAAAATTACACATTATTTGCTGAAATTTGTTTCCGTTAAAAGTGATTTAAATGCTTAGAAATAGGGTCCAAAATACAGACTAATAATTGTTTTTCACCAACTATGATGATCGAGGGTCAATATATCTTCAAAAGAAAATTCTTAAAAAAATTGAAAAAGTAAAGCCTATAGCCTTGTAAAAATTACACATTATTTGCTGAAATTTGTTTCCGTTAAGTGATTTAAATCCTTAGAAATAGGGTCCAAAATACAGACTAATAATTGTTTTTCACCAACTATGATGATCGAGGGGTCAATATATCTTCAAAAGAAAATCTTAAAAAAATTGAAAAAGTAAAGCCTATAGCCTTGGAAAAATTACCACATTATTTGCTGAAATTTGTTTCCGTTAAAAGTGATTTAAATCCTTAGAAATAGGGTCCAAAATACAGACTAATAATTGTTTTTCACCAAACTATGATGATCGAGGGTCAATATATCTTCAAAAGATTTAAACAAAAATTGAAAAAGTAAAGCCTATAGCCTTGGAAAAATTACACATTATTTGCTGAAATTTGTTTCCGTTAAAAGTGATTTAGATCCTTAGAAATAGGGTCTAAAAAACTCATACTAATCTTTGTTTTTACCAATTATGATGATCGAGGGTCAAATATATCTTGTCAAAAAGAAAATCTTAAAAATTGAAAAAGTAAAGCCTATAGCCTTGGAAAAATTACACATTATTTGCTTGAATTTGTTTCCGTTAAAAGTGATTTAAATCCTTAGAAATAGGGTCCAAAATACAGACTAATAATTGTTTTTCACCAACTTATGATGATCGAGGGTCAATATATCTTCAAGAAAATCTTAAAAAAATTGAAAAAGTAAAGCCTATAGCCTTGGAAAAATTACACATTATTGCTGAAATTTGTTTCCGTTAAAGTGATTTAAATCCTTAGAAATAGGGTCCAAAATACAGACTAATAATTGTTTTTCACCAACTATGATGATCGAGGGTCAATATATCTTCAAAGAAAATCTTAAAAAAATTGAAAAAGTAAAGCCTATAGCCTTGGAAAAATTACAACTTATTTGCTGAAATTTTCTTTCCGTTAAAATTGATTTAATCCTTAGAAATAGGTCCAAAATACAGACTAATAATTGTTTTCACCAACTATGATGATAGAGGGTCAATATATCTTCAAAAGAATCTTAAAAAAATTGAAAAAGTAAAGCCTATAGCCTTGGGAAAAATTACACATTATTTGCTGAAATTTTGTTCCGTTAAAAGTGATTTAAATCCTTTAAAATAGGTTCCAAAATACAGACTAATAATTGTTTTTCACCAACTATGATGATCGAG